>CAMZMU010000048.1:63821926-64421926 GCA_947311845.1 Poa pratensis | reverse complement strand
TGCCTCCTAGTGAGATGAATCAAGACCTCCCCTTGTGGAGATGAATCAAGGCCTCCCCTTGTGGAGATGAATCAAGGACTCCTCTTGTGGAGAAGATCCCTCTAGTGGATACCAAGGATTCTACTTGTAGTGATACTACTTGCTAATCTTCCCTCTTGAAGTGGCTAGATTGGATTGGTTGTATTGACCAATTAGAAAAACAATCCTAAGAGTAAGATGTGTTTGGAGAAGGAGAATCGGGGGCTGCCCTTGGAGACTTGTTACCGGTTGAATTCGGTCAAATCATGATTTGCTAGTTCTCTTTACTTGCTTTTCCCCTTTTGTGTCCTTGTGTTCTTCGTGTTCTTCATCGTGTTCATCGTTTCCTCCGCCCAAATCTGTGAAGATCGGGACCTACCCTACATCATATGGTATCAGAGCTCTAGGTTGCCACGGATTTGACTTTGTTTCCCCCACAAATCCACCAAATTTTTCATTGTTTTTGAGAAATTTGAAAATTTCCACGAAAAATAGTCTTTCCTAGATTCGAGCCGATCTGTCGATTTGTTGCGTTTTTTGTAGTTTTGGTCCACGGATCTGTTGCTTGAGGACCCCTCCACCTTTGTTTGCGTTCCTTAGCCTTAGTTTTGCCAATTTCCCACGAATTCGAGAATTTTTCGAGCCCAAAATCGCTTCCAGGACGAACAGTTTCGTGCACAGCGGTACTACCGCCAAAGTGCAGCGGTACTACCGCCAGGGCAGAATTTTTTTTCAGAATTTTTTTCTTTTCCTCGGTTCGTTTTGGCATTTCCTCTTTGTTGTTTGAGTCCTTTGCTGGCGTGTGCTCTACGTCTACGACATCGACAAGCTTCCGCAACAACTTCATTAACGCCAAGCGACGACGCCACCAAGCACTCGACATTTCCCCATCATCATAATCCGTTGTGAGCCCTTCTTCCTTTCGCGTACCTTGACCTACCGGACTAGCTCTTTGATATTGCGAGGCAATGCACTTGTGTGTGATTCGAGTGATTGTCTTAAAGTATTGGCGAGTGTGTATCGTGTAGAGGTCTTAGCACTAGCAAAAGTTGAAGGAATCATCGTCAAAAAGCAAAAATCAAAAAAAAATGAAAAGAAAAAAGAATCAAGTGGTGCCAAGTATCATCCCTTGTAGGTTGCGACAAAGGTTGAACCGCCAAAGTGAGTGTGAGAGATTGACACTTGTGCAAATCCGTTGCCCACCCAAAGGCAATTGAGCTAGCGTCCTTCGTGTGTTGGTGTGACACTTGAGCACGTAGTCTTCGCTAGGTTGCATATCTTCGAGTGCTCGCCCTTTGGTCGCCCAACCTCATCCTTCGCTTTTGTGTGTGTTTCTTCATCATTTGTGGTTGGTGTTTCTTTGGTAATTTGGTTATTGTGGATTTTCTCTACCCTTTGACAATATACTTTTCGTCGGGTTTGCTTGTTTTTTTGCCACTTCACACCTACCCATCCTCCTAAGTGCGTGTGTTGGGTGTTGTCGGGGGAATAATTAACCCGCGACTTATTCAAGGCCAAAACGGCGACTTCATGATCACGCTATTATTGGGCCACGTAAAGATGGGCCGATCAAGGATCGCGGCCTGCCAAAGGAAGGCTCCAGAAGGTCGGTGGTAAAACTTGCCTTGGATGACAAGCTTGCAATCGGCTTCGTGTAGAACTCTTGTAACCTAGCGAGCCTCTGTGTATATAAAGAGGACTCGCAGGACTTAGACAGGGTCAAGCTATCAAGCCCAAAACCCTAGCTCTTACGGCGAGTTCCCAGATCGGATCGCCTCCATTGTAACACCACATATATCATATCAATACCAATCTAGGGTAGGCAGGAAGTAGGTCTTTACCTCACATTGAGGGGCCGAACCTGGGTAAATCTGTGTTCGTCCTTGTTCCTGCGATCCCAAGCTCGGAGACGATTGACTCGCGCAAATCCCACACCTACGAAGTCATCCATGACATCTGACGTGACAAACCCACGACAGTTGGCGCCCACCGTGGGGCCTGCGGTCAAGAGCGTCACGTTCCGCGCAGGATCGATGAAAGGAGCTGAAGATCTCGCCATTGGCCACATCATCATGGTCGATGGCACGCCTCTCATTGACGATTCAAGCTGGGGACCAGAAGCTGATTACCTGGAGACCGGCCGTATCATCCCGTTTGGATCTATCAACGTCTTCGTCGGTTTCATTGGCGGCGGATCTGTTAGCTCAGTCCAAGAAGGCGACTCAGCAGAAGGATTCGCCAGCGACGGAGAAGAGTCTCTGGAGAGCATGGACTCGCAAGAATTTGGGTCCATCATACCAGCTCTTGAGGACAGTTACTGGGATTACGCACCAGTGGTAGAACGAGAGGCGGCACCAGTTGGAGTCTACATGGCCGGAGGTGCAAGTACGTCAGGAACTGCGGGAGAAGCCGAAAGATCGACACCTCCCGGCAACCCACTACTTATCCCGGTGTCAGCCGCAAACGCCGCTGTCCGCGCAACAGAAATTGAGGCCGCCAGGGCCGAGCTCCTGTACGAGGTTCGGAGGATGGAAGCAGAGCGCTGCAGGCTCGAACAGGTGAACCAAGGAATCCAACAGGAACGGCAAAGGATAGCCGCGCTCGCCGCGACTCAAAGACAAGTTGACTCGCAGGCGCAAGCGCGCGCGACTCAACCAACAATAGAACTTCCACCCACTCCAGCTGCTGGAGACCAACCAGTCGCAAGGATTTTGGAACCATCGATTGTCCACGAAGCCCAGCAACTACCATCGCAACAACCAAGGAGGTTTCATACCCCACAAGGCCACTACCAAAGCCCGGTCGATAACATGTATGCAGCGGCTAATATCTTGACACAGATGGTACCAACAGGCGACGACCCAATCAACACTGAAGCACGGCGTGCGATACAGATGTTGAGCACTGCTGTCCTACAACAGGCCAACAGGGCAGAAGCCGAGGGGCAGCAGCCCCCGTACTGGCCGGCCGCGGGATCGCGGCAGAAAGAAGCGTCCAAAGCAGGCCACCGGAGGATATATCAAGGGTCGCGCAGAGGCAGCAGGAACAAGCCGCAGAAGCACAGGCTATCATGCCAACGATGCAGACGCGGCTCGTGGAAGTTAACAACCCTACGGGCACATCCACAGCTTTGTCCTCGCGACTCAAAGGTCCGGCATGCTTCACTGAGAAGATCAGATCGGAACCTTTCCCTGAAGATTTCAAAGGACCACGCAAGGTGGCAAACTATAACGCCAGCATGGACCCTACCACCTGGCTAAACAACTACGAGATGGCAAGGTACCTCAACATGATGTTGGAGGGCGCGGCTCACATATGGCTACAAAATCTACCCCCAACTCCATAAATACCTGGGAAGAGTTGAAAGACGCTTTCGTCAAAAACTTCCAAGGAACCTGCAAGCGACTCTGCAATATAGAAGATCTAGAGCGTTGCGTTCAAAGGAAGGCGAGTCAAGTCGCCACTGGATGAGGAGGGTGGCAGAAATTATACACTCCTCAGACAACATACCTCCAAGCTCAGCTGTCCTAGTCATGGAGAAAAATTGTAAGTTCGAACCACTGATCCATAAGTTAGGTCGCATGAAGGGCAAGGTCAAGAGTCTCAGCGAGGTAATGGCTGCGGCTAACAAATACGCTGGCTCAGACAAGACCCGAGATGCGTCAGATGGAGAAGAGGAGAAGGCCGCTGTTGAAGGAAAGAAAAATACCAGCAAGCCTCAACAGCAACAAACTAGCCACAACAACGCGAATCAAAACAAGCGCAAGAGTGAAGAAGGAAACTCTGGGCTTGTCGCCAACACACGTGGAGGTTTCAGGGGCCAACGAGGAAGAGGCCGAGGAATCGGCTCTCGTCCAATTAACATGGAAGAAGTTTTTAATCGGCCGTGCGATCTTCACACGGGAGGCGACGGGCGGCCAGCAGACCATACCAAGGCGCAATGTAATTATTACAAGAAGTGGAAAGAAGAAAGCCAACACAACAGGGGAAACCACCATGAAGGAAGCCCTGGTGCGACTCATGGTTCAGGCGCCGGGCCGCACAATGCGAGTAACCCCAGGCAGGTGGGGCAGTACCATACAATAGTTATCAACACCTCCAAGAGGGAAGAGAAATTAAGTCGCAGAAGCCAGCAGGTAAATGCTGTGATACCAGCAACCCCCAATTGGCTAAAATGGTCAGAACATGCAGTCACTTGGAGTCGCGACGATCATGCGCAAGTGGGAGAACTGGCGCTAGTTGTGGCACCTTATGTAGCAGGATACAAGCTAACCAAAGTACTTATGGACGGGGGAAGCAGCATAAATATCATGTACTACGATACGTTCAAGCGCTTGGGGCTCATGGACTCCAGCCTGCAACACACGACGACCGTATTTCACGGCATCGTCCCAGGAAAGTCAGCACAGCCAGTGGGAAAGATAACCCTGGGAGTAACCTTTGGGACGGAAGAAAACTTCAGAAGCGAGTTCATATGCTTCGAAGTGGTAAAATTCCAGAGCCCATATCACGCCCTGTTCGGACGAACAGCCTTCGCCAAGTTTATGGCCAGGCCATGCTACGTTTACCTACAGCTGAAGATACCAGGACCAAGAGGGGTCATCACAGTGCACGGCGATAGAGAAAAAGCAATAGAGTGCGAGGAGGGAGATGCAGCCTTCGCAGAATCAGCTTGTGCCGCTGAAGAGCTAAAGAGTTATAAGTCGCAGGTGGATCCCAATGATATGAGCGTAGTTACCACGCCATCTGCCGAACCACCAATGAAATTCAAAGCGGCCCAAGACACCAAGCAGATAGATCTTGTTCCTGGCGACTCATCCAAGCAGGCGAGCATCGGAGCCCACATGGAGAAAGAACAGGAGCGGGCACTCATCGCTTTCCTTCAGGAAAACAAGGACATCTTCGCATGGAAACCATCAGATATGCCAGGGGTGCCAAGGGAATTGGCAGAACACAGCCTTAACGTGAACCCCTGGCCAAGCCAGTAAAGCAACCGCTGCGGCGTTTCCACGACGACAGGAGAAAAGCGATAGGGGAAGAAATAGCTCGCCTATTGGCCGCAGGATTCATCACAGAAGTATATCACCCGGAGTGGGTGGCAAACCCAGTCCTAGTTATGAAAAAGAACGGCACATGGCGAATGTGCATTGACTACACCAGTCTCAACAAAGCCTGTCCAAAGGACCCATTTGCCTTGCCAAGGATTGACCAAGTGATTGATTCAACAGCCGGATGCGAGTTGTTGTGCTTTCTAGACGCCTATTCAGGCTACCATCAAATCAAGATGAAGAAGGAGGACCAGGAAAAGACATCCTTCATCACACCCTTTGGGGCCTTTTGCTATGTAAGCATGCCCTTTGGATTGAAGAACGCAGGTGCGACTTACCAGAGGTGCATTCAAAGTTGCTTGCATGAGCAGATAGGTCGCAACGTTCACGCCTATGTGGACGATATCGTCATTAAATCGCAAGTAGGCCAGGATCTCATCAGTGACTTGGAAGAAACCTTCACAAATCTCAGAAGATATAACATGAAGCTCAACCCGACGAAGTGCGTCTTTGGAGTACCAGCGGGGAAGCTATTGGGGTTCATAGTGTCAGAAAGAGGCATCGAAGCCAACCCTGACAAGATAAAGGCTGTAATGGACCTCCAAAAACCAGAAAAGATCAAGGACGTACAGCGACTTACCGGTTGCGTCGCGGCGTTAAGTCGCTTTATATCAAGACTGGGAGAAAAAGCCCTGCCTTTATACAGATTGCTGAAAAAGTCAGATACCTTCGTTTGGGACTCAGAAGCCGACGAAGCTTTAACAGCCCTGAAGATTCAGTTGACAAATGCTCCAGTTCTGGCAGCTCCAAAGGATAAAGAGCCCATGCTGTTGTACATAGCTGCAAACTCTCGTGCCGTAAGCGCCGTGATGGTTGTAGAGAGACAAGAGCCAGGCAAGGAGTACCCAGTCCAAAGGCCAGTATACTACGTAAGTGAAGTGCTCACGGCTTCAAAGCAGCGTTACCCTCAGTGGCAGAAGCTAGTGTTTGGAGTATTCATGGCGAGTCGCAAGCTGAAGCACTACTTCCAGGAACACCCAATAACTGTGGTCAGCTCGGCACCACTGGCAGACATCATCCGCAACCGAGAAGCAACAGGAAGAGTAGCCAAGTGGGCGATCGAGCTGGGTCCACACCATATAAGCTACGAGCCGCGCACATCAATTAAGTCGCAAGCTCTCGCAGATTTCATCAATGATTGGACAGAAATTCAAGTCGCTCCCACCATGGCAGAAACAAAATACTGGACCATGCACTTCGATGGGTCAAGACAGCTACAAGGCTCGGGGGCTGGAGTTGTACTACTTCCCCCAAGGGAGACAAGCTAAGATACGTGCTCCAAATACACTTCAATTGCACAAACAATGTAGCAGAATATGAGGCATTGCTTCACGGACTCCGTATAGCAAAGGAGATGAATGTCAGTCGCATCCGTTGCTTTGGAGACTCAGATTTGGTAGCTCAACAAGTTTCTGGAACATGGGACAGTAAGGATGCAAACATGGCTGCATACAGAAGAGAGGTGGACAGAGTTGCTGGACACTTCACTGGCTTCCAAGTTGAACATGTTGATCGAAGACAAAATGAAGCAGCAGATGCCTTGTCTCGGCTAGGATCCAATAGGCAATCAGTCCCGCCCAATGTTTTCTTGGATGAGTTGCATAACCCATCAGTTAAGCCTCCAGCAGAGATTGACATCGCAGAGCCAGAGGATGATTCAACTTTAGTCGCAGCCCTGCATGAACAGCCGGCATGGACAGAGCCATACATGGCATATTTAAGTCGCGGAGTGCTACCAGAGGATGAAGTAGAGGCGCGCAAGATAACACGGCGATCCAAGGCCTACACAATAATAAACAATGAGCTATACAAGCGCAGCGTTGCGGGGACATTCCAAAGATGCGTATCACCAGAAGAAGGACGAAAAATCTTGCACGAAATTCACGCAGGCGATTGTGGCCATCATGCTTCGTCAAGATCTTTGGTGGCAAAGGCGTTCAGACATGGTTTCTTCTGGTTAACGGCGCTAGCAGACGCTGAGCAGATTGTCAGAGTGTGCGATGGATGTCAAAGATACGCCAGGCAAGATCATATGCCAGCTCAAGCACTTCGTACAATACCCATCACATGGCCTTTCGCCGTATGGGGTTTTGACATGGTAGGGCCCTTCAGACGGTCCCAACGGGAAAAACTCACCTCCTGGTCGTGGTGGACAAATTCACAAAGTGGATAGAAGCAGAACCCGTGGGAGATTGTGAAGCTGAAACAGCAGTCAAGTTCTTGAAGAAGGTCATATTCCGCTTTGGATATCCCCATAGTATCATTACAGACAACGGAAGCAACACCTCTGAAGGAGCTACACAAATATTTTGTGCGAACAATGGGATAAGGCTGGACCTCACGTCAGTATCACATCCGCAGAGCAATGGACAAGCTGAGCGAGCTAACCAGGAAATTCTCCATGGGATTAAGCCGCGCCTTATTGAAAAGGTTGAAGCATCTCCAGGATGTTGGGTGGAGGAACTGCCAGCCGTGCTATGGAGTTTAAGAACAACCCCTAATAGATCCACAGGATTTACACCATATTTTATGGTCTATGGAGCAGAAGCGGTTATGCCCAGCGATATCATACATGATTCACCAAGAGTTGCGGCCTATGTCGAAGCAGATAATGAAGCAGCTCGGCAGGATTCTGTGGACACATTAGAAGAGGTCAGAGATTTGGCAGCATCAAGGTCAGCGGTGTATCAGCAAGACTTGCGACGCTATCATGCCAGACGCATCAGAACCCGCACCTTTCAAGAAGGAGACCTAGTGCTGCGACTCAAGCAAGACCATAAGGGAATGCACAAGCTATCTTCTCCATGGGAAGGACCCTACATCATCAGCAAAAAACTAAACAATGGATCGTACTATCTGCTGGATGTGAGAGAAGAAAGCAGTGATCGCCATGATTTCGAGGATCGTCTAGAAGCGCCTCGCCCTTGGAACGTCGCGCAACTGCGACCTTACTACACATAAAAAAGCTAATCAGAGCTAAGTTTCATCTTTTCCAGCTGCCTATAGCTGAGTATCATCCTAGCCACTAAGGGCTCTTGCTTCAAAATTGGTCGCCACCTAGGCGCGACCTGCAACACCTGTATCAGAAATCGGCCGCCACCTAGGCGCGGCCGTACCTTATGTATCAGAAATCGGCCGCCACCTAGGCGCGGCCGTATGTCTCAAACTGGGATCGCCGCCTACGTGCGACCCAACCCTATGTATAACACTCGGTTGCCACCAAGGCGCGACCTTATGTGTCATCATAAACAAAGCTGTTATAGCTATATATCATTTGTTTCTTGGGGGCTTTGTACCCTGAAACAGCCAACCTACTGGCAACTATCAAACTTACCTTAAGTCGGATTGCAACTTGCATTATGCGTCCAAAGTACTGGGGTGTGGCGTCAATCGAGCTTGATTGCCTATCATGGCCGCTCTCGACCCTGAACACACATGTTCCTAGGAAATACTGAGTCGCGCGAGTGCCCACTTAATGGATTCAGAAAGGCCTAACTAGAGGTCAATGTACTGCTTATAGTACGGCAACACCAATTGCAATTGCTTATATCTTAACAATTGTTTCTTATCTATGACATCAAGCTACAGGTGACGATCTTCAAAACCTCTGAGAAGAATTGAGATGATTGTCAAATCACATCAGCTCAATCCTTGGGGGCTACAGCATATTGTTATCAAAAATTTGAAGATTGGTCATCATCAAGTGTTGAAGCTATCAGGCAAACCTTGACAGAGTAAGAAGCTCACGAAGTCAGATGCATTTTCAAGGCCGCCCCAAAAGTGCGAGTAAAAGCCAGTCCAACGTGATCATGAGTCGCAGAGCAAGGAAGTGCAAGCCAGAAAGAAAAAAGTGCAGCCTAAACGTCCAAGGAACCTTTCAAAGTCAAGAAAACATATCAAGATATTCCATGAAGTTCAGGCTACACTTGGGGGCTAATGTCGGGGGAATAATTAACCCGCGACTTATTCAAGGCCAAAACGGCGACTTCATGATCACGCTATTATTGGGCCACGTAAAAGATGGGCCGATCAAGGATCGCGGCCTGCCAAAGGAAGGCTCCAGAAGGTCGGTGGTAAAACTTGCCTTGGATGACAAGCTTGCAATCGGCTTCGTGTAGAACTCTTGTAACCTAGCGAGCCTCTGTGTATATAAAGAGGACTCGCAGGACTTAGACAGGGTCAAGCTATCAAGCCCTAAAACCCTAGCTCTTACGGCGAGTTCCCAGATCGGATCGCCTCCATTGTAACACCACATATATCATATCAATACCAATCTAGGGTAGGCAGGAAGTAGGTCTTTACCTCACATTGAGGGGCCGAACCTGGGTAAATCTGTGTTCGTCCTTGTTCCTGCGATCCCAAGCTCGGAGACGATTGACTCGCGCAAATCCCACACCTACGAAGTCATCCATGACATCTGACGTGACAAACCCACGACAGGTGTAAGAACCGGATTCTCTTTCTTCAAGCCTCTTTATTCTTGAGATATAGTTTCTTTTGGTTCTTTCTTTTCCACACATTTCACTTGTTCTTGAGACAATGTTTAGGGGAAGTACAAACGAAAGCTCAAGCTCGGACGATGATATGAATGGAGGAATTCGAGGTTACCATGGCTATGTCACCCAAACCGAGTTTTTTGGTCTTCGACACCTTCTTCGTGAGAGCCTAGGTCGCTATGAGCGCCGTCTTCAAGCATAAGAAGCAAATTTCAATGAGCAAATGACGAATGTGACCGACGCTCTTCGTGAACTACGGCACCATCGACCTCCTTCCCCGTCATGCTCAAGTCGTACAAGAAGTACCACAAGGTCAGCACAAGCACGACATGGACGTAATGGCCCTCGCCAAGAAGACTCGCAACAAGCTCGCCAAGACATTCCAAGGCGCGACGAACATGGTCGACATCGCCATCAAGTGGACCGTCCACCTTCACCTCGAGCACCTAATGCCAATGCGCATTAAGAACAACCTCAACAAAATGGTGAACGCCGCAAACGAACACCTTCACCACCTCCTCATCATCAAGATCATCGAGACCCCATGGCCAATAACAATAGTGCTCCAGGTGCTAATGACTATGATGGTCAAGGACAACGACACCGTCACCCTCCAAGGCCACGTCACCACAATCGTGACCATGGGAACCATGAGGAGCAACCCAACCAACACCATGAGCATCATCCTCGCCATGAGCCTCGTCAAGAACATCCACATGATCGTCACCAACACCACCGTTCCGAGTCAAGCGATAGCGAGTCAAGCCACCACAATGGTGATGGACTCAATCGAAGGAGACGTGGACGTGCATTCCCACATGGTGCCAATCGCGACGAGTATGACGACATGAACAATCTTCGCTTTGATATACCCAAGTTTTTCGGCACAAGTGATCCGGAAGCCTACCTCTCATGGGTACTCAAGGTTGACAAGATCTTCCGAGTTCACCGCTACTCCGACAACAAGATGGTTGCCTTAGCCTCAATGGAGTTTGAAGAGTATGATCTCTTGTGGTGGGAACAACTCCAAGATACAGATGAAGAAAACCGTCAACGACCAAACGACACTTGGGTTGAGATCAAAGAAGCAATGTACAAGCGCTTCGTGCCAAGCCATTACACTAGAGATTTGTACAAGAAGTTGCAAGAGTTGAAGCAAGGGTTAAAGTCGGTTGATGAGTACTATAAGGAGATGGAAATTTCCATGATGAGAGCCAATATTAACGAGTCCGAGGAGCAATCCATGGCTCGCTTCATGAATGGCCTCAACTATCCAATCAAGAAGATCGTGGAGTTCCAACCATATGCCTCTTTGGTTGAGCTAGTACATCAAGCAACAAAGGTCGAGCGTCACGTGCTTGAAGAGCTCAAATACTTCAAGACAAAGGCATTCTTCGCCAACAAGCCCTCATCATCCATGACTACACCTACACAAGCTCCTCCTCAAGCCAACTCAAAAGGGCCTACAAGAGCTTCTACATCGACACCTCAAGCTCCTCAACCTTTCAAGAAACCACCTCCCTCTACAAATACGCCTCAAGGATCTTCGTCCGGCACACGCTTCTTGAAGTGTTACAAGTGTGGAGGAAGCGGACACAAATTTTTTGAGTGCAAAAACAAGAAGGTCATGATCATTAATGACATGGGAGAGTATGAATCTATGAGTGAAGATGAGTACAATGCCTTGAACCAAGTCACCACAATGTAAAGTGTGCAAGAAGAACCAAATGAGATATATTGTGATGGCGATAACAACCCCTCATTGGTTGTGGCGAGAACTTAGACCACCAATGTCCACGTTGAAGAAGACCAAAGATGCAACTTGTTTCAAACAAGAGCGGACATCAATGGAAAGTTCATCAAGGTTATCATCGATGGTGGAAGTTGCCACAACTTAGCGAGTAAAGAACTTTGTGATAAGCTCAACTTGAAGTTCAAGAAGCACCCACACCCATACCATGTGCAATGGTTGAGTGATTCCGGATCCATCAAGATACACACATGGTGCAAGTGTCCTTCAAGATTGGTGCCTATGAAGATACGGTTGATTGTGATGTTGTGCCTATGTCCGTGTGTCACTTACTTCTTGGACGTCCATGGCAATATGACAAGAGTGCTATGCATGATGGAAGGACCAATTATTATAGCTTCAAGAACAACGACAAGACCTTCGTCCCATGACACCAAGTCAAGTTATTGCCGACAATGCCAAGACTATTGCACGGGCACAACAAGATCGTTCCTCAAGTGAGAAGAGTGGTGAGCGAGAGATCCACCGTAAAGTGATTGAGAGCCAAAAGCCAAATGAGAGTGACACTTCAAAGAGAGCCCTAACAAAACTTACACTTTTTGCCACCAAAAGAGAGATGAGGGAGTTGAGAGAAAACTCATCCACCCTTCACTATGCACTAGTAGAGAAAAGCTTATAGGTAGACGGGCATTCTGTGGCGCACCCTTAACTGGTGCGCCGAGCAAGGTGCGCCACAGAAATATTTGCCTTTCTGTGGCGCATTTCTAGCCCATGCGCCACAGAAAGGATATATTCTGTGGCGCACGTCCACGCATGCGCCACAGAAATTATGTGGGACCCACGGCCAATCATTGGACCAGATCCATCTGGGCACTTTCTATGGCGCACGTGCTCGGTGCGCCACAGAAAGTAGGATTTCTGTGGCGCATGCTGGCTGATGCGCCACAGAAAGCCGACTTTCTGTGGCGCATCAGCCAGCATGCGCCACAGAAATCCTACTTTCTGTGGCGCACCGAGCACCGTGCGCCATAGAAAGTGGGCGCCAGATTTACAAAAAGGTGGCAGCCCCACTTTCCCCATGTGACCTTCTCCATTCCCCCATCTCTAGCTAGCTCGAGTTCCTCCTCTCTCCCATGCCATTTTGCCATACTTTTCTCCATTATTTGTGATTAAACCTACTTTGTTTGACATATAATTGGTGAGGGCTTGGGGAGAGCCTCCATACATAGTCTCCTCCTCTCCCAATACATCTCTTTTTCTCCACTATTTCTTTCCATCACCACACACTCTCTCTCATCGATCACGGTCACGTCTCGGTAACGGATCTAGATCTACTAGGTGGGTATTGTTGGATGGATATGTATATGTAACATCCCAAAATTTTGGAATGTTTAAAAATCACTAAAAATTGAAACTTTTATTTTGGATAAAATAAATCCATCAAATTTTGAACATGAAAATGAAAATGTTACATTTGGGAGGTCAATAAACCCTAAAACAATATTTACAAAGTATTTAAAATTGTTTAAAGAAAATTTCATAAAATAGTTTTGCTTCAAAAAAAATTAATTTTAGAAATGATTATGTGATTATCAAATTCAATATTTTCAGCCTTGAAATTTTATTGCCTTAAACAAATATTTTCCCAAAATTGTTGTAGGAATTATTTAAAAGGCTTGTTAGACTTTTGGAACATAAAATGGTTTTCATAACTTATTCTATTTTGAAAATGAGTTTAAGATATTTTATATAACTCCTAATATTTCTGGAATTTAATAGAGATAAAAATATACATTATAAAGCCCTTTTTTTAAAATTCATTAAAGTAACCCATAGGACTATTTGAATATTGATAACAAATTCAAATAATATTTTTAAGGACAATGTTGGAAAATAGAGTCAATGTAAATGATATTTATAAATATATCATTATCATAATTTTCTGAAAGTATTTGAATTCAATTTGAATCAAGAATTGAAGTTCAAATAATGAAACAGAAAAAGGAAAAGACAAAGACAAAAAAAAAAAAGAGGATAACCAAACAGCCGGATGGCCCAGCCCAGCAAGTCCAACACCAGCCCGCTCCCCCTATCGGAGTCGTCTTCTCCAACCGTCCCACGCTCACACGACGCCCACGACATCGCCCACTCCCGCACTCGCTCCGCTCTGGCCCGAGCCCTTGACGGCCTCCCTCTCCTCTCCTTTAAATCCCCGCGTCGTTCTACCCATTTCCCCTCTACCACTCTCGCGAATCGGGCTGCCAGGCTGACGAATTTCATCGCCGGATTTCACCTCGCCGTCGCCGTATTCCTCTGTTCCAGGCCAACACAGTGAGCCCCCGCCTCCAAATCCTGGCCCACTCTCTTTCAATCTTCTTTGCGCACCTCCCTGAGCTCTCCCTCAATTTTTATCGCGATCGCAGCGTCGAGAACAAGCTACACCCGAAGGTCATCGGCGTCTGCACCTCTCCGCCCGCGCCGCGTCGCCGTTCCAAGACGCGATCGACGACGCCGACCTCGCCAACCTCTTCGCCGTGCTGCGTCGAGCTTGGTTCCACCTTCTACGCGTCCAGGGAACCACCGGAGCCCCGTTCCCGCCAACCGCCCGAGGCCATCGTCGCCATCGTTTCCTTCTCCGGCGAGACCAGCCGGCAGGTACTGGTCAACGCCCCAGAGCCATCCGATCTAGATCCAACGGATCATATTAGATCACTTAACCAACCGGTACCAGCCAATCAGGATTCGCCACGTCACCCAGCCTCTTTTAGATTTTATCCCGAATAGATTTAAATGGCAGAATTGCAGAAAAGCCCCTGGAACTTCAAACCATCATATCTTTTTAACCACAAGCCCAAATTTGACAAACTTTATACCAATGGAAAGCCCTTGACCTGTAGAATATTTTGGCATGGTTAGTTTTCAATTTTGTCCAGTTCAAATTCATTCAAATTTCAAATGAGTGATTTGAGTAAATTTGACATAGATTCAAATTCATAAATCCTAAAACTACAAATAAAATATTTCTAGAAACCTATGAACTTGTAGAACATCATTCCAGTGTTGGAAATAATTTTTGAACAATGTTATGTTGTTTTATAAATTGGAGACTTAGTTTGTGTAATTTTGATATAACTTAAATCCTATAAATATTTTTAATGTGAATCTTTTTGGAAAATGTCACTAAAATCATCCTATGTACAGAGAAACTAAGACTAAAAATTTATTAACTCCATTTGGTTCATAAAATTGTGAACTTGAGTTAAAACCTTTTGATGTTATTAAATTCAAACATAGTTTGAAAAATTGTGTTAAGCCCCATTGACCAAATCCTTATGCAATCATTTTGATCATGACCAACCATCAGAACCCTCAGAATACCACTTCAAGATATTCAAGTTTGAAATGTTCAAATTTGAATACAGACCATCCCTTGACATCAAATGGCAAACCCTAAGTCAAATCACATTAATTCTGTTGTGAATTGAATTATGTGATAAGCCTTGAGCATAAAAGAAATAACATAAAACAATCTTGTATTAAATAAATTGTTGTGTTGTTTGATTTTATATGTTATGTGCTTGTTGAATTGTTTGTTTATTATTTTCTTTCAACGTATAGATTAAACGGAGAGCAACTGTGTTCGATGAGAAAGAGTGTGTGAGCAACGACAACTTTCAAAAGGCAAGTGACACCCATAAAAGTCCTACTATTTCTACTATTCTGCATTTAGTGTTTTCAGTAGTATGCATGATAGGTTTATTCTTGGGTAGTATACTATGCTATGCTATAAATCCTATGTAGTGTGTAGCCACCCTTATATCCTGTAGATAGCAACCATTAAACTTGGTAGACTTGCTTAGCTATGCAATGGATGAAGGTTTTACTAGTAGTTGAGTAAGGATAAACATTCTACTAAGTTTAATGAAATACTTGGGTGGATAGATAAATTGCTTGGTTGGTATAAAGTTGAGTGGCACCTCAGGGCCATGTCCATGGTGGTTATCACCTAAGGTAGTTTCTACTATACTTGGGGCCATGGTATGTGGTGGTTTTCACCTGAGGTAGTACACTTGTGGACGGCCACCCAGGAACAAAGAGGTTTCGAAGTCACTCCATGTTTAGATTAGCTTCCAGTGCAGCCACTAGCTAATATGGGCTCTGGCTAGATTAAGTATGTTGTATGAAACCGGCCTGGCGGACAGTTGGAGGATTCTGGGAACGAGTCCGTTAGAAAGGGGGATTACTTCTGAAAGATCTCGTCTCAATCTTCTCCTTTCCTTAGCACTAAACGAGTGCCTAGGAAGTTTGGGTTGATTGGGTCTAGTGGGGAAAGTGCACACACTCTCGAGAGTTCACAAAACTAAGATCTTAGCCGTGTCCCCGGTTATGGACATTTTGAGCAGCTGGACAAGGAACTGATGGAGTTACCTCATCATGCCAATTTGTTAAATAAAATTTGAAGGATGAACATGGGAAGGAGGTTCACTGATTTCTATCAGTGGTACCGAATTGTTTTCAAAAATGAGAAAATGTCTTTTCAAAATATAGGATAAAATCAGCTTTGCGCAAGCTAGCCATAACTCCACTCTGCCAGATATTCATGTAGAAGATAGGTTGCCACTTATATTCCACATAGGTGCATTTGCCAACACAATTCAATTGTGCTGACCCAGTGATTTTGGGCTGTAACTCACCGTTGCAGGTTCGTCAGACAAGGAGTGAGGTTTTCATTAGGGTTTCGAGTCTACAACCAACATGTTTGCCTGTGGCACATGAAGATGATGAGGCTCATTGTATTAATGTTTTCCGCTGCTGAACTTTGAATAATGCTAGTCTTGGACTATGCAAGTTGTAATGGATATTATAAGTCTGGATCATGGGATGTAATATAGTATTTGACGCATTTGCACGATATTTCATCTTGTACTGTGGTGCTAGCTAATCGATCCAGGGACTAGCACATAAACACAGAGATCTCAACCCTTTAGTAAAAGGTGAGGTCGCTACAGTATATATGCATGTTTTGTGTGGCCGGCGGTGTGTATGGATGTTTGCACGTATATGGCGCGACGATGGATGTTTATACATGAATCTTTGCATGTTGTTGCCTTTTGTTGCCTTGCGCCGGCGTGGTGCATGGATGTTTGCCGAAATGTTGATTCATTTCCATTTCGGTAAATTTTTGCACCACCCATATGTCCTACTTTTAGGGGAAGTCATGCCGAATTTTTTCGTCGAACATGCATGTTTGTGTATGTGTGTGTGCATGTTGCGGTTAATTAATTCTAATGAATAACACACTCTATAAGTATACCGCGTAGGCGACCATGGTCATCAAGATGAGCTCCGGTCGAATCAGCAGCTACAAGGAAGAAGCGAAGGCGGAAATGATTCGGTGCAACGGGAGCCAGATACGATGTCCGTGTCGAAGTTGCAAACTTGTGAGATGGATCGACCCTGATTCCGGACAATTGGAGGAGCACCTGCTCAGGCGCGGTTTCATGCAAGGCTTCAACCAAGCGCCGACAGCAAATGTTGCGCGTGAAGACGAGGGCGGGCAAGATGATCATGACGAAGGAGATGCCGGCGGACATGATGAAGGAGTAGATGGTGGTGGAGAAGACGCGAACACGCAGAACTCGCTAATGTCGGCCTTGATGGACTCTCATGTTCAAGAACTGCTCCTCAAGGAGGCGAGCACCGCTAGAGAGAAAGCCAAGCTGGCGCAAATGGAGATAGATGGGAAGACTCCGTTGTATCCTGGGTGCCGGCCACAGGATACGCGCTTGCAAGTAACGCTTGATGCTCTGGAGATGAAGTCGGGAAACAAATGGACCGACGTGAGCTTCAACAAGAACATGCAATTCTTCCACGAGCATCTTCCCGAGGGGAACACATTGCCAACTAGTATCGAGGAGGCCAAGAAAGTCGTGTGCCCTCTTGACCTACCGCACGTTAAATACCACGCCTGCATCAATGATTGCGCAATTTATCGGGGCGAGTACGAGGACAGAACCACATGTCCGGTGTGCGGCCAAGGACGGTACAAGAGTACTGGGAAGAAAGTTCCTCGAAAAGTGGTATGGTACTTTCCTATCACTCCCCGTCTGCAGCGGTACTTCGTGGACCCTAAGGAAGCAAAGCTCATGCAATGGCACGCGGAAAGGGAGAAGCCCGAAGAAGATCCAGAGAAGGGCAGGATCCTGACACACCCTTCAGACGCTAGCCAGTGGGAAGAATTGGACAACGCCTTCGGAATACACAAGGAACGTCAGGCTGGGTATGAGCGCCGATGGACTCAATCCGTTCGGCAACCAGAGTAGCACGCATAGCACCTGGCCCGTGTTTGTATGGCCTTACAACCTTCCCCCGTGGTTGTGCACGAATCAAAGGTACATACACATGAGTATTCTCATTCAGGGGCCGAAACAAGCAGGTGTCCACATACATATGTATCTCGCACTGTTGAAAGAGGAGTTAGCCACGTTGTGGGAGACGCCAGCCCGTACGTGGGATGCCTACACTGGAGATTATTTCGACATGAGAGTCGCGTTGCTCACGACGGTGCATGTCGGGGATGTAACCCCGGATACCCTAACGTCACTGGTTTTGTTGAGTTATTAGGGGAGGCGACAAAGAAATAATAGAAGGGAAAGACAGAAAAACATAGCTGGGCTGACATTGTGGTTAACTCGGTTTAACCGAGGTACCAGAGTTCAGATGAGGCGAGCTAGTCCGAGGTACCCTTGCCTCGGTGGACTGAGCTCTGGTCACCTCGGCGGGCCGCGTTCCCCAGCTGGACCGAGGCACCACCACCTCGGTGGGCCGAAGCTGGTCACCGCGAGTTTGGACCGAGGCGTGGTCTCCCCAGGCAGGCCGACGCTTGTGCAGCTCGGGAGCAGGCCAAGATGACTCACCTCGGGGCGGGCCGAGTCTGCTCCACCGGATCGGGCCACTGCTCGTTACCTCGGCAGGCCACACCTCTCCTCGGGACGGGCCTCTTCCAGGCAGGCCGAGCTGCCCCTGACTGTGGTGGGCCGAGTACCTCGGCTGGTTATTTCTTCCAGCGTGCATCGCGGAGCTGGCCGACGTAGTTTGTATCTCGGACTGGACCGAGATTAGCCACCAGATGGACGTCTCCAGCGCTGATTCCGGGGCGGGCCGAGATGGCACGTACCTCGCCCGGATCAGGGCGTAGTCTCAACGCTGCGCGTGTCATCAAGGCTACCTCGACCAATGCCCCGGCCTCCGTCACCTTTACCTCGACCGACGGATACCACGTACAGCTGCACTGCCATGCCCAGGATAAATATCTAGGAGGAGATAAGAAGCTGACTAGGAGGTTTCCAGGACACACACAAGAGGACAAGCATGCATAGTTGTTTGATGTGACTAGAGTACAAGTGGGACCCACGCATAGTATTCTTTGTCTCCTTGTCCCCTGGGCCTCCTCTTTATAAAGGCACCAGGGGAGGACATGGACACGGGCAGCTCACTCACGGGAGCTCTTCTTCCCCGGCCTTCTTCTCACTAGCTTAGCTGAGCACGGCGCTGCTCTCGTAGACTGCTCGAGGAGCATTTTGTACACACTACATATACAGAGGAAAATACACCAAGTAGGCTAGATGCTGCAGTAGGGGTTTTATCTCCTCACGAGAGCCCCGAAGCAGGGTAAATCCCCGTGTTGATCTGTTTGTCTGTGTGCGCAATCCTGCGCGCTATCCCTCCCGAATCCACAAGCACCCGTTCGGCCCCAGAATAAGCCTACCCCTAGGCATCTGCGTGTTCCCACCACGACAGTTGGCGCCCACCGTGGGGCTGGCAGTGGTGCTTGCTGGATCACATTCGGACGGGACCTTCTTCGTCGACGCGGGGACTCGACATCGCCATTGCCCCCGCGATTTCCGGAAGCTCGTCGCCGTCTTCGTCGTCTCGCCATCAACATCCTAGCAAGAAGGAGCTCGGAGGCTCGGTTGTTGCCGAAGCGCGTGTGCGTGCGCCCAGGCCGCATCTGTGCTCAGCTGCACGCTCGTCGACGCCTGCGCGTGCATGTGTTTCCGCGCCGTCGTCGGTAACCTCTTCGTCACCGCGCGCCCGGCTGCTGCCCGTCCGCGCGTCACCGTCGCCTCGGACCTGCTGTGGCCGCGCCTCTGCTTCAACCCGCGCGAGCCGCGCCCCTCCAGCTCTGCTGCGCCCGGCCCCCAGCGCTGCTAGTGGCAGCCGCCCGGCCCCCATCCGCAACCCCGGCGCCCTCCACCGTGTCGGCCGCACCTCCCCGCGCCCAGGTCGTCGTCCGCCGGTTGCGCTCCTCGCGCTCGCATCCTGTCGCCGCCCGGCCCCCGCGCGAGCCGCGCCCCCGGCCGCGCCCTGCCTCATCGCCTCCCGTCGTGCCCGGACGCCCCGCCCGCAGCTGCGTCCAGCCCCGGCTCGCCGTCCCCAACTCCAGCTCACCGCCTGCCGGGTCGCTGCCCGGAGGCTGGTCGATGCGGGGAGCAGAGATTGGAGCGGTCGGATAGAGAAAAAGAGAAAGGAAAGGAAGCTGAGCTCGTGCGGATCGGTAAAGGAAAGAAGAAATAGAAAAAGGAAAAGGAAAAGAGAAAGACTGCAGGTGTCAAGATGCGCCCCGAGGTGTTCTTGTCGGCAGGCCGAATTCCAGGTGAACCGTGGTATTTATGTCGGCATGCCGACATCCGGACAGGCCAAGGTCTAGCGTCGGCACACCGACCTCGTGGCCTTGTGAGCGCGCTTCGGTCAGGCATGACGAGGTAGCCGCTGCGTCGGCATCACGGCTCGGTGAGCCTGCAGCAGCTCTGCTGCAACGATCGAGCACTTCACCGACATAAACGGTAACCTCTACCCGGCATCAAAATAGCGGTATGAATATTTACAGTATATAGAGATTACATGCGTTATGAACCGTCTTAAAACTCACTCGGGGACTGCCCCCTCGCTTTTTGTCTAAGTGTCTTCCCCGGGAGTAAGGTGTCTTGACCCGGGGACTGGCTGACCAGTCGATTCCGTTTCTACTTCTAGATCTATAAAGTAACCCGGGGACTCGGCGGAAACCGAGTCTGCATCCTGATGCGTAGTTTTGCTACTAGATTTACTTTCCGACATATGTTATAGTTCGTTGCCTCTGTTAGTAGAACTGTTGTTCCCTTTGAATGTTCATGATATGTATGCTGAACGGACATTGAAAGGTGATATCGGTTTTGCTGAAAACGTTCGTTACCGAGGTATCTTGCCCGAGGTATCCTGAAATCCGAAGTATCCTGTCCGAGGTATAATGGAAGTCCAAAGTATAATGGAAATCCGAGGTATAATGGTTGTGTTGGTTATCTCAGACTACCCAAGGTATCATGGCATTATCAGTATTCTCTAGATCGCCGTTTATTTCGGCTTGCCACAGTATCACGGCATCACTCCACATCACAGATCGCCGTTTATTTCGGTTTGTCACGGTATCATGACATCATTCCATATCCCGGATCACTGTTTGTTCGGTCTGCGAACGTATCATGACATCATCCTATATCCCCTAAATCATAGTTTGTGTTGGTTTGCCAAGGGCAACCTACGAGATATGTCTGTGCAGGTTCTATGTCGGTCCAGCTAAGGCTGGGGACATTTATGTCGGTAAGCGCCCGGAGTGGCTAAAACCGGCATTCGAGATGTGCTTATGTTAAACCAGCAGAGGCTGGAGACATTGATGTCGGTAAGCGCCCAAGGTGGCTACCGGACATCCGAGGTATCGAGACCTATGTGAGTTATGCCCGGAGTGGCCGAGGTATCAAGACCTATGTGAGTTATGCCCGGAGTGGCCGAGGTATCGAGACCTATGTGAGTTATGCCCGGAGTGGCCGAGGTATCGAGACCTATGTGAGTTATGCCCAGAGTGGCCGAGGTACCGAGACATATGAGATACTAACATGCAGGTTTATGTCGGTCCAGCTTACGCTGGCGGCATCCAAGTTCGGTAAAAGCCAGGAGGGCTAACCGGCGCTGGCGGCATCCAAGTTCGGTAAAAGCCAGGAGGGCTAACCGGCGCTGGCAGCATCCAAGTCCGGTAAAAGCCAGGAGGGCTAACCGGCGCTGGCAGCATCCAAGTTCGGTAAAAGCCAGGAGGGCTAACCGGCGCTGGCAGCATCCAAGTCCGGTAAAAGCCAGGAGGGCTAACCGGCGCTGGCAGCATCCAGGTTCGGTAAAAGCCAGGAGGGCTAACCGGCGCTGGCAGCATCCAAGTCCGGTAAAAGCCAGGAGGGCTAACCGGCGCTGGCGGCATCCAAGTTCGGTAAAAGCCAGGAGGGCTAACCGGCGCTGGCAGCATCCAAGTCCGGTAAAAGCCAGGAGGGCTAACCGGCGCTGGCAGCATCCAGGTTCGGTAAAAGCCAGGAGGGCTAACCGGCGCTGGCAGCATCCAAGTCCGGTAAAAGCCAGGAGGGCTAACCGGCGCTGGCGGCATCCGAGTTCGGTAAAGGCCAGGAGGGCTAAGAACCGGCATATAATGGTGACCATGCAGGCAACGCATTTCCAGTGCAAACTGTCCATCTCGTTGTTGACTCGGGTGAGCTCGGTCAACCGGATATCGCAGTTGGCCTGGAGGGCATGGCTAAGACAACCGAATTACAATGGCGCCCATACACGCAGGAGCTCGTGTACATGGAGTTTTCGCTACTGTCATTTGTTTTTGTAAGACTGTGCGCGACTCTGCGAGTCCCCCACAGCCTCGGGGACTAATGTCGGGGATGTAACCCCGGATACCCTAACGTCACTGGTTTTGTTGAGTTATTAGGGGAGGCGACAAAGAAATAATAGAAGGGAAAGACAGAAAAACATAGCTGGGCTGACATTGTGGTTAACTCGGTTTAACCGAGGTACCAGAGTTCGGATGAGGCGAGCTAGTCCGAGGTACCCTTGCCTCGGTGGACTGAGCTCTGGTCACCTCGGCGGGCCGCGTTCCCCAGCTGGACCGAGGCACCACCACCTCGGTGGGCCGAAGCTGGTCACCGCGAGTTTGGACCGAGGCGTGGTCTCCCCAGGCAGGCCGACGCTTGTGCAGCTCGGGAGCAGGCCAAGATGACTCACCTCGGGGCGGGCCGAGTCTGCTCCACCGGATCGGGCCACTGCTCGTTACCTCGGCAGGCCACACCTCTCCTCGGGACGGGCCTCTTCCAGGCAGGCCGAGCTGCCCCTGACTGTGGTGGGCCGAGTACCTCGGCTGGTTATTTCTTCCAGCGTGCATCGCGGAGCTGGCCGACGTAGTTTGTATCTCGGACTGGACCGAGATTAGCCACCAGATGGACGTCTCCAGCGCTGATTCCGGGGCGGGCCGAGATGGCACGTACCTCGCCCGGATCGGGGCGTAGTCTCAACGCTGCACGTGTCATCAAGGCTACCTCGACCAATGCCCCGGCCTCCGTCACCTTTACCTCGACCGACGGATACCACGTACAGCTGCACTGCCATGCCCAGGATAAATATCTAGGAGGAGATAAGAAGCTGACTAGGAGGTTTCCAGGACACACACAAGAGGACAAGCATGCATAGTTGTTTGATGTGACTAGAGTACAAGTGGGACCCACGCATAGTATTCTTTGTCTCCTTGTCCCCTGGGCCTCCTCTTTATAAAGGCACCAGGGGAGGACATGGACACGGGCAGCTCACTCACGGGAGCTCTTCTTCCCCGGCCTTCTTCTCACTAGCTTAGCTGAGCACGGCGCTGCTCTCGTAGACTGCACGAGGAGCATTTTGTACACACTACATATACAGAGGAAAATACACCAAGTAGGCTAGATGCTGCAGTAGGGGTTTTATCTCCTCACGAGAGCCCCGAAGCAGGGTAAATCCCCGTGTTGACCTGTTTGTCTGTGTGCGCAATCCTGCGCGCTATCCCTCCCCGAATCCACAAGCACCCGTTCGGCCCCAGAATAAGCCTACCCTAGGCATCTGCGTGTTCCCACCACGACAGTGCAGGACTATCCTGGTTGCTCATATGTATCGGCCCAGGTAGGCCACGGATTCAGCGCTTGTGTCAGGTGCATGGATAAGACCCCGCATCTCCAGCTACCAAGGAATCCCGGGTCTTCGAAAACCGTGTACCCAGGGGCTCGAAGGTGGCTTCGCATGGATCACCCGTGGAGAAAACGCGGTGACCTGTTCAATGGTAAGGACGAGATCGAAGGAGCCCCGAGCCCGAGGAGCGGCACAGAAATCGACGAGCTGTTGAAAAATTGGGAGGAGTGCCCTGCGCCGGGAAAGAAACGACCGAAGGTAGATCCGCTGCTGGGTGTATGGAAAGCGATGTCTGTTTTCCACGACTTGGAGTACTGGAAGGTCCTCAAGACGCCACATAGCCTCGATATGATGCACATTACAAAGAACTAGCTGGGTGGCCCGCGCATTTGCGCGGCTAGATTTCATTTGATTTCTATCTTTAGAAATATTTTTCTACCACTTGTATGATTTCACACTCAACTATATTCGGCTGAAATTGACCGCTAATTATACATGATATACATAAATTATTGTCCCAAGCTCGAGAAACCACGATCATAATTAATTAAGTGTATTTGATTTTTGATACAACGATATATGAATATGAAAGATGGATGCAAATCCAGATGTAGCTTTTCATGGAACTTCCAATATTTTCTTTTTTGCTCCATTTCTTTTCGTATGTCTTTGTATATCATTTGAACAATATTTTTCCAGAGTTTCCCAATGAAGAATTACATCTAAACATGAAAGACTTGTATTTATACTGTTTGTTGTGTCGATTCTTAATTCTCTTTGTTAGTTCATGCAATATACCTGTCGACTGGTGTATGCATCCACGCATTCTCATCTAAATTACACTCACGTGTTATTGCTAGCTCTCATTGTACTCATTTTGTTTAGAATTGACTTATATTTTATGCATATTTGAAATTTTGAATAAGTGAATCCAGACTTCTAGCATTTGCCTACCACTTGTTCTTTCTTATTTTAAATACCATAGGGAAAATATGTTTTTATCCACCTATTATGAATTTTGTTTCCTACAACTTCCTATGTACACTTATAATAGTTCTTAACAACCATAATTTTCTATTACTATGGATTTTGGTAAAAGATTTGCCACATCCGCCCCATTACAATCTATACCATATTTCATCCTATGTCCAGGAGGATCATTAATCACTTTCAACGGTGTGAATAATAATGGACTATATATAGTTTATGTATAATATTAGTTTTTCTACATTGTTACTATTTGGATCGACCTGAAACGATCCAGTGTAGAAATATTATTCTGTGATCCTGTAGGGATGTGTTGCCTTCTTTACTATTAAGTATAGTATACGACTGGTGCTAGATACATATATCTTATTATGAAATAATAGGCGTATGTGTGATGTAAGTCCTTACAAAAGTTAATTTATGGTCTTATATTACATCATATCAGACCATGCTGGGTATGCCTTCTGTTTCATATGACCAACCGATGTATAGAATCATGTACTCAGGTGTGGTTTATATTTCCTATGAACCATGGGTTGACTTCTTACGTGGAACTAATTACTATGTCTTCCATACATGGATCTACAACCTCTTGCACATGTATGCGTTCAGCCTTCGTCGAATCGTCCTGATGCAAATGCATGAGGAGAGGACATAACCTGTTTGAATCATCGGAAGATAATCAAGCCGAGTTGGTGCAAACACTATACCAGGTCAAGAAATCCTCGCCAATATTTTGTCCTTGCAGTCGGCAGGTGGACACCGATTCAAACAGCCATTGACTTTAGATGTCGCTGCTTCTAGCTCGCTAGATGGACTCCTCATCCTCGAGCACCTTCGCGGGAATGTGTCGTCGCCTCGACCTTCGCGGGAATGTGTCGTCGCCTCGACCTCGATCTAGATTCGTCAGTGCAATATCGCCGTTGTTGCCTTGAGCTTATGGAAGGCTTTTTGCTGGTCCGTCAACATCTTCATACTCAAGATCCACATGATGATGTCTGTTATGAAGACAGAAGGATCTACCGTCAACATCTTCATACTACTCCATCGTGCACATCTTACATGCTGAAATTTATCCTTTTGCGAAGCACCACCAATCATGTCTGAAAGCATAGTTATCTTCCTTGTAGGTGTTGTGTCTGCCGTGCCGCTTCTAAACATGATTTTTTTACTCCGCGACACTGAGATGATGCTTTCCTCCTCATCTCGATCATGTCCACAATCGTGCCGGCTAAGCTGATTAAACAGACAAAATTACTTGAATCTCAAGAAGATTAAGGTGGATGCTAGAATGGTACTTCCAGTCACAAAAGCAACATCCATAAGAACGATGATAACCAAACAAATTGATAAAAGGCAGCCGTGCATCTGCTAGCCAAGTATTATACTGTAGGAGGAGCTAGCCTTACGTGAAGGATTGTTGGGGGCGGTCACGCACATGCTGTCAATTGAACACAACGGAGCGTCGCCAACACGGGAGAAACGCCCGTGAGATACCTGAGTGGCGCCTGCCTTGCTAGAGCAGAGGACATAACACCCTTTTTCTTCACCTGGACCGTGCGAGGGCAGGACGGAGGCGGCCAAGACGATTGTGCTCCTGTATGTTTCCAATTCGTGGATGGAGACAGCTCTGCTAGGGGAAGCGGCTTGCATGACAGCGGGCTAACGGTGCGACGCCGCGCGCGGCATGCAACCTACGCCGCCATGATCGCTCAAGGACGGTGACTGCCGGGATTTTGTGTGGCTGCGTGAAGCTAGAAAGCCTTGAGTACGCCCGCCGGACACAAATCTATCTCTTTTTTCTTTCTTTGAAGATGATCGGTTTGTGTGATGCTTCCGGACCTTCGGTGGCGTGGTGCTTCCGGGCCGTCGGCACATGCATGGACTTGGTTTGAGCGCCGTCGGTTGCCGCCAGATCGATAGCGCCATCGCCATGTATACTCGTGGTAGACTTTGCCAGAGGCCTTCGCAACTACATCAGCTCGAGATCGCCAAAGGCCTTGCTGTCGTCACCGGGAACTCATCGGAGATTATCCAGGGGGCGCCTAAGTATGGACGCGATTTTTTTCGGCGGACGAAGGGCCTGATAAAGCACCGCTAGCTAGGTTGTAGTGCGCACCCATTGATTGATTTCTTAGCGTATATACTTTAAATAGGGAAAGAGTCCAGGTCTAATGCAACTTAGTCGGAGGAACCCCGTCCGTACGTAGATGTCCTGCTCAGATCTCACGTTATTAATGCTCAGATCTCACGTTAGTAGAGTTCTGAGCCTGTCCGTACGTAGACGTGATTGATTATGACATGTACCGATTATGGACTTTCATCTACAGCTGCCGGTCAAAAATCTCTTTGCGCGTCAATCGTTTTCCGTTAATCTGAGCCGTTTACTTTATGTTGCTACATGTTTGATTAATCTGAACCATTGTTTGTCTTGTGTTTTAATTATATAATAGATGTCACCGAGAGTCTGCTTGGCACTATTTCCAACATGCCGGAAAAGACCAAGGATGGGACGAAAGCAAGATACGATCTGAAATGGCTTGGTGTCAGGAAAGATCTTCAGTCCCCCGATAGTGATGACGATGATGATGATGATGATGATGATGATCAGACGGAAGGGACTCAAGGTCGCCGCAAAAGGGTAAAGAAAAATACGGTGGTGCTTCCCGCTACGTGCTTCACTATGAGTCCGGAGGAGCTCGAGCAATTTTACAGGTGTCTCCTAGGAGTCAAATTTCCTCATGGTTACGCGGGGAAGATAAGCAGATATCTGGACGCAACGAAGAAGAGGTTTAGCGGGATGAAGTCTCATGACTGTCACGTGCTGTTGACGCAGATACTTCCCGTTGCGATTCGAGGGATAATGGACGAGCACGTCCGTGATACGCTGCTTGCCCTTTGCAACTTTTTCGACATCATCAACAGGAAGTCGATCGGCGTGAGGCAGCTCGACAGGCTACAGGAAGAGATCGTGCTGATACTATGCGAGCTCGAGATTTACTTCCCGCCAGCATTCTTTGATATCTGCGTACATCTCCTTCTCCATGTCGTTGATGACATCAGGCAGCTGAGGCCGACGTTCCTGCACTACATGATGCCGTTCGAAAGGATGAACGGTGTCATGAAAGGATACGATACAAGTTCCCGGAGCCGTTCAACAAAAAGGTGGACAGTGCAGCCATCACGAAGATGAGCACCGCCTTGAGCAGCTGGAGAACCCGGGTGAAGGCGAAGATTGATAAGGGTCTTAGCTGGGAGGAGATAAGTGCCAAAGAGCCGATGCTCGACGAAGAAGAGTTCGAGGCATTCAAGTTGTCCTTAGAATCTCCGGAGGCTCAAAAATGGACCAAGTGGGGGAAGGATATGCAGGAACTGAACTTAGGTAACCACCGGTTGGGAAGCGGCGGTTACCAAGGAAAACAGCCCGTTTGGGACAAGGAGGATGCCGAGGTTTCAAGACTTGGAAAAGAGAACCCATGGCATAAAATCACGGACGAGCAAGTTAGGAACTTTGTTCGGTCCCGCTACTATCTGAAGCCGGGGATGGGGGAATTCGTTACCGACGATAACGATGTGCTGGCTTTCGAGAAAGTGCTGGTAAGGAACTTAATTACCGCGGATATCTCAAAGTCCATTGCCTTGATTTCTACGTGGGTTCACCTTAATTTCCTTTGTCTGCAGGAGAAGGAGTTGGAGGCTGAGGCTCAGGCCGGCCCGTCGTCCCAGGAGGGGTCGACGGAGCCGTGGGACACGACTTTCACCAGGGCGATGAACGTTTACAAGGGGAGGGACAAGTCAAAGCCGTCGACGTCAGCTGGCCGTGTGACCGGCTTTGGTACGAGCGTGAAGTTCCTCCAGTACTTCAGCACGGACACCGAGACGAGAAAGGAGAGGAGGAAGCCGGCTAGGGATAAAGCCGAGGTTGTCGAGCTAAGGAAGAAGCTGGAGACATTAGAGCACGAAAAGGTGGACTCCAGCACGGTGGACAAGTTAGTGGACGAGAAGGTGGATGAGAAGCTCCGGAGGTTCTTACCCCCTGCATTGCTAGAGGGGATAACTGCTTGGATGCGGGAGGTCAAAAGGGGCCGATAGACGTGCCCAGCTACACCGGCAGCAACTCCAGCAATAACGTGTCGCCGGTCCTGGTGACCCCACCGGTGCCCCCTACCGTGGATCAACATACTAATAGGCCGGAGAATAATGATAATGCACACGAGCAGCCGGAGAATGATAGGCCGGTCGCCGGCACCGGCGCCCTTGTCTCGACATTAGCCGAGCTCAACGCCATCACCAAGGTAACTAATTAGTTAGTCTGCGGCATCTTCTATAACTATGCTTTTGATGACTGTCATATCTCATGATGCCCAACATGTGTTGACTCCTAGGACATGCCTTGCATACTACTGCATAGGGTGGGGGCCGGCAGCGAGTTGAAGGAAGTCGCAACGGCCATTATCGTACAACCTTCGACCCGCGATATGCACAACACTAGAATGAGCGAGGTCGTGATGAAAGTCACGGTGACCGAGGTAGTGCCTGAGTTCCATGACATCGACCCCCCCATGCAACCTCCGGGAGCCGAGAAACACATGGTCCTTGGAGAATGCTCCAAGTGGATGATGGAATGGCCGAAGACCCAGATTCGTCTTGGGGATGGTCTTCATGGGGTCAGGCGCACCGGCGGCGCCACCTCGAGGCACCGGCCCCCGGTCGTTCGGCCCTCATCGAGGCGGCCAGAAAAAGCTGTTGCGGATGAACCGGCGCCACAGGCAGCCATCGCCACCACCCGGAAGGAACCGCCTGTCGCCGCCACCACCGGCCGGAAGCTACCGCCGGTTGTCGCCGCCACCAGCCACCACAAACAATTGTTGGGAACGTCTGTACCGCAACAGTCCAAGGTTAGTCCCGACTTCCCGACTTCACGACTTTCCGACTTCCCGACTTGCCGACTTTCCGACTTCCCGACTTCCCGACTTTCCGACTTTCCGACTTTCCCGACTTCCCGACTTTCACTTCCCGACTTTCTCGACTTCCCGACTTTCCGACTTCCCGACTTTCCGACTTCACGACTTTCCGACTTCACGACATTACGATGCCAAGCCTTTATATCTAATAACGGATGTGCTATTGTTTATGTTTAGGACAAAGCCGTTGCCCCTCAACTTGGTGCCAACGACGGCGATGATGACGATAATGTCAACGTCGATGACTTCCTCAACACTGGCGCCTGCAGGGATGATTTGTACATGCCTCCTGTGGATGAAGAACCCTTCCGCGATCAACGCGGTCAACCTCCTCGTCCCACTACATGCACGCAGCGCCTGGTCTTCGAGGGTTTATCTCAAGACACGCCTCCGGAGGCCGGCGATCATCAAGCACAAGTCAAACCGGGTAACATTTTAGCCCTGGCACACTGCACCAGACGGTTCACGCGGGGTTCACTGCACCCCAACCATCCCCAGAGATGAAGAACAAGGCGAAGAAGCACAGGAAGAGAAAAGGAGCAAACGCCTCTGCGAGCCAGCCAGCTCCTAAGATTATGCGGGGTCGTGAAGACACGATACCACCCCGTGGGGATGGCTTGACCCGAGTTCATGAAGCTGGTAAACCTATACTGTCTGAGGACTTGCTCCGCCTTGCAGAAGGACCCATGATTTCTTTGCAGGAATCTATCTTGCATCTAGAGAGCCTCCTTCTTAAAGACAAGCAGCCGAGTTACCCGGTGTTCGCGGTCAAGGTGCCAAAGGAGGTGGACTTCGTCCAGGAAGCCCCCGCGGATGTGTTCTTCATAGCGTACGAGGACATCTTCAACCTGTTTCACTCCAGACGGCTGGACTATAACTTGGTCCGCCTATATGCGCTCGATGCGGCGATGAAGATCAGGAGAGATGATACCCCGTACGTCGCGATAGTGGATCCCTACAACATGCGTGACAGCCAGCTGGTGGAAGGATCAAGGACACGGACCATGGCCACGGAGTACCTCCAGAGGCTCATGCTGACCAACAAGAGGAAGAACAACCTTCTTCTGCCTTTCTTTTACGAGTAAGTACACATCCGCTCGCCGTCGTCGTATCTTATGCCTTCTTGTAGATTTCTTCCATTGCTGATCCTTTGTCCAACATTCCATTTCAATTGTGTTGAGCAGGGACAAGTACTGCGCACTCATCGTCCTAAGCCCGAGGTGGTCCATTGCCACTTATTTCGACTCGGGGAATAAATGCAAGCCGAGGAACTACAACAGAATAAAGGGTCTTCTCGATGAGGCTCTCGAGGGCTATGCCCAAAAGGGAGGCCCCTTCCAAAAGAAGGGGGAATCTTTCACGCAGGACAACAAACACAAGTTCATGCATGGGAACGGATTCCATTGCATCAAGCAACTGCCTGGCAGCGTGAAGGAGGCCTTCTACGCCCTCCATCACCTTAAAGGGCTTGTCCGGGATGCCGAGAAAACGTGGATTCCATCTAGTCTCGCAGAATGGACCAAAAGCGAGGATGCTCTCACCGATGCTGATTATAGACAAGACTTCCATCGCATCATTCTGCAGTTATCGACGATCATCCTCGAAGATGTCATGAACAAAGCAGGGACCTACCACTACCCCAGAGGTAGGATGTATTATAAAAGAAAGCCTTGCTAAGCATTACTAGTGTATTTTTTGTAGAAGTACATGTGTAGGGTTATATATTATATATATGCTATGCTTTGAAACCCAAATAGGATAGCCATATGATTTCCAACCATGACAATTGATTGATTGTCTTGCCTCTCTACTTAGATGAATAAATTATACTCTATTTATATCACTAACCAATATATATCCCAATCCATCTTCAGGGTTGTGTCAGAGGGATATCGAAGAACGACTAGAGGCGCGGAATGACACCAGGGAGTGGAGGACGAAAGAAGGCTATCTACCATTCCCGGCGCCGCTCAAGAAGAGGACTCCATGATCATGCTCCCGCGCGCTCTTGCTCACCATCATCGCCGATGTACTACATTTGACCCTAGTTAGGCAGTGAACACTTCATTTGTAATGTGTAGTGTGAAATGATGAACTTTTGTTTGTATCATGACTAATTGTGTAAACATTCGGCATTTTTGTGACTATGTGTATGTATCTCGGGCACTAAGTAATATGTGTGATGCATAGTGATTAATGTGTTTGTTTGTTCATATACCTGTCAAATATACCTGTATTTCTGTATAAATCTATATAAATCCTGTATATACCTGTATTTGTACAGCAAAATGTAAATATACCTGTATTTATGTTTTATAATTTAGTGGTGCATTTTATTTTTTTGTGGCGCACCAGGCGTGGGTGCGCCACAGAATTCCTCTGCTGTGTACTGCCGAGCTATTTCTGTGGTGCACGGGCTGGGTGCGCCACAGAAAGTTGGTCTTTCTGTGGCGCACGGGCTCGGTGCGCCACAGAATAAAAATTTAGTGACGAGACTTCTGTGGCGCACCCAGCAAAGTTGCGGGTGCGCCACAGAATTTCAAAAGAGTGCGCCACTAAAAGGCTTTTCTCTACTAGTGATGTGCTCATATGCAAGGGTGAAGTTTCTATGACTAACAACTTTACCAACCCTCCTCCTCCTTTGATGTCTCTTTTGAAGGACTTTGAAGATGTCTTCCCTCAAGAAGTGCCTCTGGGACTACCTCCTCTACGTGGAATCGAGCATCGCATCGACCTTGTTCCCGGCGCACCACTACCGAACCGTGCTCCATACCGCACCAACCCCGAGGAGACCAAAGAGATTTAGCGGCAAATTCAAGAAATCCTTTCCATGGGACATATCCGCGAGAGCTTGAGTCAGTGCGCCGTGCCCGTCATCTTGGTGCCCAAGCACGGCAACACTCTTCGTCTATTCATGGATTGTCGCCCCATAACGCCATCACAGTGCGGTATCGCCATCCTATCCCTCGCCTTGATGATATGCTTGATGAACTTTGCGGTTCCTCCATCTTTTCGAAAATTGATCTTAAAAGTGGATACCACCAAATAAGGATGTGTGAAGGTGATGAATAGAAGACCGCATTTAAAATAAAGCTTGGTCTTTATGAATGGCTTGTCATGCCATTTGGTCTTTCCAACGCACCTTCTACTTTTATGCGTCTCGTGAATCATGTTTTGCGTCCTTTTATTGGAAAATTTGTGATGGTATACTTTGATGGCATCCTTATTTATAGCAAATCTTTGGAAGAGCACACTTCTCATGTTGCTCAAGTTTTGTTGGTTCTTCGCAACGAGAAGCTTTATGCAAATCTTTCTGAGTGCACATTTGACACCAACAAGCTTGTTTTCTTGGGTTTTGTTGTTTCTTCGGATGGAGTTGAATTTGATGATGCCAAGATTAACACAATGTGTACTTGGCCTTTTCCCACGTCCCTTGAAGAATTGCGATGTTTTCTTGGTTTTGCCGGATTTTGCCGTCGATTCATAAAGGACTTTTCCACCATTGCTTGCCCTCTCCATGAACTTACAAAGAAAAATGTACCTTTCATTTGGGGCAACACACATGTTTTTGCTTTCAATGAGCTCAAGCGGTTGTTAACCGAAGCACCACTCCTTGCCCTTCCGGATTTTTGGAAAACTTTTGAGATTGAATGTGATGCGAGTGGATTGGAAATTGGAGGAGTGCTTATGCAAAATGGTAGACCCATCGCATACCATAATGAGAAACTAGATGGAGCTCGTTTGAACTATCCCATTTACGACAAAGAGTTATTTGCTTTGGTTCGTGTTTTGGATGTGTGGCAACACTATCTTCGTCCTAAGGAGTTTGTCATACATTCCGACCATGAATTTTTGAAATAATTGAAAAGTCAAATGAATTTGAACAAAAGGCATGCTAAGTGGTTTGAGTTTATCGAGGCTTTTACCTTTGTAATCAAATACAAGAAGGGTAAAGACAATGTGGTTGTGGATGCTCTATCCCGCAAAGCCAACCTACTTACACGTCTTTACATTAGTGTTTTGGGCTTGGATGAGATAAATCACTTGTATGCTACTGATGCTTTCTTTGGTGACATTTTTGCTCAATGCTCGGAGCACAAAGGAATTGATGATTTCTATTTGCACCAAGGATTATTGTTTAAGGCTAACAAACTTTGCATTGCCGAGACTTCGCTTCGTTTGCTGATCCTTTTGAAGGAATCACATGGAGGATCACTCATGGGACACTTTGGCCACGACAAAACCTATGCCATGCTAGCCACCAACTACTATTGGCCAAGAATGAAGCGTGATGTGGAATGCTTAGTTCGACGATGTTCGACATGCCTCAAAGCTAAGTCTACTCTAAACTCTCATGGCTTGTATACTCCTTTACCCATTCCGCATAAGCCATGGTCGGACATTGCTATGGATTTTGTCTTAGCACTTCCACGCTAAAAAACAAACAAGGATTTCATATTTGTCGTCATTGATCGATTCTCTAAGATGGCACATTTCATACCATGCAACAAGACCGACGATGCTTCACATGTTGCTACTTAGTTCTTTAGGGAAATCGTCTGTCTTCATGGAGTGCCCAAGACCATTGTTTCGGATCGTGACGTCAAGTTTGTGAGCTACTTTTGGAAGACATTGATGGCCAAGATCGGAATCAAGCAACTCATCTCCACCGCCTACCACCCTCAAACGGATGGTCAAACCGAAGTAATGAATCGAAGCCTCTCTACACTCCTTCGTGTGTTGATCAAGCCAAACTTGAAGAATTCGGAAGAGTGCATTCCACATGCCGAGTTCGCCTACAATCGAGCACTACACCGAGCAACAAAGAGAAACCCATTCGAGATCGTCTATGGTTTCAACCCTTACACCGCATTAGACATGCTACCCCTACCACTTCGTGAACAAGTTAACATGGACTTCGACAAGCGTGCCGATTACATGAAGAAACTACATGAAGACACAAGAACCACGCATGAGAAGCACAATCAAGACCATGCTACGAAGATGAACAAGCACAAGCGCGTCATGATCTTTGAAGAAGGAGACCTTGTTTGGCTACACTTGCGAAAAGACCGCTTTCCGGAAGCAAGAAAATCAAAGCTTCACCCTCGAGGAGACGGACCGTTCAAGGTTCTCAAGCGCATCAATAACAATGCTTACAAGAACGACATCTCCAACTCCAAGTACGTGGTGCATGATACATTCAATGTGGCGGACCTATCACCATACCATGGGACATCAAGTGATGAGGATGACCAAGAGTCGAGGACGACTCTTTCCCAAGAGGGGGAGATGATGTAGCCCAACCTACGGCTCCTACAACAAGTGGTCCAATGACAAGAGCAAGAGTCAAAGCTCTACATGAAAAGGTGACCTCACTCCTAGCTTTGTGTGATTTGGACACACCGTTGAATGGCTTGCTACTTCATTCGGGCACCCTTTGCATAATCAGGAATCAGCTACATGAAGATCTCCAAGGAAGTGTCGAAGTTGGACAAGAATCAAGCCAAGAAGATGAAGAAGAAGGAGAGAAGATGGAGAAGACCCAGGCGGCGGTACTACCGCCAGGAGCCAACGGTACTACCGCCCCTGGCCACGTCAGCACGGACGCGACCCCGAACCGGCGGTACTACCGGGGTCACAACCGCCAAAACCCCTCCTCGGATGTCTTATCCGGTACCTCCAGCGGTAGCAGCGGCAGTACTACCGCCGTAGCGGAGCAAGGCGCGGCTTCGATGGCCCGCACCGGCGGTACTACCGCCTAACCCAGCGGTACTACTGCCAGTGCGGGAACCAGCTCGGGAGAGGACCCGTGTAACCTCATCCTCTTGCCCCTTTTCGTACCTAGACTATAAATATCTCCCCGTTGACTAGATCTAGGATTAGACTATGATGAGATTGAGTTGAGCTTTGCTCCTTTTCACCCATTGTTGGTGTTGCCTCCTAGTGAGATGAATGAAGGCCTCCCCTTGTGGAGATGAATCAAGGCCTCCTCTTGTGGAGATGAATCAAGGCCTCCTCTTGTGGAGAAGATCCCTCTAGTGGATACCAAGGCTTCTACTTGTAGTGATACTACTTGCTAATCTTCCCTCTTGAAGTGGCTAGATTGGATTGGTTAGATTGACCAATTAGAGAAACAATCCTAAGAGTAAGGTGTGTTTGGAGAAGGAGAATCGGGGGCTGCCCTTGGGGACTTGTTACCGGTTGAATTCGGTCAAATAATGCTTTGCTAGTTATCTTTACTTGCTTTTCCCCTTTTGTGTCCTTGTGTTCTTCATCGTGTTCATCGTTCCCTCCGCCCAAATCCGTGAAGATCGGGACCTACCCTACATCATTAAGTGTTCCAAAATAAAGCAAGTTCCTTTGATCGATGTATATCAAGGTTGTTATTTTTGCTCACTTACCAGAGTATGATTTAGTCACTCTATAGAGAGACAAAAAGAGAAAAAACTGAGTCTAGAGTCAGCAAGCAAAAACCACTACAATCATAGGACGCCAAAGTTCATGCTTCTTAAATATTCTGAACCAAACTTGAACCTTATGTATATATAAACTAAAATCAGAACCTTCAGTCACTGGTAGTTGTTTTATGAAAGTACTTATCGACATGTTGATCCATTTTGCAAACACATACTACGTGTGTTTCTCCACAATGGCGAAGGTCACCCGTATCTCTTTGTCCAAGCTCGTCCTGCGAGGAATGTGTTGGTTTTCTCTTTTGTTACTCTGTTTTGAAAAGGTAATCTCAACCCATAAATTTGTTTGGTATCTTCACTCTAGCGAGATGTACGCCTCTCGACCTACAACTCTTTCGGTCATGGTGCGCAACAATACTCCAACTTTGACGAATCTCCATCATTATTCTTACCGTTTCCGAGGAAAATGGCACCACTTATATAGAACTTGAACTTTTTGTGAGTCTAGAGGGGAAAGGGACATAAGATAATGAAAACATTTTGGCAACAACATTGGCAAGTAACTGAGACATGATTCACCAAGAGTCGTCTTTCTTTGCCACGATATGCTCTGACTTAAGTTGTCTCATCATGCTCCATTGCCTATCTATGTGGTTTTTTTCACGCTACGTCCGTGTTTCGTTTCCTGACTGACCATCTCCGCCACCTCTAGTCATTTGTTATATTTTCATCTCTTTCCCCGTCCAATTCCTTCTTTGTCGCCTTTTTGGGGCAAAATTAATCTGAAGCAACAAGACTGGTGCTCTCTACTACTTCGAGATTTACGGTTACATAGTAACAGTAAAAGCAACTGAGTATCTTCGTACTACATATCACTCGACTTGTTAGTTGACCCACGAAGAAAAAAATATGGAAACACAAGATTTACAAGAGAATACATGTGAAATAGTAACATAAATAGATTTTTTTTGTTGCATAGTTTATAGCCATTCTTGTGATGACAGTATGACACTAATGTTCTGTTCATACAAAAGTGATAATCTCCATCAGGTATGCACTGCTAAAAGTATCTAACCTCGGGGGAAAAAACATGTGTAAATAGAAGAAATAGGCTTTCGCCCCGCTATATTAATATAGCAACCACCCGATACAACTTGAGACCACTGCTGGGGCAAACAGCACAGATAAGCCCAAAAGAAAGAAAAGAGAAGAAAGAAGAGAAAACAATGCCAACATTGGCGGATCAACGAAAACGAAAGTGACTCGTAACCGCTGCGTCCTCTAATACGTCTCAAACGTATCTATAATTTCTGATGTTCCATGTTGATATTATACCAATTGTTACATGTTTTATATACACTTCATAGCATTTTGATGCATTTTCTGGGACTAACCTATTAACAAGATGCCACAGTGCCAGTTCCTGTTTTCTGCTGTTTTTGTATTCCAGAAAGCTAGTCTGGAAATATTCTCGGAATTGGACGAAACTTGGACAGAACTTCCTATTTTTCCAACACGAACACGGAGTCCAGAGGAGAGACGGAGGAGGGCCACGTGGCAGCCACACCATGGGCCGCGCGGGCCCCCCGCCGCACCGTGGGGTGGTGTGGGGCCCACGTGGCTCTGCAGCCGCCACCCTTTTGCCTATTTATTCCTCCCGACGCGAAAACCCTAAATACCCGAGCCATTATCCACGAAAAGTTCCAGAGACGCCGCCGCCGTCAACCCTAGCTCGGGAGGGTTCAGAAGCTCTTCCCGGCACCCTGCCGGAGAGGGGAATCATCACCGGAGGGCTCTACATCACCATGCCTGCCTCCGGAATGATGCGTGAGTAGTTCATCCTTGGACTACGGGTCCATGTCAGTAGCTAGATGGTTGTCTCTCCACTTTATGCTATCATGTTTATATCTTGTGAGCTGCCTATCATGATCAAGATCATCTTATTGTAATGCTACATGTTGTGTTTGCTGGGATCCAATGAATATTGAATACTATGTCAAGTTGATTATCAATCTATCTTATATGTTATTTATGATCTTGCATGCTTTCCGTTACTAGTAGATGCTTTGGCCAAGTAGATGCTTGTAACTCCAAGAGTGAGTATTTATGCTAGATAGTGGGTTCATGCCTCCGGTAATCTGGGAGAGTGATAATAACTTCTAAGATTGTGGATGTGCTGTTGCCACTAGGGATAAAATAACCGATGCTTAGCTTAAAGGTGCGCCGTTAGGTCTAATACATTTGTTTACATTACGCACATTACTTAATGCAATTATCCGTTGCTTGCAACTTAATACCAACGGAGAACTCGGATGACAATCTGGCGGTGGATTATCTCTACTATAATACGAGTAACCGTGTCCGTGGTACGTCGTGGTATATGTTTTGGTTTAACCCTCCAGGTTTAGGTAAATCAACCCACACTCCAACTTTTAAGTTACAACTTATCGCCCTTTTTTGCAATTTAGCCCCCAATCCCCTCTCTGCTCTCTCCTCCAAGCGGCGGCGAACGACGGGAGTCGGGACACGGCACAGCACACTCGATCCCCTCCATCTTTCGCTGAGTTTAACCCCCGCTGCCACACGAGTCCGGACCTATTGATTTATCCCGCCGTCGCGAGCTCCCGGCCGGCGAGCCGTACGCCGCGCGGGCGTGCCTGATGCGTGTTAAGTTACACGTCCGTTGGGAACCCCAAGAGGAAGGTATGATGAGTGCAGCAGCAAGTTTTCCCTCAGTAAGAAACCAAGGTTTAATCGAACCAGTAGGAAGTCAAGGGTCTTCTGAAGGTTGTTGGTGGCTGAATGTGGCACGGCGCAACAACAGGGAATCAGCAGCAACGTGGAACCTGCACACAAGACAATCAAACTACTTTGCCCCAACGAAACAGTGAGGTTGTCAATCTCACCGGCTTGCTCAAAACAAAGGATTAAAAGTGTGGTGTGGAAAATGATGTTTGCTTGCAGAGAATTAAAGAGAACAATGATTGCAGTTGGTTGTATTTCAGATGTAAAAGAATGGACCGGGGTCCACAGTTCACAAGTGGTGTCTCTCCATAATAAAATACTAACATGCTGGGTAAACAAATTACAGCTGGGCAATTGACAAAATATAGAGTGCATAACAATGCATATACAAGTCATGATGATCACTATGAGATTTACTTGGGCATTACGACAAAGTACACAGACCGCTATCCAGCATGCATCTGTGCCTAAATAGTCCACCTTCAGGTTAGCATCCGCACCCCTTCCAGTATTAAGTTGCAAGCAACAGACAATTGCATTAAGTATGGTGCATAATGTAAACAATACAAATATCCTTAGACAAAGCATTGCTGTTTTACCCCTAGTAGCAACAGCACATCCACAACCTTAGAACTTTCTGTCACTGTCCTAGATTAAATGGAGGCATGAACCCACTATCTAGCATAAATACTCCCTCTTGGAGTTACAAGCATAAACTTGGCCAAAGCCTACACTAGCAACGGAGAGCATGCAAGATCATAAACAACATAGGCATGATAAATCAATAATCAACTTGACATAGTATTCAATATTCATCGGATCCCAGCAAACACAACATGTAGCATTACAATAAGATGATCTTGATCATGATAGGCAGCTCACAAGATCTAAACATGATGGCACAAGAGGAGAAGACAACCATCTAGCTACTGATATGGACCCATAGTCCAGGGGTGGACTACTCACACATCACTCCGGAGGAAGGCATGGTGATGTAGAGCCCTCCGGTGATGATTCCCCTCTCCGGCAGGGTGCCGGGAAGAGCTTCAGAACTCTCCCGAGCTAGGGTTGACGACGGCGGCGGCTCTGGAACTTTTCGTGGATGGAGGCTCGGGTGTTTAGGGTTTTCCCGAGAAAGGCAATTTATAGGCGAATGGGCGATGTCGCTGGAGGCCCGAGGGCTCCTCACCACGTGGCGGCGCGCCAGGGGTGGGACCCGCGCCACCACATGGTGAGGGCGCCTCGGTGCCCCCTTCGTCTCTCCTTCGGACTCCGTGTACGTGACAGAAAAATAGGACCTTGGCATTTTGTTTCGTCCAATTCCGAGAATATTTCCAGAACAGCTTTTCTGGAATCAAAAACAGCAGAAAACATGAACTGGCACTGTGGCATCTTGTTAATAGGTTAGTCCCAGAAAATGCATAAAAATGCTATAAAGTGTGAATAAAACATGTAGCAATTGACATAATATAAGCATGAAACATAAGAAATTATAGATACGTTGGAGACGTATCAAGCATCCCCAAGCTTAGTTCTACTCATCCTCGAGTAGGTAAAACGATAACAACAAATAATTTCTTAGGTGACATGCTACCACATAATCATGATCAAATAATATTGTAAAGCATATGTTATGAATGAAGTGACTCAAGGCAATGGTCTATAGTTTGCTAACAAATAGATAATTGTCAACACAAAGCAATATAATAAGTGCAATTGCTTTCAACTTTCAACTTGTATATCTCATGGATAATTGTCAACACAAAGCAATATAATAAGTGCAATAAGTAAGCATATAAAAATTGTTGCACACAAAGTTGACACAAGTGTTTGCTTCTGAGATAGAAAGGAGTAGGTAAACTGACTCAACCTAAAGTAAAAGAAAGGTCCTTCGCAGAGGGAAGCAGGGATTAAATCATGTGCTAGAGCTTTTTAAGTTTTGAAATCATATAGAGAGCATAAAAATAAAGTTTTGAGAGGTGTTTGTTGTTGTCAACGAATGGTAGTGGGCACTCTAACCCCCTTGTCAACCAGACTTTCAAGAGCGGCTCCCATGAAGGACGTTATTTCTACCCACAGGCAGATCATCCGTCTTCTCTTTTGTTTACACATGTACTTTAATTTGGGTGACACTCCTCCCAACCTTTGCTTACACAAGCCATGGCTAACCGAATCCTCGGGTGCCTTCCAACAATCACATACCATGGAGGAGTGTCTATTTTAAATGATCAACCTTTTAAATTGCTTACTGATAAATCAGGGCAAAACATATGAAGAGAATTAAAGGTGAAAGTTGTAATTAATTGGGACTGGGCACCCCATTTGCCAGCTCTTTTTGCAAAATTATTGGATAAGCGGATGTATATGCCACTAGTCCATTGGTGAAAGTCTGTCAGGAGTAAATGACAAGGCTGAAAGATAAAACACCACATACTTCCTCATGAGCTATAAAACATTGACACAAATAAGGGATAATAGCTTTTGAATAGTTTAAAGGTAGCACATGAAGTATTTACTTGGAATGGCAGAAAATACCACATAATAGGTAGTTATGGTGGACACAAATGGCATGGGTTTTGGCTCAAGGATTTGGATGCACGAGAAGCATTCCCTCTCAGTACAGAGTTTAGGCTAGCAAGGTTGTTTGAAGCAAACACAAGATATCAACCGGTACAGCAAGACTTACATGAAAACATATTGCAGGCATTATAAGACTCTACACTGTCTTCCTTGTTGCTCAAACACTTTTACCAGAAAATATCTAGACGTTAGAGATAGCAAACTTGCAAACCAAATTTCAACAAGCTCTACGGTAGTTCTTTACTAATAGGTTTTTAACTACATGATGCAAGAGCTTAAACATGAAATACTTGAGAGCTCAAAACAATTGCCAAGTGTCAAATTATCAAAGACAATGATCTATATGTGTGTCTTTTCGATATACCATCTACCACATGTTGCATTTTCTGTTTCCAACCATACACCAATCAACTTATTTCAACAAAAACTCTCCAAATAATTTACAAATGAAATAAGAGAGTATTACTCTACAAGAACTAACAGCTCTGAATAAGAGATGCATGAAAAAACAGGAGCTAAAAGCATAGCAGTAGCTAGATAAGAATACTCAACAAGTATAAGTGAAGAATATGAGTATTCACATGAAAAAGCGGAGCGTGTCTCTCTCCCACACAAGAATGCTAGGATCCAATTTATTCAGAAAATAAAAATAACAATGCGAAAATAAAATCACACAGACGCTCCAAGTAAAGTACATAAGATGTGGAAGAATTAAAATATAGTTTCACTAGAGATGGCCTGATAAGTTGTTGATGAAGAAGGGGATGCCCAAGGCATCCCAAGCTTAGACGCTTGAGTCTTCTTGAAATATGCTTGGGTGACCCACGGGGGCATCCCCAAGCTTAGGCTTTTCACTCTTCTTGATCACATCATATCATCCTTCTCGCTTGATCCTTGAAAACTTCCGCCACACCAAACTCAAAATAATTCTCATTAGAGGGTTAGTGCATAATCAAAAATTCTCATATTCTACAGTGACACAATCATCACCAATACTTCTGGACATTAGCTACAGCCACTGATGTTTTATGGAGCAAAGAAATCCAATCAAACATAGTAAAAGAGGCAATGCAAAATAAATGGCAGAATCTGTCAAAACATAACAGTCCGTAAAGACGAATTTTTTCGAGGCACTTAAGTTGCTCAGATTGAGAAACTCAAAACTAATGAAAGTTGCGTACATATCTGAGGATCACGCACGGATTTTTTCAGAATTTTTCAATTTTTATGGAGTGACTAAAGCTCAAAACCGTGGACAGCAAAAATCTGTCCCTGTGCAGAAATCCAAATCTAGCATCAACTTTCTACTAGAGACTTTACTTGGCACAACATTGCAAGAAAATAAAGATACAAAGGAGTTGTTACATAAGTAAGCACACTCCTTGACTCAAATAAAATAAAAATAACAGGAAATAAAATGATGGGTTGTCTCCCATAAGCGCTTTTCTTTAACGCCTTTCAGCTAGGCGCAAAAAGTGAAAATCAAGTGTTTCCAAAAGATAAAGCATCCAAATTATTACCGAGAGCTTTACGCCTACCTCTCTTACCTTTAGTCTTACTCTTTGGTTTAGGGAATACATGACCGCATCCTAGCGAGGAGGTAAAATTCAGAGTGCCTTTCCCCACATCTATTGTTGCTCCCAAGAGTTTCAGCAGGGATCTTCCAAGTGTAATTTGTCCTGTCCCTACACATTCAATGAAAAGATAATCAATGGATACCGTTCTTCCTAGGAATGTTGTAAACACTCCTTCAGCTACCCCAATGGGTAACACAACAGAGTTATCAGTAAGAGTTATCCCTTCTCCACCTTCAGAAAGTCCCCAAAGATTTAAGGATTCATAAATGTCTTTAGGCATAAGGCAAAATTCGGACATAATTTCACAACGGGCATAAAAAATTTCACCACAAATAGCAACCTTTACCGTAGGGACCCACATTGAAGGTTCAAAACTCATTGGAACATAGTCATAATATTCACGAATCTGATTATAACCTTCTTTTAAACAAGATATATTTGTCTCAAGAGTGTTTAATCTAGCCTGGATGCTTACATGGGCCGAATCAAGTTTATTAGTTGAGCTAGAAGTTGCAATCAACTTTTTTATGGCATTAAAAGCTTGGTCCCCATCACAATGAAGGAAATCTCCTCCTACAATAGCATCCAACGCATATCTATAACAAAGGACAAGACCAAAGTAGAAGCTACTAAGAAGCAAGCTCATAGTCATTTTAGGTTCAGTTTTACCATAAGAGTCAAAAATTCTAAACCATGCTTCTTTAAAGCTCTCCTCATTCCCTTGTTTAAAGGTGAAGATCAATTCCTCAGGTGACATAGCAACAGGCATAGGACTAGACATGATGGAAATAAACTAAATGCAAGTATTTTTTTGTGTGTTTTTGATATAAAGAAGCAAACAAGACAAAATAAAAATAAAATAAGCAAGACAAAAACAAAGTAAAGAGATTGGAAGTGAGAGACTCCCCTTGCAGAAGGTTTGACTTCCTCGGCAACGGCGCCAGAAAACTGGGTTGATGCGTGTTAAGTTACACGTCCGTTGGGAACCCCAAGAGGAAGGTATGATGAGTGCAGCAGCAAGTTTTCCCTCAGTAAGAAACCAAGGTTTAATCGAACCAGTAGGAAGTCAAGGGTCTTCTGAAGGTTGTTGGTGGCTGAATGTGGCACGGCGCAACACCAGGGAGTCAGCAGCAACGTGGAACCTGCACACAAGACAATCAAACTACTTTGCCCCAACGAAACAGTGAGGGTGTCAATCTCATCGGCTTGCTAAAAACAAAGGGTTAAAAGTGTGGTGTGGAAAATGATGTTTGTTTACAGAGAATTAAAGAGAACAATGATTGCGGTTGGTTGTATTTCAGATGTAAAAGAATGGACCGGGGTCCAAAGTTCACTAGTGGTGTCTCTCCATAATAAAATACTAACATGCTGGGTAAATCAAAAACAACAAAAATATTTTCTTTCTTCCTTGTTTGATTCTCTTGAATTCTTTCTTGGTTCTTTTTGCTTCTTTTTGATTTTTATCTTCAGTTTCAGTTTTGGTTTTTGAGTCAAGGTGCTTGTTTACTACTGTAACATCACCTTTGTATCTTATTTTTCATCTTTATGGCAAGAATAACCTCTTTTGAGAGGTGGGATCAGACAATAGTGATTTGCTGTCCAGAAAACAGATTCCTTAGCTTCACTGTGGAAAATGTTAAAAATCACAGAAAAGGAATTTTGACCTGAAATTTTACGACAGCAATCTTCAGTTATTATTACGCATTTCATTAGTTAAAAGTTTTCTGATTTGAGCAACGTAAGTGACTCTGAAAATTCACTCTTTACGGGTTGTCCAGTTTTTGACAGATTCTGTCTTTATTTTGCATTAGCCTCATTACTTGTGTTTTGTGTGGTTCTTTTGATCAATGAACAATACACAACCATAGTAACAATAGTTAATGTTTAGAATCAAATCATGATATGTATTTCCTGTACCTATGTGGATTTAATTTATGGAGACACTAACCCCTCTAATCAAGTTTTATGATGAGTTTTGTGTGAAGAGAATTGTCAAGTGGAAGAGTTGAGGGTGATGAACAAAGATCAAGAGGGACAAACACTCAAGCTTGGGGATGTTACCCCTAGGCTCACCCTACATGTATCAAATAAGTACAAGAACTCAAGCTTGGGGATGCCAAGCCACCTCACTCCAACCATCTTGATACCAAGTAAGTAAGCCTAGCTATATGGCTATAAAGAAAGCGCTTTACGGGAGGCAACCCGGTTGTTTTATTTTGATTTTCTTTGTGTCCTCTTGCTGTAACAAGAGATTTAGTTTTTAGTTTTGTTTCTGGAATTTTTAATAAAGTGCCAAGTTTTACCCGTTTTGGTTTGAAAAAGTTGTTATTTGTATTCGGAGATTTTATTCCAGCACGAATCTGTGCACGGTATGATTTTTCATTTCTATTATGTAACTCCGAATGAGCTGATATTTTAACTGTAGTTGAAACTTTTCATCCTCTGTAATCATGAATTTTTTCAGAATTTTTCGACATATTTAAGTAGGGTAGAAAAATGCGTTTTGCTGCTGCTGTTTTTCTGGACAGATTCTGTCCCATTTTGTTTGATGCATTCTTTGAACTTTTAACTTGAATCTTTTTGATCCAATTGAGTTTATAAGTAGGCATACAACATTATACACTTTCTGGACATTCATATGAATTTTTTTAAGGATTTTATGCAGCAAGCAATTCATTTGTCTATCACTACTAATGTCACCCCACAGAAAAGAAATGGGAGAAACGGTGTTTGAAGTTTTTTCACAGGGATTAGAGGAGATACACCAAGAGCTATCCAAGGATGGTGAAGACCATAAGCTTGGGGATGTGATGACAACCCCACTGGACCAACACACTCTCGGTTTGCACACGTCTAACTTCTGTTTTTCGATCAATGCACTTTATCGCATAAACTTGGAGCGTCTTTTATTTGCTTTTTATTTCGGTTTGATTTTTGTTTATTTTCTTGAGACCACCACTTTTCATTTATGTTATGAGAGTGCTACTGGAAAATTGGGTTGAATTATTTTGGATGCTATTAAAAATATTGGGATATGGATGTTTGAGTTGATTCAAAAAGATACATATAGTTGCATGATTCATGTGCTTTTTAATGAGTATTAATTTGCAAGTGTTTTATCAAGAGCTATCTTTTATTCATGTTTCGATGCTGAATGTTACTTTACTTTGTTTAACATGGATTAGTTCTATGGACACTTATGCATGCATTTAGACGGTCAGCTTTCTCCCTCTTGCTAGCCCAAAAATTCCAACAAGTAAAAACTTGTTTTCCAACACCTTCAACCAAAGTTTTTCTAGTGAGTCCACCATATCTACCTATTAGCTTTATGCTATTCCGAGTATGTTTATCATGTTATATTGTATTATCTATACTTCTGAATTAAAATGCTTATGTTATTGATTGTTATGGGAAAAGTTGGTTAAAAAGCTCTCACGAACTTGATGCACACTTTACTTTTATTGCACTTAATAAGCATGAACCATTGTGATTAAAATTATGAAATTGTGGGCTTGACAATAGTTTTGGTTGGGAGTTAGCCCATATGTGCTGTCACATGGCAAGCTTTCAACATTGCACTTATTTATATTTAGTTGATGTCATGTACTTTTGTTTCTGGATGCCTATCATGGGTGAAATGAATGTGGATACTTAGTAAGTTCAAAGAGTTTGTATAAATGGTTAGAGAAATGCCTGGGCCGCTAATCTAAGCCATGCATCATTCATGGTGGAAATTTACAGCATAACCATAATGTTCATTCAGTGATGCACCTCATAATAAAAAGCTATACCCATAGTAAATAAAAGAGTGCTGAGATTGTTCATTGTCTGTTTGTCTTGTTGTTTTGACATGGGCTTGTTCATGTCAAGAGGCAAGAGGTACCCCAGTGCAGTTCTTGATGATACTATTATTACTTGCAATGACCTTTATTTGAATTTACTTTGTGGACCAAAGTGAGTAACACATGGTGTAGGTACTTGTATTCAAGGGACATGAGACATTCAACCAATACATTGTCAAGCACACCACTCATATTTGCTTTCACTTTAAACATTAATCATTCAAGATGCTATGATAGGGGTAATGAGAGCTCCACACCAATGACTACCACATTGCAAGCATTAACTTAAGTAGAAGTGTTTGGAAGTTAGATGAAACTTATTCATGCTTTACCTCTACTTATTTATATATCTTTCCAATGTGTCCACCTTTTATATTCAGATTTGCAAGAATACTCTATGACCATTATAGGATGTTTTTACTTTTCATTATGCATACATTTGGACCATAGTACTTTCTTCTATGTTACACTTTGTGAATTATCATTGAACATTCTGTCGGGGGGCTACCCCCGGGTAGGGTCATGGTGTGGTATAAGCAAGGTTCCAGGTGTGGGCCAAGTTACAGTAAGAGCCGACATAACTGGACCTCTGAGGTGACCAGGGTGTGAAGTTGGTATAAACCGACATAGGAGAACCGAGGTAGCCCGGGCCAGAAGGGACCGAGGTACCATGCTGGAGCTAACTGACATTTGGGATCCGAGATAGGGATCCGAGACATCATGACCGACATATGTATGTCGGTACCTTGTGTGTTTTCTTATGTGCAGGGAAGGTTGTTCAAGAAGGGGAATCCGGCATATCCATGCCGGGTTATCCTTATGTCGGACGGAGGTCAGCGCTGCTGTCACATCCCATCTGGCACGGGAGCGCGGCGTGCGGTACGGCGCATGTCTGAGGTGACTGGGCTTACCTCTGCTGACCAAGGAGCAGGAGAAGGACACCGCTGACCTCGGGTGTACCTAGGAGCAGAGATATGGGACAGGACATGGGCAAGCCACGTCCTGTCCACTGTGCAGAGACAATCATGACGCGCAGGCGTGCGCGTCTGCAGTGCCGGTACGGAGATGTGACCGTTGCAAGTGGAGGGGTATTCCGGTAACTCGGTTTAGCCTATATATAGGGCCTCACCCCCTCTGCGTGAGGGACGATGCCCTGAGACACATTTCCCCCCATAGCTTCATCTTCTACCTTGTGTTCATCCCCATTGTTGGGATCATACAGCTCGAGGAGCAGCTTTGTACGTGTGACATCGAGATATACAGAGAGGGACAGGCAGGAGTAGGGGTTTTACCTCCTCACGAGGGCCCTGAACCTGGGTAGATCGTGTGTGTGCTTGTGCTTGTGTGTTCATCGTGTGCTTCTTAGCGTGCTAGCCCTCTCCCGGATCCTCCAGCGTCCATCGGCCCCGCTCTTTAGCCATCCTATGGCATCTGCCGTGATACCACCACGACAGTTGGCGCCCACCGTGGGGCAGCAGCGGCGCTGGCTGGTGTGATCATCCGGACGGGTTCCATCATCGACTCCGGCGAGCGCGTCGTCTGCGGGCTCATCTGCAAGCTCGGCTCGCTGAACTTCATCAGCGACAACGCTGGATGCTTCGGCAGCAGGCCGTTCCCGACGAACGGCTGCCTCATCAGCTTCGGCACCTTCGTGACCTACGTCGCCACCGAGGTTGTCTGCAAGTACCCCGAGCAGGTGCTTGTGGCGAGGATCCTCCTGCTGTCTGTGCGGCTCGCGGCCGGCGTAGCGCTCGCCCCGGGAGCTGCGCAGAGGTCATGTGACCGGCACTGGGTGATGCCGGTAAAGGAGAACCCGGCAAAGGAGATGCCGGTAATCCTGCCCCCAAGGTCACCAGATCGGCGAAAGTGCCGCTGGAGAGGAGGGAAAACCTCCGAGACCAGGCCGGTACATCCAATGTACCGGTTAGGCCGGCTCATCTCGAGGAGATAATCGAGAAACTGGCTGTGCCGGTAGCTGCCGGTACAGATGCTGCCCAATGGAGGCAGAGTTGGAGGCACGGCGTCAGAGCTTGCTTCAGGAGGCTCTGGAGATGGCCGAGGTGAGGAGAGAGTTCGGGATAACTCTCCGTGAGTATAACCAAGCACATGGTTTAACCCCGGTAGCTGCTCGCCCTAGTCGAGTAGAGGATGTGCGCAAGAGGGGTAAAAACCTCAATGCCGAGATTGCTAGAGATGGTAGATCTAGTTCCAGCAAAACTCCTAGTAACTTATCGGTCGAAAAACCGAAGTATAGTTCCCCTGCTAAGACTCTTAGAGCTGCCGAGGCAGCAAGAGCCGAGTTGTCAGGCTTATCCGGAGAAGCTCTCCGTAGGCAGCAAGACCGAGTTAATGAGTTGGTAGCTGTGGCTACCCGGCAGAATGAGGCCTATCGCAAGGCCAACACAGTTGCAGGTGGGTCCGAGATTGTTCACTCGGCTAGGGGAGCCAGTGGATCTAAGGGGCAAGCTTCATCACCGCATGTCGGTGGAGATCGGACCGGAGTGTAAACTCCGGTAAGAGCAAACAGATACAGGTGTATGATCCGGCATGTGCCGGAAAACAGGTAGTTGGGCGAGGCAGTGCCGGCCGGGGTAAAGCAATCCCGGTCCGGGCGGTCCAGGTGCCGGAGTAGTTAACTCGGCTGGCCGAGGTTATCCACCTCGGTATCCGACACAAAATCTCGCCCAGCAGCAGCAAAATGTCGAGCATGTCCAGCAGCCACAAGGTGTTGACCAGGTGGCTAACCGTTATGATGATGGTTACTCGGCTATGGAGAAAGCCGGGTATCCGAGATATGAAGGTGCACTGGGATCTCGGTTGGGACCTCGCCAGTTGTCACCAAATGATGCACGCTACAAGTTGGACAGGATTATATGTCCGAGATGCTGGAAGAGCAAGGTCCACCTGGCCCTGCATGTTTTGGACCTCGGATCATGAGGGAGCCACCGGTGCGGCACTTTCAGTTGAACCGAGGCGCAAAGACATATGACGGCAGTACTAAGCCGGAGGACTGGCTGACAGATTATGTGTCGGCAGTGCATATCGCGGGAGGAAACCGCCGATGGGCGGTGAGGTATATCCCGCAGATGTTGGAAGGGCCAGCCCGGATTTGGCTGAACAACCTGCGAGAGGGCAGCGTTGATTGCTGGCTGGACTTTGAAGAAGCATTTGTTAGCAACTTCTCCAGCATACAAGAGACCGAATCGTCCTCAGCAGCTTGCGATGTGCAAGCAGAGGGATAATGAAACTGACCGGGATTACTTAACCCGGTGGAGTACTATTCGCAATTCCTGTGAAGGAGTTGTGGAGGCGCAGGCCATATCTTGGTTTGCCCAGGGGTGCCGACACGGCTCCATGCTCTGGCAGAAGTTGCAGAGGGAAATGCCGGCCACCCTGGCCGAGACAATCCGGATTGCGGATAGCTATGCACTGGGTGATCCGATGCAACCCTTGCTGAACTCGGGGAACCGAGTAGAAGATACCCGGTGAATAACAGACCCGGGCCAGTCAGGCAGAACGATCGCCAGGACTTCGGAAACAAGAGGAGAGAGCCGGATTACCGGTATGGCTCAAACCAGGTTGCAGCGGTAAACCAAGACCAGCCAGATGCCGGCAATAGCCAGCGTCCGAAGTACAACGGCCCAGCATGGGGCCAGAATCAAGAAGGGAAGAGGCCATGGGGTGACCAGAAGCAGTCCTTAACTTATGAGGCTATGTTGGATGGGCCTTGCAGTTTCCACACCCAAGACATCCGCAGGCCTGCAAACCATACAACTCGGCAGTGCAGCTGGTATCAGCGCACAAGGGGGAAGGAGCCAGAGCCGGAGGAAATCAGGCGGGGGCACCTCAGAGAATTCCGCCGAGGCAAAACTTACCGCTCACCGGAGCAAATGCTATCCCGGTGATCCGCCAGTTCCGAGGCAAGCAGATCCGAAACCTGTGAATCAGGTGAATGTCGGAGGGAACAACAACAACACTGGTCCCAGCAGGCAGGGAGAGTATCCCCAGGGAGATTACAGAGAAGCTCATCAGAGCTATGTGGTCTTTGTGACCGAGCCAACTGACAAGAAGAGCTTGCATCGGCGTGCACTGGAGGTGAACGCAGTTATGCCGGCAGTGCCGAAGTATTTGCACTGGTCCGAGCAAGAAATCTTGGAGCAGAAGGGATCATCCCCGAGTTATGCCAACTCCGGGAGGTTATGCATTGGTGGTGGACCCGACATTCTTTGGACCCACCATCAATGTTCGGTTCACCCGAGTTCTCATTGATAATGGGAGTGCTATCAATATCATGTACCGAGACACCATGGTGAAGATGGGTATCTCGGCAAATATGCTGCAGCCGAGTTCTACAACCTTTCATGGTATAGTGCCGGGTGTTTCATGTGCACCTATGGGCAAAATTTGGGTTGATGTGTTGTTTGGCACCAAGGAGAACTGCCGAACTGAGAGCATCCAGTTTGAGGTAGTGGACCTCGAAAGTCCATACCATGCTTTACTCGGCAGGCCTGCACTGTCCAAGTTCATGATATCAACCCATGTGGGTTACCTCAAGATGAAAATGCCGGGTCCTAATGGCATCATCACTATCTCGGGTGATTACAAGCGTGCACTGGAGTGTGCCTCGGCTGGATCGTGCTTAGCCGAGTCACTGATTATCGCTGCAGAGAAGAAGAAGATCCATGAAGTGGTGGCATTGGCTCAGTCCGCGCAACTCGGCATGCCGGGTATGGCTAACCCGGAGCAGAATGCAATTTCGAGGTGCCCAAGGAGACCAAGAAGATCAATGTTGACCCGGCATGTCCGGACCACAACGTCATCATTGGTACCGGGTTAACGGAGAAATAGGAAGGCGAGCTCAGTCACTTCCTCCGTGAGAACCGGGATATCTTTGCATGGTCAAATCAGGACCTGCCAGGTGTTCCGAGGGAGTTGGCTGAGCACTCTTTGTTCGTCAGACCGGATATGAAACCGGTGAAGCAACCTATGCGACGTCTCTCGGATGAGAGGAGAAAGGTGATAGGTGATGAACTGGCCAGATTACTTGCATCTGGTTTCATCATGGAGGTGCTGCACCCGGACTGGTTGTCTAACCCGGTCCTGGTGGAAAAGAAAAAAGATGACCCGAACGTGGCCATTGTGTGGCGTATGTGTATTGATTACACAAACTTGAACAAGGCATGTCCTAAGGATCCATTCCCGCTGCCTCGGATTGATCAAGTGATCGATTCCACAGCCGGGTGTGAGCTGTTATCCTTTGTAGATGCGTATTCTGGTTTTCACCAGATACCACTGAACCCTGCTGATCAAATGAAAACTGCTTTTATCACCCCGTATGGGGCTTATTGCTATCGTGTCATGACATTTGGTTTGAGAAATGCTGGTGCTACTTACCAGAGATGTATGCAAAAATGCTTGCATGATCAAATAGGAAAAAATGTGCAGGTGTATGTCGATGACATTGTCATCAAGTCTAAGGAGAAATCCACTCTGATTGATGATCTCCGAGAAACATTTGAGAATCTAAGGAAATTCCGGATAAAACTTAACCCGGACAAATGTACATTCGGTGTGCCGGCAGGCAAGTTACTCGGTTTCCTCGTGTCGAGCCGAGGTATCGAGGTGAACCCGACAAAAATCCGTGCTATTGAAAGCATGAGGTTACCGACATGTCTCAAGACGTGCAGAAATTCCGGATGTTTGGCATCCTTAAGTCGGTTTGTTAGCAGGTTGGGAGAAAAGGCATTGCCTTTGTATCAGCTCATGAAGAAAACAACCCACTTCGTGTGGACCCCGCAAGCAGATGCGGCGTTCACCGAGTTAAAAAAGATGTTGGCAACTGCGCCGATACTGGCCTCACCATTACCCAAAGAGCCGATGTTGCTCTACATTGCAGCCACAAACCGGTTGTGAGTGTCGTATTAGTAGTGGAGCGAGAAGAAGATGGCAAAACTGTGCAAAGGCCAGTATATTACCTGAGCGAGGTGATCTCGTTGTCCAAGCAGAACTATCCTCACTACCAGAAGATGACATATGGTGTCTATCTGGCTGCTAAGAAGTTGAAACATTACTTCCAAGAGCATTCAATCACTGTGGTATGTGAGGCTCCTATCTCGGAGATCATTGGGTGTAAAGATGCAACTGGCCGAGTAGCCAAGTGGGCTATCGAGGTGTCCCCTTACACTCCTCACTATGAAAGAAGAGATGCCATTAAATCTCAGGCACTGCCGGATTTCTTGGTGGATTGGGCTGAAATGCAATATGAGCCACCATTGCCTGACTCCAATTACTGGAGAATGCACTTTGATGGTTCCAGGACGAAATTGGTTTAGGTGCCGGGGTAGTCCTTACCTCGCCAAAGCATGATCAGCTGAGATATGTGTTGCAGATTCATTTTGCGGCATCTAACAATGTGGCCGAGTATGAGGCACTTGTTCATGGGCTAAATGTGGCCAAAGAAATTGGTATTCGCCGGATAGAATGTTTCGGAGACTCGGATTGGTGGTGCAGCAAGTCTCGGGAAATTGGGATGCTTTAGACGCCAACATGGCGTTGTATCGGTTTCATGTCCAGAAGATCTCGGGGTTCTTTGAAGGTTGCGAGCTCACGCATATACCTCGGGCTGAAAATGAAGCCGCCGATGTACTGTCCAAGCTAGGTTCATCCCGGGATCCAATTCCACCCGGCATAGCCTTGGAGCATTTGAGGAAGCCATCAATCAAACCATCGCCGAGTCCGAGTCAATCTTTATCCCGGCGAAACCGGAGTCTGGTGCTGTTCCCATGGACGTCGATGTCGGATGCATTTGGGAGAACCCGGGGACTGCTTGGCAGAACCGGGGACTGGTTACTCATCTCGGAAGAAGCAATGTCGGTTGATCTCATGGAGGTGGATGATCCGGTCTTTCCTGTGCGTCCTGTGCCGGAGTGGGCACAACCAATAATGGCATATATGATGGACGGGAGTTTGCCAAGTAATGAAGTTGAGCTAGGCAAGTGCAAAGAAGATCCAAGGCATACACCATCATCAACCAGGAGTTATACAAGAGAAGTGTGACCGAGGTACTGCAGCGCTGTGTCGAGCCGCAGGAAGGGCAAGAGATGCTCCTGGAGATTCATCAGGGAGAGTGTGGTCATCATGCTTCATCAAGAGCCTTGGTGGCTAAGTATTCCGGCATGGGTTTTATTGGCCCAGTGCTTTGAACCAGGCAGAAGATATCGTCCGAAAGTGTGAGGGATGTCAGAGGTTTGCTAAAAAGATCCACCTGCCAGCCTCGGCACTCAAGACAATTCCAATCACTTGGCCCTTTGCAGTTTGGTGTCTGGATATGGTGGGAGAGTTCAGGCCAGCCCGAGGTAACATGACTCATATGCTGGTGATGGTGGACAAGTTCACCAAATGGATCGAGGTAAAGCCAATCCGGAAGTGTGATGGTCACACAGCTGTGTCCTTTTTGAAGGACATCATTTTGAGATATGGTTACCCCCATAGCATTATCTCGGATAATGGCACAAACTTTGCTGTGGGAGAGTTTGCTCGGTTCTGTGCGGAAAAAAGAATTCGGTTGGACATAGCCTCGGTGGCACACCCTGAGGCAAATGGGCAAGTGGAAAGAGCAAATGCATTGGTGTTAGCCGGTATCAAAGCCCGGTTGATTGAACCACTGTTGCGAACTCCGGGATGTTGGATAGAGGAGATACCAGCAGTGTTGTGGGGTCTAAGGACCACACCAAATCGTTCAACTGGCTATACGCCATTTTTTCTGGTCTATGGAGCAGAAGCGGTCCTGCCGACCGACATGGAATATGACTCGCCGAGAGTGGCGCTGTACACTGAAACCGAGGCAAAAGAAGCTCGGGAAAATGATGTTGATTTGCTCGAAGAAGCACGAGAACTGACCTTATCTCGGTCAGCTATATATCAGCAAAATCTCCGACGCTATCATAGCCGGAAGATCAGCCCTCGGGTATTCCGAGAGGGAGATTTGGTGTTGAGGCTAGTGCAACGCAAAGCAGGCCGACACAAGTTGTCACCTCCATGGGAGGGACCATTCATTGTGAGCAAGGCTCTGCACAATGATTCATACTATCTTATAGATGCGCAGGCACCGAGGAAAAATGTGATGGACAAATCCGGAGAGGAGACCAAAAGACCCTGGAATGTAGCTCTACTCCGCCCTTTTACTCATAAGGGCGCAATGTATGTATCTCGGTTTTCCTTTGAATAAAATGCCGGCACTCCGAAAAGAAACTCGGGGACTGCCTTTGTCTATATGCTTGTGTTTTATCTCGGTTTTTTCTGTGTTGTTCATATGTCGGATGATTTTGAGACCTCGTTTCAAAGTTCAAGTAATGTATGCTATTTTGTTGTGATCTTGTGACTCGACTGACGAACGCCGAAATGGCAGTCAAGAGCAGAGGTTATGGTATATGGTAAACATGAAAATGGACTCGGGGACTCGGTCCTAAAAAGATCCGACATATGTCGTTTACTAACCCGGTTTTTTCTTTCCTTTTCCTTGTGTCGGATGACTCTAAACCTTACCTCAAAATTTACAAGTATTGTGTGCTATAATGATTGATCTTGTGACTCGACTGTCGAACGCCTAAATGGTAGACAAGAGCAAGATTACTAAGTATAGTAAACAAGAAAGTAAACTCGGGGACTTGGTGCAAAGTGATCCGGCATTGAGCCTGTCTTGTTGAAACTAATATGATAAAAGTAGCACGGATAAAAGTAGCACTGCGAGATACTTAAAAGTATATTTACATCTGCACCCGGCATTCCGGGGATTTAATGGTTCAGTTTGATAAGCTTAGGCAGCTGCCTCGGAGGAGCTCGGAGCAGTTGGAGCGGTGCGAGGCTCAGGAGCAGTCTCGGCGGCAGAGAAGCTTCGTTGTTGGAGCAACCTCGGGTGTTGGAGTGGCTGCCGAGGCACCGGCAGTGTCGGATACCGGCTTCTCAGAAGTCTCGGTGCCGGCTTCTCAGAAGTCTCGGTGCCGGCTTCAGTGTCGGTCGCAGCCGGCTTGGCAATGTCGGCTGCTCCGGCAGCAGCAGTCTCGGTCGCTCCGGCAGTGGCAGTGTCGGGAGCTTCGGCCTCGATCTCCTCATCAACATCTTCCTCGTCTTCACCCTCTTCATCATCCTGGTCATCTTCTTCATCATCCGAGTAGGCGGGACCAGGAATGAAGTGTCGGGTGGGAGCATAGCTGGCCATGAAGGTGGCTGCCTCCTTGCGGCTCGCGATCAGTGTCGGATCTGAGGTCCATTTGGAGCCTTGGCGCAGGGAGCGCACGGCATTGAGGTTGATGGCCTCATACCAGGAGAGCACAAAGGTCAGTGCTTGATCAGCTCCGGCGCGAGCTGCTGAGGATCTCCACTCTCGGACCCTGGCCTCGGCCCCCGACAGACACTTGGACAATTCTTCAATGCTAGCCGGAGTCTGAGATCCTGGCCATAAGGCTCGGTAAGCGGATGCCAGCATCAAGAAGATCCAGGCCAATGGCCTTCAGAGGAGAGATGCGAGCATTCAGAGCGGTCAGGTGATCTTCAATATCCCATTCCTCCGGGATTGGGCCAGCCTCGGCTCTTTTGCTCGTGCCTTGCGGACAGTGTTGAGTGCAGCAGCCTTGGAGTGGGAGAAGTGATCTGAAGATAGAAAAGCTATCACCGAATTGAGTTATATACCGGCATATTTAATGTCGGTACAAGCAAGAAACAAAAAGAAAGGATAAAGAAACTTACTGTCCATCTCCTTGTTAAGCCGGGTGAGCTCGCGCAGCCAGATGTCGGATTTTGCCTTGAGGGCATCCAGTTCTCCTTGTGCCGAGGTAGCGCGAACCTCGGTCGCCTCGAGGGTTTCCTTGTGCTTTGCGCAGCTTCCTCCCTGCATCAGGGCCTTCTCAATGTCGGTCTTCTCGCCCTGGACCCGAGCAAGTTCCTCCTGGAGCCGAGACACTTCGTGTCGTTCCTTCTGGAGGGCAGCGGCTTCCTTGTTCTTCAGCGTCTCCTGAAGCTGCTTGTGGGACCTCTTGAGCTTGTTGTGGTCCAGAAGCAGCTTCTGAAATACTGTGGTCCGGGCGTTGGTGCAATCCTGAAAAGAGCAAAGGGTTAGTATGATTTTTGAAGATTCATGCCGAGTAAAAATGAGTGTCGGATTTTTTGAAGATTAGTGCCGAGTAAAACTCGACAAGAATCTCGGGGACTGGATGTCGGATTTTTTGAAAATCCTGAATGTCGGATTTTTTGAGATTAATAGTGGAAATTTTGTGAAGATTCGCGCCGAGTGATCTTTACTCGGGCGAGCGTCGGTCACTCGACCCGAATCTCGGGGACTGGGGATTATATATGTTTATCATCTATTGCAAAGGAAAGAAAGGTCTGGCTGAGGAAAAAATACCTCGGCAAGCTTGCTGGCTCGAAGGGTCGAGAGTTGCAAGTTGTGCATGGCCTGAGCAAGCGCACTGGGTCCAGCTGGATGTTGGGTGACCGGGTTCGCAGAGGAGACCTCGCTAGTGTCGGCGGCATTCCAGTCCATGTGGTACTGCTTCTCCGAGCCTAAGCTATGTCCGCTTTGAGTTCGGAGCTGAGGAAAAACCCAGCTGCTAGTGGTAACTCGGGAGACGGAGGTGGTGAGAGCTTGGTGCTCCGGTGTAGTGGTTGGAGTCAACACCACTTGTTTCTCCGGATTGACAAGCTGTTTCCCGTGGCCACTTGGCTCTGTGCCGGCTTGGCTAGTGGAGTAGCTTTCCGAGTTACTAACTCGGTGGACTTTGTGGTGGACTTCGGCCGTGGCGGCTGCTTTTGTTGCTGCTGTTGCTGTTGATGTTGCTGTTGTCCTTGTTGCTGTTGCTGCTGTTCCTGTTGCTGTTGCTGCTGCTGCTGTTGTTGTTGTGGTTGCTGTTGTTGCGGCTGTTGTTGTTGTGGTGGTGGTTGTTGTGCGCCCGAGGTCACCGAAGTGTCGGCCCGCGGAATGTCGGAGTCCGCGGTGGGGGCACCGGAGCCAACATCTTCATCGAGGACCACGACCTCGGGAATGACGGGGGAAGTGGCGGGTACCCCGGAATCACGTGACCGAGGTTCCGCTGCACTCGGAAGGGGTGAGCGCATGGAGGAGGCACTCTGGTTAATTTCAAGGGCGGCACTGCATCAAAAGAGAAAAAGTATTATGTCGGGGAAAGATTATCCCGGGAGAAGGAAAAAAGGAAGTGAGCTTGTGTCGGCAAAGAATATCTTACCCTTGAGTAACTGGCGGTGTCTTCTTGGCCTTCTTCGGCTTAACCGCTCCTCTCTTCTGCCGCTTCGCCTTCGGTGCTGCTGGATCTGAGGATGTGGAGGTCCCAGTCTCTGCACGCTTGCGAGATCCAACTTGTTTGCCCGTGGTAGCACGGCATGCACTCGGAGCAGAGCCACCCGGGTTAGCTGATGCCGAGGCTGGGTGAGCATATGCGATGGGACGAGCATCAATTATCTCTAACATTTCGCATTCATCGTCTCCGACCAATCTCGGATGGAGGCTCGGGCTCGAGGCTTACCCGAAGTAGGGGCGCCAGCAGCCGGAATCGGCAACTGATCCTCATCATCCGGGTCTTCTACCTCGGCGACGTCCGGGGCAGGGATATCTTTGCCCCATTTGGTGGAGGGATCCTCTCCATCTTCAGTCTTTTGCCGGGTAAACCTCTGCAAACCAGAAGCAGTAAAACCGAGTTACTTTATGAGCCGAGTATGGGGCCGGCATAAGGGTTTTCTCGGCAGAAAAAAGTATGTCGGTATAGGTTGCAAGGTTACTTACTTGCTCCGGGAGCCGAGTTCTGTCATGAGGTTCTAGACCCCATTGCCATTCCTCGGTCATCGTCGTGCGGGCAATTGCCTTGACACGTCTTCTGACCTCGGCTTGGGTCAGCTCGTGGGTGCTGATCCGAGTTGGATCATACTTGCCACTCATGTGGCAAATCTTGTGAACCCGGTCTTGAAGGGGGGAGACTCGGCGGCTGATAAAAGTCCTCAAGAGATCATCGCTCGTTAGGCCTGCCCCCACAAGCTCCTCGACGATCTTGTGAATCTGGTTGATCTCGAGGTTCAAATCCCTCGGGTTGAGGGACCAGTTAAATTGTTCAGAGGGGGTGGCGATGTTGAATATCGGCAGGTTCAGAAGGTCGACATTGTCTGGGCTGTCTGGGTTCTTCACGTAGAAGAACGTGCGCTGCCATTTCCGGCATGACTCCAGGCCATGAATCCGAGGCAGGATGGAACCTCTCCGAGGTATAATGGTACGTTCCGCTTCGCTCCACTGTTAGATAGGCAATTCAATAGTTACCGACGAAAGGAGTTCCCCTTCTCTTGGCCTGCCAAAATAGGAAAAAGGCTTGCTATTATTAGAAATGTCCAAAAAATTCGGCTCCGCACGGGTCATCTCCTTGGGGAAGTTCTTGTTCTCCGGATCCGGGACACTCTGCTTTTGGAGTTGGAAGTACTTGGCCCAGAGCTCAACAGTGGGCCAGAGTCCGAGGTATCCCTCGGAGAAAGAAACGCACGCACAGAGCGTGGTAATGGCATTGGCTGGAAGGTGATGAGGTTGAAGCCGGAACCGATCCAAGAAAGATCGGAAGAACTCGCTCGCCGGGAGTCCAAAGCCGCGCTCGAAATGCGCGACGAAGACCATGCGTTCATCGGATTTCAGCTTCGGCTCGGCCTCTGTGCCGGGAACCCGGCATATCACTTGTGCCGGAATTCGCTTGGTCCGGACTAGCCAGTCTATCTCGGCCTGGGTTACGTCGGAACCTTCCCACCCGGCGCGCTCACCCTCTTCGACGACATCCTCGGCAGGATCCGGGGTATGGCTGGATGACATCTCGGAAGGGATCTGCAAAAGAGGCACAGGTTGAACCGAGATAAGTATCTCGGAATATTTGGGCAACAGAGGAAAGTGCATAAGTGGCGGAAAACACAAATCTGTGGCTAAGTGTTTGGCGAAAAGATCTACGGAGAAAGATAAATAGAAAATAAATGCAAGAACATGTGAGTTGAAACTTAGGAAGATCTGCGGAGGAACTATTGCAAGGTTAATAAGTGGTGCAATGGAGAAAATCCAGATGGGATCTAAGCAAAGGGATCTAAGAGCATCTACTGAGGGGATGTGCAAGTTCATCGAAGAAGAGGAGGAAGTTCATCGGGAAAGGTGAACATGTTCATCCGTAAAGCTAAGGGCGAGGAACTCACCGGAGTTGCGATGGCGATGCGAGGCGAGGAAGCGCGGGGCGTGCCGGAGTTGAGCGCGTTCGGCGGCGGCGCGAGAATCTCCGGTCGTCGGCGGCGTGAAAGCTCCGGCGTTGGGCGGTGGCGAAGATCGCTGCGCGGCGGAGTGAGTGCGGTGGGCAGTACGAGCGAGGGATGCGAGGAGGAAGATGATGGTATGGGTCGCCCGCTCCCCTATTTATGGGGATGAGGGCGTGCGGTTTCCATTTTTACCGCGTGCGGTTTCCGTAACGGCCGCGCGGATTAAACGCGCACGATCTGCGCGGTTGCGATAATCGCGGCCGCACGATTAGCCACATCGTGGGCCACAGGGTGGTAACCGCCTGCGGCGCGATCGTGTGCGGTTGCTGGTGCGGGAATCGAGGAGGCGCACCGCGGTCAAACGCACTCAAGTGCCCACGCGACGTGACAGCGTGTGACGTGGGCGGCGTGCGTGCAGAGATGTGTCTGTCCGCGCACAGGAACCGAGGTAACGCACAGCGTTTCTCTGCCACGTGCCGTGGAGAAATCTTTGGAGAGATTGTGGGAATCTTTTTATGTCGGAGAGACCGACACAAGGGCAGATCTCGAAGGTTGTGGGAAATTTGGCCCTTGAAACTTGAGATGAACCGACATAATAATGTCGGATATTTGAGCAGATTAAAGCAGCTGTCGTATGTCGGAAAGACCGGCGTAGGGGCATGTGTCGAGAGTAGGGGGAAGTTTTATCTTGATGTTTGAAGTGGACCGACACGGTTATGTCGGATGGTTGGGTTAAGTTGAGTTGGTTGTGAAGGCTTGACTTGCTCCTTCAGCGGAGTTCTTGTTTCGGAGCAACCGGCATAAGGGCATATGTCGGAATCAGTTGGAGAGGTTTTTAATGGCTTTACGGTTGAACCGACATGGTTATGTCGGATGCTTGGTGTGGTTGTTTCGGTTGATTAAACCTGCTGTGGCCCTTCATCCAAGGCTGTAGGACCGCACCAGCTTCGGGGACTAATGTCGGGGGGCTACCCCCGGGTAGGGTCATGGTGTGGTATAAGCAAGGTTTCAGGTGTGGGCCAAGTTACAGTAAGAGCCGACATAACTGGACCTCTGAGGTGACCAGGGTGTGAAGTTGGTATAAACCGACATAGGAGAACCGAGGTAGCCCGGGCCAGAAGGGACCGAGGTACCATGCTGGAGCTAACCGACATTTGGGATCCGAGATAGGGATCCGAGACATCATGACCGACATATGTATGTCGGTACCTTGTGTGTTTTCTTATGTGCAGGGAAGGTTATTCAAGAAGGGGAATCCGGCATATCCATGCTGGGTTATCCTTATGTCGGACGGAGGTCAGCGCTGCTGTCACGTCCCGTCTGGCACGGGAGCGCGGCGTGCGGTACGGCGCATGTCTGAGGTGACTGAGCTTACCTCTGCTGACCAAGGAGCAGGAGAAGGACACCGCTGACCTCGGGTGTACCTAGGAGCAGAGATATGGGACAGGACATGGGCAAGCCACGTCCTGTCCACTGTGCAGAGACAATCATGACGCGCAGGCGTGCGCGTCTGCAGTGCCGGTACAGAGATGTGACCGTTGCAAGTGGAGGGGTATTCGGTAACTCGGTTTGGCCTATATATAGGGCCTGACCCCCTCCTGCGTGAGGGACGATGCCCTGAGACACATTTCCCCCATAGCTTCATCTTCTACCTTGTGTTCATCCCCATTGTTGGGATCATACAGCTCGAGGAGCAGCTTTGTACGTGTGACATCGAGATATACAGAGAGGGACAGGCAGGAGTAGGGGTTTTACCTCCTCACGAGGGCCCCGAACCTGGGTAGATCGTGTGTGTGCTTGTGCTTGTGTGTTCATCAGTGTACGCTTCTTAGCGTGCTAGCCCTCTCCCGGATCCTCCAGCGCCCATCGGCTCCGCTCTTTAGCCATCCTATGGCATCTGCCGTGATACCACCACGACACATCCTTACTTTGAATATTTGATATCACTTCATAATCTATCTTGTATATTGCTACTCCTTTGAAGAATGAATCATTTGACTCTATGTAGCAATAATAACAATCATCTTTGATATCCATTGATAGTATTAAAATGCAAAGTCCATGTTAGTTTTATCACCTTCATACTCGAGGACGAGTATTGGTTAAGCTTGGGGATGTTGATGCATGTAAAATGCATACATGAACTTTACATTTTATTACTTGATATTCCAACTTATTTGCAACTTATATGATGTTATATTCATGTTTTATAATGATTTCGGAGATTTTCTAAACAATCCCCCCTCTTTTGGTTCTAACTCTGTTTTCCAGAAAACATCTTTTTTAGGGTTTCGGACTTTCCGGGAGCTTCGGGACTCCAAAAAGGGCAAGGCCAAAGAGCACGGTTCAGAATTTTCGAGACAAACGTAATGGGCCTAAAATGAAGACCAGAAGCCCAGCCAGCTGGAAACTAGAGGGCCCCACGCGGTCAGATTCCCTGGCCGCGTGGGACCACCTCTTTTCCCCCTCGTGGCTCCGATGTCGTCCGTTTTCGTCTCCGTGGCTTCGTCTTGACCTAAAACCAACTATAAAAAGAGTCCCCCGAGGAGTTTCGCGAGGGGGCGGCGGAGAAACACGAAACACACGAAACAGAAGACAGAAGGCTGCCGCCGGAGAAGATCGGAGGGGGGAAACGCTGCCGGAATCACCTCCGGTAGGCTCCTCCATCCCCCCCTCCGGAGTCTCCATCAACACCAACGTCAAGACTTGCACCATCTCCATCACCATCTTCGTGATCCACTTCATCCCCCTCATAGTTTGAGATTGTTGAACCCTAGCTATTGTTTAAGTGCTATTCTACCTGTGTATGATTAGTTACTTGTCATTGTTTTGTGGTGAGACTATAATTTCAGATTGTGTTGTATCATTTATACCACTGAATCATATCATGTCTTCACGTTGTGAGTAGTTCTCTCATGTTCCTGGGGCATAGGATGGATTGGCAATGATCTATATATAACATGTGTTGGTATTTTGTCTAGTGTTTATCTTTTTATGTAATTCTATGATGGTGTTGTGCGAACGTCGACTGCACATCACTTCACCTAGAAGGGCTCATAGGAGAACACCGTAGTGTAATGAATTGAGGGAGACTTGGGTGGACATGTAAACCTGAGACCGAGTCATGAAGTTACATTATGAGGGTATTAGTATCGGGGACCTTAGAGTGTAATGCTATGGTGGGACTTTATGTTTTAATAAATCTTGTGCAGTCATTTACTTGGCCACATGATCCATCATAAGGGGTTTAGTATATTTATTTAGCTATACCTAATAATGGCTCCATCCGAAGAAGATTAAAACTTGACAAAATGCTACCTTGTTGTTCTAGAAATATTTATGCCATGAAATCTAGGTAGCCCCTGGGAACGTTCTCCACTTATAAGAAACACACACTTGAGCTTGTCCTCTTTCTGCATAGAGGATTGGGCTTTTCTCTCTTTAAGAGCTTTCACCTGCTACTATTTATCTGCTGCATTTTTACTTTATTGCAAACTCTACACCAAAAACCCAAAAACACTTGCATCATTTAATCATTTTAGTTTGTCTAGTGCATAGATAATAAGGGAAGTGACACTCTTATTTGAGAGGATAAATAACTTATACCTTCTACTCCTCGTGGGATCGATACTATACTTACACATTGAAGATTTCAACGATCCCCTATACTTGTGGGTATCAATAGGTTAGTCCCAGAAAATGCATAAAAATGCTATAAAGTGTGAATAAAACATGTAGCAATTGGCATAATATAAGCATGGAACATAAGAAATTATAGATACGTTGGAGACGTATCAAGCATCCCCAAGCTTAGTTCTACTCATCCTCGAGTAGGTAAAACGATAACAACAAATAATTTCTTAGGTGACATGCTACCACATAATCATGATCAAATAATATTGTAAAACATATGTTATGAATTAAGTGACTCAAGGCAATGGTCTATAGTTTGCTAACAAATAGATAATGAGTAAACAACTGAATCATATAAGCAAAAACTTTTCATAAATAGTACTTTCAAGACAAGCATCAAAAAGTTTTGCATAAGAGTTAACTCATAAAGCAATAGATTCTAAGTAAAAGGCATTGAAGCAACACAAAGGAAGATTTAAGTTTCAGCAATTGCTTTCAACTTTCAACTTGTATATCTCATGGATAATTGTCAACACAAAGCAATATAATAAGTGCAATAAGTAAGCATATAAAAATTGTTGCACACAAAGTTGACACAAGTGTTTGCTTCTGAGATAGAAAGGAGTAGGTAAACTGACTCAACCTAAAGTAAAAGAAAGTCCCTTCGCAGAGGGAAGCAGGGATTAAATCATGTGCTAGAGCTTTTTAAGTTTTGAAATCATATAGAGAGCATAAAAATAAAGTTTTGAGAGGTGTTTGTTGTTGTCAACGAATGGTAGTGGGCACTCTAACCCCCTTGTCAACCAGACTTTCAAGAGCGGCTCCCATGAAGAACGTTATTTCTACCCAAAGGCAGATCATCCCTCTGTAATTGTTAACTCTTATGCATTGTTATGCATTCTCTATTTTGTCAATTGCCCAGCTGTAATTTGTTCACCCAGCATGTTAGTTATCTTTTATGGAGAGACACCACTAGTGAACTATGGACCCCAGTCCATTCTTTTACACTGATAATACAACCAACTGCAAACATTGTTCCTTTTCATTCTCTGCAATTTACTACTGTTTTCCACACCATACGTTTAATCCTTTGTTTTCAGCAAGCCGGTGAGATTGACAACCTCACTGTTTCGTTGGGGCAAAGTAGTTTGATTGTGTTGTGTGCAGATTCCACGTCGGCGCAGGATTCCCTGGTGTTGCGCCGTGCCATATTCCGCCACCAACAACCTTCAGAAGTGATTTCTTGCCCCTACTGGTCGATTAAACCTTGGTTTCATACTGAGGGAAACTGCTGCTACACTGCTTCATACCTTCCTCTTGGGGTCTCCCAGCGAATGTGTGATCCACGCAATCATCCTCTCCAGCCAATTCCCACCACAATCCTAGCACTCGGAATCGCGGCGTACCAAACAACACCTCCAAGAAGGAAACAACGATGACGCTGCTGTTGCCCGGACAGGTCCTAGGGTTTCCCCCGGCACGCTACAGGTAGTGGGGAAGAGGTACACCCGACGCCCTTCAAGAAGGAACAGCGACACTCGCAAGCGTCACCGCGTCGGTGTCAAGATGACAGGGATTTCTCCCGACCCCCAAAAAACCACAACACTGGACAATCCGAGGCGCTCCATCCGTCTTCCCACCCACCAACATACGCCACCACGGAAATGAAGTCACCATCGTCGTATCACCATGGTACTCGCTACGAGGCCGACCGAACTGTGAAGAACCCGCCGTAGGCAAGGAGCGGCAGTACCACATCCACGCGGGAGGGACCAGCCTCCACCGTCATAGACGGTAGCTGACCGGACAAGGCAGGCAAGAGCACACCAGGCCACCATGGAGCCAGAGGGCGGCAGCAGCACAACCACCTGGAGGACATCCTCCACCGCCAGCGGCGGGTGCCGACCGGACGCGGCAGCAGAGACACACCAGGCCGGGTAGGCCCGGCCGGGCCCTGGACAGGCCCGTGAAGTCTCCGCCGCCACGCTGCAACACGTAGGTCACCGCCGCCGCTACCCTCACAGCTCCAAAGGCCCGGCCGAAACAAGTCCGCGAAGCTCCCGCCCGCCACGCTGCAGCAGGCGCGGCGTCGTTACCGCCACTCCCGTTCCAAGCTTCGTTCACCAGTCCAACCAGAGTAGCAGGGACGAACCGGGCCCGCCCTGACCCAATGCCTGCAGGGCCCTGGCCGGAAGCTCCCTTGCCAATGCCGCCACCAACGGTGGCGCCGCTGCCGCTCACACCATCCGCATCAGAGGAGAAGCTCCACCGGAAGCCGGGCCGCCGCCTCCTGAGGAGCACCACCGCCGGAGAGGAAGGATTCCCGCCTCCACCTACACCGACGCGGGGGAAGACATGCCGCCGCCGCCGGCGACCACCGGGCAAGGCCCGGCAGCCCCTGCCGGCGGCGGCGACGAGGACGAGCACGGGAGGCGGCTGGGCTCCGGGTTGGGCGCGCTCCGCCGCCACGGGAGGCGGCTAGAGCGCGAGAGGGGAAGAGGGGAGGGGGAGGGGGGCTGGGGGAGGGGAGGGCGCGGAGGGGAGGTGGAGAGCTAAGCGGCGGCGCGGAACCCTCACATGTGTAAATAGTGAAGGAACAATATCGAATACTTCCAGTGAAAGAATATTACCCTACTAAATTGAAATCCAACAATGTTATGTGCCTAAAGGTGTGACTTGTACACCAAACCTTCATGTTTAAGATAGAAAAGGGTAAAGTAAATCAACACCAGCATCGCCGGTGAAGGGAAACCAACATCATACCCTCATGTTGCTTGCATGACTGCCACATGACACCCACACATACAAGCGACATGTCGCTTAGGTGCCATACATGGTTACCTTTTAATTAGTACTCCCTCCTTTCTGAATTAATAAGAGTTATAGATTCGTCCTAAGTAAAATTTCTCTATTTTTGATAAATATCCACAAACATCAGATTTATTAGTATGACTATATATCTTACTATGACTCTAATGAAACTAAATTGGTGTTTTAGATGCTAACATAATTTTCTATAAGTTTGGAAGCTTAAAATAATTTTGACTTACGACAATCCTAGAAATTCAATTATTTTGAAATAGAGGGAGTTTTTTAATAACTATAAAGAACCAAGTGAATCATAAAATGCTTGAACGGTCGAGTTCTTTCACAAATTACCTGGATGTTATGAGTATTCCTTTAATATCTTGGCAATATTTTCTGTGGACGCGTGAAATAAATAGAATATTCAAAATTAGGGATCAAATAAACCTACTAACACACCAAATAGACAACATCATGATTTTTATTCGACAACGAACATTATGAAATGCCAACATTTAACATCCAAAACTACTCGAGAGAAACATTTATAACAAAGTATGTTTTATATACTATCAAATTCAGATTTAAATTTTGTGAATAAAAACTGGATTTTACGCCAATGCTACCGGTTAAACACATAATACTTTGTTGTCAATACATCTTGTTCGTTCTCCAATAATTGGATCGTTAGGAATTAGGACGGTGACCGTCCTCTTAGATCCAAACCCCTCATGTTTGACGTCTTATATGTCTAACTCAAATGGGGATTAATCCTCAGTACAATAGGAGGCCCCCGCTTGTAGTGTGGATGTTTATATTTTGAGAAGGAAATTGTTTGTTCAACTAACACAACGTGCATGTACAAGTATGGCACCGAATTGCACGAAATAAAAAATGATTACTATACCGAGGATATTTCTTTAGATTAGATGTGTGTCCTGTCAGCCTTATTCTACCATCAACCAAAACAAGAAGAGTACCCGAGAAATTCATTTTTCATAAAGTCAAAACATCGTTTTTCAATATGAACATCCAAATTATAAAAATGAAAACTAGGAAAAAGAGGAAAATAAGAACTTATAAAATATTTGCGTGTTTGGAAAATACTGAACTTTATCAGTTTTCACATTTTGGAAAGTTTTATTTTGTATTGTTCTAATTGGAGATGCTTAATGACATAATTTGCACCTATATGTATATGTGTATCAACTTTCAAAGAATATTTTGGATAATAATATTAAATTTTAACATTTACTATTTTGGGGTTTCCAATTTATTAATATTATTCTTTGTGTATATTTCATAGTGACCTCCGTTACGTCAACAAAACCACTTTGGGAAACCTTCTCGCAATGTATTTGATATTTGGTATAATTTTACTATATCAAGGTATTAATTTCCAAAAAACAGAGCGGGAATACAATTCCTTTCCGTTGATACTTGAGGAGTTGAATAGTTCTCCCATTAGGTTTCTTTCGAAACAATATTTGAACTTTCTTGATCGAGTAACAAGGTATAGGACATGGGATCTAAGAAAACAGAAAAGCAACCTAATAATAAACATTCATAGTCAATAAAATTAAACTTTTTGAAGTTTCTTGTTTCTCATTTAAATGTTACAATTTTTGCAAAAACATTTATTGCTTAATAAATAAAGTAATTTTGATCTTTTTCAAACTTATAAAGTTCTGACTTGGCAATGAGTTTACTTCTCTCGATTTTTACATACATGTGAGACCAACAATCTTACTCATGTGTGGGGGAAGCAACTGCGTGAAACGGGTAAATTAGAAAATACACTCATGCTTACTACCTTCGTTCGAAAACACATATCTTTTTTATTTGAAAGTCAAAGAATACTAAGTTTTATCGAGTATATACATAAACATACCAATATTTATTATGTTGCATAAATATGCATGATGTTCATATTTTTGTGCGTAAGCTTGGTTAAATTTACACAATGTGACCAACACTCTTGCAAAGAAAAAAATGCACCTCTACTTTTGTAAAAATCCACGAATAAAAACATACATGATTGAGATTCCATTTCAATAACATTATCTAGTTTTACCTTCTTAGTCTAACCAACTCTACCACTTATATATTGTAGCATAAAGAAACAAACAATAGTACTTATTTGAATGTGACCTTGATCAACACTCTGCCACGCTTCAAGATCTTGTAGTGGAACTATCTGACACGTCGCCACCTGCAACTCCCTCCTTATTTTTCGCTCACCTTGTATTGCCGGAACTGTGTAGGGAGGGAACAGACATATTTCGAAGAACTCTAAGCATCCAGTGACCCAATTTCATGCGGTTTAATGCCCTAGTAGAACACGCATGCATTGGCCTAGTATGTCGAAAATACACAAAGCCTAAAGATCTTTGTTACAACAAACTACAATATTCCCTGGTAACATCATAATTTGAGAAAATTGTACAAACCTCCAACAATTGGAGTCATAGTTGGAAGGAACTACAACTATTCAAAAAATAGCAGGGAACTATAACTTCTGGTCACACATCTTGCACCAAGCACAAATCACTCAACATACTTAACAACACATCTCAAGTATGGGCCCTGCATCACCCGTGCCTACGTGGACTAATCTTGACCCTACCAGTCATCCTACATGGCAAGGCCACCCCTTTTTTAAGTTGAAGCGCTCTCTTCATTCTTATCCGCGTCACTATCTTGAGGACACTGATTCTTCTTCGCCGCTCTCGTCGCGACTTGAACACAAGGTTATCGCGGCATCACGCTCCGCGCCGCCGGGCCTATATCTGCGTCTCATGCGGCCATGCGCATACTTTTGTCTCAACAGAGCCGCCGCGTTTGAGTACGCGCACGATGTCTTTGAGTTCTGGCTCCACCAGACTCAGCAAAGACGAGGTAGGAGTAAGATATCCACACGGGAACCGGCGACGTGGACCCTATATGTCACATGAGTTGTTTAGTGAGCTAACTGAGTGCTTTGTTGTCGTGTATTTTCTGCAACTTTTATCAACATGTTTTTAGCCTAACTTTTATCAATAGTTATAGTTCCTTGCAACTACGCCTCCAAAGGCCAGTGCAAAATTCTCTAAAAATTGATCGAACCAGGCCGAGCTACATCTGTTCCACACGGGCCCATTTGGCCCATCCAATTGATCGAACCAGGCCGAGCTTTCCAGCTCCTAGGGCTTGGCTTCCAAGCCGTTCTAGATCTTGGCGGCCTCTTCATCTCACTCTCCTCTCCCTCCACTTCCCCACACACACTAGGGTTTTACCGATCCGCCTCGCCTCCCGCCGGCCACACCAGATCGCCTCTGCCTCACCCTTCGTTCTCACCGCCGCCGACGATGGTGGGCCTTGGCGCAGGTCCGTCGTACGGGATGCAGTCTATGCTCAAGGATGGGCACAAGCACCTCTCCGGCCTCGACGAGGCCGTCCTCAAGAACATCGGCGCCGGCCGCGAGCTCTCCGCCATCACCCGGACCTCCCTAGGCCCCAACGGTGAGTGCCCTTCGCCCGTCCCGTTCTTCCTTTGGCGGCTTGGTCAGTATAGCTTGCGGGATCTCGGCGCTATGGGATCGCGCCGCCCTCGATGGACACCGGGGTCGCGTGGGGTGTGGTGTTAGAAATGGCTAGGGTCATGGCCGTCTTGCTGTATGTGATTATAGGTGAAGAGAAGCTGGGCTGTTTTTTTGTTTTGTTTTGGTTGGCGCATTAACGATGAGTTGGTACGCTGTTCTGGTGACGAGCCCAGTGGCTCACGTAGCTAAGGTGATGGGGTTGAATGAAATGCTAGGCGGTCTTTCGGTTTGAAGTTGGGTTTAGCTGTTTAAGGTGTTCGTTCAACTGTAACATCCACTGATTGCCGGGTGATGCTAACTGGGGTGCTCCCGGCGCTATAGTTTCTCTACCAGGAATACCTGACGTATTTTGAAAGATCAGCTGAAGTTGGTTTCTTAACAGCGTTAGTTTTTTGTTTTAGGAATGAATAAGATGGTCATTAATCATCTGGACAAGCTCTTTATCACAAACGATGCTGCAACGATCGTAAACGAGCTCGAGGTCCAGCACCCTGCCGCTAAGCTCCTGGTGCTGGCTGCCAGGGCGCAGCAGGAGGAGATCGGAGACGGGGCTAACCTCACCATATCTTTTGCTGGTGAGCTGCTCGAGAAGGCTGAGGAGCTCATCAGGATGGGGCTGCATCCAAGTGAGATCATCATTGGGTACACCAAGGCTATCAACAAGGTAGTTACCCTCCAGTTAAGCAGGCATTATACTATTGATCTTGTTGTATGATGCTAGGCACCTCATGCTTTTGTACAATCTCTGTGTGGTGTGCAGACGCTTGAGATTTTGGAGGACCTAGTAGAGAAAGGCTCGGAAAACATGGATGTAAGGAACATGGAGGAGGTTGTGTTGAGGATGAAATCTGCTGTTGCGAGCAAGCAATTTGGCCAGGAGGACGTGCTGTGTCCCCTTGTCGCTGATGTAAGATAATCCTTGCCCCCGTCCCTGAGAGGAGTTTTTTCACCTACATCATGGAATATACCCCTAATAGTAGGTCTGTTTAATCTGTTTATCATGGCTTTTCAGGCCTGTATCCAAGTTTGCCCCAAAAACCCGGTAAACTTCAATGTTGACAATGTTAGAGTGGCAAAGCTGGTTGGAGGCGGTCTGCACAATTCTTCTGTAGTCCGTGGGTTGGTTCTGAAAAATGATGCTATTGGGAGCATAAAAAAGGTGGAGAAGGCCAAGGTAAGCTCAAAATTGTACACTACATTTATAGTGTGTTTCTGTCGATTATATAGTTTTATCTATTATTTCTCTAGTTTATGCATTTCTAATGTAAGGGTGTAAGGGAAGTTCCTGCATTGTGGAGTACTAGCATATAACTGGCGCTGCTATTGTGTAACAGCCTATGTCTTTTGTACTTCTAATGGATGGTTCAAATCGTCCAATATCAATAGTTTTATTCTGCTATTATGCATTTTGCCCTAAATGTAACATGTCAGTAACTTAAATAATTCTACCCTTTTGAAGTTAAGATTTTGAAGTTACTATGATACTGGATTCTCTTTATTGTGCTTGCGTATTATGTGAAGGTCTTTTAAGGGTTGCATTGTATTTTGTAGCTAAGTTCAGTGATAAAAATGTCATTAATAAAGTTGAAGCTTAGTTGGGGTTTCGTAGCTAAGTTTACTGATAGCGATCGTGTGGACAAAGCTGACACCTCGTAGGGTTTATATGCTCTTTTAGAAATATGTTGCTGTTGGGAATTTGAGTACATGGCTGTTCATTTTTCAACATGTATTTCATCTATCTGTATATTGTATGTGTAGGTTGATCATGAGCCAAACATGCTCTTAAGCTGACACTGCTGCTGTCACCATGGACAAATAAATTATTGCCTTTCGCTGTTTAATTTTTTTACTAAAATATAGTGATGTAAAGTGTTGCATTCATGCATTGTAATTGTAATTTTTATGTGCAGTTACCCCTTTCTTAATTCATGCCTAATTCTTGGTTCCTGACAGTGTTACTATTTTCCTAATCAATCATTATTCAGGTTGCAGTATTTGCTGGTGGTGTCGACACTTCTGCAACTGAAACAAAGGGAACTGTACTGATCCATTCTGCTGAGCAGGTATATTTTTATGAACAATATTATTCTTTTTTCGTTTGTACCAAGAACTCTATGCTGGTTCACCGTGGTCAGAATGGATTGTATATAGTTTACTTCTCTCTGATTCCAGTTATGTTTCTAATTTAATAAATGTCTATGCCATAGCAGTGTATCTTGTTTCTGCATGGGTTTTATTTATGCCAGTGCAATTACATTAAAAGGTGGTTATTTTTCTGAGTAATGTTTACCCTTTTCTTTCATTCTTCTGTGATCAAAGCTAGCAGCTTTATTGATTAATCAGTGAAATTTGTATTGAATTTGGTCATCATAGTCGGTCAATGTAGTTTTTGATTTACTAAGGTCTGGCAGCTAAAGTTTTGCTTATGAATAAGCATATAAAAATTCATGTACTTCTGTTTTATTGGTGTTGCATTCTGAATCTAATTCACAAGTCTATGCTATGATTCCAAATCTGAGCTTTTGGAAATCCTTATTACCCATTTCATGTTGTCGAGACATTTCTCATTTATTAACGTCGGTCTATACATATGCTATGATTTTAAATCTGAGCTTTTGGAAATTCGTATAATGCATTTCATGTTCGAGGCACTTCTCATTTATTGACGCCTGTCTGATCCATTAAGGTTCCAACAACAGGCTAGTCAATAATTCCAAAATACTGAAATATGTCTGCTTTTCGTATGATTTCAACTCTATATCCTTGTATGTTCTGTGGATTAAGGGATTTATTGTTCTCTTTAGTTCATGTGAAGTACTGTTATTACCAATTAATATGTGAACTACCTTAATTGCACGTGCCTGTGATGTTCACAGCTTGAAAACTACGCTAAAACTGAGGAAGCTAAGGTAGAGGAGCTTATCAAAGCTGTGGCTGACTCAGGTGCCAAGGTTATTGTCAGTGGAGCAGCAGTTGGCGATATGGCTTTGCATTTTTGCGAACGTTACAAGTCAGTATTTCTCTTTCTTGTGTGAATTGCCATCTTGGTTGAATTTTCTGCAGGATAGTTTTTTCTTGTGGAACTTCTTTCTGTATTTTGGTAGAACTTAACCGTTAATTGATGATTGTAATAGTGGAAGGCATATCAAAGATAGATTTATTTATACAATGGAGCATGATTTGGTCCCACTTAACAAGCTAAACTCACAGTGTTTCTGGTTTACAGGCTAATGGTTTTGAAAGTCAGCTCAAAGTTTGAACTGAGAAGATTTTGCCGTACTACTGGAGCAATAGCACTTGTAAGTTCTGCTTTCAAAATTTGCTTACTGAATAGCATAGTAACTTATTCTAATGCTCTGTCCTTTTTTTGAAAAACAGCTGAAGCTTAGCAGACCAAATGCGGACGAATTAGGATATGCTGATTCTGTTTCGGTGGAAGAAATTGGCGGTGCTCGAGTATGTTCCATGCCTTTATGCTTTCTTGAGTAACAGTGACTTTGTGCTTCCTCAACACATTTGCTGTGCTTTATAGGTTACTGTTGTTAAGAATGAGGAAGGTGGAAACTCAGTGGCTACTGTTCTCTTAAGAGGCAGCACTGATAGTATATTAGATGATCTCGAAAGAGCTGTCGATGATGGCGTCAACACGTACAAGGTATGTGTGTCATGTAGGTTGAAACCGATCTCGTTTCGTTGTTTTGTATTGTTGGCATGCCCATTATTGTCTGATTAGTGTAAGGTTTTCTGACTGTTGCTGTTTATACCAGTCAATGTGCAGAGACAGTAGGATTATTCCTGGTGCTGCGGCAACAGAGATAGAACTGGCGAAGAGATTGAAGGAGTTTTCTCTGAAGGAAACAGGGTAACTACACTTGCTTGTGAGACAAATAAATTTCATGTGCATGTAAAGGGACACATCTGAAGCATGAGATTACCGAAAAATAGTCCTCTTGATTCACTATAGCACATGTTCTCGTTTTGTTTATCGGAATATAAGGATAGCTGGAGTATTGCCATCTGATGTCCAGATGCAACCTAGTTTTGCATTGGGGCTTTTAGAGCATGTTTGGTTTGGAGCCACACTTTGCCAACGTTGGGCAGACAAGTGTGGCAAGTGTTTGGTTGGAGCCACAGTTGTGGCCTGCCGCACTTTTATAGTCACTTGCCCCACTTGTCATAGAATCATTTGCTAGCCAATATTTGCCACAAGTGTGGCGACCATTTTGTCCACCACAAATAGTGTGGCACGCCACACATGTGGCACAAAAGCGTGGCTCAGTGTGGAGGGCAACACACATGCATTTAGTTCGTACTTTCGTGTATAATCTGTAATTTAGTCTTAGTAATTCACATTCGTGTGAGTTTTTATTAGAGTAATATACTTCTGCAGTACTCAAGGCAGATTTGATATGTGAAGATGTTCGTTCTTTGATCTATTTTTGTAGTTGGTCTTAATATTCAGTTATGTTACATCTTCTCCTTGCTTTATCTGTTGTTCAATTATGCAGGTTGGATCAGTATGCCATAGCAAAATTTGGTGAAAGTTTTGAAATGGTTCCAAGAACCCTGTCTGAAAATGCTGGACTTGGTGCAATGGAGATAATATCTTCTCTGTATGCTGAGCATGCTGCTGGCAATGTGAAAGTTGGCATTGACCTTGAGGAAGGCGCTTGCAAGGATGTCTCCATTATGAAAATATGGGACCTTTACGTCACAAAGTAAGCCTTAATCGATATATAGTTGCCAGTAGATGTAGTAATCCTGCTGGAAGCCTGTGCAATATGTTTTTAGGCTGCTTATAGATGCAATGTCCCCATTATGGGACCTTTTAAGTCACAAAGCCTTATTCAATATCTTAATGCAATTAGATGTAGGAATCCTGCTCGAAGCTTGTCCAATATGTTTTTAGGCAGCTTATAGATGCAATGTTTCCTGATGTGATGCTCCTTTGATGTACTTGATACTTGGAAAATGCTACACCAAGGTTGTCGTGTACATATTCTGTTATTTTTCAGACACAGTTCAATAAATTGTACTCCCTCTGTTTTTAAATATAAGATGTTTTAGCTTTTTTCCACATTCACATGTATCCACATGTATGTAGACATCTTTTAGTTTGTATGTTTTAAGTACTTGTTTAGGTATGTTTGGGCCCACAGCTTTACAGATGTCTCACTTCACCTCTTTGACTCATCAGGTCCTTTGCTCTAAAATACTCAGCCGATGCTGTATGCACTATTCTGCGGGTTGATCAGGTAGGAGTGTCAATCTTTTCCGTCATCTTTATAGAAATAAAATTATGGTCTTTTATTCATGGGCTAATACTTGTGGGGGACACAGATCATCATGGCAAAGCCGGCAGGAGGGCCGAAACCCCCGCAACAAGGTGCTATGGATGAAGATTAGTTTGACGGTGTATTCCTGCTTTCTGTGTATCATGCTGCGAGGTTACTGCGCAGAAGACATCTCTTTTCCATCTTATCTAGGTTTGATTCGAGTAGAAGATTTTGGGTGCCTGGCGTAATGTTTGGAGGGGCTGCACGCTTTACCTGTTGCCTTGTGGGTGGATTTGGGAATTCCTCTGGTGTATTTGTGGAATCGGTGTATCACATGATAACTAGCGAGACTTGTTCGTCCAGTTTATTATACGAACTGAGCTCCTCCAAAGATTGATAGTCGTATTCGATGTTTGTAAAATTCTGGTGTTTTAGCCTTTGGCTTGAATTAGAAAAGTAGTTTCATTGAATTTGCCTGGGACGAGGACACTCTCCATAGTGCTGCTTTACCAATTTGATTGCATTGTAGGTATCACTGTTTCTTACCCACGTTGCAGTTGATCATGGATCTTCGATCATATAGTTGTTTTTCTGTACCAGAGAAATAACATTCGGTGCTTATGTTTTACAAGACTGATTAATATGAAATACTGCCAACTGAATTCGAAAATGTTGAACCAATAAGTCATTTATGTGGCAGTATAGACGATTGCTGGGTGGAGGAAAGTTGTGAGCAGTATGTTCGTGCATTACTTCAACGCCAGTATTAAATAAGAGTATGTGAAAACCAAGTGTAGCCCGAGCAATATGACACTTTTGTGTTTCCAAAATTCGAAACAAAAATTCTAGGTGGAGATAATCTTGAGATCTATAGTTGTGCAAAATCTCAATGAAAATTTCATTATATTTTGGCTGAAAAAAAAAAAGACAAATCTTGCAAAGTTTTCAAATTTTGAAACTCGGCACTGTTCATCATTCAGAATTGCGGATTTGTCTTTTTGCACAGGCCAAAATATTACGAATTTTTCATTAAGATTTTGCACAACTATAGATCTCAACATTATCTCCCCCAAACTTTTTGTTTCGATTTTTTGGAAAATAAAGGTGCAGATTTCAAGAAAAAAAATGGAGCCATATAGCTCGGTCTAGTATCACCGATTGGTTGAAATTGGAGAGTTTCAGGTTGAAAGAGGCCAAGAAGACGTTCCCCGGGGGATCTGGGGAAAAATCCGCTGGGTCCTCCTGCTGAACCTCCCTGCCCCCAAATCCTACCAAATCCGTATAAAGCAAAAACGGTCCGCCGCGTAATAAGAAATTTGTGCTATTGTAGCAAAATTCAATTTCAACCAAAATCTCCCCGCAAATGGTTCTCCGAAGTAAAAACGGTCCGCGTGTAATAAGAATTTTGTGCTATTGTAAATGTCCAATTTTCACCAAAATGTCGTAAATGTTTTTATGAAGCAAAAACGAGTCGTTTGTAACAAGAATTTTGTACTATTGTAGCAACAGTCCAATTTTCAATCAAATCCCACAAAATGCTTCTACGGAGTAAAAAGTTTCATTCGTAGCAAAAAAATTGTGTTGCGCTTCTATGGAAAAAAAGTTCTATTTGTAGCAATTTTTTGCTATTGTAGCAAACACCCGACGCGGCGTCACCGATGTATCAGCACCATGGTAGACATTTGCAGCAACGTATTGGTCCGTGGTACCATATTCCTCCAGAGCTCCGGCGAGGCATCGCCCGCTCGCACCATCGTAGATGCTTTTATGGAGGAAAACCGTTAGTAACATCACTACGTGCCGTCGGTAGCAACATCGCGCTCCTCCGGTAGCATCGCCGACTCGTCGGTAGCAACGCCATGCGTCGTCGGTAGCATCCCGCTCATCGGTAGCAACGTCACATCGTCAGTAGCAACGCCATGCATCGTCCGTAGCATCCCGGCTCATCGGTAGCAACGTCGTGTGACGTCGATAGCATTGTCGCTCGTCAGTAGCAACGGAGTGCGCCATCGCCGCGTATCGTCGGTAGCAACACCGCGCGCTGATAGTACCGTCGGTAGCAACGCCGCGAGCCGGCGGTAGCATTGCAGCCATGGTAGCAAAATCGACTTCGCCGGATACATCGCCGGAAACGTCGCCGGAGATATCGTAGAAAAAAATTCGACTATTGTAGCAAAACAGCATAACTATAGTAGCAAACAAAATTGTGCTATTGTAGCAAACAAAATATGACTATGAATCAAAATCACCAAATCCCTCGCCGGAAGCACAAAAATTGTGCTATTGTAGTATGACTATGAAGCAAATCCCCAAATCCCTGTTGTCACAGCAAAAATCCGAGAAAGCGCACAGCGCATGCGGAGAACCGCTGAACCGAGAAGGCGCTGGCGTCGCCGGCCCTGTGGCTCGGTCGCGAGGGAGACGAGGGCGCACGGCGTGGCGGAGTACCGAGAAGGCGCTGGCATCGCCGTCCCCGCGGATGGCCACGTCGGCCGCGATGGAGACGAGCAGGGGCTCGGGCAGGGGTAGGGGCGCGGCGGCCTTGTGGCGAGGCTCGAGGCGGACCGAGTGGAGGCGGCGGCGGGGAGCAGAGGAGCCGGCTCGCGGCGGCGGCTCACGGAGACCGCGGGTCGCAGGACGCGGCGGCAGTGAGCTCCGGCGGCGGTCGCGGGACGTGGTGGCTTGTCGGCGCGGCAGCGTGAATTGAGCGTGGCTTGGTCGGCGGCGGCAGACGTGATTGAGCAGCGGCGGCGTGGTGATGCGAGCCGCGAGTCGTGCTCTTTTTTTTAGACAGAGTCGTGCTCTGTTGAATCTGGGATAACGATGGAAAAAAATATGGGGTGTGGGACCCGCAACGGACTGGACACGCGTCACGCGCGCGAGGGGAGGATACAATGGAGTCGATCCCCCGGACGAAGAGAACTGTTATCCCAAGAAGAAGCGTGAACAATAGGGTTAGTTTAGGTTTTTAGAAAATATAAAAGAAAAACATTCACCTGCAACATACTCCCTCCGTTCCAAAATAGATGACTTCGATTTGTCTAAAAGTGGATGTATCTATACACGTAAATGTCATCTATTTTGGAACAGACAGAGTACCATGCAAGCCGTACTTCTTGTGCTGCTGGATGCAATCAACTACTTGGACCTATCGTGATGAGTTACTTCTAACACAGTCGTACTTGCAATCAGGTGGTCCACTCGTGGGTTATCTCTACTATATTAAAGCAGTCTCGGTGGTGTCCGTGTTCCGTGGTACGTCCTACCGCCCCGCATCTCGCACAGTCGAACAGACGAAAAGAAAACGGTTTTGCTAAGTCTCAGCTAAACATCCACCCTCCATCAACGCGCCAAGATTCGTGCTAACCCTAACTGGTCTTCTTCTTCCTCGGGACGGCGGCGGCGCCAAGCTGGGCCACAGCCGCCGCAGCCGCGGCTGGCCGCGGCGGAGGCGGCGGGGCGAGAGTGACTTAACTGGGGGGTGCAGGGGTGCGGGGTTGCCGGAGAAGAGGGGGCGGGGCTTAGAGGGATGGCCGGGGCGGCGGCGGACCGACGGTGGGTCGCGGTTGGAGGAGGGCGGGGCGCCGAGGCGGCGCGGGAGCGGCGCCGGGCGCGGGTGGCGGCAGCAGGCAGCATGGCCGGCGGTACGTGGCGGTGGGGGGTCGCCGGAGTTGAGGAAGACGATGACTGAGACCTAACTTAGGTCTCAGTCGACTGCGTCCTAGACACTCCCAAAAGAAAAAGGGTGTGACTAGTGCTCAGTCACATAATTCTCAGTCAACTTATGTCATGCGGATCGATCTGATCGTTTTTCGTTGACCCATGCTGTTAGGTGAAAACGGTCTGGGCCTGGAATTTGCATGCATGTGCTGGGTCGATTGTCATTTTTTTTTGCGGGAAATCAGAAAGCTGCTGGGCCGATTGTCTCGCTGCAGCTACTTTCATTTTTTTTTTGGCTTAATATGATACGGATGTAGCGTACTTCATGTCCTTCATTTTTTTCGTTCACACAGGCCAACAAACTGAACGCACGACTTCTCAAAAAAAAAAAAACTGAACGAAGAACATTAGAAAAAATAGACACAATCCTTGACTAAAAAAAGTGATTTAGGTCGGGCCAGACCGAGCTTTTTGGGTGTCAAGCCTGATTTAGGTAGAACCGGTCGGATCGAACTTTTTGGGGTCGAGCCTGATTTATGCGGCCTCACGGTCGGGCTCGCGCCCGACTTTTGAGCTCAACGGTCGGGTCATGCCAGGGACGGGCTTGCAAAAAAATGTGATTTAGGCTTGGCCAGGCCGGAACGAGCTTTTTGGGGTCGGGCCTGATTTATGTAGCCTGACGGCCAGGCTCGGACTTTTGAGCTCAACTGTCGTGACAGGCCGGGCTCGAGCTTGCAAAAAAAATATTTAGGTTGTGTCGGGCCGGACCCAGCTTTTTGGGGTCGGGCCTAATTTATGCGGCTCATGGTTAGGCTTGGGCCAGGCTAGCATTAGGTTTTTTTATCGGCCCGAGATATAACTCAGATTTATGCATTTAAAACGAAGAATTTTTAGTTACAAGTAGGTGCTGCAACAAAAAAACTTCAGTTGTGAAGAGGGTTTGCAAGTGATATTTTCCATTTACAAGTGGAGTTCAAACTATTTTTTTAATTGCATGTGGGTCGTAACTGAGAATTTTTAGCATTTAAAATTATTGAATAAAATATGTAAAAAAGAAGATACAAAATTTTATGGAAAAGAAGAGAAAAACTTCATGTAAAATATATAAGTTAAGTCTAGGAAATAGAAAAAAAGAAAAAACAAACACGATGGAAAAAATCATACTTGCTACTAGAAAAACTCAGTTGCAACCCACTCGGAACTAGAAATAGAAAACTCATATGTACTCCCAACTAGAAAAAAATTCAGTTCCAACCCGCTTGCAGCTGGAAAAAACCTATTTGCAACACACTTGGAACTCAAAAAACTCAGCTGCAACCCTACGTGCAACTGAACGGGAAAATCACTTGCAACTAGAAAATATCAGTTGCAACTCTACTTGCAACTGGGAAAAAACTCAACTGCAACCCCACATGTAACTAGAAAAAATCCAGTTGCAACCATACTTGCAACTAAAAAAACTCAATTAAAACCCACTTGCAACTGGAAAATCTCAATTGCAACTTCGGTTGCAACTGGGATATCCAATACCCGCTCGCAACTAAAAAATTCAGTTGCAACTGCTTGCAACTGGAAAATCTCAGTTGCAAGTTTGCAACCTCACTTGCAACTGGAAAAAACCTAGTTGTAACCCACTTGCAGCTCAATAAACTCAGTTGCAACCCTATTTGCATCCATAAAATTGGTATTTTGTAAAACTCAAAAGTATCATTTACAAAAAGCAAAACAAGGATAGGTACACCAGAAAAATGAGAATAAGCTACATATCAGAAAAAGTAACGACACAACCCACCAAACAAGAAGAAGCGAAAAAAAAATACAGCCCAAAAATATTAGACTGTTCGAAAGGAAGAAGCCCACATTAGCCTGTTCCTGCATGACCTGACGCATTAATTAGCGACCAAAGAGATCAAGTAATGGACGGCTAATCGACTGAGAACTAACAAAATTCTCAATCGATTGCGAATTAGCAAAACCGACAAAAAAATCTCAGTTGCAAGTGCAGTTGTAGCTGCCCCCCTCCCCCGCCCCTCCTAAAAAAAGAACTCAATTGCAAGTGCAGTTGCAACTGGCAAAAAAAAACCAGTTGCAAGTGCAGTTGCAACTGGCTTAAAAATCGTGGGGAAAATCTCAGTTGCAAGTGGAGTTGCAACTAGCTTCAGACAAAAAAAAACTAAAAGTAACAAAAATAATAATATAGAAAATAATAATTGAAACTCAGTTGCAAGTGCAGTTGCAACTGACTCAAAAAAAACTCAGTTGCAAGTGTTGTTGCAACTGGCTAAAAAAACTCAGTTGCAAGTGCAGTCGCAACTGGCCCTAAAAAAACTTAGTTGTAAGTGCAGTTGCAACTAGCTTCCAAACAAAAAGAAAAAACAAAAGAAAATTAAAAGTAACCAAAATAATAATATGGAAGATAATAATTGAAACTCAGTTGAAAGTGTTGTTGCAACTGGCTCAAAAAAACTCAGTTGCAACTGCTAAAAAAATCAGTTGCAAGTACAGTTGCAACTGGCTAAAAAAATTAGTTGCAAGTGCAGTTGCAAGTGCCCCCCCCAAAAAAAGTTAGTTGCAAGTGCAGTTGCAACTGGCTACAAAAACTCAGTTGCAAGTAAAGTTGTAACTGGCTAAAAAACAAATCAGTTACAAGTGCAGTTGCAAGTAGCCCAAAAAAATTTAGTTGCAAGTGCAGCTGCAACTGGCACAAAAACATATCTCAGTTGCAAGTGCAGTTGCAACTGGCCCCCCAAAAAACTCAGTTGCAAGTGCAGTTGCAACTGACCAAAAAAAAACTCAATTGCAAGTGCAGTTGCAACTAGCTTCAAAAATCGCGAAGAAAATCTCAGTTGCAAGTGGAGTTGCAACTAGCTTCTAGACAAAAAACAAAAACAAAAAACTAATAATTAAAAGTAACAAAAAATAATAATATAGAAAATAATAATTGAAACTCAGTTGCAAGTGCAGGTGCAACTGGCTGAAAGAAAAAACTCAGTTGCAAGTGCAGTTGCAACTGACCGCCCAAAAAAACTTAGTTGCAAGCGTAGTTGCAACTGGCTCAACAAAAAACTCAGTTGCAAGTGCAATTGAACTGGCTCAACAAAAAAACCTGTTGCAAGTGTTGTTGCAACTGGCTTGAGTTTAAGTTGCAAGTGCAACTGGCCCCAAAAAAACTCAGTTGCAACTGGCACAAAAAAAATCTCAGTTGCAAGTGCAGTTGCAACTGGCCAAAAAAAAAAACTCAATTGCAAGTGCAATTGCAACTGGCCCAACAAAACTCTTAACAATCGTGGATAAAATCTCAGTTGCAAGTGGAGTTGCAACTAGTTTCGAGACAAAAAATAATAATTAAAAGTAACAAAAATAAAAATATAGAAAATAAACCATAAAACATAAAAGAGAAGAGAAAAAAATCTCAGCTGAAAACTGGCTTCTAAACTCAGGGAATCTCGGTTGCAACTGCCGTTGCAACTGGACCAAAAAAAAACACAGTTGCAAGTTCAATTCCAACTGGCTTAAAAAACATCGAGAAAATCTCAGTTGCAAGTGAAGTTGCAACTGGCTAAAAAGACTCTAGAAGATTTTAGTTGCAAGTGCAGTTGCAACTCGCTTCCCGACAAAAAAAAAAGGCAAAATCTCATTTAAACATACAAAAACATAACAACAACAAAATAAACATAATCGACGAATGATAAATAGATGTCTGCCAAGACAAAAGCATGCAGAGATAATAAAACAACCTCTAAATGGATGAAAACTCATCTTTCTCTAACATGGTAATCTCCCTAGTGAATCTCATATACAACCTATTTATATTGTTGACACACAAATGTCTTACGCAAGCACCCTTCTCACACTAGACTGTGCTTCTAAAAAAGGCAGGACATCTATTTAAAAAATTAAACAGGACACAATTTTTTTTTAACGAGACACAAAAAAAAAGACAAAAAAGAAAAATCACCAAAACAATAAAGTCCACAATTCTAAATCATCCAAGCCAAAAACAAAAAACTACAACACAAAAGAGCAATTGCATTCACAAAAAATTACTTTGGCACATTACACTAAAAAAAGTAAATATGGATAACTATTTTCTTTATTCGGAACATACAAAAACTAGTCTAGTTACTACTCCTAATTCGCAACGTACATAAAAAAACTAGCCAGACCGCAACATACCAACGAACGGCCCAGTCCACCTATCGCACCTTCAGAGAAAAAACAACAACGAGCACAACACAAGACCCGCACTACCCAGCCCAGCCCACTTACTATACACACACCTCCCAGAAAAAAACAACGACAACAGGCCCAACAACAGAAAACAACAGCTGTAATTTGAAAATAATCTGTTGAAACCATGGTTAACTGTAAAGTTTAAATTTGCACCAAGATGCGAGTGGAGAACAATGCTTTGCAATGTTGCAACAAAGTGTTAGCTGTACCTAGACCGATACGAATCAAAACGATAATCCAATGAATGCGATCTTGACCAGGCTATATCTCGTACGACAATGATTAGCAATCCCGGAGCATAAATAGGTTAATACTATAACCGGATTAACCTTTGAAAAACATGAAAAATGAACCACAAAAGGCATAGACAATCTTAATAATATAGTGTTTGGTATAGACATGTATGCTGCTAATTATTAAAAAAACTGTTTGTGAAGAAATACTAAAAAATAAAGATTTAAAAGGCAGGGAAAAAGGAAAAATAAAGTCAACATAACAAAAAACACTGCAAGAGAAAAACATAGTGTGACAGATAAAAGCGCCGACACAACATCTGTAAGAAAAAACAATCTAGACAAGGAACAGAAAAAATCCCGCACACATGAAAAAGAGAATCAACTGGGTATCGCTAGCCGAAGGGTTCCCTTCGCGAAGGTAATTTTGCCCATCGTACGAGCACGCCACGTGTTGCCCAGCTGTGAAGAAGCAAAACAAAATTTGGAGACCGCCTCTCCGCAGGACTCGCGCCGACCGTTCGATCCTATAGAAGCTAGCTAGCTTCGTACGAAGCCCCGTGCATGCATGCCTGGTCCCCACGTTCGTGCCGTCACGAAGCGCCCCGCGGCCTTCGCGTCACAGCCCCACGCGCAGCTGTTGTACGCATGTACATCACGAAAGCCCTGCGCGAGTCCCCTGGGATTCAGACGGTTTCCATTGTGAAGCTCCATATATAACTAAACAGACACAAGCTGTACAACATCTACACGAAAATATATTGTACAACTGCACAGACACATATTGTACAACTAACAGTTGTACAACTAAAGAGACACTGGTTGTACAACTACGCAAATACAGGTTGTACAACTAACATGTTATACAACTATATGAACACATGTTGTACAACTATATAAACACATGTTGTACAACTAGACAGACACAACTAAACAGACACAAGTTGTACAACTAGACATACACATGTTGTACAACTATATAGACACAGGTAGTACAACTACGCAGACACAGTTTGTACACACAGGTTGTACAACTACACAGGCACATGTTGTACAACTATACATAACCGGAAGTAAAAAGTTCGCCGAAACCTATCAACATGGGATCTATTTTTGAATATCTCGACGCGAGGAGCTCAAAAGTGAAAACGGTTTGTAATTTGGATAAACGGTTCTCAAGATATTTCGTTTTCAAAATTCGGATTTTTAAAATAAAAGGCAAAAAGAAAAACTGCATGCTGCCCACGTATCGTGCATGCCCTCTCTTTCTCTCTCATACTCTCCACTTTCAATTTAATTGTGACACATGGCAAACATACATAGAACCAAAATTAGAGCATGTGAGGAGAAACCGACACTTGTCACAATTAGAAGGATGGTGGGGTTCCCTTTGCAAAGGGAACCCTTTTTCTAGTGATCCTGGAATCAACTTTGTGAATAAAATCCCACATGCTTGGAAATGCCCATGTTGATACACGTAAAAAGAAGCAGGCCCATGTGGATAGAAGCTTAAGAGGCCAAAACAATCAGCAGGCCAGCGAACGTGCTGCCTGCGCCGCATCGACCAGCTAATTACGTACAACACAACACGAATCTAGGAACAAATATCTAACGGATGACGAATCAACTGAGCCCTAAGCTAATTCTCAGATAGCTGAGAATTAGCAAAACCGAAAGAAAAACCGCACACGTAAAGAAAACCAGAAAAACCGGCCGAACTGTCCCGCAAACAAACGAGCAAAAAACCAGTCCCCATCCCCTGATCCCCCGAGTCCTAGACCACGACCTTCAGCCGTCCGCCGCCTCCCCTATCAGCTTGCTGCGTCGTCGGCCGTCCGCCGCCGTTTTTGAACCCCGTCGATCTGGCCAACCGACCCTAGCCCCCTCGCGCAGCAGCTCGAGCACCAGACCCGCCGCCGGATCAGTCCTCCAAGCCGGAAACAACCGCTGGTTAGCCCCGTGTGGGTCAATCCATGGCAACCGCTGGTCAGCTTCGTGCGATGCAACTGCCGATCGTGGAGGGCGTGGTATTACCACCTCAAAGCCCCCGCACCTCCCCCGCCCTTGTTCTCCTCTCGCCTCCCGTCAGCTCTCTTGCCGCCGCAGGTATACCTCCGAGCGCATTAGTGTTCCGACGGCGCCGGCAGTGGCTGCCGTCGCGCCATCCATATTGCTACGCCGTCGAGCTCGAATTCCAGGTCTAGCAAGGTGAGTTTGAGGAGTGTGAACTCCTTGTACCAAGCAATGTTTCTCCCTTTGATGATTTCAATGTTCTGATGTTTGGTTGTTTTCTTCACATGATTCGGAGAGAAAGCCAAGACGGAGAAGCTTCTTCTCCAGCGCACCAAAGAAGAGGTATCCTAACTCACGAGAATTCAAACTTCATATTGCAAGGATCTATATGACTACTTTAATTCAATAGTTGGTGCAATATGCTCTAGCTTCAATGAGCTCTGATTGTGTGTGATGTAGCCTCTAATGCATTTGTTCTAAGCTTACTACTTTAAATCAATAATTCATCTGATGGGTATGCATCATAAACTTATTTGTCAGTCTCTGCGAGGTACACGAAGGAGTCCAGCGTGTGCAACCTTCTGCTAGGATCCGTTTCCTTGAGCTAGATCGGTAGGTAATAGAAATATGTGTATTCATTACACCTCAAGTTCAGTATCTGAGTACATGTATCACTGGTTTGCCCGTAAGTATATGTCATGTAGATTGAGTCATTGTCATCCATTTTGCTTGCTGCATATGAACAAGTTATCGTCTTTTCTGTATTAGATGCGAATGATGCATTTTATGGGGCTTACTTGAAATCATTCAAATTTGTCGACAGATCTGATAGATAACATGTGTGTCATCTGATATTTACTTTACATGTATGGACTGCCTTGGTATGCTGTAGTGTTGGTAGGATTTTTTTCTTTTCTGTTTGACTTGATCTTTATTCGGAGAACTAACATCACTATACACTCTTGTAGCCTTCTTTAACCAGTACAAAAAGGTGCGGTCCCACACTATTGCTTCACGTTCTCCTGTTCTGGTTCTCATCTCCGACAAGCCGCGTAGCTACAGTGACCAGGTGGGCTACATTATCGAGTCTGCCAACTCCGTCGAGCACAAGAGATAAAGCAACTTCAGGTACTTGATTCAAAGTGCAAAATGTTTCACTATTCTTTGGTGATATTTCTCTAGAGTGTACTGCATTTGAGAGAAAGTTTCGGTACTTGGATACATTTTATATATGGTACACCTGATGACGAAATTTGTGCTTGGTTTTGTTTTTTGGGTTCTTGTTGAAGCATTTTCATTTTAGCATGAGAATAGTTATTCACTTCATGATAGGGCATAGGTAGTCAGACATTTCTTGTGCTTTTTAATCCGGACAGGACAACGGGAATCTTATTGCAACAAGTATTACGAACAATATATGAGAGTTTTTTGTTCTATATACAAATATATAAATATCAGCAAGATGTACTAAATTGGCACCTTACAGGTTCATGCTTCACGTGTGTGATACAAATTATCCTCATATACCGCCACACTACATGTTTCCTTAGCTCCTATACTTGATGAAACAAATTGAAGTTGGATTGGAATTTCTGTTTCGCCCATGAAGTAAAGGTCTGTTTAAGTCATTGTTCTGAAAGAAGATGCACCAGTTGCTTGACATAGTTTCACTTGTGCCACATTTTAAGATTCCCAACAGAAGTCTGTAAGGAGGAGAAGTCACAACAAGCATCTAGAAAAATATCCTCAATTGCTCATTATTTAATTACCTATTCAAGGTACGTATTTCTGCGATTTTGTCTTCCGTTTTGCTTGTGGGATGCACTGTTTTATGAAGTGATGTTAGTTTTGAGGAAGTTTCCTTTAGAAAGTTTTCTGGTGAGAGTTATTCTTAATCTGCCTCCAATTCTGAAAGTTCCTTTAGGAAGTTTTATGCTGAAAGTCAGACTACTAAAAGCATGATCTCATATTGGTGGATAGACTGTTGCTTTCTTGCTCTCATATCTATGTTAAATTGATTTGCTTCCTTTACTGCATATTGTTGCCTATGAAGCTTAAAAAATATGATGGCAGTTTTAGAACTATGGGAATAGTAGTTCGGTGTCATTCTGTCTTTGGTTCTCAATCATATTTTTTTGGACAAATATGTTGTTGCATTCTCTGATTGTAATGGGATCATGGTTATCTACTTTATTGCCACTTTGGTGATGCTTGTGTTAACCATGGATATCAAGGGCAATACAGAATCTTCGTAAATGCTTAATCATATTTATATTGGTTTTAGACTAATGATCCTTGTTATCTTATGACAAACTAAACTATATGGCTGATTAACTGTAAAACTACTTGTTTTCATACGAGCTTCCAATATCTTTTGCTTTCTGTGGTTAATGATCCGGATGATTGACAAGGAAGAAATGTTCCACGAGTTCACTAGCTGATTCATCATGGGCTCTGGTGGTATATTCGGTACGAGAACCTAATATGAAAATACAATGTTAACTCAATTAGAAAATATATCAAAGGACTATTAATCTAGCAAGATCGTTCTACTGAGACCATTCCCAATGCAACATCACGTTCCAGAAAACTAGAAAAGGTGTCTAAAATAAGCTAATGTAAAAGTTGCAGTACCCGAATCATTCAAAGGACCATTGAACTAGCAAGATCATTCTGCTCATTCATGTGAGATCCTGGCTTAGGGCTTAATAGGATTGATAGGATACTCATATCAACAAGTTGCAAATTCTTTTCCGGAAGCTCATCTGGAAGGAACTCCGAGGTTAAGCGTGCTTGGCCCGGAGCACTCCAAGGATGGGTGACCGACCGGGAACTGGTTCCCAGGTGCGCACGAGTGAGGACAAAGTGCGCAGAAAAGACTAGTGTTGATCTGTGGGGCCAGTCTAGAGATCCTAGAGAGCTGCTAGGGGTGACAGGCCCGGCCCGGGGGTGGCCGGGGTGTTACAATTTGGTATCAGAGCCGACCCTCGCGGCAACACGGGCGTGTGCGGGTCAGGGGCGCGGACATGTGGAGCATGTGCCGGCACTGGGCGCACAGACGTGTACCAAGAGGGGAAGTTCCTGGACTGGGGGCTGACCGACGAGGGCGTCGGTCTTCTAAGGGGGGAAGGATGTGAGATCCTGGCTCAGGGCTTAATAGGATTGATAGGATACTCATATCAACAAGTTGCAACTTCTTTTCCGGAAGCTCATCTGGAAGGAACTCCGAGGTTAAGCGTGCTTGGCCCAGAGCACTCCAAGGATGGGTGACCGACCGGGAACTGGTTCCCGGGTGCGCACGAGTGAGGACAAAGTGCGCAGAAAAGACTAGTGTTGATCTGATCCTAGAGAGCTGCCAGGGGTGACAGGCCCGGCCCGGGGGTGGCCGGGGTGTTACAATTCATGATCCAGAAAAGTTGTCTAAAACCAAGCTCATGTAGAAGTTGCAGTCATGAAGGTGACTTATATCTAGAAAGTGTCCGCGCACGGGGATACGGAGCTTGCTTGTAGCTGTTGTTACTTCTAACTGGATTAAGCTGTAAACTCTTGATTTCCCCATGTAATATGTGCAGGTTTCATTCTCAGGTCATCCAGCATTTTACATCGAGTTGCTGTAGCACACGTCAGGGTAGGAGGTACTCTTTTTGAAACCAACACTCAAAATAGCTTTTTGTTCGAAATTCTCTTGGCTTATCATTAGTGTGTTGCTGAAAGGATAGAAGAAAATTTACACAAAACTACAAAGAGCTCAAGTTTCTTTTCAATACTGATTCTTTATTACCTCAAACAGAAGCTGCATGTTTAGTTGCTTTCATCTACTGTCCCTGTCAGCTTCTTCAATTGCCACTTGTTTGTACTGTGCATATTCTAATGTTATACTTCAAATGAATTTAAAGAAATTTCTGTTTAGCACTTCCAAGTAAACTGCAAGTAGTCCTAATCCTTGTCAAAAATTTGGTAAGAGGGGTACACTGTATGAACTATTTATGCTTTCCATCACGGAATATACATGGACTTAATATGACCATATGTACAGAATGAATATGAATATTGGTATCTTTATATTATGTAGATGGCACCCATCAAACTCCAAAGTAAGTGGACGTATGCGGACATCACAGAAACCCTGGCGACATCCGGCAAGGCTGACATCTGTAGCACCCTTGCTTAAAAAGCATAGGAATATACAAGCCCTGGATCAAGTAGGCTAGCACTCACCAACAGAATGTAATATCATGCATTAATGTCAAAAGTTATTGCATCGCAGGAACGAATGATCCATAAAATACTTTATTACAACTGTGCATAGCCGGGGCTAGCGTAAAACAAATAAATAGTTCACAACTTATTCAGAGTTAAAACACAACAAAAATAAACACGGAGCTTCATCATCTCCATGCGCCACTGGCAAAAATGTTGGTTGTAAGCTCGAAGACAACGACGTCACTCCTGATCGGACGAACCTGCAACATGTAAGTTGCACCCCAGAATGTTTGGGTCAGATGTCGTGCGACTGGCGGGCAAGTGAATACTAGTGGAATATAAAATGGCGAGACTATTGCTACATGCTTATATGGCTGGTGGAGTTCAAGGCTGTTGCAGAAAGCAAATTTTGTCCTACTTTTCATAACATATTTTTGAATTCTCAACAACAATATGAGACACAACCGTGGAACGCATCCAGTGTCTCATTTAACCCGAGTTCACCCATCAAGTTTTATTATGAAATTGGAATGATGAGATTTTCCATACACTACCATGTTCGAAGACACCAATTGTCCATAACCGGGGACACGGATAAGATCTTAGTTTTACACACTCTGCAGAGCTGGTGCACTTTCACCACTAGACTCAATCAACCCAAACTATCCTTTACACACATTTAGTGATAAGGAAAAGAAGAAGATCGAGACGAGACTTTTCAGAAGTGTTTTCCCATGGTACTACTAGCGAGATCACCGCCCGACTATCCCGCTACATCTTCAGATCTCACTGACCCAGGTCCACACAACATACTCCGTCAAGACAGAGCCCATATGACTAGTGGTTGCACGCTTCGAGCAACAAACATGAAGTGACGTAAAATCTCGAAACCCTGGGTGGCAATCCACAAGTGAGCGTAAACAAGACAGCCATAGAAATGACCCATGAATAGCCACTCCACTCACATCATCCTCTATCAAACCAATCCACCCAGGCAGTAAATTAATTTAGTGGAGTTTTCACTTATCACATCTACAATAAAACAATCATTTTTGCAGCATGTACTTCCACTAAATTATAATAGGTCACTACCAAGGTGGTCATATGGCTATCCTAAAAGGTTTTCATAGCATAATATAATATAGTAGTACCTATCATGCATACCACTGAAAAATCTACAAATGCACTAATAATAAAAATAGTAGGTCATCATGCTTTTGCAAGATATTCACTTGTCTTCTTAGTCGTTCGCGTTGGTGCAACACTCACAGCACGCTCTGCACTCCTCACAATCTAAACAAACAATAAGCACAAATTCAATACAACATACAAATGGCAATACAAAAATTATGTATGCATGATAAAATGCAAAAGTGACACATCTTTAAGTCAAACAATAAATAATATATTTAGTTCTCTGATATGAACAATATGCATGATGCTCATGACCAAATTTTAATATGTTTAGCAAAATAAAACAATTTTTGATTAGCTAAATACTAATTTTTAAACATCTGTATGTGACGCTAATAGGCATGATGCGAAAGTTCAAACTTTAGTACCCACTATATTCTGCATAATTTTCTGAACATTTTGATATAAAGAACACAAATTTTGGACGAGTAAAACTTAAGATATGGATTTTACAAGTTTGGGTTATTTTCTGGAATTTTGTCAAATTCGTGGAAAAACCAGTTGACTGGGTTGACCCAGCTGACGACGTGGCGCTGGTGTGGCGCTGACCGTGCAGCTGACTCAGCGGCCACACGGCGGCGCATGATTCGCCCGTAACCCTTCATCTAAAGGTTCTAATCTGGACCGTTGATCGTCGATCCGACGGCCTGGGATGAACTCGTCATGGACAAGCTGATGCTCACCGGAAAGATAACGACGGTGGCGAGCTGAGACTTGGGGCGATCGCTGACGGTGTATTGCTGCTTCTTCAGGCTTGGAGACGGCAGGAATCGGTAGAGGTGATCACGGCGAACTCGATGGCGTACTCGGCGACGTCTTCGGCTGCTCCTAACGACGGCAGCGACTGCTCTCCTAGCTCCTGTACCGGCGGCGCTCTGGCGACGATTACAAGCTTCCTGGTACACCGTTTTCAAAAAAGAAAACTTCAGTAAGGTGAGGAATAAATAGGGTAAAAGTATGGACAAAGAAATAGAGGCTTGGGTTGTGCGAGGCGATGGCGGCAACCTCCGAAGCTCGTCAATGGCGGCGGCGGCGGTAGATCGATTTCGACCCAAAGTTCGGGCAGCCTGGCGGCCGGTTTTTGGGGAAAGTCGGGGAAAAAGATGCGTAGGGTTTTGGGGTTTATATACCCGGAGTTTCGTGACACGAACGAACTCGTGTTCGTTCTGGAGTTTTTCTGCACGTAAGAGACGATGGTGTTGGGCTGAAACGCTGGCCATCTTCTTGGGCCGAGCTGGCTGGCTGGTCCGCTTCTTTTTTTTTTGTTCGGTTTTAAACAAAATGTTTTCTCTATTTGGAGTATCATTAAAACTTCAAAAAGAGTAAAATAAAATACAGGAAAATTCCTGTGAGTTGTAGTTTATAACATAACGTCACTTAGCACAGTTTGCACGTATAGGTAAAATAGAAAATAGTTTTGTGCCTATATTGCACATAAACCTTAATTGTTCCTTTTAAAACTCATGCACTTAGATGAAATGCAACAAACAAATGATGAATGCCATGCATGATTTTGAAAATTTATTTTATCCAAACAAAAGTTTTAATCTTTTAGTGATTTTTGAACATTCCAAAAATCTTGGGATGTTACAACATCTTCGTGACGATGACCTGCAACCCAAACTGGCACGAGATACAGGAGGCGCTGCTTCCAGGCCAAACCTTGCAGGACCATCCAGACCTCGTGGCCCGAGTGTTCAGGTCCAAACTTGAGACGATGAAAAAGATGCTTACCAAGAAGCATATCAAAGGCGTTCTAAAGGCGGACATCTATGTGGTAGAGTTTTAGAAGAGGGGTCTCCCCATGCTCATTTCATGTTGATGTAGCTGCCCACATTTGAGTTGTTTTCTTGATGATCTTTAGTCTTTAAAAATGTAATGCTTGCTGACAGATTTGAGACATATATATGCATTTGAATTACCACTTGGCTATCTTTTCAATATACATGAATATTTATGTGCACTTCATGTTTACATGTTCGATGACGGTAAAAATGAAAATGCCGTGGCAAAGCAGTGCATTCAACTTGTGTAAATTTTATTTGTTATGTTATTGAATGCATGAATATTTATGTGCACTGAGTGTAGGCAATGGCACGAGTAAGCTGATGAGGAAGGACACATTCAACTAGCCGAATTATAATTTTTATATTTTTGTAATGTTACATGGCTATCTTTGTTTATATATGTGAAGAATATTGATGTGTTTTTAAATATTTACACATGCAGTATTTATGACAAAAAAAATATAAGAACCGTGGCAACACACGTGCATTCAACTAGTAACTTATAAGGTACGACTAGGATCGTGGTCGTGTTGTTTGAACTGACCAGTTTCTGGATAATGTACAGTCGCGGCCGAGAATGTGGTTGTAGACAAAAAAATTCTTTTCCGTGAGTACAGCCAAAGATGTACCCACCGCGGCTTGACTGACTTGTTGTGGCAGGCTTAGTCATCGGTGACTTAGCCACTCACAACTGTCAGATTGCGAGTCAAAAGAAAATATCAACTCGGTATTGTTTAAAACATTGTTCGCAAAACAATATTCACAGAACATTGTTTGCATCTTCTATAGCATCCAATCTGGATAGCCACTTCACCACCCGGTGGCAAAAAAGTGAGCAAAGTCAACAGTATTGTTCACTCGTTCACTTAGCCACAACAAGTCAGCAAATCCGGAGCGAGAGATACCATAATTTGACAGAAAGAAGCAAGAAAATTGCAAGATCATGTGAATGACTGTGGCAAAGACCAGAGAAACACACCGACACTTTTTAACCCCGGCCTACACTCTCCTATTACAAGTGTGAACACCAACTCCTACTATCTCCCACATTCTGAATTCCTCTACCACTCTAGTAGATAGACATTCGAGTATTCGGCTGGAGCATTACACTCTAGCATTGTTGAACACCCAAGCATTCTGGTCCTTCTAAGTATAAGCAAGTTGCCAGGACAATGAGCGCATCGAGATCCCTTCTGTGCTCATGTCGAAACGTCCATTTGTCCTGTCAACCAATCTTGCATGGTATTTGTGGACGTTGGAATAGATGCTCCGGTCAACAACTTCTAGATACATGTGAGCCAAATTTGTTTTGCTAATTTCATTGTACTAGGATGTGATGTTAGCCGTAACATGCATAAGTGATCTCTTGATGACCATGGGGAAATCGACGATCAGAAAACCATATTTTGCATTGCAACGCCAACTAGTTGACCTTTTGCATCTGTGAGGGGCTTTACACTTCCATATGTTCCTCGCGGTCACAAACCTGATAGAGCCCTGGAAAAGTAGTTTGTATATTGACCTTGCGGTCTCTTGCCCTCAACGAAACCAAGGCCATGTGAACTGGTCATCAATATAAGGACCCCTCTATTCTTCTTGAACTGCCACCCAAAGTTTGACACGCCATAGCCCCTCTTCAAGTTGCAAGTCAGACATGTAATAAGTAGTTGTTATTTAGCATGCCTGACGCCACTCTTCTGTCTGAAAGGGCATTTCCCTCTCTATGTGGTTGTGGTATTAATGACAACATGATTAGTGTACTAACCATGTGCTTGAGTTTATGATAGTGCCACATCCGAATCAAGATAGCACTAATATTTGGAGACCCCTCAAAAAACAAGTGAAAAGAGAAGATGCCTTGACATTTTCTCTTTCTTGGGTCGCTAGCCAAACTGTACTATTAAGAGAGGGTTTGATTCGGAAGGTAATGGGGAGAATCAAAACACATACACAAACTCATATTTGCACCCACATAGTCTTTCCCATAGTAGGAGAGCGCTCCCTTTATCTAAACCATGAAAGCATGGTTTGCAGGTTAGGAACTTCTCGGGCCACACCCCAGGTATCCAGAGGTTGCAGATAGTTAACTCCGGCATGCGCAACTCCCTGGAGAGCCCGGGTTTTCCCATAACTACCACCCCCGAAACTTTCGGGGCACCCTGGAACCTCTGGACCTCGCAGCAAACTAGTATAACGGTGCCGGCGGGCCAGCGATGCGGCGAACAAAATGGTGGCGACACCTGATGCGCAACGGAGCTCCTCTCTAGCCGTAGTCATTCCCGACGAGGGTCGAGGGGGAAGGAGGTGGTGCATACAATATTTTTTTTGAACAAGGGCTGGGTCCAAACGGGCCATAAGCTTCATTCATAGCGGAGGGAATATATTACAAGGAGCACCCTAAAGAAAAACAAAATTACATTGAGGTCCTCACACTTTGTAAAAAGGACCTCAGAAAATTTAGGAAACGTGATCGGGTCCTTCTCCTCTGTTGACCGGAATCCTCAAAGCAACGGCCGCCGGAATCGCCGCCGGGGACGAAACCACTTGGGGCAAAATCGACATTGGACGTAGTGCTAAGGTTGATGAAGATCCTCCGTAGTGGCTCACGGTCCTGGAGGAAGAAAATCCATCGAATCAAAGAGCTCTGTGGCGCGAAGTGGCCCCTTTGGCCAGGAGAAGCGGCAGCGCAAGCTCGCCGTCGCTGATGCCCTTCGCCGTCTGAAGCTTCAAGAGAGAGCCTGAGCACTCCAGAGCTAGCCATCTGCAACGCCAAGGCAAACCGCTCGATCCAGAATCCCACGAGCTTATTTAGGGGAGGGGAAGAAGGAGCAGGGCCGCCGCACATCGTCTCCATCCTGTGGAGCACTAAGAGCAGCAGAACTGCCACCACCCATCGCCGACCGGCGCTCGCAAGCCGCGGCAGTGGCCTTCCCAGCGGCATCACGCCATACGCCACGCGGGACCAAACGCTAAACCTAGCAATAATATACATATGGGGCGGCCTCCACCCTCCCACCGCCGTCGGACGACAGAGCCGCCGGAGAGGAGGAAGGGAGGTGCTGGGGGTGGTTGGGGAGCTCTCAAGCGGAAGAACGAGAGAGGAGCGAGGAGAGAGAAACAAAGGGTGATAAATGAGCGAAAATCGAGTAATGTACGAGTGTGCATACAATGACGTTGCTTACTAGACGCACGACGCCGAAGGAAAATTGCGATATTAAGGTCGAGCGAGAGGGATTTTTCAGTGAAATATTTTGCCTTCCGTGCAATTTGGGAAACTTTAGGGGTGCATTTTGGAAATAAAATTTTGAGAGGGATGGGTGGAGTTTTTAGAGTTCCCAAAAGACTTTTGGGATTGGGGGTCATTTAGGGGATTTGATGGAGTTGTTTTTATGCTTTTTTAGTGAGTGGCCGTAATGAGTTTTCAGGGACTACATGTTGATTTAGGTGATGTGGTGGAGATACTTCTTACCGCAATATATGTCCCTGAAGAAAACATGCACAATTGGTATTTGTTAGAGCATCTCCAACCGGAGTGGACAAATTCCACCCCCAAATTGTTCACAGACACGTCCGGATGTGTCCGTGTATATTGCCCGAACGAACCCCAAATGACGTGATCTCCAATCAAAACCCCTAAATGTTTCCTCAAATCCATGCAAATTACATGCATATTGGTTCTTTTGAATAGTGCACATCATCTACATATAAAATGTAACTCGTGCACAAAGATAAACCATACATAGAAACTACAATTATAACTAAAATAACTATAGCTCCGAATGCATAGTGGAGATGCATCTCCTTGTCCATGGCATATTTTTTGATCTTCTTCATATTCGGCCGAGTTGCATCCATCTTGATTTTGTAATCATCGACGATGTCGGTAAGATGCAAATCAATTTCCATCTTTCTTTGTTCCACCGCCATCTTCTCTTCTTCCAACCTCATATTCTCTTCTTTTATTTACCTTTTCTCTTCTTCAATTTTCTTTATTGTCTCCTCCAACTTCCAGTTTGTATCTTGAACTAGCTCAAACTTTTCTTCTATCTTCTCTTTTTCCTCGATTGTGAAGTTCAAATACTCCAATATGAGCATCTTGCCTCCGAGGAAAATTTTCAACCTGGATATCACACCCCGGACATTGCAATTACATGTTTTTGAATCCTAAAATACAACAAAATGTAACTCAAATCAACTCCAATTGCCCCAATTTTGGGATAAACTCAAAATTTGAGCAAACCCTTGAACATACTGATTGCGTGGATCACACGTTCGTTGGGAGACCCCATGGGAGACCCCAAGAGGAAGGTATGATGCAGTATAGAAGCAGTTTTCCCTCAGTATGAAACCAAGATTTAATCGAACCAGTAGGAGCAAGAAATCACTTCGGAAGGTTTTCAGTGGCGCGCTGACGTGGAATCTGCACACAACACAATCAAACTACTTTGCCCCAACGAAACAGTGAGGTTGTCAATCTCACCGGCTTGCTGAAAACAAAGAATTAAACGTATGGTGTGGAAAACAGTAGTAAATTGCAGAGAATGTAAATGAACAGTGTTTGCAGTTGGTTGTATTATCAGTGTAAAAGAATAGACCGGGGTCCACAGTTCACTAGTGGTGTCTCTCCGTAAAAGATAACTAACATGCTGGGTGAACAAATTACAGCTGGGCAATTGACAAAATATTGAGCGCATAACAAAATACATAGACCGTTATCCAACAGCGTCTATAACTAATAATCCACCGCCAGGTTGTCATACCGAGTTCCCCGTTGGTATTAAGTTGCAAGCAACGGATAATTACATTAAGTAATGTGCGTAAAGTAAACAAATGCATTAGACCTAACGGCGTACCCTTAAGCTAAGCATCGGTTATTTTATCCCTAGTGGCAACAACACATCCACAATCTTAGAAGTTGTTGTCACTCTCCCAGATTACCGGAGGCATGAACGCACTATCTAGCATAAATACTCACTCTTGGAGTTACAAGCATCTACTTGGCCAAAGCATCTACTAGTAACGGAAAGCATGCAAGATCATAAATAACATATAAGATAGATTGATGATCAACTTGACATAGTATTCAATATTCATCGGATCCCAGCAAACACAACATGTAGCATTACAATATTATGCTCTTGATCATGATAGGCAGCTCACAAGATCTAAACATGATAGCATAAAGTGGAGAGACAACCATCTAGCTACTGCCATGGACCCGTAGTCCAAGGATGAACTACTCACGCATCACTCCGGAGGCAGGCATGGTGATGTAGAGCCCTCCGGTGATGATTCCCCTCTCCGGCAGGGTGCCGGGAAGAGCTTCTGAACCCTCCCGAGCTAGGGTTGACGGCGGCGGCGTCTCTGGAACTTTTCGTGGATAATGGCTCGGTTATTTAGGGTTTTCGCGTCGGGAAGAATAAATAGGAGAAAGGGCGGCGGCTGCGGAGCCACGAGGGCCCCACACCACCCCACTGCGCGGCAGGGGGGCCCCGCGCGGCCCCATGGTGTGGGTGCCACGTGGCCCTCCGTCTCTCCTCTGGACTCCGTTTTCGTGTTGGAAAAATAGGAGGTTCTGTCCAAGTTTCGTCCAATTCCGAGAATATTTCCAGACTAGCTTTTCTGGAATACAAAAACAGCAGAAAACAGGAACTGGCACTGTGGCATCTTGTTAATAGGTTAGTCCCAGAAAATGCATAAAAATGCTATGAAGTGTATATAAAACATGTAACAATTGGTATAATATCAACATGGAACATCAGAAATTATAGATACGTTTGAGACTTATCACATACTACGGTGAATTTGGAGGAGGCTGTCCCCGTATGGAGGGAAGGAGGCTGCCTCAGACTCGTTGGTGTCCTAGGAAACCATGGTGCAGCACCGGAGACAGGCTAAATCGGTTGGCGAAGAGTGACGGAGGAACTTACATATCGGGAAGCCGGGCGTTCTGATAAGTCGGCGAAATCCGGCAGAATTTGGCCGCCACAGAGCTTTTCTACCACCAAAATCTGGCCGGGAAAGGTTAGGCGGGAGTGCAGCGACCAAGCTAGGCAAGGAGCAGTGGAGCTTGGAGAAGAAGACGGGCGAGTGTGACAGATATCTCCTGTCAGGCGAGGGTTCGGTCTAAGTTTATGCAATTTGGGTGGGTCCGGCCTGTCAGATTTGATGTGACGGCCGCGTCCGAACGGCCTGAAACCCACCCCACAAATCGACTGAGTTTGAGCCTTGTTGGACTAGGCTGAGTTTCCGTTTGCCCATTCGGGTTGGAGATGCTTGTTACCAAACCCGTGGGTAGTTTAGTCATTACATGGTAAAGGGTACATTTGTAATTCCACTGAACAAAACCCTGGAATTATTAAAGACCTCCCAATTCCAGCCGCCACTTTACGCGCCCGGCCCTCCTCCCTTCCCCGCCTCATTTTTCACCGATCCAGAAAACTCCGCTCGGGGGTTCCGCCGACGAGCAGGGGCGGAAGGGCGGCGGAGAAACCTCGGCCACGGCGGCACAGGTAATGCTTCTCTCCACTATCTTCTCCGCATCCTCACTCCTCCCTATCTTCTGCCCCATGCGCAGCGGCCCTCTCCTCCCGAATCGCCCCATTCTCTCTCTCATGGCACCTCCCCTCCCGATCCCCCATGGCGCATCCTCCCTCTACCGTGCCGATCTCTCATGGCGCGCCGCCATATCTCCTTCCCATGGATTCTCCTCCCTCTTCGCTGTAGCGCCCTCCCCACAAACCCCCTTAAACCCTAGAACACCTAGAAGGTTCCAAATCCTCATCGAGAAGAGGTAACGAGAATGCATATGCACTGCCTCCTGTGATGGATTTTGTGTGTCTAGATTCAGCCGAAGTGCTATAAGCCTATAACGTGCTTCGATCTCCCCCTTTGCGTCATTTCAAAGTCGCCCCTCCAGGAGCCCTTTCTCGGCTCCTCCCACAAACCCTTTCCTCCTCTCGGGTCGGCCGCTGCCTCACTCAAACCCTGCCGCCCCAAACCCTAGTTTACTTAACCTAACCCTTCAACGTTTGACCCCTCTAATCGCGTTTATCTGATCAGTGATTTCCTATTCTGCAATTGATACACGCTTTTTTTTTGTAGGTAGCTGCAGAGAGCATAGGCTTGGACGCTGGGGATCAGTAGATTTTCCTTACCAAAATTGTAGCGCACAGTTTAATGAGTCCATTTCTCAGGTAAAAATATGATCTCCTAGGAATCATGGCTGTTACTGGATGTTGCCACTTGTTTGCATGCGTTAAATGTCGCTGGTTGTTCAAATGAATGCTACTTTCTTGTACGTTCTGTTGGCTGTCCATGCTGCCGATTGTTTGAGTGTTCCTGTGCTTGTTCCGCATTGTGTTGCGGTACCTGTGCCTGAATGTTTGAATGCTCTTGTAGTATAGTGATTCTTTTATACACTCTGTTGCTAATGAGGTATAGCTATGTTGTATGCGCCTTTATTTGGTCATGTTGAAAGTGCTCATCTAACTCAGTGAGCATGCGTTCAAGTTTTTCTGTAGGTCTATCGAGTACGACCAAGTGCTTTGTGTTTTTAGCTACTCAGACCAAGTGCTTTATTTTGGTCTATCTAGCATTCAAATGAATTTAACCATCAACCCGGATCCAGGGCATGTACTCTACCCAGAGCATGTACTATCCGCCAGATCTAGAATTCCCTGCATACTTTCTCATTTTCAAAACCAGATGTACTCTTGTTACACCAGATACAACTATGCCCTTAATTAGTAAACTTCCTTCAACAACCCATGCTTACTTGTCTTAATTTGGACAAATCAAACTCCTTCACACACATTGGTACATGGCAACTTATTCTTTTTCATCTAGAGTTGGTGAGAGTGCCACTGTTTTTACCTGAAAAGATATTCGATAACTTTTCTATTTGTTTCTACTACCTTATGCCCCTTTCCTGTAATTTTTACGTCACTAAATCGCACTCAACACAAATGTTACTAACTGGTGTTGTACATCGATGAGCTGCCACTAGACCGCTACAAGCCATTTATTTTGGTGATAGCAAACTATGGTACTGACGACGACGGTACTGCATAAACAACTTTAAAAAACGTTGGTTACATAGAGGTTTATGAACAATGATTTGCTCTACGTTACTGCTATTAGTGTGTAAGCCTGATTTATTTTTTCTTGTCAATCTTGTTCACATTTCTTGTTTTGCCTGTAGTGCCTCTGGCATGTCATTGGTTGTTGATGTGTCACAAAATAGATGGTGCTTTAGCATTGACCCAGCCTCACTATGTATCTCTGACCACCAAATTTTGTACGTGTATGTTAGTATGAAGTTGTGTAGATTTTTACGATGAAGATATGTTCATGACAAATCTATTGTTATTATTTCCATCTTACCAATCTAACTTTTATTTATATACTATACTAGTCGAACACTCGAAGTAAAGAAAAATAAAATAGCTGCACACTTTCTAGGAAGTCATCTATCTACGAACGGACAGAATATATCAGATGTGGTCTCATGTACTAGATTTGCATTTTAAGCGATCTTGACTCCTTGTTATGAACTCACAAATGTCTGTATTTTCAGGTGCTAAGTATTTAGTTTCTAAGAACTATTATTTTCTTTTTACATTTTCAGGGCCTGATCCTGTCAAGGTTCACTTTCATATTTTTGAGAAGTCATGTGTGCATCTGTTATCTTCTGCAAAGCTTGAGTCAGAGGACACTCATTTCTAGTGGATAACACTTCACGACTTGGTGTGAGGGCTCCTGTGTATTTTTTGGCAGAGATCATGGACTGCAACAGAGAAGAGGCATTGAGGGCTAGGGAAGTTGCTGTAAGAAAGTTGGGAAATAAAGACTTCGCTGGTGCCCGAAAGATAGCGCTTAAAGCTCAAATGCTCTTTCCCGAGCTTGAGAATATATCTCAGGTGCTAAATGTGTGCAATGTACATTGTGCAGCAGAGGCAAAGGTGAATGGAGAGATGGACTGGTATGCAATCTTTCAAGTAGAGCCAACAGCAGATCATGCTAACATAAGAAAGCAATACCGCAGGCTTTGCTTTTTACTCCATCCCGATAAAAACTGTTTTCCTGGAGCTGAAGATGCTTTCAAGTTGGTAGGTGAAGCTGAAAAAATATTGTGTGATCAAACAATGCGATCTCAATATGACATCAGAAGGCATGCTTACAGAAAAGCGCCAAAGCAAGCTACACAGCAACAAAAGAAGAGTGACACAAGTAAACATAATGTTCCTGGATATATACTGGCTTTTTGGACCATATGTCCCCATTGTCAGATGCGGTATCAGTACCACATCCGTGTCCTAAATACTCTGATCAGATGTCTGAACTGTGGAAATAATTTCTTTACATACAACTTAGAGGAACAGTACATGCCAACTTCATCGAGTGTACCCGCTAGTTCTCAAGTTCCAGGAAAGAAGATTCCAAGTCAACAAGACCACCCTGTGAAGCCTTCTTCTGCACAGGGGACCACAAATATGAAGCCAAGGATGAATGTGGCCCAATGTAATGAATACATGAAAGGGTTTAGCACTCCAAGCTTGGATGAGAAAGCTAATCAGTCAAGAACAGCAAGGGGGAGAAGTCAATTTTCAGCAATAGATAAAGATAAACCTTCTCTTAAACCGACTGTAAATGACCGTATGGGTGGATGTTCAGTCCCAGATCCTGCTAATCCAGACATCATTGGCAGAGAGAAGTCATGCACAGAAGAGGCATCTGCAGCTCCAAATGCTACGAATGTCCCAGGTCCTGTGAAGCTTTCGTCTACAGGGGCAAACTCATATATGAAAGCAAGGATAAATGTGGCAAAATGCGATATAGAAGGGCATGGCAGTGCTGGTGGTGAGAAGGAAGCTAACAAGTCAGATATTAAGAGGGGGAATGTTGAACTTCCAGCAACAAATCAAATTTCTGCCCAAACTGCAAACAGGAACACAGGTGATAGAAAGAACTTAGGTAAAGAAGACGTATCTACACCACGAAAGGCTGTTGATCGAACGAATAAAAAAGATGTATCTACAGGTCGAAATGCTGCAGAATCCCCCAGTCTCCGGAGATCAGCTAGGAGAAAGCAAGATGCTGATGGCAGCAGTAGCCTGAACTCTAATAGTAAAAAGAAGCAAAGGAAGAATGATTTTCCATCTAGCGCTGACTTGAATTCACAGCAAATCTCTGATGAGAACTTCTGTAATGCTGAGAGGCAATCAGTTCCATCTAACGTGTTCAGCAAAGTAGACATCCAAGAGAAAGCTAAAGCTACAGATATAGGTGACGAGGACAATATGGAGGCAGAAGTTACAGATACTGTTGGTCAGGGACAACCTTGCTATTCTGAGAAGCTTTCTTTCCCTGATGCAGATTTTTTCGATTTTGAGAAATTGAGGGATGTTAATCTGTTTGCAGTTGGTCAGATCTGGGCCCTTTATGATAACCTTGATGGCATGCCAAGATATTATGCTAGAATAAAAAAGCTTGATGCCTCCAACTTTAAAGTTCATCTCACTTGGCTGGAGCACGTTGCAATGAATGAATCAGAAGGTAAATGGTTCAATGAAGAACTGCCTATTGCTTGTGGAAGCTTTAGCTTAGGAACAACAGAGATATCACAAGACAGACTCATGTTTTCGCATATTGTTTCATGGACAAAAGGCAAAAGAAGGAACTATGAAATACGTCCTATTAAGGGTGAAGTATGGGCCCTTTATAAGGGATGGAGCATGCAGTGGGTATCAGATGCAGATAACCATAGATCCTATGAATATGAAGTTGTCGAAGTCCTGTCAAATTTCTCAGTTAGTGCCGGAGTTACTATTGCCCCATTGGTCAGGATCAAAGGCTTCGTCAGTTTATTTGCGACAGCTAAGGATAAATCCGAAATTGTGGTAGCATCAAGTGAGCTACTTCGTTTTTCTCACAGTATCCCATTTTATAGGACAGATGGGAATGAGAAAGTTGGTGTCCCAGGAGGGTTTCTGGAACTTGACCCTGCATGTCTCCCCATGGACCTGGATGCAGCATTTTCTTCTGTCACTCTCGACTCTTGCATGTCTCCTGAGAAGAAAGAGGGCAGCACATTTGTTGATTTGAGCACTCATGACTCTTGCATGTCTCCTGACAAGAAAGAGGGCCGTACATGCATTGATTTGAGCACCGACAGTCCAAGCAGTAGAGGGAAGCATGAAGATATTTCTTCTGAGCAAAACACACGCTTGCAGAAAATTCCCCATGGTTCTAGTGCTTTAGGCGACTCCTCTCAGCGTCCCGCTCCGAGTATCTGTACATACCCTGATTCTGAATTCCATAACTTCGAAGAATGCCGCTCACATGAGAAGTTTGAACGTGGACAAATATGGGCTTTATACAGTGATGTTGACAACATGCCTAAGTTTTATGGCTGGATAAGCAAAGTCGAGCTGGAACCTTTCAAAGTGTATTTGACCTGGCTTGAAGGTTGTCCTCAAGTGGAGCAGGAGAAACAGTGGTTGGAGGGGGATATACCTGTTGGCTGTGGTAAATATAAAATTCGAAACTGGAACACCAAGTACGAAACAAATGATACTTTCTCTCATTTGGTATACACCGGGCAGCATGACACAACTTTGCAGATTGAAATTCTTCCGCAAGTAGGCGAGATTTGGGCCATCTACCAGAACTGGACACCTGACTGGATTCCCTCCAGCGCTGATGCTTGCGAATTTGCTATCGGCGAGATCATTGAGCGCACTGAAGGTAGCACAAAAATTTCTCTTCTGACTCAAGTCAAAGGCTACGTTGCGGTGTTCAAGCCTCGCAAGCGGAAGAGTGTTCTGGAGATACCTGCAAGGGAGAATCTGAAGTTCTCTCACCGCGTACCCTCGTTCCGTCTGACAAAAGAAAGCGGCGGCAAGCTCCATGGTTTCTATGAGCTGGATGCAGCCTCCCTTCCAGATGTTTTCCTGCACTAGGGTGCCAAATGACACGCTGATGCCAAAGCGCAAGCCCTTCAAATAGATTATGAGTAGAATTATGTCTTATTCTGCTTTCAGTTTTTTCTAGAGTACATATATGCCAGTCAGCTTTAGTCCAACATCCTACTGTAGTGACCTCCGTTACTGATGCTTTTGGACTCATGTCACCAGTGCCATCAAGTTTGATTGCAAGTAAATTATTCTACTACCCAGTTCATCAAGATTTATTATGTGTTAAAATGATTTAAATCTAATGTAGCATTATTGAAATTTCAGTACCTCGCCAGCTGCAATACTCCCTGCAAGAGCCCGTGATGCATGGTGGCTGAAGTCTGCTGAAGGAAAAGGTTTTCTTGCCTGCCGTAAAGGATTTGTTGGTGGTCGGAAATGGTGAGGAAGAAGAGAAGTGTGGATTTTGTTTTATCTGGAACGGAGGTCATTTGTGGAGAAAAATCCATGGAATGTTGGAGTCGGTCGATATCATGAAAAAAGTTGTGTTATCCATGTTACTAAAGTCCTAGTCCTTCCCATTTTCTTTCCTTCTGGGCAATCTGTCGTTGAAGAAATTTCCCGGCATACGAGGAGTCCTCACATGGATGTCCGGGTGCTGCGTAAAACTGTCCCAATGCTGCGGTGCCATCTGATCCAGACCCTGCGCCGCATAGGTTAGCATTTCCCAAGCCCGGATACGACGGTGACCCGTATTCTCCACACATGATATGCCAGTCAGAGCATGTGAGACAGTCTTCTAAAAAACGAGCACGTGAGAGAGTCAGCAAACAAATTAATTACACTTGGTAGGGAAATTCACGTAGGGCCCTCTTGGAATGTCTGAGATTTTCCACCGGGATCTGGTTATAATACTGCGAACCGTGAACTGAGGCTCAGCTCGGATGGCTAGGAGATGCTGATACCTCCCTACCCTTGAGATCTCGAGTGCCCACACCCACTCTCTCGACGTACGCACCTAAAATCTTATATTGAATTGATTGGAGGGCTATCTAACCTACCAAGTCGCTCTAAAATATTGTGAATCGATCGGGCTTTAGGCACATGCTTGGTAGTTCATTTTTCCGGCACCATCCTTTCTGGTTGCTGGACGCTTCATCAACCCTTCATATCGCGACTGGCTGGTTGCTAGAACCGGTGGTCCAGCAAAGCACGGTGTACCTCCAGCGGTGATAAATACTGTACTTGAGATTGTGATGCAGCGACAGAGACACGCATGGTGTATCAATGGACAATCATCGAGAGACGGGCGAAGTGGTTTAGGAAACGTGTCCCAGGATATGGAGCTTGATTCCTCATTGCCTATTCTCGATTTACTAGGTTCATCCTGTTTCCCTCCTCAAAGTTTTAGTCTGCATCTGGCCGGTTGATCAAAGCATCACTTGCCTCGCTTCGTAGCATATAATATAACTTCTTTGGCTCCGTTTATGTGTTTTGGTTATGCATTGTTTTTTTTTTGCCGATATCGAGTTTTGTATTGTTTTATGAGTTTTTTGTAGCATATCTGAAAAAATAGTACTCCATCCGTTCCAATTTAATTAACTTGCTATGCACCAAATGTGGATATATCTGGACATGTTACATGCCTAGATACATTCACATGTAGTGAATAGTAAGTCAATTAAATTGGAACGGAGGGAGTATCATACAAGTCGAAAGAATATTTATATCGGCCAGAAAATGGAAGCCCATAGATAGGTTCAAGGAAACAAATAAATTATTTGCAAACAATAGGAAACAAATAAAATTAGATGGACGCACCACTTGCGCTGCGTCGGAAGCAAATCCTATAGCACAGAATTGGAAAAACAAAGTTCGTAAGGATCATAAACGGAAGTGTAAGATATAAACAGATTTGGAATTACGTCCTTGAGTGATTTTTGGTATAAACGGATTTGGCATTATGTCCTCGAGTGATTTTTGGAAACCAATCGTATTATCGGGAGTATTATACGGAAACAACCTATCAAAGGGGGTAATTTGCGAAAGCGCTCTTTCTCGAACGTGCGAAGCGCTCGCACGATTCGTCTACGCGCGACGCGTCGTGGTCCCTCCATCCTCCTATTCCCTTTTTCCTACGACCGGTCGTTTTACTCAGTGCATGCATGCAGCATGGTCCCCCCCTCCGTCCTCCATTCCATGCATGCGCTTAGCTATATCTAACCTATGCATGCACTAGATTATTTCGTAATCTTGCCGCCTAATCCATGCATGCGCTTAGCTATGCCTAATCCAAGCATGCACGTAGCTTTGTAGCTGTCTAACTTTTTTTTTCATCTAGCGCATGCAAAAAAATATAGTATAATATTTTTGAAAAATAAAAATATTTGACTTTTGTTTACAAAATACCTAGTATAATTTTCTATTCCCTTTATGCGGTAGAATATTTATATTTCGCTATTCCCTTTTTTTTGGCAATTACAAGAATAAAGAAAAAGGCAAATTTTCTTCAATTCCCTTTTTGGGCAGTGAAATTTTAGGGTAAAAAAAATGGGTGGGAGGTAGAAAGCCCACTTCCTACTAGTTCAAAAAATTGGAAGAAAAATGAACCGTCACTTCCTACTAGTATAAAATATTCGATTTTTGTCCTAAAAAATATCAAGTATAATTTTTCAATTCCCTTTTTGGGAAGTGTATTTTTAGGGTAAATAAAAATGGGTGGGGAATAGGAAAGTCCACTTCCTACTAGTACAAAAAATTAGAATAAAAAAGAGTTACCACTTCCTACTAGTATAAAATAACAAAAAAATAATCAGGACTACTATGTATTTCAGATGAACTCTAACAATATATACTTGGTATTTTGATCAAAAGATTTCAGATGAACCCTAACAATATATGAACTCTAACAATATTTAGTTATTCGTAGAATCGGTAACTTACTTGCTAGGTACTTGATATCATCATGTACTAGTATTTAGATTGGTAACTCGTGCTCTAGATGCTTGGTAACACTTTTAGTTTGTTCTAGGATCGATAACTTGCTTGGTAGGTACTTGGTATCATCATGTACTAGTTTTAGGTTGATAATTTGTGCGCTATATGGTTGGTAACACTTTATTAGTCCTAGGATCGGTAACTTGTTTGCTATGTTCTTGATATCATCATCTACTAATTTTCAGGTTGGTAATTCGTATGATAGATGGTTGGTAACACTTTAGTTAGTCCCAGGATCGGTATCTCGCTTGGTATAGTCTTGGTATCATCATCTACTAGTTTCAGGTTGGTAATTTGTGCGATAGATACTTGGTAACACTGTAGTTAGTCATAGGATTGGTAACTCACTGGATATATGGTTGGTATCATTATGTACTAGTTTTAACTTGGTAATTCGTGCGCTATATGCTTGGTAACACTTCAGTTTAGTTCTAGGATCGGTAACTTGCTTGCTATATGCTTGGTATCATAATCTATTCGTTTTCAGGTTGGTAATTCGTGCGATAGATGCTTGGTAACACTTTAGTTAGTCCCAGGATCTGTATCTCGCTTGGTATATATTTGGTATCATCATCTACTAGTTTTAGGTTGGTAATTTGTGCGATAGATACTTGGTAACACTATAGTAGTCATAGGATCGGTAACTCACTGGATATATGGTGGGTATCATTATGTACTAGTTTTAAATTGGTAATTCGTGCGCTATATGCTTGGTAACACTTCAGTTTAGTTTTAGGATCGGTAACTTGCTTGCTATATGCTTGGTATCATCATCTACTAGTTTTCAGGTTGGTAATTCGTGCGATAGATGCTTGGTAACACTTTAGTTAGTCCCAGGATCGGTATCTCGCTTGGTATATGCTTGGTATCATCATCTACTAGTTTCAGGTTGGTAATTTGTGTGATAGATACTTGGTAACACTATAGTTAGTCATAGGATCGGTAACTCACTGGATATATGGTTGGTATCATTTTGTACTAGTTTTAACTTGGTAATTTGTGCGCTATATGCTTGGTAACACTTCAGTTTAGTTCTAGGATCGGTAACTTGCTTGCTATATGCTTGGTATCATCATCTACTAGTTTTTTAGGTTGGTATTTGGTGCGCCAGATGCTGGGTAACACTTTAGTTAGTCTCGTCGTGACAGATTTATTGATGAAATCGGATTTTAAATCGGATGTATCATTTAAGAGATAAAACTTTTTGAGTGCATACTCTAATGCATGCATGCAACACTTTTCGCTAATGGCTCACCCGCACATTTAAAAGTGTCAAAAATCATGCGAGTGATTCTAATCGAACAAAGATGTTGAAAAAAAGTCAATATAGTTTTGAGTTTGGTAACTCTTATATTTACCCTTGGTAAATCATGTACAGTGGGGTTGGTAACTTTTAGCTCGAAAAAAAATATCGTCGAAACATATCAATATGGGATCTAGTTTCGAAGATCTCGTCGCGACTGACTTAGTGATGAAAGCGGATTTTCAGTTTGATTTGTCGTTCGGAAGATAAAACATTTTGAAATTTCGAATTAGGAGAGAATCTTCAAAAAAGAAAACGTACAATTTATTTCCGCATGCAGGTGGACCCGCTATGCTGCTGCTCCATCCCCCGTCCCGTGTTGGTGCCTCTTGCATGCAGGGGGACCAGCTAGCATGTCCATGTGCACAAAGGGAATAGCTAATGACGCGTGACTAATTAGTTTCCTCCGTGAGAAACCACGATCGTACCAAAAGGGAATAGAAAAAACCGCACGCTCGCGAAAACTTACCAAAACGGACTGTCGGAAATCGTTCGATCGTTAGCTATTGATCGAACGTGCGATAGCTAGCCACCCTCGGTAATTTGTGGAAACATATCGCAGAGAATCATACGGGAATGGAACTACCTAACGGGCAGAAGCGCACCTACTCCCTACTAATCCAGTGATCAAAATTTAAAACACACCCTTCCAATCCTAGGTCCAGTCCCAGAAATCCCATCTGCCTCACCTAAGGATGCAAGTGGGATAAGATAGGGACATCCGTTTCCATCTAGACTAGCAATCCATTTGTCCCGCTGTCCCACGAACTACTTATCCCACTAACCGAAATTTTAGTGGGATTTTATGGGTTATCCCAGATGTCCCGTCAGATCCCGAAAAGTAAGCAGCAACAGTAAAACAGGAGCGACGCCGCCTACTTCGACCGGCCGCCCATCGGTGTCCTTCAAGGGCCACCTCTTTTGGACTTCTGGGTCTGCTTCTAGGTCCCAGGTAGCAGAAGCCCAAAAGAAGGGTACAGATTCTGCCTCGCTTATTTCCACCGCGAAACTGGAAACGTGAAGGAACCGAGAAGCTGGCCTCGACTCATTTCTGGAGAGTTTCCCGAGCTTGTCAGCGATGAAGCGAACCGTTTTCGGTAAATAGACCGTTTTGGGCGAAATTACGGCCGATTGCCATCGCGAGGCCCGAGTCCGCAGTCAACCGAACTACCTCGTGAAAAAAAGAATTTTCTCCCGTCCCCGACCTCTCCTTCTCTCTCCATCCCGTCGCCCACCCGCCCTCGTACCACCGCCGCCGCCGCCTTCCACCCCCGCCGCCGGATCCCGGTAGCCCAGGGCCGTATCTGTCAATTCCACCGCCGGATCCCGCCGTCCCCCCTGCTTCGCCCCGCCCCGGCTTTGCTTCGCCCCGCCCAGCTCTGCTTCGGCCCGCCCGGCTCAGGTTCGCCGCCGTCTCCTCGAGCTCGTCCGCATCAAGGCCGGCAGCTGATACGTCTCCAACGTATCTATAATTTCTGATGTTTCATGCTTGTTTTATGTATCATTGTCACATGTTTTATATGCATTATATATCATTATTATACATTTTCTGGGACTAACCTATTAACAAGATGCCACAGTGCCAGTTCCTGTTTTCTGCTGTTTTTGGTTCCAGAAAAGCTGTTCGGGCAATATTCTCGGAATTCGACGAAACAAAAGCCAAACCTCCTATTTTTCCGAGGGACACACGGAGCCAGAAGGGCAAGCCAGGGGGAGGCCCACGGCCTCCAAACCACATGCTCGCGCGGCTGGGCCCACAGGCGCGCCGGGAGGTGAGGAGGGAGCCCAGGACCTCCGCCGACATCGCCCCTTCGCCTATTTATTCCTCAGACGCAAAACCCTAAATACCAAGTCATATTTCCAGAAGAGTTCCGCAGCGCCGCCGCCATCGACGACAAGTTTCGGGGGACAGAAGTCTCTGTTCCGGCACGCTGCCGGGACGGGGAATTGCCCCCGGAGTCATCTCCATCGACTCCACCGCCATCTTCATCGCCGCTGCTGACTCCCATGATGAGGAGGGAGTAGTTCTCCCCCGAGGCTGAGGGCTCTACCGGTAGCTATGTGGTTCATCTCTCTCTCCCATGGTGTGATCTTTATGTGATCATGTGTATTGCTAGTATCGCTGAATACATTAATAATGTTTATGCTACTCAAGTGATTTTGTCTAGTTTCTGGAGTCATTGTGACAACACGGTATCAAGGTGACAGTGTGGGTACTTGTGTGACTCTATGAATAATTTAGACATTTATCATGGCTTATTCTTGGGAATTGTGGTGTTTGTTTACTCAGACTTTGAGGTGTGCTTTGCAGCCCTACGCATAGTACTCTTGCTTCATCAAGAAGGAGAATAATCCCGAGCAGTATTTACTTGTGTTCAGTTGTGCTAATCTAGTTGAATATGTAGATGTTACTCTTTATCTATTATGCACTCTATAGGTTACTTTAATATGAACTCCGGTACTCTCCACGGTGTAAAGGTGACAGTGTGTGCACCGTGTGTGATTCCTTTATGACGTTGTGGCGCTTGTTTACTCCGGCTTGAGGTGTGCTTTTGTAGCCCTACACAATGAATGGTGTTTGTTATCCAACAAGAGAGTGTTTAAGAGTAGCTTTTACTTATTCAGTTATGAGATCATTGTTGAGAGTGTCCACTAGTGAAAGTATGATCCCTAGGCCTTGTTTCTAAGCATTGAAACACCGTTTACAACAAGTTCTGCTACATGTTTGCTTGCTGCCATCTTTATTTCAGATTGCAGTTACTACTTATAATCATCCCTATCACTTGTATTTCACTATCTCTTCGCCGAACTAGTGCACCTATACATCTGACAAGTGTATTGGGTGTGTTGGGGACACAAGAGACTTCTTGTATCTTAATTGCAGGGTTGCTTGAGAGGATATCTTTGACCTCTACCTCCCTGAGTTCGATAAACCTTGGGTGATTCACTTAAGGGAAACTTGCTGCTGTTCTACAAACCTCTGCTCTTGGAGGCCCAACACTGTCTACAAGAATAGAAGCACACGTAGACATCAAGCTATTTTCTGGCGCCGTTGCCGGGGAGGTAAGGTAAAAGGTATTCACATCCTCTGGCTACAAAGCTATTTTCTAGTATTGTTGCTAGTGTGTGAGTGCTCGAAGTTATTTCCTTTAGATTCTGCAATTTTATCTTTTTGTTTCTTGTTTTTATTTTCACTAGTTAGGCTTAATGGAAAACAACAAAAAATTAGAGATCTTTATGAACTTTATATTGAATTAGGACATGATGCTTTTGAAGAGAAAATTAAAAAACCTATGGAGGCTTGTTTGCATGATGGTAGCAATGGTATTACTATAAATTCTTTGAACACCATTATTGCTAATGCTATGGAAAAGTCTAAGCTTGGGGAAGCTAGTTGTGATGAATATGATATTTTTAGTCCCCCAAGCTTTAAGGAGGAAATTTGCTTTGATGATACTTTGCCTCCAATATATGATGATTATAATCATTGTGATATTTTCAGTCCACCTACTATTGAGGATATAGTTTATGTTGATTATGATATGCCTCCTATATATGATGTTTACAATGATGAATATGATATTTCAGTCCATCTACTATTGAGGATAAAATCATTTGATTATTCTATGCCTCCAATTTTGATGATTACAATGATGGATGTGATACTTTTACTCTCACTATTACTAATGATAATGTTCATGCTTATGTGGAGAGTAATGATACTTTATGCATGTGGATCATGATAAGAATGCTTATGTGATAGCTATATTGTTGAGTTTATTCATGATGCCGCTGAAAATTATTTTGAGAGAGGAAAGTATGGTTATAGAAATCTTCATGTTACTAAATTTCTTCTCTTTATGATGAATGTTTTGAGCTTTCTCTTGATTTGCTTTTATTTGCTGGGTACTTTAAGACCTACTGGTCCTTATGAGAGAGGGAGACACGATTTCATATATCACAATAATATTAAGTCTTCTCTCTTTATGTTGAAATTTTTGAAGTTACACTTGTTTTGCATTTCTATGCTAGTCACTTTGTTCTTCATTGACTTGTTTTCTTACAAGACTCCTATGCATAGAAAGAGTGTTAGATTTAAACATGTTTTATATATGCTTCTTGATGCTCTCTTTTATGTTTCAACTCTCATCTTTATGTGGGCATCATAAAAATCACTATGCCTAGCTAAAAGGCTTTAAAGAAAAGCGCTTATGGGAGACAACCCATCGTTTTTATTTGCTGTTATTTTTTTTTCTTTGAGTCAAGGAGTTTGTTACTTCTGTAGCAACTCCTTTGTATCTTTATTTTATCGCATTGTTGTGCCAAGTAAAGTTCTATATTGAAAGTTGATGCAAGATTTGGATTTCTGCGCAGTAACAGATTTTTGCTGTCACGAATTTGAGCTTTTCTCCCTGTAGAAAATTCGAAAAATTCTGAAAAATCACGCATCTTCCTGAGATATGTACGCAACTTTCATTATTTTGGCCAGATCCATCTGAGCAACTTAAGTGCCTCGAAAAAATTCGTCTTCCAGACTGTTCTGTTTTTGACAGATTCTGCCTTTTGTTTTGCATTCGCTCTTTTACGATGTTTGTGTGGATTTCTTTGCTCCACAAAGCATTGGTGGCTGTAGCTAATGTCCAGAAGCTTTTAATGATTTTCATTACAGAATATGAGAATTTTTGATTATGCACTAACCCTCTAATGAGAACTGTCTTGAGTTTGGTGTGAAGGAAGTTTTCAAGGATCAAGCGAGAAGGGTGATATTATGTGATCAAGAAGAGTGAAAAGCCTAAGCTTGGGGATGCCCCCGTGGTTCATCCCAACCATATTCAGAGAGACTCAAGCGTCTAAGCTTGGGGATGCCCAAGGCATCCCCTTCTTCATCAACAACTTATCAGGTCATCTCTAGTGAAACTATATTTTAATTCTTTCACATCTTATGCGCTTTACTTGGAGCGTCTGTGTGCTTTTATTTTTGTTTTGTTTGAATAAATTCGGATCCTAGCAATCCTTGTGTGGAGAGAGACACGCTCCGCTTTTTCATGTGAATACTCATGTTCTTCACTTATATTTGTTGAGTATTCTTAACTAGCTACTGCAGTGCTTTTAGCTCCTGTTTTTCATGCATCTCTTTGAGCTGTTAGCACGTGTTTATAAATACTCTCTTGCTGCATTATATTATCATTTGGAGAGTTTATGTTTAAGTAAGTTGTTGGTGTTTGCTTGGAAGAAAGAAAATGCTGCATGTGGTAGTGGTATGAAAACTTGCATAATCTTGTAGATCATTGAAACTTTGATAACTTGATTCTTTGCAAATGTTTTGAGATATTTAGATGGTAAAGCTTGCTGGTTAATTAAGTTAAAATCATTAGTGGATTGTTGTCTTTAAGCTTGTACCGTACTACAAACTCTAAAATTGTTGAAGGTGTAGTTGGACTTGATAGCTTTCCATGTCTGAAAGTTCATTGTAATAACTAAGTTGTGCTGAAGGTCGAGGGATCTAACGGGGTACTTGTACCGCCGTGAACGGCCCTTCTTGGAGTGAATTTTAATCATGCTCTTAATGTTGAACCTGCTAGTTGTTTGCAATAAACTTGTGAGTTCTTTTTGACTAATGTTAAGCTACGGTTTTTGGCACTTCCACCATCCATATTTGCTAGCCTCTTCGGTGCTGTGCATTGCCTTCTGCTCACATTGAGAGTTGTGCATACTTCGCCAGTACATCCAACCCCGTGGGAGGACTTCCTCTTGTTCTCCTACACATAAGCCCATACATCTTCCTCAAAACAGCCACCATACCTACCTACCACAGCATTTCCATAGCTGTTCCGAGATATATTGCCATGCAACATCCATTTACATTACATGACTTGTTGTCATTCATCACTTATATATTGCTTTGCATGATTCTATACAGCTGATGTGTGGTTTACCCATGTTACGCTAGATCATTGCATATCCTGCTACACTGGCAGAGGCATACAGTTTCATACATCATGTTTTGTTCATTATGAGTTATTTGTACCAAAAAGTGTGTTGTCATATTAGATGTTGCCCCTGAAAGTGAAAAGAGCCATGGAGGCCATCGAAAAGTGAAACAGAAAAAGAAAAAAAATAGAAAAAAGAAAAAAGAAAAAAAAAGAATAAAGAAAAAGGGGGCAACATTACTATCCTTTATCCACACTTGTGCTCATGTTTAGCACCTGCAGTATTCATAGTCATCATTTGTGCTCATGTTTAGCACCTATACTCCATGTGAGAGAGTTTTCATGTTCTACTTGTATAACTATGTGGGGAATTTACACTATAGAACTTGGGTTGTATATTCCAATGATGAGCTTCCTCAAAAGTGCTCTAGGTCTTCATGAGCAACCAAGTTGGATGCACCCCCACTAGTTCCATTGGAGAGCTTTCATACACATATAGCTCTATGTGCATCCGTTGCATGGCAATCACTACTCCTTACATAGCTTCGATTATAAGACTTCCTCTTGTCTAATGATCACTTATAGCTTTGTGAGACTTTCTTCCTTTGGCCTTCCAAACCCCCATTAATGTTCTCTTTGCCATAACATCATGGTGCCAATACCAAATGCTTGCGCTCACCGGTTGAGTAGACTTCGAAACAGTTGATTCATGACGTTCATGTTTATGTTTACTTGGCTGAATCCTTCTATGTTATGAAAATTTGCTTGATGCTTGGATTGAAGGATAGAACTCCTATGCTGGATACTTAAATCATCTTTAATGAACCTTGTACGGTTTCATGTCTTTGAAGCAATAGTTCATGAAAACTTTTAGCTTGTTTGACTCTTGCTTTGTCTTTTGATATCAACTATATACATTTGCTTGAATGATTTGATCACAGCTTACATGTCTTACAATATTATGATCAAGATTGTGTGAAAGCATGTCTCCTCAGAAATTATTTGTTGTTATCGTTTTACCTACTCGAGGACGAGTAGAACTAAGCTTGGGGATGCTTGATACGTCTCCAACGTATCTATAATTTCTGATGTTTCATGCTTGTTTTATGTATCATTGTCACATGTTTTATATGCATTATATATCATTATTATACATTTTCTGGGACTAACCTATTAACAAGATGCCACAGTGCCAGTTCCTGTTTTCTGCTGTTTTTGGTTCCAGAAAAGCTGTTCGGGCAATATTCTCGGAATTCGACGAAACAAAAGCCAAACCTCCTATTTTTCCGAGGGACACACGGAGCCAGAAGGGCAAGCCAGGGGGAGGCCCACGGCCTCCAAACCACATGCTCGCGCGGCTGGGCCCACAGGGCGCCGGGAGGTGAGGAGGGAGCCCAGGACCTCCGCCGACATCGCCCCTTCGCCTATTTATTCCTCAGACGCGAAAACCCTAAAAACCAAGTCATATTTCCAGAAGAGTTCCGCAGCGCCGCCGCCATCGACGACAAGTTTCGGGGGACAGAAGTCTCTGTTCCGGCACGCTGCCGGGACGGGGAATTGCCCCCGGAGTCATCTCCATCGACACCACCGCCATCTTCATCGCCGCTGCTGACTCCCATGATGAGGAGGGAGTAGTTCTCCCCCGAGGCTGAGGGCTCTACCGGTAGCTATGTGGTTTCTCTCTCTCCCATGGTGTGATCTTTATGTGATCATGTGTATTGCTAGTATCGCTGAATACATTAATAATGTTTATGCTACTCAAGTGATTTTGTCTAGTTTCTGGAGTCATTGTGACAACACGGTATCAAGGTGACAGTGTGGGTACTTGTGTGACTCTATGAATAATTTAGATATTTATCATGGCTTATTCTTGGGAATTGTGGTGTTTGTTTACTCAGACTTTGAGGTGTGCTTTGCAGCCCTACGCATAGTACTCTTGCTTCATCAAGAAGGAGAATAATCCCGAGCAGTATTTACTTGTGTTCAGTTGTGCTAATCTAGTTGAATATGTAGATGTTACTCTTTATCTATTATGCACTCTATAGGTTACTTTAATATGAACTCCGGTACTCTCCACGGTGTAAAGGTGACAGTGTGTGCACCGTGTGTGATTCCTTTATGACGTTGTGGCGCTTGTTTACTCCGGCTTGAGGTGTGCTTTTGTAGCCCTACACAATGAATGGTGTTTGTTATCCAACAAGAGAGTGTTTAAGAGTAGCTTTTACTTATTCAGTTATGAGATCATTGTTGAGAGTGTCCACTAGTGAAAGTATGATCCCTAGGCCTTGTTTCTAAGCATTGAAACACCGTTTACAACAAGTTCTGCTACATGTTTGCTTGCTGCCATCTTTATTTCAGATTGCAGTTACTACTTATAATCATCCCTATCACTTGTATTTCACTATCTCTTCGCCGAACTAGTGCACCTATACATCTGACAAGTGTATTGGGTGTGTTGGGGACACAAGAGACTTCTTGTATCTTAATTGCAGGGTTGCTTGAGAGGATATCTTTGACCTCTACCTCCCTGAGTTCGATAAACCTTGGGTGATTCACTTAAGGGAAACTTGCTGCTGTCCTACAAACCTCTGCTCTTGGAGGCCCAACACTGTCTACAAGAATAGAAGGACACGTAGACATCAGCAGCACCTTCGCGTGCTCGTCCGCACCAGGCCAGCCTCCGTTACCACCGGCCGCCGCATCCATCCCAGCATCCGGTACCACCGGCCGCCTCCAATCCGGCCGTCCCGGCCGCCGGACAGCCGCCAGCTCGCTAGACGTCAGTCCGCCTCCTCTCTCTGCTTCTGTCCTTACCGGCCGGCGAGCTGTACATAGACACCTAGGATGTGGTGCTATAGGCAGAGATGTCTGGTGCTCCACCGACGGGACGGCTGCCTAGCGCAAGATGTCTTCTGTTTAGATGTTCAGCAGTTTAGGAATCGCATGTTCAGATTCCTCAATTCTGAATTTCTGAGGTCGTCAGTGTGTGTGTCGTTGTTGATCACAAGTATTTTCTTGTGAGCAGTGAGCAATATCTGTGTGTGTGTCCTTGTTGTTGTCTTGTTGATCACAAGTATTTTTAGTACTCTTGCATTATGATCTTGTTCAACTAATTTCGTATATGGTTTGAGCAAGACCCATATATCCACGAGTATTTGTAACTCATTTCTACTAAAAACTAGAACATGTGAGATTTGATTGCTTTATTAAATAGTAGCTTGAGCAATTGTTTTTACTGTAATTCATTGCTTTTATTTTGGCATGTACTGTGTTTACCTTCAAAACACAATGTTTTTAATTTCATATTATTTTGATTCTATTTTTTGCTCATTTATCAGACACAACACAAAAAAATAAGCCGAGATATCACTTTATTAAGTACATGTCTCAAATCCAAGGGCATTCCAGACATCTCACAACTAGACACAGCAAATAAGCCAAATCTGCAGCCAACCACCACAGTTTCTCCCCACAAAAATCTATAAGCAGGCAAGAAGCCAAAAGAAGTGGCCCCAAGAACAGTATCGCCGCGAGCACGCGGCGCACGGCGGAGCCAGCGGCCACGTCGAATAAGTCGGGGTCGCCGGCGCACGAACGCGGCCGCAGCGAGCAGCCCGACCTCCAGTCTCGCGAGCACGGCCGCGGCGAGCAGCCTGGTCTCCAGCGCGACGAGTGCGGCCGCGGCGAGCAGCCCGGCCTCGAGCGCGACGGCGGCGAGCAGCCCGGCCTCCCGCGCGTCGAGCGACGGCGGCGAGCAGCCACGGTGACGGCAGATTGGAGTAGCAAGAGAGGCAGGCGGTGGGGATAAGTTGGAGAGCAGCCGGCCGCGAGCTTGGGCGCAGCGAGCTGGCCGCAGGGTCGAGCGAAGCTGAGAAGGAGGAAGAGGCCGGCGGCGGCGCTAGGAGGCAGGCCACGGCGCTAGGAGTTGGCCGTGGAGCCTCGATCTGAGATTGGGGAAGAGCTAGCTAAACAGTTGACCGTGGCTGAGATTTAGGGATGGCTGCCCATTGGGTTAAGTGGGCGCATCCCACTTAGCCCTTACGGGATTAGTGGGAGTTATTACTGGGACTAGTGGGATCAAAATGATGGGATGGGAGGTGGGATTGTTGGGAAATCCCATCCCACTTGCAACTTTGGCCTCACCGTCTTCCGGCCGCCGCGGCGCCGCCGATCGCTCCGCCACCGGCTAAGGTGATTTCTACTGCCATGATCTGGTTTCCCTACCTTACCCGTGTGGCATTTCATCGTATTCTCGTTTTCCTTTCTCCTTTTGGGTGGCGACCTGTTTGGGTTGATGGGTGCTGCACTGCTGCTATGGTTGTCCGCTCTTGGCTCCGTGTGATTCGCCTTGTCCATCTCCGCCTTTAGCTTTGCGCATGGGCGTGAGTGTCATCTTGAGACAGTAACCAAATGCTGCACACACAACTGATGAATTGATTACTCACGTTTGGTACGAATTCATCATGGAGATAGTTGCTAAAGTAACTATCTTATTCTGCTAGATCTTGTTAGAGAGTCTAAAATATATTTCTTTGGCTTAAGATAGCCTATTAATTCTGTTGGAGGCAGTCTTAGCATAATTTGTTGCAAACTTGAAACTAAGGTGGCTATTCAATTTAGTCTAGTCAATCAAGCGGTTCCAGTTCCATGCATTGGACTCATGCCGTATGTAGTATATGTGACAGTAGTATGTCGTCGTAGGTCATTTCACATACCAACTGCAGCACTATAAAATGGGTATTGTTTTAATTCTACCTGTTGCTTCGTTTATTTTGGTCCCAGACATCATTAACCTATTATACTAATTCTGTTCTGCAGTGGGACATGGACTCCCGACCTGTTGCGAATGCTGTACGCGGTGATGACTCCTCTGTGAGGTGTGTTTCCGTGATTCACTGAACAAACTCAACTTTGCAGTTACTGAAGCAGAGGATAAGTGGACGGATGAAGATCTGCCTGTTGCTTGTGGAAGCTTTAACTTAGGAGAAATAGAGATATCACTGAACAAACTCAACTTTGCGTATATTGTTCAGCGCACAAAAGGCAAAAGAAGAAACTACAAAGTATATCCTAGCAAGGGTGAAGTATGGGCCCTTTATAAGGGATGGAGCATGCAGTGGGCATCAGATGCAAACAACCATAGATCCTATGAATATGAAGTCGTCCAAGTCCTGTCAGATTTCTCAGTTAGTGCTGGCCTCACTGTCGTCCCATTGGTCAGGGTCGAAGGGTTTGTCAGTTTGTTTGCGACAGCTAAGGATGAATCCGTAATTAAAATGAGCTACTTCGATTTTCTCACCGTGTCCCGTTTTACAGGACAGATGGGAATGAGAGAGTTGGTGTCCCGAGAGGTTTTCTGGAACTCGACACTGCATGTGTCCCCACGGACGTGGATGCAGCATTTCCCTGTGTTACTCTCGACTCTTGCGAGCCTCCTGCAAGGAATGAGGGTATTTATTCATGTCCTGTTTCTGAATTCCACAACTTTGAAGAATGCCTCTCACCTGAGAAATTTGAACCTGGCCAAATATGGGCAATGTACTGTGATGCTGACAACTTCCCAAAGTTCTATGGATGGATAAGCAGAGTCGAGCTAGAACCTTTCAACGTGTGTATTTGACCTGGCTTGAAGCTTGTCCTCAGGTGGAGCAGGAGAAACTGTACTTGGAGCATGATATACCTGTCAGATGTGGTAAATTTAAAATCCTAACTCGTTTGGCACCCATCATTTCGTTTCATTTGGCAAAAATGAAATGAAATCCACACAAATGACAACATGAGGGACATGAATTTACTTAACATAGCATAGGCATTCTTTGGAATTCCAATTGAAATACATTCCAATTCCATGTCAGCCAAACACCTTTGGATATGGAATCTGAAATGAATTCCATGAAAATGATGGGTGCCAAACGACTGCTAAGTGGAAAATCAAGTACGAAACAACCGCCACTTTCTCTCATTTAGTGTACAAGGAACATGACCCAAGGCTGGAGATTGACATTCTTCCGAAGGTCGGCGAAATTTGGGCCATCTACGACGACTGGTCACCTGGTTGGGGTCCTTCAGGGATCAACGATGGTGCTGAGTATAGCATTGGAGAGATCGTTAAGTGCACCAGAACTAGCACGCATTTTTCTTTTCTGACTAAAGTCGAAGGTTATGTCGCTGTGTTCAAGCCTGACATACGAACTGAGGTGATGAAGATACCTGTTGAAGAGAAGCTGAGGTTTTCTCACAGAATCCCCTCTTTCCGTCTGACAGAAGAGGAAGGTGGCAAGCTCCGTGACTTGTACGAGCTCGATCCGGCCTCTGTTCCTGAAGAGTATTTCTGCAGAAGGACGTCCCCTTGAATCGCGGCGGCTAATGTTTCTGAAGACAGCAAGGAGGAATTTACGTCATAATAATAAGCTACATATGTGGTGTTAAGTGTTGTGTTATGCGCCTGAACTTGTAGGGAGCGGATTGTGTCAGCATAAAAAGAATTTTGTATCTTGGGTGTTTGAGGTATCACGCTCGTCTCAGGTTTGTTCATTCCGGTCTTTAGAATTTTTAGTTGCACTGTTTCCATTCAGGGATCTACTAGGCTGTTGGAACCAGGATAATATCCCATATCGCTATTGTTTTTTGGTTCCTATATATTGCTGGTAGTATTCTCGCAAGAGTGCGGATTTGTTACCACCGGGAGAGAATGCCACCCCATTGCGTACCGTCCGATCAATTACCTCGAGATTGGTGCATGGCAAAATGATCTGTCCGGATTCTGACAAATTACCGTAAGTTCCGTAATCCATTTTTAGTACTAGCTAATTATTTGCCGATTGTAGCAGGCATGCAGCATTACACAGTAGGAAGTACGGATTGTTTGGTTGGTAATGAAGTGCATGCAGGTTCGATTATCGAGTACATTGTGACTGCCAAATATCTCTGCGTCGGCGGGAAAACAGACAAATCGTACGAGTTGTTCATGTGTAGGCACCGGCCAAAATTTACACACCTGCTCTGAACCGACACTTATAGTGACCTTGACTGGTCGTGTCAACTTGTCCAGACCAGTTTCAAAGAAGAAATATGATAGGTGAAGCGAGCAGTTGGGAGTTTAATCCTTACCCTTTTTCCAAATCAATAATTCAAAGCTGTGAACGTTGCTTTGTCCTACACTAGTGGAAGTCTGGACCATTTCACAGCTACGAAAATGATTCACCATGGAAGCGAGAATTTATAGTATTACTGAACAGAATAAGGTACCTAAGCAAAGAAAAGATACACTGCTGTGAGTGTACCTTATTCTGCGGCTCTCTACAACGTGTGGTGGCTCCTTCTTCCCGGCGGTGAGTGGTACGGCGTCGCCGGCATCAGCTAGAAGCTTTGGGTGCGGCGTGGATCTGATTGCTTTTCTTCGGGAGACTCAAGGTGCTCTGTGCAAGTTTTCTGGGTCTGTTTGTAATTTTCTTTCTTCTTTTGGTCCTGGTTGTAATTTGTTCTGGAGTTTCTTGAATATATGATCAGATCCTTCCTCAAAAAAAAAAAAAAAAAAAAAAAGATACACTGCTGTTACATGGTCAACCTGATGATAAACGAGCTACCTTACATTAACTAAACACTAATTTGATCTAGCCTCTCACAGATACTGCGCTTCCTAATAACAATACATAAAATGATAACCGACATGGAAAATTCAATTACAAACACACACATAGCCCAAGTAATTGCAGCTCGGGGGTTACTTCAAACTAATATCCATTAGAGCAGCTTCGTTCGTGCATATGATGATGAACAGGCCGATCTAGCACCAAATCTGACGCACAAATGAACATAGCCACTGTCATGTTCGGTGACAAGCCCGGAATTTTAGGACAATGCTGCCAGAGTGTACATGGATCGTTGCAGAAGATTACAGAGGGAATAGCTAATTGCAAGGTTAATGGTTCATAGGGCACCAATCCCAATGCCGCATCCAACGGTGCAAAGATGGGGTGGGTGGGGGGGGGGGGTATTCTCCCCGGGTGGTAACTACACATTTCCAATTCTCGCAATATCTGTCCGCCAGTTAAATTAGGCGTGAGGTCTTCATCATTCCCTAAAAAGAAAGGCGTGAGGTCTTCGTGCTTGTTTTACTTTTTTTTAAACGGAAAAGACAAAATTCCCAGCTTTGAATTAACAAAGACCCAGAGTTTAGCGGCCGGTAGAACAGGTTGAACAAACATCCTACAGACCAAAGAAACACAAGCAAACATAAGATAAACAAAAAAATACACCTTGAGCCTCTAAAGCCACCAACATTGCGGACGATCAGGAAAGCATCAAGCCGAGGAGAGGCACCGAGGAGCAGTGCGTCATTGTCTTCACCAGGTCACACCTAGCCTCAAGGCCCATCATCTTCGCCGCCGGAAGGGACCCCGTGTCCCTCCCCTAGGTTCGAAGGCGCTGCACCGTCGGAGGGCAAAGAAAGTTCACCCGAGAACACCTGGGACCGAAAGAACTAGGGTGCCAGATAGGAGGAGAACATGAGCGCTCGGGGCTTCATCGCACGGACACCGCCACCACTGACCACCGCAACACTAGACCAAAGCTGAAGGACGAAGGCGCACCGGAGAAGAAATGACACAGAGATGAAAACCACACTACTGGGTTGCGTGAACAGAAATTTAAAAATTTCGTATTGCTATGCAACACCTCCCAAGATCTACTATGGAGATACATGCGAATACGAAGATCCGAAGATCTAGATGGAATACGTTACCAACACCGAAGTCGCGGAAGAAGTGTTGATGACGTTTGTCGATGTAGCTCGTCGCCGTCTCTCTCAACCAAGCTTGGTAGAGAGATTCCGGCCCCTCCTCCTCCCCGCCTTGTCAACTTGATCCAGCAGAGTGAGGGTCAACCGTCGAGTTCGACAGCTCACCCCTTCGAGAGCTTGCACGCGTACGTCGGGAAAGGTTCAGCAGGGCTTCGTCGTCCAAGATTGAAGCACCACTGGTGTATATGGAGGTGGAGATCTCAACACATGAGAAGGAAAGAGAGAGAGAGAGAGAGATTAGATCTAGTCTAATCGGATAAGTTGCCTCTAATTAGAGGTTCCTCTAATCCAACTAGATGAGATCTAAACTTGAGAGTTTGCGTGTTGCAATTGTGTGTCCTCCAAATAGGAGGGGGTATGGTTTATATAGATGGACCAAGGGGTGGAGGTCCTTGGACAAGGGGAAAGATTTCTCCTAGTCCTACTTGGATTGGACAAGGGGAAAGCTCCCCTTGCCCAATTCGGCTAGGGAAGGAGGAGTTGGAGTTCAACTCCAACTCCCCTCCCCCCACCACCTCCTCCTTGTGGCCGCCGTCGGGTGGGGCCCACCCAGGCCGCACCGACCTAGGCGGGTGGGGCCCACCCTGGCGTACCGACCTGGCGGGTGGGGCCCACCTAGGCCGGCCCGCCCCAGGCCACCGCCGCCGCCTCCCCCCGCCGTGGGCCGCAAGGCCCACAAGGGTTACGGCCGAGGGAGCCTCCCCCTTTCGGCGTCACGGCCCACCACCACCCTATGGTGGTGCGGCTACCTTGGTGGGCCCTAGGGCCCATCTTGGTAGCCCCCATGGTGGGCTCCAATTTAATAATAATATTTCCATAATTATTTATTAATTAAATAAATCAATATTTAATTAACTCATAATTAAATAATATTTTGTCCAATTAATTCTCATTTGAATATTTCCTTTTACATAATATTTCACCGAATTAATTACCTATCATATAAAACACCTTTTATATGATCCGGGACACCAAGTGTCCGCTGACAAAATACTCTGGATAAATATCTCCATCAATATATAAACCTTCGGAATAAATTCCGACCTGTGATAGCAACTTCTATCACAATACAATCTCTCCGATAAAACATATCTATAACGCAGACACTATGTCAGTGATACTCTCTCCATTGTTCCAGACCAACCATAATACACAACTAACCAATCCTAGTTTAATCGTGTCCACCCTACAGGTCCGATAACATGTAGCTATAATTGGATAACCAATCACCGGTCATTGTCAGGTCCGTGGACGACCTGAATAACTGCTACCGTTATGCGAAGACACTTTGTTGAACCTGCTGGCTATTTAACATATCATTCCCATCACTCGCGATACCAAAACTTCACCCGAGATATAGATCCGTGGATGTTACCATGAATCAATAAATTGATTCACAACATCTTTGTCTATCTCGTTACCGGCAAGTTCCCTTTACTCGTTTCCGTATTATGATATCCCACACGGTGCAACTTCACCATGCATTGTTTGCAGAAAATATTGGATACCTTTATAATACCGAGAGGGCCCAGGGCATATCTCTCTAATCAGTGAGGAGTAATCTCCCATCTCAGAACATTAGGATATACACACACCTTAAAGCCACCCAGTGACTGCCGTTTTGACACCCAGTTACGACCGTGCCATTGACAGTACCAAAGTAACTCTTCCAGTATGCAAAACCCTAATAACCTCATGGTTACAGGACATGTTATATAATAACCTTACTGTGATAAAGCTAAGGACAAAAAGACGACTTAACGGAATCTCTTAGCATACCAAAACTTGGGTTTACCCGGCCATATTATTATCCAATAATATGCCACTCATTGATGCTGACATATGCAATGTCCATGACTAGGAAAGCCGTGTCATCAAGCAATCAACAAATTAGTCCGTAAAATAACTAGGGTATATTTTACGTGTTCATATTCTCTACACGTACGAGTGGGCTTTCTCCTGAATCACGTATCCAGAAACCACCGTAGTTATAACATAGAGAATACAAATCATAATTGATGAATCAGATGTATAAATACATTGCCTTTTGGGCATACATCCAACAGTCTCCCACTTGCACAACTGGCAATGTCTAGCTTGCATAAGTTTAACATCTTATTCGATGTTTGGTATTTCTCATGCTCACTCTGATGTGGTTGACATATTGTCCGTTTAGTCCCTTTTGGGGCTATGTGAACTTTATTCTTTTATGCATAAAGAAATATATCTTTCATGCATAACCTCAATTGATCTTGCGATCACTTGTAGCATTTGGTCATACAAGGTGAAACCTTAGTACTTTAACCAAGAACACAATTTCATTGTTTTCACAATTAGTTGTTTCTTTTGTAAAGAACCACACCTAGTTCATGTAATGAACCGATAACCTTTCCTTTGGAAGTTGTTATGGTCCCATTATCTTTGCTACTTGTTGTAGTTTGCATAATATAGCCTTACGTTTTATATAAACATCCCTCGTAATGCGATATACGGAATTTAGAAAATTCCTCAATCTACCCTTGGTCCTTTCTTTATACTTATCTCCTAAGATTTTCCAATGTAACTCTTACATTATGAGCGTTTCTCTCTTTTGAAGTAACTTCTTCAAAATACACCTTATGGAAAATTCTCATCTTAATTGGAGTCAATTGAACTTTTATCAAATTCAACTTGTCAACAATCAAGTTTGATTAATTTTGTTTTGATCTTAAAATTTCACATCTTGAGAAATTCCTTTATGATCAAGATTTCAAATCAATTGATCATGCTCACCATCGTACGCAACAGCCATGGATCTTGCACTTGAATTTCTCTATCTTTATGAGAACGTTAATTCTCTCTTGTTTCGAATAATATTCAAAACACTTTAGTGAAATTTCCGCAACATTGTATCACACCAATATATGGAAAACTCCGTATATGTGTTGTGATTACTATGTCCCAAATATGTATGTCATCAATTACTTATAATAACATATCACATTGTATCAAAACAAAACAATCATAAATTATATCATTCAAAACCGAATAACATAATTTGGCTCCCACTGATTTAATTGAAACTATGACCTCCTTTCTTTGTTTAATATCATTTCTTGTTTGTCCAAGACAAACATCTCTTTATACGATTCCGATTAATATTCAATCAACAAAAACCCTCGAGCTGTACCAAAAGTACACATCCTCGATCATTCTTTCCTTGAAAGGAATATGTTTTCGTTAATATCTTATATAAGCTCAATATCGTAAAACCTTTCTTGATCAACAAAACTTTGTGATCATCTTTTCGTCTAACAAAAAGATCCTCATTAAGTTATTCATAACTTAACAACAATGATATTTAACATATATATATGATATCTAAATCATAATCTATTGGGATCATATTATAGCACGTTCTTTTCTTTACTTTGCTATAGCATATTAAGTTTCCTAGAAACTTGTATGCCATCTAATCTGGTTAAGTGAATATATCTTGACAAGACGTCTTGCATATGAAATGCAATGACTCTCGGTATTAGTCTAAAAGACTTGTCAATTGGAATTGCTTCCGCTTGCACAACATCTGATAACTATTTTTGAAGATTCAATAATCTCTCCAAGATTTCACTATCCTCCCACTGAATTCTTTAGAAGAATAAAATTCCTCAAGAATCACATTTATCTTAGTGGAAAAACATTGTCACTTATGTGGTGTTAAAAGAGGATTTCCAATTAACTTATTGGAACAACCTATAAAGTAATTTTATTCATCTTCCTCCTTCAGGATCAAGTTTTATTCTTTCATAAAACTTAGAACCCAAATTCTTTGTGTCTCTTCATGTTTATCTTTCAAAACTATGACACAATCAATAAGATAAATAATATTCCTAAATCCTTACATCTTCTTAGAACTGAACTTCTTCTCAGAAATTCTAAGTATCTAAGACTATCACGTCCCTTAATGTTTATCTTTCAAAACGATGACGTGAATACTTAAGGACTATCATTGTGCTAAAACTAGACAAGCATTAAATATACTAAATTGGATTTCTAGGAATATGATTCTGCAAGCATCTTAGTAATTATTCAATCAAAATTGATCAAATACATGAACCGAAATAGAATTTCTATTCATCACATTACTAAGACAATATTTCTAAAATATAATTGTGTAGTTTCAAGATATCAATAAAATATTGACTATCTCAAAACTCAACCTTTATTGACTTCACTATGTGCCTGAACACTTAATGAATTTATGATTCATAAGAATCATGTAGTTCATCAAGCCTTTCACTTGTTTCACATAACAATATCTCAAATTTCCTTCCATCATGCATATGATGCATTTGAGATGATAGTGCCACTCAAAGGTGGTGTCAACATAATCACAACAATATTTCAGAACTCATGATATTTCCATAACTCAAAAGATTTGTAACTTGATCATCCACGAAGGGATTGATCCAAAATATTCTTCGATAGACGGGACATGAAATCCCACAAAATCACAAGAGTATTTCCATCGCCAAGATTGCGACCTTATTACAATAAACTGGGCCGAAACCCACAAATCTTTCAAACTATAAATTTGAAGATGTCTTCATCATGTAGATGAAACACCACGCGCCGAGCTTGACGCATATCCTCAACCTCTACTCTTCCGCCACCTTACTTGCCGCATCTCCTATATCAAGTGCATAAATAATTTAGCAATTGATACTCCAGAGTTACTAGTAAGATTGACAAATATCATTTAAGTATAACTCTTATACCTTTCTTGCCCTTAGAAGATTTCTTCTTCTGTAGAAGAAATTTCTTGCAGTTACTTTTCCAGTGTCCCTTCTTCTTACAAAACAAACACACGGATTCCTCTTGAGCAGAGTCAACAGCCTTCTGTAATGCCTTAGCATTCTTAGACTTCTTCATTCTCTTCTTCTTGAACTTAGTGCCTTGGGTAACCATCAAAACTTGATTGTTTTCCATTTTCACACTAGGTTCAGCAGTTTTCAGCATTGCAAGCAGCTCATTCGGTGTCTTCTCCAACCCATTCATGTTGTAATTCATGATAAAACCGCTGTAAGACGGTGGGAGGGATGCCAACACCAAATCTATACTTAGCTCGGCTGAAATAGGAAATCCCAGAGCCTCGAGCCTAGTACCATAACCAAACATCTTGATTACATGCTCGCTCACAGAGCCTCCTTCTGCCATGTGACATGACCACAGTGCCTTTGTTATCTCATAACGCTCAGTCTTAGCCTCAGTCTGGTACATGGCCTTGAGTGCGACAATAATGTCGTATGCAGGAGTTTGGTCAAACTTCTTCTGCAACTCAGGTTCCATGCATGTCAACATGAGACACTGAACAGATATCGCCGCATCACTCTTCAAGGTGTATGCATCTGTCTCAGCTTCTGACGCATTGCTGCCGGTGCCTCGGGAAGAGGGCCATCAAGAACGTACTCGCTCTTTGCGTTCCTAAGAACAATCCTTAGGGCGCGAACCCAATCAGCATAGTTGCTCCCATTCGCAGTCAGGGGTTTCTTCTCAATCAGCGGTCCAAGGTTAAACGTGGGTGCTATCTTAGCCATTGATCTACAAAAATTAAGTTCACTTAGACATGTTCATAATTATTATCTAGTATTAATATTTAAGACTAAATTAAAATGCTCCCACTAAAATTGATATTCCTCAAGATCAAATTAGTGTATACGAAATCCACGCTCAACATACGATCAATAGTTGGATACAAGCCATTGAACGTAGTTTACAACAGGTAGGTCAACAAGCCAATCACTTCCCACCGTGATTTTCGTTTCATCTTTTGATGCGTGTGCTCCGAGCTCATAACTAGTTATGCCTGAACTTCAAGACAACCAACCGCTTTTGCTGTAGGTATGGTACACTACACGCCTCCCAAACCCTTGGCACACATTACTCATGGATACATGGCGCACGGTGACAAGCATCCGTTTTGACGCTGCTACGTGTTGGGAGAGCACGAACTCCTTGATATTTTTAGTTTTAGCTCAAGTAATTAAACTTTTCAGCTACCGAGGAATCTCCCTAATAATCACACTACTGCGCAATCAAGGGAAGAGCAATAAAACAGATATAAAACATGCACAAGTAAATAACACTTCGTGATGTAGTATAGTCTTCTTCCTCCATCCGCCGGTGGCGCCTCCACCGGCGTGGCCATGTCGAGGTTCACAACATTTGCATGCCTTCTTCTATTCTCCACTATCACCATAGCTCGACGAACAAGAACGGCACGCCGACCAACAAAACAAAGGTTAGTCAACAAAATAATATTTCGAGACTATACCACATCACATGTCCTGCAAAACAGTGTTAGACGCCTCTAACGTTTGTTTGCATATTTTAGCGTGGCTGTAGGATCAACGGGACAACCGGAAATACTATGGCCCTTACCAAGTATAGTTATTCATGTTGCAAGATTAACCTTGCGGGGTGATTATCCATCCCAACATCACAAGAATGTTGCGGATGCTAACCCAGACGATTGCATTTAGTTGCACATGACCCCGTGTGGACCTAGTCCACATGCCCCATCCGCTATCAAGTCAATGAGACCAACTATAATATGATCCGAAGCTACTGAAGCACTTCGTTGGCGCCGACGGGCATACCAGGAGCAGCCGGAAGGTCCGCGGATTGCAAGAAGTCCGAGATCATACTATGCCGATGGAAACAAGACGAGACCGCATATCGGGAAGCACCATAAATAACTTGAATGTTAGAAGATATAGACCTCAATAACATACCCGCACAAACTTATGCGGTGCCCGCACACCAAGTGCTCTAGATCAAATCTTGTATCTACGCATAGATCGCTCCGATACCACTACTGGGTTGCGTGTACAAAAATTAAAAAAAATTCGTATTGCTACGCAACACCTCCCAAGATCTACTATGGAGATACATGCAGATACGAAGATCCGAAGATCTAGATGGAATACGTTACCAACACCGAAGTCGCGGAAGAAGTGTTGATGACGTTTGTCGATGTAGCTCGTCGCCGTCTCTCTCAACCAAGCCTGGTAGAGAGATTCCGGCCCCTCCTCCTCCTCGCCTTGTCACCTTGATCCAGCAGAGTGAGGGTCAACCGTCGAGTTCGACAGCTCACCCCTCCGAGAGCTTGCACGCGTACGCCGGGAAAGGTTCAGCAGGGTTTCGCCGTCCAAGCTTGAAGCACCACTGGTGTATATGAAGGTGGAGATCTCAACACATGAGAAGGAAAGAGAGAGATTAGATCTAGTCTAATCGGATAGGTTGCCTCTAATTAGAGGTTCCTCTAATCCAACTAGAAGAGATCTAAACTTGAGAGTTTGTGTGTTACAATTGTGTGTCCTCCAAATAGGAGGGGGTATGGTTTATATAGATGGACCAAGGGGTGGAGGTGCTTGGACAAGGGGAAAGCTTTCTCCTAGTCCTACTTGGAATGGACAAGGGGAAAGCTCCCCTTGCCCAACTCGGCTAGGGAAGGAGGAGTCGGAGTTCAACTCCAACTCCCCTCCCCCACCGGCTCCTCCTTGTGGCCGCCACCGGGTGGGGCCCACCCAGGTCGCATCGACCTAGGCGGGTGGGACCCACCTAGGCCACCGCCGCCGCCTCCCCCGCCGTGGGCCGCAAGGCCCACTAGGGTTTTGGCCGGGGGAGCCTCCCCCCTTTCGGCGTCACGGCCCACCACCACACTATGGTGGTGCAGCTACCTTGGTGGGCCCTAGGGCCCATCTTGGTAGCCCCCATGGTGGACTCCAATTTAATAATAATAGTTTCCATAATTATTTATTAATTAAATAAATCAATATTTAATTAACTCATAATTAAATAATATTTTGTCTAATTAATTCTCATTTGAATATTTCCTTTTACAGAATATTTCACCGAATTAATTACCTATCATATAAAACACCTTTTATATGATCCGGGACACCAAGTGTCCGCTGACAAAATACTCTGGATAAATATCTCCATCAATATATAAACCTTCGGAATAAATTCCGACCTGTGATAGCAACTTTTATCACAATACAATCTCTCTGATAAAACACATCTATCACACAGACACTATGTCGGTGATACTCTCTCCATTGTTCCAGACCAACCATAATACACAACTAACCAATCCTAGTTTAATCGTGTCCACCCTACAGGTTCGATAACATGTAGCTATAATTGGATAACCAATCACCGGTCATTGTCAGGTCCGTGGACGACCTGAATAACTAATACCGTTATGCGAAGACACTCCGTTGAACCTGCTGGCTATTTAATATATCATTCCCATCACTCGCGATACCAAAACTTCACCCGAGATATAGATCCGTGGATGTTACCATGAATCAATAAATTGATTCACAACATCTTTGTCTATCTCGTTACCGGCAAGTCCCGTTTACTCGTTTCCGTATTATGATATCCCACACGGTGCAACTTCACCATGCATTGTCTGCAGAACATATTGGATACCTTTATAATACCGAGAGGGCCCAGGGCATATCTCTCTAATCACCGAGGAGTAATCTCCCATCTCAGAACATTAGGATATACACACACCTTGAAGCCACCCAGTGACTGCCGTTTTGACACCCAGTTACGGCCGTGCCGTTGATAGTACCAAAGTAACTCTTCTAGTATGTATAACCCTAATAACCTCATGGTTACAGGACATGTTATATAATAACCTTACTGTGATAAAGCTAAGGACAAAAAGACGACTTAACGGAATCTCTTAGCATAACAAAACTTGGGTTTACCCGGCCATATTATTATCCAATAATATGCCACTCATTGATGCTGACATATGCAATGTCCATGACTAGGAAAGCCGTGTCATCAAGCAATCAACAAATTAGTCCGTAAAAGAACTAGGGTATATTTTACGTGTTCATATTCTCTACACGTACGAGTGGGCTTTCCCCTGAATCACGTATCCAGAAACCACCGTAGTTATAGCATAGAGAATACAAATCATAATTGATGAATCAGATGTATAAATACATTGCCTTTTGGGCATACATCCAACACACACCATCGCTGTGAGCAGGACCACCAAAGCTTGGACTTTCATCGGCCGGCGTCGTTGTTGCCACAGAGGGGAACCCTTTCACCTCTCGCCCCCACCCGCAGGCGAACAGGCGACATGGCAATGAGGAGCACCGAGCCAAGGCACCAACTCGTCCACGATGAGATGCCACTGTCGAAGAGGCAACCCGCCACGGCCTACCCAACACACGCGCCGCTCGAACACCTCCTCTGCAATTTCCAGCCGACGCCTCCAGGAAGGAACACGACTGCGAGACGCCACCGCCGGCCAAACAGGAAACAAGGCTTTCGCCAAGGAAGGGAGGGGACATGTACCTCGACGAAGCCTTCGTGAAGGAGAACGACGAACGCTACGTCACCATCGACGTGGCCAACACCGTTGGCCAAGGGTTTCCCCCGGAACCGAACCAGCCCGCACAGATGTATCCGTCGCAGAAGCTCCAGATCTGACAAGTGGACGTGAGGAACAAGCGGGGGAAGGGTTCTTCTCCAGATCTGGAGCAGGGGCCGGCGGTGCGGCCACACGCCACGCACTCCGATCTCCGCCTCCCTCACTTCCACGCGGTCGAGGAGGTAGGCAGCACGAACCACGACCGTCACCCATCGCAGGGTCGACGTCATCCCTGAGGCCCGAGGCCGTCGCCCCGATGTTCCGAAGCCCTCCATGCAAGGTAGAGCGGCGAAGGCCCGGTGGCTTTGCCCTGGAGCGCCTCCGGTGGTGGCGAGGTAGCTACGAGGAGAGCAGGGAGGCAAGGGGGGCTAGCGTTTCTCCCCACAGTCGCCTCCGGAGAGACGACGCGAGGGAGGGGGAGGAATCTAGTTTTCTTCGAACACAGATCTATCCTCAACTCGTGCTTGCTTTACTCTCGGAGATGCTTGCATAGTTCCACCGAAATACCATACGCAATATAGTCATATTGCTTCGAACTCAAAAGAAAATACATGGTCCACACTCTGCGATATTTTTACACATTCTTATCAGCAATTTAAGTTTTTGGCCACTTACCATGAGATACGGTGAAATTTTGGACAATCATCGAATTAATCTAGGGTTTAGACCTATCTGTATTACATAAAAAGTTGGTGGTTTGACGAAAAATCTTGTAAAGTGAGTAATTTACGCAAGATTGACAACAATAATTGTGGTTTGTGCAATTTCCTCATGATCGTTAGACCGAATCATGTCTTCGGAACATTGCTAGGATAGTAGTAGCTAATAACATGATGTTATGATACAACCTTCTGACGACTGTGGTGTCCTCCCTTGATCCTCCTCTGGGTCAATGGCTCCAATGCCATCACTTCCTACACTTCCCCTAGATTCGCACTATGCTTCCTCTTCGTCCTCTCTGTCTCCACGTCGCATTTACCCACCTTGCTGGTTCTACCACCCCCTACCCACCGCTACCACTAGCTGGATGAATTCTTGATGTAGCCCAACCTATGGTAAACCCACTAAGCACCAACATTGGTCCTGTGACAAGAGATAGTGTCAAACCACTTCATAATAAGGTCTACTCCCTCCTCCCTTTGTGTGATCTAGACGCCCCTTTGAATGGGTTGCTATTTCATCCTGATACTTTGTGTGTACTCAGTTATGATCTTCATGGAGACCCTCGGGGTCTTGATCAAGATGGACAACAGACGGTTCAGGAAGATGAAGACGATGGCGATCCAGCTCCAAGAAACGATACTACGACTGACCACAAGTGGTACCACCGCCGACCACCAGATTACCAAACTGAAGTAGACAAAGCTACAATCACTGGTACTACCTCTAGCCCCATTACCGGCAATACCACCGAAGCTACCGCCAACTTTGAAAGTGCTTTTGTATCGTCTCCGGTACTTCACGGTAGTGACCACCTACTACCGCTGCAAATCGATGTAAAATAAATTCGTGGTGTGCAATGGTACTACCGCCGAAGCTACCGCTAGCTTCGAAAGTGCTTTTGTATCATATCCGGTACTTCACCAGTAGTGACCATGTACTACCACTGCAAATTGATGTAAAATAAATTCGTGGTGTGCAACGGTACTACCACCAGTACCAACGGTACTACCGCTCCTGATAGGAGCGGTACTACCGTCGCCCCCAGTGGTATTACCACTGCACACCCCAGGATTCGGGATGAAGCCCATGTAAAACTCCCCCACCTACCCTTTCGTCCACTAGACTATAAATTGTTACTCCTCTACCTAGGGTTAGGATTAGACTAGATATGAATTGACTTTGTTGAGCTTTGCTCCTACTTTCCCCATGTGGAAACCCAAGGCCTCCCATTGGAGATAAATCAAGGGCTCCCTTTGGAGATGAATCAAGACATCTTCTTGTAGTTGTTACTACTTCCCAATCTTTCCCCTTGTGGATTCTATTGGACCGACAGACCGACCGGTAAGAGAAGTGGTTTTAATTGAGAGTAAGATTGGCTTGGATCTTGAGAATCGGGGCTACCCTCGAGGCCAATTACCAATTGATTTACCTTTGCAGGTTTTGCTAATTATCCCCTTGTTTGCCCCTCGTGTTTCCTCTCGATTTCCCCTTACGTTCTTCATGAGTTGTTCATGTTCATCACCCTTGCCCCCAAATCCGTGAAGATTGGGACCACACTTGCCTTAGTTCGACCCTTGATTCGGTGTTGTTTCCACTTCTCGCCACGGCCAAAGTAGCTTGGGCTGTGCATACCTCTCCCCCCTTTAACTCGGGTACCGTTGCCATCCTCACCACCGACAACTGGGTGCGCACCATAGTCGAAGGAGGTCGAGTTTGATGACTATGCTCCTGGATCCGATAAGGACAAGGAGCCTTGCTAGTCATAAGTTTGGCCACGCCCACGACTTGGTCCACCCACAACATGTGAGGTTCAAATTCACTTCAAAAGATGATAGTGATGTTTTTACCAACATTTCATCTATTCATTGCGTGACAAATCGTATGGCGATGGTAGGGATGTTTTGATGCATGTTGCTCTTCTCATCCATGACCACAATGAGAAGCATCGACCAAGATTCAAGGTCTTGGTAAAAGAACGTGCAACATCGTTGAATCCTAAAGTGAAGGCGGTAATGCCCAACTCTATAAAGACTACTTCCATCAAATAAACCTCCCATGTTTTCAAAGCTCTGAATACAGCATACAATACCCTCACCATATCTTCGGTGATGCTTCCGGATTTCCAGACAAGTATTCAACCACATTTGCCAGTGATTGATGGCTTATCACGATTACTTCCAATGCAAGAAGGATGGTGTAACATTGTGTTCTCTTATTATGAGAAATGTGTTGCAATTGTTAGGATGCTTGCATATGGAGTTGTTGATCTTGTTGGTAAGTACATGCACATGAATGAGTACACATGTCTTGAGGCAATGTACAAGTTTGCAAAGCGCTGATTCAGGTGTTTGACCAAAAATTGTTGAGAGAACCAAATGTTGTAGATATGACCCGTTTGTTATCAATCAATCTTTGAGTGAGTTTCCTGAAATTCTTGGAAGTATAGAGAGTATGCATTGAGAGTGGAAGAATTATCCAGGCACATGCAATATAAAGCACATTTTGGAGAGTACATGGTCAAACTTAAAGTTGCGGCATCACAAGTGAAAGGACATTTCTTAATCCCTTGTGTTTTGTGTGTTAGGCAACAACACTAGTGATGATTTAACATGTGAATCAAGTGATGCAGGTTTTAAGTGTGTAAAACATCTTTGCATCAAATCCAAAAAGGGAGTTGAAAAGAGCCAGTATTGTTGCTGAAGAAAATCGGATTATCCGATGTTGGAAGATTCGGATTATCCGATTTGCAAAGTCTGCTGGAATTCTGCTAAGGACTAGAAGAAACTTCACACTGAAGATATTCGGATTATCCGAGTTGGGAAGTATCGGATTATCCGATGATCAGGATTTGCTCGAAATCTGCTAAGGACTAGAAGAAACTCACACTGAAGATATTCGGATTATCCGAGTTGGGAAGTATCGGATTATCCGATGATCAGGATTTGCTCGAAATCTGCTAAGGACTACAAGCAACCACTCACTGAGGATCTTCGGATTATCCGATGTAGTCTGATCGGATTATCCGATTCCATCGGATAATCCGATGTTGACTTGGATCGGATTATCCGATTTACCTGTCTGCAACGGCTAGATTCTGGGAGCAGTATATAAAGGCCTTCTCCTACCTTGGAGAGGGTACCACGACCAGAACTAAATCCCCCACCATTGTTGAAAGCTTCAACTCCCTAGATCTCTCTCCCTACCCACTCAAACACCTTGTCCTTCTAGGACTTGGGAGAGATGGCCTAGATCTACACTTCCACCCAAGCGATTTGATTTTCCCCTCCGTTCTTGAGAGGGCTTGAAGCTTGTAAGTTCGTTGATACTTTGGATTGTCGTTGGTCGTTCTTGTGGCTTTGGGAGCCGCGGGGACTAGCCGGGAGCCTCCAATTAAGTTGTGGAGTCGTGCCCCGGCCTTGTGATTCTTGTGGCTTTGGGAGCCGCGGGAATTTGGTGAGAGCCTCCAATTCGGTTGTGGAGTGTGCCTCATCCTTGTAAAGGTTTGTTGCCGACCTCGAGGGCATCATATAGTGGCTCGTGGAACTCCTCATCGGAGGATAACACGAGGGAGATACGGTGTGCCATATCAAGGCTATTCGGAGTTCACTTTGTGACTCCGCACCGCTCCAACGGAGACGTAGCTTCCATTGGGAAGTGAACTTCGGTAGAACATCTCCGCGTCACCGTGTGGTTATCTCTTAACCTTCCTTTACTTGTATTGCTAGCTTATCTTGTGTAGAATATCTTGCTAGCTTGTTATTGCTCATCATATAGGATTGTTCACCTAGTTGCATATCTAGAACTTATATTTGAGCAATTCCCAAATTTGTATCAAAAGAAAAAGAAAATTTGTAGTTGCCTATTCACCCCCCTCTAGTCAACCTACTCGATCCTTTCAATTGGTATCAGAGCAAGGTCTCTTTATTAAGGGCTTAACAGCCTAAAGAGGAGGATGACTAGCGACGAGGAGTTAAAACTTGCTAAGGAACAACAAGAGAAAAATGATAAAGAACAACTTGAGAAAGAACTAAGTGAAGCGGGGATAACCCCTCCCGATGATAATGCCCCGGTCACCATGAAAGCCATGATTGAACTCTTTGGGTTCATGAAAGGCAAAATGGTGGACGAGGTGTTTACTCGGGTCATTAATAATCAAAATGCCTCCTCATCAACCGGTGTTTCTAACGTTGAGGCCTTGGTTGTTAAGGATAACAAAGATCAACCTAAAACTGGTGAGAAGCCTCCTCATAACTTTGCTCCACCTACTTCATATCTCACTCAAGTTCCACTCACTCAACCTCATATAACCAACCTAAGTAGGCCACCTCCTAAGCTTGATAATACTCGTTATTTCACTTGGAAGAAATCTATGGAGTCTTATTTTCGCAGCTCATCGGTGCATCTTTGGAGGGTGGTTCTAAATGGTTATACTCCGGTTGATCCCTCCAACTTGACAAGGCAAGAAGAGATTGATGAACAACTTGATGCCAATGCCAAGTACATCCTTGAGAGTGCCATGACCGCCCATGATGAAGATCAAGTGCGGAATCTCAAAACCACCAAGGAGGCTTGGGATTTTCTCGCATCGGTATATGAAGGAAATGAGGGCCTTCAACGCTCCAACGACGCCATCCTTCAACATCAAGTGGACAACTTCATCATGCTAGAAGAAGAGACACCATCGGATCTCTTCCGAAGACTCACCAAGCTTGTTGTGGCATGTAGGGAAAATGGAAAGAAAGATATGGATGATGAATGGGTCAAAGCCAAGTTCCTCAAGACCATTGTTCCATACAATGAAAATATGGTGATGAATCTCCATACGAGAGCGGACTACAAAACAATGTCTCCCAATGACATATTGGCACAATTCGTCACTTATGATACCTTGAAGGCCACTTCCAAGTCTTCCATCAACCAAATTCGTGGCACAAAGAACCTTGCCTTGAAGGCTCATGTGGAAGAACATCCAAGATATGAAGAAAGCACAAGTGGTCATCATGAAGAAGATTTTGTGGGTGAACTCAATGAGGTGCTTGCTCTTGCCGCCACCAAGTATTGGAACAAAAAGAATATCAAGAGCAACTTCTCCCCTAGAAGCAACTTCTCCCCACAAATGAAAAGAATGTGCTTTAATTGTGGAAAGGAGAATCACCTTGTGAAGGATTGCCCCTATGAGAGAAGAGAAGATTTTGGAGGCCAACTCATCTTAAAGAAGAAGTTCTTCACCAAGCCCATCAAGTACCTCATCAAGAGAGAACCTCAAAAGGCTCTTGTCACCGCAACACATGAAGAAGAGTATGAGTCCGGTGGCGAAGAGGAGGATGATGATACAAGTGAGGAAGTGGGGATGGCGGCTCTTGCAATGGGCAACCTTCCTCCTTCATTGGCACCCCTTTCTCCGCTCCAAATGACAACAAGATCCCAAGCCTATGTGCCTCATGGCCAAGGAAACCAAGGTGAATTCCCCACCTAAAATTACTATCTCCTCTAAACCATCTCTCTTGGATTGTGTTGAGGATGTAGGGAAAAATGAGGAGAAAGAGGATACAATTACCCTCTTTATAAACAAGCTCCAAGGTCCAACCAAGAAAATGGTTGAGGCTCTCATGTACCAATATGGAGAAGCCAAACACCTCCTTGAGGAGAAGGAGAATAGGATTTATGAGCTTGAGGGGCATGCACGTGATCATGCCGATAAAATTGGTGAGCTAGAAGAGCAACTTGTTGAGGAACAAGTGTTCCGGGAGCAACTTGAGGAGACCCAAGCCAAGGATTTATCCAAGGCAAAAGAAACCCGTGAAACCTCTATTCAAGTTGCTAGTGATCTAAAAATTAAAAATGATGAGCTTGTAGAGAGTCATAACAAACTCCTTGAGAATTTTGAGCAACTTAGGGAAACCCACAAGGTGACCTCAAGTGAGCTCACCAAGCTCAAGGGGTCATATGCTAAATTACAAGCTCAATTTATATATGCTAGCTTCACCACTCCTCATAATGATAAAGATGCCAATGCTTGTGCTACTAACCCTTTATGTCTTAAAGCATCTCTCATGGAGGAGAACACTAGGTTGAAGGCCCAACTTGAAAAGGGTCTAGCCACTTGTATCCAAGGGGAAAAGAACCTCAATGATCTTTTGACCAATCAAAAGGGAGTGGTTAGCAAGGAAGGGCTTGGGTTTGCTCCCAAGTCCAAGAAGGCAAACAAGAAGAAGATGCCTACCTCCCCTTCAAAAGATATTATTTTTGTGAAGGAGGGGGAGTTGGGCAAGAAGAATGTTGAACCCATTGTGGGTGGTAAAGCCACAAGGGGCAATGCCACTCACAATGACTTTGCCGGAAAATATAACCCCTCATATGTGCTTATGAAATCTAGAAATGGTTATGTTTTTGCTAAATATGTTGGTACCTCATATGGAGATGATTATCACTATGCTATTTGGGTTCCAAAGACCCTTGTGACTAACAAAAGAGGACCCATTCCAAAATGGGTACCTAAATCAAAGACTTGATTTATTGTAGGGCTTTTCTTCCGGTGGATCTTCATGGCTCATTGATAGTGGGTGTTCATCTCACATGACCGGAAGCAAAGAAGTAGTAAAGGGCTTATTGAAACAATTACTCTCATTCTCTCATGTCACCATTGGGAACAATACAAGACTTAAGGTATTGGGATATGGCAAGGTGGTGATCACACCGGAGTTATCAATTGAGAAGGTCCTCCTTGTTGAATCCCTTTCATATAATCTACTTTCCGTTGGTCAATTATGCGATGCCGGTTACACCGTTATCTTTAATAAATACCACGTGACCATCCTTTTCACAAAATCTCTTAAAGTAGCCTTTGTTGGATTTCGTGAGAACGGTTTGTATGTGGTCGATTTCTCGAAAGAGACCACTCAAATTGCCACGTGTCTAATGGCTAAATCCGACAAGGGTTGGCTTTGGCATCGCCGGCTAGGCCATGTCGGTATGAGAAATTTACAAACTCTTGTAAAGGGTGGACACGTGGTAGGACTAACCGATGTTAATTTTTCCAAAGATCGTCCTTGTAGTGCTTGCATAGCCGGAAAGATGCATGAAAAGAATCACCCCAAGAAGACCATTATCTCCACTAAGAGGCCTTTGGAGCTCCTTCATATGGATCTCTTTGGGCCTCCCACATATGATAGTCTTGGTGGCAAGAAATATTGTTTGGTGATTGTGGATGATTATTCAAGATATTGTTGGACTTTCTACATCAAGAAGAAGAGTGAAACTCAAAAGATATTCATTGACTTTGCAACCCTAGTTCAACGCCAATATGACTCCAAGATTTTGGCAATTAGAAGTGACAATGGTACGGAGTTCAAGAATTACACTATGGATGATTTCCTAAGTGGGGAGGGCATTCAACACCAATATTCCGCTGCATATACTCCCCAACAAAATGGTGTCGCCGAAAGGAAGAACCGCACTCTTATTGATATGGCAAGAACTATGATGGCCGAATTTCATTCCCCATACAACTTTTGGGCCGAAGCCATCAACACCGCTTGTCACTACTCAAACCGGCTCTTCTTCCGTCCTCTCATGGAAAAGACACCATATGAACTCCTCACCGGTAAAAAGCCAAATGTATCTTACTTTCGAGTCTTTGGTTGCAAATGCCATGTTTACATTAAAGGTTGCAAAATTGCTAAATTTGAATCTAGATCTTTTGATGGTATACTTGTTGGATATGCCGCAAAGTCTCATGCTTATAGGGTCTACAACATATCCACCGGGTGTGTTGAAGAATCTATGAACGTGGAGTTTGTCGAGGATAATGGCTCCCAAGCGGAGCATATTGATCATGATGATGTAGGTGATGATGCTCCATCTCAAGCCATAAGAACTATGGGGATTGGAGAACTATTCCTATTGAAGGACCTATTGATGATACTCAAGAAGAAGGAACAAGTTCTACTCAAGTTGAGCCATCCACCTCAATAGTTGATCAAGAAACTATCCAAGAACAAGAACATGATATATTCACATGATCAAGAAGATGGTCAAGACCCACCCAACTCTAGTGGTGAACAAGAACATAATGAACCCACAACCCAAGAACTCCACTTCGGGTTGACCATGAGCAAGATGAAGGCAATGATGAAGATATTGTGTTGGTGAAACAATTGGTCAAGCCATGGAACGCCGGGTCATCCGGCGTGCATCAAAATTGGATCATCTTTCCCACTTCAAAGAAAATATCCTTGGGAGTATTCGTAGGGGTGTGTCCACACGCAAACAATTATCTAACTTTTGTGGTCATGTCTCTTGTTTGTCTAGCTTAGAACCTCTCAAGGTATATGATGCTCTTGAAGATATGGATTGGGTTGCGGCTATGCATGAAGAGTTGAACAACTTCGAGCGCAACAAAGTATGGTCATTAGTTGAAAAACCCAAAGACACATGCCATAATGTCATTGGAACCAAGTGGATATTTAAGAACAAGCAAGACTCTCATGGTCAAGTCATCCGCAACAAAGCAAGATTGGTTGCACAAGGCTACACCCAAATCGAAGGAGTCGACTACGGTGAAACCTATGCCCCCGTTGCTAGACTTGAATCCATTCGCTTACTAATTGCTTATGCATCTACTCATAATATTGTCTTATATCAAATGGATGTTAAAAGTGCTTTCTTAAATGGTCCACTAAATGAGTTGGTGTATGTTAAACAACCTCCGGGTTTCGAAGACCCTAAATTTCCTAACCACGTCTACTTACTACATAAGGCTCTTTATGGGCTCAAGCAAGCTCCACGTGCTTGGTATGATCATCTCAAGGAGTTCTTAGTAGACCGTGGCTTTGAAATTGGGGTAATAGATCCCACTCTTTTTACAAAAAGGGTAAATGGAGATTTTTTCGTATGCCAAATATATGTTGATGATATTATCTTTGGTTCCACTAACCGTGAATTTAGTGATCAATTTGGCAAGCTAATGACCAAGGAATTTGAGATGTCCATGATGGGAAAGTTGAATTATTTTCTTGGCTTTGAAATCCACCAATTTCGAGAAGGAACATTCTTATGTCAAGCCAAGTATATTAAGGACATGCTCAAGAAATTTGACATGAACAATGCCAAGCCTATAAGTTTCCCATGGACTCCAAGGCGGATCTTCACTTAGATCCGGATGGTAAGGAAGTTGATCAAAAGCTTTATCGTTCTATGATTGGATCTTTGCTTTACCTTTGTGCATCTAGACCGGATATTATGTTTAGTGTGGGTATGTGTGCAAGATTCCAATCAAGTCCTAGGGAAAGTCATGAAACCGCGGTTAAAAGGATTCTAAGATACTTGATGGATACTCCTAACTTTGGTCTTTGGTATCCCCAAGGCACAAGCTTTGATCTTGTAGGTTATTCGGATGCGGATTGGGCGGGTTGCAAAATGGATAGAAAATCAACTTCGGGTACTTGCCAATTCCTTGGTAGGTCCCTTGTGAGTTGGTCTTCTAAGAAGCAAAATTGTGTGGCCTCGTCCTCCACCGAAGCCGAATACATTGCCGCCGGAAGTTGTTGTGCACAACTATTATGGATGAGGCAAACTTTAAAGGATTATGGTGTCATTTGTGACAAAGTGCCTCTTTTATGTGATAATGAAAGTGCCATCAAAATTGCTCACAATCCGGTTCTTCATGGGAAGACCAAGCATATTGAGATCCGGTATCATTTTATTCGAGATCATGTTGAGAAGGGTGATATTGCAATCAAGTATGTCAACACCAAGCTTCAACTCGCCGATATGTTCACAAAGCCTCTTGGTGAAGCAAGATTCAAGGAGTTGAGAGGAGAACTTAATGTGGTGGACATAAGCAATTGGATTTAGTGGACTTCTTGCATACCTACCCATATTAGACGATATTCATTTGGTTTGGATGTAGGCATGGACATAGGGGGAGTGCGGTCCTAATCCATTGGACTATCCCTCCCCCCATTATGCCGATAGTAAGAACTCATTTTGTCTCTATATTTTCATTTCATGAATTGTGAGCTTAAATGACGAGTAGTGGCCGTGAACCCGAGATACATCTTCGCGGTGTCACACCACAAACTCATACATGGTGGCCTTGGCCACCGCCCTCTTCTTTATGAAGAGTTGGTTCTTTTCGGTCTTAATTGAAAATCATTTGGAATTTTGGTCCTATTGTTGGTTTTATGGGAAACCCACTCATCTTGGCATTTCCTTGTTCGATTTTTGCAAGTTTGAGTGTGGAGTACCAATGTCAGTTTGGCAATCTTATCCCAAGCCTATCTTTCCTAAAAACACTCCATCTTATGCACACAAGTCTTATTTTGAAACTGAGGAGAAAGGGTTTAGCAGGCCAGAATTTCTAACGAAATCCTGACAATCGGATTATCCGATCAAGACTTGCTCGGATTATCCGACTATCGGATTATCCGATTCAAGTCAAGATCGGATTATCCGATTTGGCGGTTCGTCGCCTAAATAGAGCAGGGGTCGGGGTGAAGGGCTCAGTCGAGCGTTTCTTCCACCCCCGACCCTCTCTCTCCTCCAGCGCCGCCGCCTGCTCTCCCCGCGCCTCCCCGGCATCTCCGGCCGTCCCCAACTCCGGCATTTGGCCGGATCTGGTGCTCCTCCTCCCCGGGAACCCATTCACCCAAGCTTTTTCCTCAATGGACGAGGGTAACTTCTTCTCTCTCATCTCCTAGGTGTTCTCACCTAGATCTTTGTAAGAAGTTGTTTTGGCTGGTGGTAGTGGTTCCCCTTGGTACTTAGAACACTAGGCTAGCCCCCCTTTTGTCGATCTACTGCTAGACCTAGGACTTGAATCAATTTGTTGCTGCCAGATTCAGATCGGATATTCCGATTCAGTCTGAACCGGATATTCCGACCAGTCGGATTATCCGATTCATACTTACTCGGATTATCCGAAATTGCTCAGTGGTATTTTTCAGCCACATTTTGATTTGTCCAGGACTTAGTAGACTCAACTTAGGGATGCTCTCCTAGTGTACATTGTACCATTCCTTGCTCTGTGACTTGTGTGTACTCATCTATGCTATCCATCTATTGCTCTATCTCACAGGTGGTTCCGGTAGTCGTGGTTCGGGTAGTCCTCCGAAGAAGCATGCTAGAAAAGACAAACTGCCATCCAAGAAGAAGCAAGTTGCCATAAACCTTCGAAGAAGGGCAAGGAAACTCGCCCCAACTACTTGACCATGAACCCCGTTGACTATGCCCAAGTCCGTCAGTCCAACTGGTATAGAATGTGCCAAGAGATGAAATATTGAAGATCCCAACTTCTGGTGCATGGAGCAGATATATATATACAATGACATCTATAAGCATTATCTCCACCCTATTCGCCCGATGCAGCCCTACAGAATGCGAGATATCAAGGCCAAGGCCAGTTATGCTCAAGCTGCAGATGTGATTGAACAGATGGGCATGGTTTCTCTCATTGAAAAGCAATGTCCCTACAATGTGCCAATGATTCTGCAGTTTTTCTCCACCTTGGTGATCGAGACTGACCATAAAAAGACCATGAAATGGATGACGGGTCGCACTCAGTGTACATCCTCCTTTGCTCGGTTGTCTTCTCTTCTTGGCTATTCATCCTACCGCAGCAACCTTCCTCCTAGTGGTTACCGTATGCACACTGTTGAGAAGCAAATAAAAACATATTGAAGGACATGTATGGGGCTGGTGGAATTATTGGCCAAAAACAGGGCCTCCTGCCCCTCTATGACCAGCTTGTGATCATCTTCCGCTCAACTATTGCTCCCAGTGGAGGTAACAATGACAATATAGTTGCTCCTCTTGCAATCTGCTTTGCCTTGCTAAAAAGATTGTTGAGAATGAAGACCCTGAAGCTGATTTAAAGTGGATGTGATGCATTTCATCTTTCGTGAGTTGTTTGACTCTATGGTCAGTGGGCTCACTATTCCTTATGCTCCTTACATCATGATGCTCATCAAGGACACTCTGAAGAACCACAACTTCAGCCGGTATGATATGGAGCCCCATTCGTACAAGAGGGTTTATCAGAAGAGGAAAGAGGTCATTCCATCTTCTGCTGCTGCAGCTCCTGCCCGAGGTTCCTTCATGGGTGATGCTCGTCGTGGCGCCACCCGTCCGTCTCCGGTTCCTTCCTTTGCTCCGCCCAAGAATCTGAACTGGTTCCAGCGGAACATCCTGTGCATGAATGCGGACATCCGGAGGGGACAGTATGACACTTATCTTAGGCAGGAGAACATTCTCAAGCACCTTCCTCGCCTCGCAGATGACCCCCAGAGTCTGCTCCTCTCTCTTATGATCAGTGGAACAAGGGCTCTCAGTTTCCATGGACTCAGCTTGAGTCTCATCTTCTAGAGACAGCTTCTGCTGGCCCTTCCCGGCCATCCTACACTCGTGCCCGTACTTATGAGTCTTCAGAAGAGGATGATGCTGAGTCTGAGGAAAATGATGATGATGGTGCTGATGGCGGTGACGTGTTGGGGATGATGATGATGATGCCTCTGAGTCGGAGTGATCTACTTGGGCCGTAGCATCGCTCTTTTCCCTTTTTGGCGTTTCGATGCCAAAGGGGGAGAAGTAGTTCTATTAGGTCTCCGTGTGGGATTTGCATGGGTTTCGGGCACAAGCATATGCTTTTACCATTCTTGTTGCGCTTGTGTCCATTTATGTCGAACTTATTCGTGTTGTGTTTTCATGTGGAACTTATGTGTGTGAACCTTTGTGCTTAAGTTATGAGACATATGGATTTCTAATATGGTTATGAGTTGTATTCTTGTGCTATGGTTTATTTCTACTCTATTGTGCACAAGGTATAGTCCTCTCTCAAAGTCAACCTATTTTGATATGTCTCCCATGAAATTTCCTATCTAGTTTCCTTACTATTTGGAGGTGCCCTCTTCCTATATGTGTTGCATTTGTATTCAATGCAATTTAATTATATGCACACATTCAGGGGGAGCTTCTCATGTCTTAAGCTCGGGAATCTAGATAATATATAATTATGCTTTCCTTGCAAATCCTAGTGTTGTCATCTAACACCAAAAAGGGGGAGATTGAAAGGACATTTCTTAATCCCTTGTGTTTTGTGTGTTAGGCAACAACACTAGTGATGATTTAACATGTGAATCAAGTGATGCAGGTTTTAAGTGTGTAAAACATCTTTGCATCAAATCCAAAAAGGGAGTTGAAAAGAGCCAGTTTTGTTGCTGAAGAAAATCGGATTATCCGATGTTGGAAGATTCGGATTATCCGATTTGCAAAGTCTGCTGAATTCTGCTAAGGACTAGAAGAAACTTCACACTGAAGATATTCGGATTATCCGAGTTGGGAAGTATCGGATTATCCGATGATCAGGATTTGCTCGAAATCTGCTAAGGACTAGAAGAAACTCACACTGAGATTTCGGATTATCCGATGTAGTCTGATCGGATTATCCGATATCGGATAATCCGATGTTGACTTGGATCGGATTATCCGATTTACCTGTCTGCAACGGCTAGATTCTGGAGCAGTATATAAAGGCCTTCTCCTACCTTGGAGAGGGTACCACGACCAGAACTAAATCCCCCACCATTGTTGAAAGCTTCAACTCCCTAGATCTCTCTCCCTACCCACTCAAACACCTTGTCCTTCTAGGACTTGGGAGAGATGGCCTAGATCTACACTTCCACCCAAGCGATTTGATTTTCCCTCCGTTCTTGAGAGGGCTTGAAGCTTGTAAGTTCGTTGATACTTTGGATTGTCGTTGGTCGTTCTTGTGGCTTTGGGAGCCGCGGGGACTAGCCGGGAGCCTCCAATTAAGTTGTGGAGTCGTGCCCCGGCCTTGTGATTCTTGTGGCTTTGGGAGCCGCGGGAATTTGGTGAGAGCCTCCAATTCGGTTGTGGAGTGTGCCTCATCCTTGTAAAGGTTTGTTGCCGACCTCGAGGGCATCATATAGTGGCTCGTGGAACTCCTCATCGGAGGATAACACGAGGGAGATACGGTGTGCCATATCAAGGCTATTCGGAGTTCACTTTGTGACTCCGCACCGCTCCAACGGAGACGTAGCTTCCATTGGGAAGTGAACTTCGGTAGAACATCTCCGCGTCACCGTGTGGTTATCTCTTAACCTTCCTTTACTTGTATTGCTAGCTTATCTTGTGTAGAATATCTTGCTAGCTTGCTTATTGCTCATCATATAGGATTGTTCACCTAGTTGCATATCTAGTGAACTTATATTTGAGCAATTCCCAAATTTGTATCAAAAGAAAAAGAAAATTTGTAGTTGCCTATTCACCCCCCCCCCCCCCCCCTCTAGTTAACCTACTCGATCCTTTCAACAAGACTTTTGGATGTGGCACTCTTTTTTCAGCATGTCAAGTTCTCACAATGATATCAACATGTTTGAATGCTCTCGTGTGTTCTCATTGCTCGTAGAAGGCAATTCTCTAGCAGTCAAGTATGAGATAAAATGCCAACAATCCACCAAGGGATACTATTTAGCTGATGTTATCTATCCTTCATGGTCTACATTTATGAAGAAAAACTCCAATCCCGAAGAGAGATGTGTTTCAATCTTGTTGGGCTATGTGAGAGAAGAGGTCACCAACAAGAAAGTGCTAGGAAGCATGTTTAGCGGGCTTTTGATGTGTTCCAATCTCGTTGGGCTATCATTCGTCACTCAATTAAAACATGGAACGTTGAGACAATGTGCGTGGTAATCACGTGTGTGATGATGCACATCATGAATGTAGAGTATGAGCTTGATGACAACATTTATAACCAATTGTGGGACTATCAGGACGAGTTGATTGAGCTCGATGGTGGTCCGATAACGTTCCATAAATTCCTCACATGCATCATGACATGCGTGATCACGCAACTCACATTCATCTTCAAAATGATTTGGTTAAACATGTGTGGAATCACGTCGAAAACATTAGTTTTATCTTCTCATTTTTAATTTATTTGCTTGGGTAAACAATGTTTAAATTCATTAGATGATAAATAATGTTATTTAAAATTATTATGTAAATATATTTATTTGAAATATTTTATTTTTAATAATTAATTAGTTGTATAGAGTGGTAAAAAATGCAAAAAATGATGATAATAGAAAAAAGGGGACAAGGTCGGACCAAATTAAGTCGCCGCATTAGCTGACATGGCCAGAAAAAGGAGGACATGAATCGGATGCCTATCCTCGACGTTAGCCAAACAAATCGAAATTGATACATTCGTGTTAAGGTACCAAATGGGATTCACACAGAATTAAGCTGGATCCGGAGTACATATGGTGGGTACAAGCACAAGTGTGCTGAAAGAGGAAAAGCATGCATAAGAGGTAGGGTTCAGAGCCGGAGGTGGGAGAGAAGAGCCGCCGCCGTTTCGCCGTGATCCACTCGGATACCTGTTCGCTGCCTCTTGTGCTGGTACTTGTATCCAGCCTCGCTCGAGATGATGCATAGCCAGGCCCGACCCATGTGCTGGTCGAAGGAGTAGGCCCATGTAGAGTAGGCTCCTAACATCCCTCCCTTCTTGAAACTCGGCTTGACCCCAAGCCGACACCACCGACAACCACCCGGATCCCATTGCACTCGAAGTTCCTGTACATTGTCGAAGTCACGGTGGTAGTAGAAGTTGGAATAGACTTCAGCAAGGTAGAAGTAGCAGTTGCGGTGGATGGAAATCCAGTCGAGGGAGAAGTCGAGGACGTAACAATTGTCAGCACACTCGCAGTCGAAGCCGAGGTAGTAGTTGCAGACATTGACTTGGTCGGAAAATTCAGGTTGGAGAATGTTCCTCCCTCCTTGAGAAGGAGCTTGTCCGCAACACGTGGAGGACTCCAAACCATCCACAATCCCATGCGACTAACCAGGTCTGAAATGCATATGCAAGGCACAGTGAAGACCCCTGGAATTGCTCATAAGAATGCAGAGTTATAGTCACAGTTTTCCCAGAACTGTATAGTGCAAACGTGCAGCCTCCCGGATCCCATGACCACTGTGTGTATTTAGCATGTTGCCACACCGAGAGTAGGGCAAGAGAGAGCTCGTGGAGATCACTGCCTTGTTTAACGCCACTGAGTAATGTCATTAACTGACATGACCATATCAGCGTGATTGTTTTGTCCAATTGATTCCACAGTTCAAAACCAATCACAGCAGTGACCTCCAGGAATGCTAGAATCAGAGTTTGGGAAGACTGTGTACTGTTGTTGTGTTTTATGTCATCAATAAGAGTGTATGTCGCTCTTGGCCTGAATCTTGGAGTGCATACAAGCCCAGCAACAGCACCATCGACCCAATAGCAGACAATCCTGCATTTGGCTTGAGTGATATCCTCATCCACAACAAGGAGCAAGTTGTCTTTTAAATCTGCACTAGCAGTTTCAGAGCACTCCGATTGATGTGACCATGCAATCTTCCATTGGAACAGGGCAAAACCACACTGGTTAATATGGACAATAAACAAGGAGACAAGCTTTGCAACGGCAATCGGAACAGCGAGAAGCACAAACCCCAGCCGACTGTGATGATCCATAAAAAGAACACGAGTGGCTTCACTTGGCTTACATTCAGGCAGGAGCAAGCTACAACTAGTATACCGCTCTGCTTGAGAACAAGTCCACAATAAACAACCACCATTTTGTTGCCACACATGTGATCCAGGAGCAAGCAGGTTGGTAACAGAGATGGACAGTGCCCGAGCAACATGCCACTGGAAATAACGAAAACACTTAGCATCAAATTGCCAGGCTATTTCCCATTCAAATAATGTCAAGCCATACCGAGTTGCACTAGCCATGTCAAAGAAGAGGAAACTGAACCAAGGAATGCGCCATAGTTGGAAAACACTTGCACCTCTGTTAATCAGACCACTCATTATAAGTTTTGGAGATTTTACGCATGGTTTCTTCGGCAAATTTTCTGAAATATTCAGGCTCATACCAAGAGAAGTAAACTGCTCCTGTCGGTCAGCGATTCGCCGCACATTGGTGATCTTCTCTGCTCGGTCAAGCTCGCATCGCAAGCAAATAATATGCAGTGTTTTAATCCAGGATAGACTGTCAGGAAAGGGGTACCTCACACCAACAACAACTGAAAAATCTCCATAGGTACCTTGAAGTGGTAGCCTTGGTTCGGTGAGGTGCACACCATCAGGCAGGTTGCTGAAAGAGGGCCAGGGTATTGGTCGGAGCTTGCTGCTATCACACCAGTTCAAATACAGATAAGGAGGCGGCCATGGTGTGTGATACTGCATGTGCTCCTGGTGTCAGCTTGAGGACAAAGACGGTGGCGCAGACGGGATGAACGCAGACGCCAATGCATAGATGCCGCTGTGTGGGCTTCCCAACGATGAGGTGATTACCGTGGATGCTACAGCCTTGCTGACCTCGTCGTCGAAGGTTTCATCACTTTCTGCTGGGGTGGAAACAGGCGTCAACTCATTGGCTTCGCTGCTTGGACATTCTGTCGAACAGGTCACGGGCGCTACAACGGTGATGCTTGTAGGACCAGGAGTGATAGTGACCGGAGTCAGGCGCTCGGCCGTCCTTGCCGACACGGTGACGAGCTCGGCTGTGGGTGACGGCTTGGAGTCGTCGCAGATGCCATGCTCGACGGCGTCATTGTTGTGGGCGAGCTCGGTGGACGACGCTGGGGTGGTTTGGGCCGCGCACTCCGTCAAACAGGATGCGGGCGCCAAAGCGATGGTGTTCATGGGAGCACCAGGAGCGAGCACTACTGGCTCCCCGATGGCAGGAACAAGAGCCGGGCGCTGGGCCTCCCTTGCCGACGCTGTGGTAAGCTCGGTTGCGCTGGGGCTCGCCGTCACGGACGCGAGGAGGTCGGAGTTGCGGCGCAAGCAACCGGAGGCGCGTAGCATAGATTGATTAAGTGCGTCCAAACCAGCACGAATATCATCGTAGACACGGTGTTGTTCGGCTTGCCAATCATCAAGGTATGCCTTGAGCTCGGGATTCATGGCGGTGGGTGGGGTGGAAAAAATTGGGGAAATTTTGGAGAAGGGTGGTGAGGAGGCTCTGATACCAGATGTTAAGGTACCAAATGGGATTCACACAGAATTAAGCCTGGATCCGGAGTACAGATGGTGGGTACAAGCACAAGTGTGCTGAAAGAGGAAAAGCATGAATAAGAGGTAGGGTTCAGAGCCGGAGGTGGAGAGAAGAGCCGCCGCCGTTTTGCCGTGATCCACTCGGATACCTGTTCGCTCGAGATGATGCACAGCCAGGCCCGGCCCATGTGCTGGTCGAAGGAGTAGGCCCATGTAGAGTAGGCTCCTAACAATTCGTCTCCGTTTTAGGTCGGCCTGTTGAATTTGACCTTACCTCCATTGACTACGCCGGTGGTTACCGTCTCCTCTATCGTTTATCAGTGGTTCCTCCTCCTCGCCATAGGCTAATTCGGTGTCAAAGATGTTAACTAGGCAGTTCAAAAAAAGTTGTTAACCAGGCTATTTGGGTTATGTGCACTAGATTACCCTAAATAGTGAAATTTGGCTTGTTGAAGTACTGTGGTTGCTTGTAAACTACAGTAATTCAGATTAGACTCGCCCCCTGTATTCTGACGCTCCCAGTCGGCCGTGCTACCCCCTGCTAAGTGCACCAGCCAGTCCCCACTCTCCACTCGCCCCGCCCAAACCCTACCCCGTCGATCGCTCCCGCTCCAGCTCCCTCGCCGGCTTCCGGCCAACGCCGATCGCTCCTCTCCCAGCTCAGGTTATCTCTACTACACATCCTCTGATTCCCCTACCTTCCCTGTGTCGCATTCCAATTTTGCTTTTACCTCTTCTCTGCCTTTTGGATTGCGCCTAATTTGGGTCGATGGGTGCTGCTATGGTTGTCCGCTTGGCTCTCTAGTCCCTTCCGCGTGGGACTTTCCTCGTGCATATCATTTTCTAGCTTTTGTGTGGGCGCGCCAAGGCGTGTTGTTGAGGTAGCGGCCGCCGTCGCCATGCCGCAACGTTGTGGGTGGTCATGTGCAGTCGTAAATGGGGGCGCGGGATCCTGAATGGTGGTGGTGGCTGACTGGCTGGGTAGTGACCTCGCGAGATGCAGACGCGAAAAGATTATACTTTTTACCCACCCCCTTTTGTTTAGCCCTAGGGTTGTAATTTAGCCCTGATCGGGATGCTCATCAGAGGATTAGTGTGCTTACGTAACTTTTGTGGTTGGCATTATGCAGATAATGCAACGATGTCAATACGCTACTAGTAGGTTTATGGTCTGTGGTCAATTCAGTTCTTCAAAAAGTTGCCTTTCGTAAATATTTCATTTCTTTTGCTGGCTTTGCAATTGAGCAGAGAAATGCATATCAGTTTTTTTGATATCCTATGGATTTGTTTTTCTTGAAGCAACTATGGAGCTACTTATAGTGAGTTCCTCTGTTGGAATTACAACGAAATCACCACCTCGTATTTTAAATTTGGGTTTTTTCTGATGATATCTTTCATAATAAAATATGGATGTGCTGGGGAACTACAATTTATCACTATTGTAGAAATTGGGGCTTGGAATCGTCCTCAATCGTTGTCCCTGTGTAATTACCGCCAAGGTTTTTGAAAAGAGAATACAACTACATTATTACCAATGGTTACATTGCTGGCGCTATCGTTTTCTGGAAACGGACGGATACATTTTCCACAATCACTTTTTTCATTAAGATTTATGTATGCACAAGTGAAAACACTTTAATTTTACATGTACGCATTTATCTAAGAGACGATTTCAAGGAAAGTAACATAGTCAATTGTGTCTTGTTAGGGAACTCCATAATCGTTTTATTCAATCTAAGCTATACGTTTTGTGTTCGAGGCGGTTTTAGCATAATCTGTTCCAAACCTGAAATTAAGGTAGTTACTAAATTTACTCTAGACAAGGAAGCGGTTCCAGTTCCATCATTTTGACTCATGCCATTTGTGATACATGTGATAGTTGTATGCTGGCCTAATTCCTTTCACATCCTAGTATACTACCCACAGAAGAATCCAAAGGTTATAAGTAATTTGGATTTTTTTTAATTTAAGCTATTTTAGCTAAAGTAGTTAGAAAAACGTAAAGGCATGTGTACCCATGTAGGAGTACGTCATTTTTATAATCCAAGTGTTTATTGTCAGTTACTCAGTTTTGAGAAAGTGGCAGAAATAAACCCCTCTAGAGTTTGTGTGTATCGTGGCAATTGAATGTATCATATTTAAAAATCACTACTGTTCATCTACTGTGAAAGACAACACCAAACATATATTCATCAGATTCTCTATTTGGTCTGCATCATGTTCCCATCCACAAGGTTAAGTAGCAGTGGACTTAGCATATCATTTGCATTATGTAATTGGAGAATGTCAGAATGATGACAACATGATTGTTATTTCACCTGGTGGATAAAGGGATACTCCAGAGTCCATATGACGTAATTTGTCAAAGAGCGTTGAAAAGCAGCTGCTCACCAACACAAAACAAGTGTCTGCTAAGAAATTTGCTTTGTCAGTTTTGAGTGATTGATTTTCTTTTTTCGTTCACTTGCTCCCACTGTGAAATTGTGACTCAATTTTATTCGTTGTTATTTATACTTATGTATTGGATTTAAGATCTTCATACAACATGATTGATCTATTCTCTAGTTTTTGTGGGCCTGTTCTATACTTGATGTGTTCGTCATACAACTCGTCCTACTTAACACCGCCTTCAGGGAAGTCTGGGACTTGGTTAGCCAAAATACTTGATGTGATCTTTTTTTGTTTCTTTGGCCTCGTTTGTACTTTGTTTTCTCCTATCTGATCAATGAATTTAGCAGCGAACCTGCTAACATTCAAAAAAACAAAATAAGGTGCAAACATGTTGGTCCCTGGTTGAGTGCATTAAAAAATGTAGTGTAAAATCATAAAAGAACTTGGACAGAATCCGTAAGATATAGATTTAATGGCGATATAGTTATGGATCGACTACCCTGTGGTTATCTCTGCTTCAATATAGTTTTGTCCACGTGAAGTTACGAGGGTGGGCAACTGAGCTGCTGAGAATGCTCTTATGTCTAATGCATCTTACCAAATTTCTACTAGCAGTAAATTTACCTGTGCTAACTCATTTATGGTTCTATTCCATTTATCCTGACATGCATACTGGCATATTTAGGTGGTATATTACTTCATCTGCAATATCATACAATCCTTGTGCTGGAATTTATGTTACTATATATTTATCAGGTCATCATAAAGGTTTTGTCAGTTTTACATTTGCTTTTACTAACAGTTGCTTATTCTTTTCTATATCCGCAGGGCGCGATTGCACTGCAATTTATCTTTGCATATTGGTGTTCCATTAAGTGATCAGAAGGTTTACATCTGCTCTTACTAGTTCGTTACCAGGAACATGTTAGTTGGAGCATATTGATGTCACGCTGCTAGTAATATATGTGAAAGCTTTCGTGGCAGTTTGGTAGATAATTTTATGGAGTGCAACAGAGAAGAGGCTTTGAGGGCCAGAGAAATTGCAGCAAAAAAGCTGGAAAATAAAGACTTTCTTGGGGCCAGAAGGATTGCACTTAAAGCTCAAAGGCTCTTTCCAGAGCTTGAGAACATACACCAGCTGATAACTGTCTGTGAAGTGCATTGTTCTGCACTGGCGAAAATCAATGAAGACTTAGACTGGTATAGTATTCTCCAAGTGGAAGCGACAGCAGACGACACGGTCATAAGAAAGCAATCTGACAAACTTGCCTTTTGGCTCCAGCCTGATAAAAACACTCTCTCTGGTGCTGAAGTTGCTCTGAAATTGGTCTCTGAAGCTCATACGATATTGTGTGATCGTACGAAGCGAGCTTTGTATGACATCAAAAGGCAGTATGCTTCCAAACATGTGATAAACAAGGTTACACAGCTACCAAATAAGACTGGTGCAAACACAAGTCATGAGGTTGGATGCAACCAATCACCTGCTTTTGTACTGGTGTTCTGGACCATATGCCCGCATTGTCAGAGGCGATTTGTGTACTACAAACGGAACTTTTTGGTCGTCTGTGATGGCTGTGGTAAATTGTTCTTTGCATTAAAGCTTCACGAGCAGGCTATGCCCTCGAGTTTCCTATCTGATTCAGCGAATAATGCTCAAGTTTCACCAGGAAAGTTTTCAGGTCAAGAACATGGCGTCACCAATCAGCATGCCCAGTATACTAACATGTATTCTACAGAGGGGAACATTGACGCCGAACCTCCGATGAATGCTGCTAGAATTGATGCACATAAAAAACGGGATGACATGGTAGGCGGTAATGAGGAAGGTAACCGTCGGAGACAAGAATCAATATAGTTCAGTTTTCAGAAACGAACCAACCTAAATCTTCTGCGCCTGTTGTAGACAAGGAATCAGTTAGCAATTCGACACCAGATCGTTCTGATCCAAACTTCATTTCCACACAGAACTTGAGAAGTGAAGATGCATCTCTAGTGCCAAACATTGCAGGGCCCTCCAGTCTTCAGAGATTAGGTAAGAGAAAGCAAGATAATGGCGCTGACTGCTGCCACGTCACAGAATCTTGTAATAATAAGAGGCAAAGGAAGCATGACTCCACATCTAGTGCTTATGAGCAAATAACTGATGATAATGCTGCTGCTTCTGAGAATCATGATATTAGCAGAGTGGATATCCAAGATGAAGGAATAGCAAGGCATGAAGCCAATCAGCAATGTTACAAGGAAGCAAGTGGTAGTGCTCCTCAGAACCTTGACAGTCCTGTGGTTGCCTACCATTGTCCTGAGTTCTTTGATTTTGACAAGTTCAGAGATGTAAACAAGATTGCAGTTGATCAATTCTGGGCTATTTATGATGACCTTGATGGCATGCCAAGATTTTATGCTATGGTAAAGCATATCGATACTTCAAACCTTACAGTTCATCTGACGTGGCTGGAGCACAAAGCAATGAATGAAGAAGAGGCCAACTGGTCTAATAAAGAATTGCCTGTATCTCAGGGAAACTTTTGCTTGGGCGGAGAAACAGACGTATTAAAAGACCCATCCATGTGGTTGTCTCACAGAGTTTCATCGACTAAAAGCAAAAATGGGAACTCATATGAAATAAATCCTAACAAGGGTGAGGTATGGGCTCTTTATAAAGGATGGAATATGCAATGGAGCTCCGATGCCGATAACCATCGATCCTATGGATATGATATAGTGGAAGTCCTCTCCGATGGCTCAACTAGTGCTGATGTCACTGTTTCGCTGCTAATGAGGATCGATGGCTTTGTCAGTCTATTTACACGAGCTAAGGACAAACCATTTTTTTCGATACCATCAAGTGAGCTACTCAGATTTTCTCACAGCATCCCAGTTTATAGAACAAATGGAAATGAAAGGGTAGGCATTGCAGAAGGGTTACTGGAATTAGATACAGCAGCTCTTCCAAGTGATCTGGAAACATTTCCTTCCGTTAGTCTTGAATCTTGCATGCCTTCGGAAACTGTTTATACATATCCAGAATCTGAATTCCACAACTTTGATCAAGACCGCTCATGTGAGAAGTTTGAAAGTGGCCAAATTTGGGCTCTCTACAGTGACGACGATACATTCCCGAACGTCTATGGCTGGGTGAGCAAAGTTGAGATGCAACCGTTCAAAGTTCATTTGATCTGGCTTGAGGCCTACCGTCAACAGGTGCAGGAGAAGTTGGTGTTGGGGCAGGATGCACCTGTGAGCTGTGGCAAGTTCAAAATACAAAGCTGGGAAACGGAGTATAGTGGAACTAACACCTTCTCTCATTTGGTAGAAAATTTCCAAATCTATACAAACTGGCAGGTTACTATTCTTCCGAAGATGGGTGAAGTTTGGGCCATCTACAAGAACTGGCCACCTGATCGGGTAGTTTCCAGCAACTGCAGCGCTAATCGTTGTGTTGAATATGCTATTGGGGAGATCGTCGAGTGCAGTAAAGGAAGCATACTATTTTCCTTTCTGACTAAAGTTGATGGCTACGTCGCCGTGTTCCAGCCTGACACGATCAAGGGAGTACTTAAAATACGTACGAAAGATAACCTGAGATTTTCTCATCGGATCCCATCATTCCGTCTGACAAAGGAGGAGGGTGGCAAGCTTCGGAACTTCTATGAGCTCGATCCAGCCTCTGTTCCTGACGTATTCCTACAGAAGGGTGCCGCCTTGAAATGACTCTGTTAACACTTGCTCCTTTTCCAAAGACAGCAAGAAGCGAATGCAGAACTCTGTATGGTTTTGTATTTTGCACCTGAACATCTAGGGCGCGGAATATGTGGGCTAAATTATGTTGAATTTGCAGGACCATGCATGCTAACTTCCTTTCGTGTTTCGTGACCTCCTAATTTGTGTAATACTATTGGTAGTCATGTTGAACTGAAAGGTGTTCCCTGTTGCACTTGTATTTTGCTGGATGCAGTGGAGCTGTTGGGAGTTGGGACATGTATATTGGTGCTGTTTCTTTGCTTTACTATATATATGTAGCTGGTAATATCCGTGCCATACTTGTGTGCGAGTACTTGGCCAAGAAGTGTCGAGATGCTCAGCTCGATCGTGAGAAAAAGAAGCAGAAAGAGTAGGTCAATCTCGTTCGTGCCGGTGAAGGAAATGATCATGGTCTGCTCATGGTCGTGGTCACCGAGGTGGCTAGGGCTGGACATAAAGCTCGATTTTCGTTAAGCTTATTGAACACTCGTCAGCTCGGCTCGTTTGAACTCGACTCGTTTTGTTAATGAACCGAGCTGACTTTGAATTTTAGCTCGCTAACACTAACGAGTTAAACAAATGAACTAATGAGTTTCACGAACAACTCGTTAAGCTCGCCAATATTTCCTGCATAGCCTCGGTGATGCTTGATGTCGATGTTTCACGAAGAATTTTAGCTCGCCGTCGATGTTTCACGAAGAATTTTAGCTCGCTGATCGATGTTTCATTGTTCAAGTACTTCTATATAAGTTAATATGTTATATTTTACTCATGTCCGGGTGATGCTTGATGCATTTAAGTAGTTGACTATTTTAATACATCTCCTTAACGAGTTTAACGATCTGTTCGTGAGGCTCGCGAACAGATAACGAACCGAGCCGATCTTTGAATTTAGCTCGTTATCCTTAGTGAGCTTAATGATCCGAGCCTTAACGATCACGAACTATAACGAGCCGAGCCTTAACGATCCGAGCAGCTCGTTAGTCCAGCCCTAGAGGTGGCCAACACGGAAGTCGTCACTCCACAGCCCACAGGTGGTCTTCCTCAGCGAAGAGAAGGTGATCCCTGTTCCTTCACCAGATGGCGTTTGCTACCTTGATACAGGTGCAAGCATCTACATGACGGGCGAGCGACACATGTTTGCAACCCTTGATCAAGACCATGCACGACACTTTTTTTTTTTTTGAACATAAAAGATTTTATTCAGTTTAGGTGCACTTTACAGATAGCAGCGTGAATGGAGTCACGCTAGATACAGAGAGTATGTCCCTTCCTGGACATTGACCTGCTTCTGAACTTAAGCAACGAATAGCTACAGATCTGTTACGAATTTTAAGAGCTAAACGTGCTTGATGATCCGCTTTGACATTGTTGCTTTGCTGATGTGGGCAATCCTGTTGCAATGGAAGGAGGGAGCAGCCTTGATAGCTGCAAGTAGAGGTCTGTTCTCCCAATGGCCTGGAGCGTCAAAGACTGACTGCGATTTTGCCGCCGAGGTTAGCACCAAGCAATCTGAGTAAAAATGGGGCTCTTGAACCTGGAGTATATCAGCCAACTTAGTAGCTAAAAGTAGTCTGTAGGACTCTGCCTGGAGTGGCGATGAAACTGGCGGCGAGAGTGCTGAAACATGTAATTGCTTTGACGTGTTGATTGCCCTGCATGATGATAATAACGCCTAGTCCAGCTTGGCTGTTTTCAGTTCCTCCGCTTTTCTCCCAGGCTGCATCACAGAAGATATGATTCCCTGCAAACATATTGGCATCCTGGAATTGTGAAGAAGCTTGAGATGCTTGCAATTGCTTGTCCTGTGCATGTTCTTTTCCTTGCTGCCTACCCAACTCACATGCCTCCAATGCGGTTCCTTTGATTATTGCATCCGCTGCCGCAAACACTTGGGAAGGCCTGCACATTTTCCTGCAAAATAGAGTATCGTTCTGAGCTTTCCAAAGACACCACAGAAAAGTATAAAGTGCAGTAGAATTTATTTGCGGATGTTGAGAGGTGAGCAAAGTTTGGATCATGTCAGGAATGGTACGATGATGTTCAGCCATAAAGTCAATTTTAATAAACCAAGGATAGCAGTACCAAGATGCCTTAGAAAAAGGGCATAAAAACAACATATGCATCTCGTCTTCTATGTTGCCACATCTAGAGCAGCTTTCATTGATATGCTTTGAGTATTTGCTTGCCCTCTTACCCGTAGGAAGCGCTTTCCTGAGTAGTCTCCAAGCGAAAGTTTGAATGCGTGGCGCCAAATGCTTGTCACGCCATACCTGATTAAGGAGGGAAATAACCTGCGTAGAAACCGTTTTGGGCCTTTGCCTTGGAGGGAGCTGAAGGTTGTTGAAGCAGTGCTTGTAAGCACTTTTGGAGGAGAACTCGCCTGTTGGGGTTAGTTTCCAAATCAAAGTATCCTGCCCAGTTGCATTAATAATGGGAGTTTGGAGAATAGTGTTTATATCAGCCTTCTGGTCTGCAATCTTAAAGGCAAAACCTCTCTTAATTTCAGCTACTACATATCAAATTGTTGATGGAAACAGCTCTATATGGAGCTCTCCTTTTGTTTACCCTGCACAAGTTAAAGATCTTTGGATTCCTGGCCATAAAATTTGGAACACAAATTTGATCAATTCTCTGTTCAGCCCTGAAATTGCAGACACGGTTAAGTTTGGTGACGGATCAGTTGTGGCGATCCGTGGCAGACGAACATGATCACTGGAGCTCACAACCAAAAATCTCCACTCGGAGGAAACATATTTCGAGAAAGCAATCCACTCAATCTTCTTGTGGTTCTTATACCGTAAAGTCCTTTTAACGAAAGACAATCTTTTTTTGACGATGTAACACCAGTAGGCATACATTACTACTTGCATTGATAATAGTACGAATACAAAGTTGAAACAAATACAAGTAATAGGAAACTAGGAGGATACAACCGATTATACTGCTGCATACCGCCCTCACGCAACTATCAAGCACCCACGTCCTTCGTCGTCGCCGGAGAAGAAAAGCACCAACAACAGTTGATCCACATCTTGACGTTGAAGAAACCCCTTGCCATGAGGCGTTTAGATGTAAAAAAATGCAGTTTTTGTAATGATAATGAAACGACACAACACCTTTTTATCACTTGCCCTTTTGCCAAAATAGTTTGGCGTATAGTCCATACAGCTTTCGGCCTTGCGCCACCAACTAATATTACGAACATGTTCAGTAATTGGTTGAATGAAATCGCTAAAAAAGATGAAGTTCAAATTAGGATTGGAGTCTGTGCTTTATTATGAACTATCTGGCGGGCGTGTAATGATATGGTGTTTAACAAACCAAGAGTCCCTTCTCTTTTGCAGGTTATACCGTTTAGTACTCATCGGATCCGTTCATGGTCACTTTTCAGCCTGCGGACAAGCGGGATCATATGGGTACAGCCGGCTGGAATCGGTGGCACGGGATTTCTTCAGCCATGGCGCCTCATTGCTTTGATAGGTGGATCACGCATTTATTAACTGCGCAAACAAGATGCTTATTTTTTCTATTTTTTAATATATGGTTAATCCATGTTGAGACTCTTTGTGACCGGTGATTTGTAATAATTTGCCGTACCAAAGATTTTAATAAATTGAATAAAGGCCATGTGCATCGATTGATGCAGAGAGCCTGGGGTGATACCTCCTTTTGAAAAGAAAGCAATCCACATTAATTATCTACTGCGTAATATTTTGTGATCGTGCAATGGAGAGTCGGGAGACTTCGGAAAGGGCCCGTCGGTGTCCGAAATCGCCCGCGTGGTTTGCTCCGGGCGGCCGCATGTAAATTAGTAGATTCGAGAGCCCACTGTTTTCTGACGCTCCCACTCTTGTTGGTCGTACTACCCGCAGACCGCAGAGTACACACGCCAGTCTCCACTTTTTTCTTTTAGAAAAGAGGGCGAATCCACGGCCTTTACATCAAAATGATGCACACAGCCTCCGCAATTTATTGCTTCTGACGCTCCCACTCTTGTGGTCGTACTACCCGCAGAGTACACACGCCAGTCTCCACTTTTTTCTTTTAGAAAAGAGGGTGCGAATCCACGGCCTTTACATCAAAATGTTGCACACAACCTCCGCAATTTATTGCAACGTATCAATATTCAAGGTTTGGATCACTCAGCGTGGATATAAAAATCAGCCAGGTAAATAAAGCCCTAGCCATCTAATTTCTTATGATGTAGCCACCCACCCGACAGAACATAGCCCATACAATTTTCATCATTCGAGTACATCCTGTATCCATGTGACCACTCTGATCCGCAGGAAGAAGATATGACCACAGATGGATCCAGTAGGTCGCCTTGTTTATAACCTGCAAATAATGGGAAGATTGTGCATTGTTACAAATACTGTCATTATGGCAATTCCAAATTGCCCATAGAAGCGGGAGCAACGCCAATTCTAATTCTGATACGTGCTTTACATTTATTGTCCACACCTATATATGACCATGGGAAGGCTTGTCCGACTCGGTCTAAAATTTCAGGGGCTGGGCTTGTCCATGGGCCAGGATTTCAGCCCAAACGTCACATGAGACTAGGCCTATGCTTTGCATATTGGTGTTTTAAGTTAGAGACCTGGCTCGAGACCCGAAAGTCCGATGGGAGTTTGCAGCTATGGGAGGGCCTGTGCAGATTTCGACGGTGGGCTTTGTTTTGCCCGGCCCGACCCATGGCCAGGTAGGACCACACCATTAAACCAGCTACCAAACATATTTGATACTCACTCCGTCCCAAAATAACTGTCTTAGATTTGTCAAAAAATGGATGTACCTAGACATGAAACAAGTATAGATACATTCACTTTTGGACAACTTTGAGACACTTATTTTGGGATGGAGGGAGTATATTAGTCCGAGGGTAGATGTTAAATGTAAAATGCACCTGTCTCCACTGCGACCAACCAACCCCAAGCCGTCGATTGCCCCGCTCGCTCGCCGGCTTCCGGCCACCACCGCCGTCGCTCCACTCCTAGCTCAGGTTGTTTGTGCTACCCGTGCTCTGGTTCCCCTTCCTGTGCCGCATTTCAAGTCCCCCCTCTTCTCGCCATTGGGATCGCGTCTAATTTGGGTCGATATGTGCTGCTATGGTTGTCAGCTTGGCTCCCCAATGCCTTCCGCGTGGGTTTTCTCGCTCATACACAATCGTTCATATCCTATTTTAGCTTTCGCGTAGGCGAGGGTGGGTTGTTGAGGCAGGAACCGCCATCCCCATGCCGCAGCGTTGCTGGTGATTTGGCGCCATCGTAAATCGGGTGCAAAATTGTGAACGGAGTTGGTGGTGGGTGGTGGCCTCGCGAGACGCAGACGCGAACGGACTAGGATTTTTAAGCACCCCCACTTTTTAGGCTTAGGGTTTGTAGTTTATTAGTCCTAATCAGGATGCGCTTCAGAGGATTAGTGTGCTTAATTAAGTAGGGTGGTTTGCATGCTACAGGAATGCAACGATGTAAATACGCTACAATTAGTTTTATGGTCTGATGGTCAACGCAATTCTTCAAAATGTTGGCTTTGGCGTAAATGTCATTTCTTTTGTGCGTTTCACAAGATTGAGTGAAGAAATGCATATCAATTGTTCGATGTCCTGTGGATTTTTCTGTAAGAAATCAGTTGGCGTCTCAACGAAATCACCGGCTGGTATTTACAATTTTCCTTTTCTGATAATATCCTTCATAATAAAATACGAATGTGGGTGGGAGGACTGCAATTTTTTGATTAGTGTAGAAATTGGGCTTGGAATCGTCCTCAGTCATCATACCTGTGGAATTGCCACCAAGCTTGTTCTGAAGAGAGAATACAACTACATTGCTATCATTGGTTACATTGCTGGCGCTATGGTAAGATTTATGTATGCACAAGTGACAACACTGTAATTTTGCATGTCCGCATTTCTCTAAGAGATGATTTCAAGGAAAGTAACCTAGCCAACCACGTCTTGTTAGAGAACACCATAAGATTTCCATTCAATCTAAGCTAACCTGTTGTGTTGGATGCAGTTTTAGGATAATCTGTTTCAAACTTGAAACTAAGGTAGTTATTAAATTTTCTCTAGACAAAGGAGCCGTTCCATTAAATTTCCATCTGTTTGACTCATGCTATTTGTGATGCAAGAGAAGTATGCTGGCATAATACCTTCTCACATGCTAGTATACTACCCACAGCAGAATCCGAAGGTTATAATTTAATTAGGATTTTTAGTTTAAGCTATTTTAGCCACAGTAGTTAGGAAAAAAAGTAAAGGCATGCGAACTGAGCCATGTACGGCATTTTTATAACCCAAGTGTTTATTGTCAGTTTTGAGAAAGTGGCTGAGATAAACCCATGTGTGTGTAGTGTCGTGGAAATTGAATGTATCGTAAACGTCACTAATGTTCATCAACTGTGAAAGACAACACCAAACATATACTCGTTAGATTCTCTATTTAGTCCGCATCATGTTCACATCCACATAGTTAAGTAACAGTAATCTTAGCATATCATTTCCTTTATGTAAGTGGAGAATGTCAGAATGATGACAACATGACTGATTATTTCACCAGGTGGATAATGGGATACTCCAGAGTCAATACAACGTAATTTTTCAAAGGGTGTGTAAAATTAGCTGCTCACCCACACGCAAAACAAGTGGCTGTTAAGAAATTTTCTTTGTCGGATTCGAGTGATTTGATTTTCTTTTTTCTTTCACATGCTTCCACTGTGAATTTGTGATCCAATTTTCTTCTCATTGTCATTTATGCTTATGTATTGGATTAAAGATCTGCATACAACTTGATTGATCTATTCTCTAGTTTTTGTGGGCCTATTCTATTCTTCGTATCCATCATGCAACCCGTCCTACTTAACACTGCCTTCAGGAAAATCTAGGACTTGGTTATCCAAAATAAGGTGCATCCATGTTGGTCACTGGTTGAGGGTATTAACAAAGGTAGTTTAAAATCATACAGACTTGGATAAAATCCGCACGTTATACAATTAACGGCGAGGATAGTTATAGGTCGATTTTACCCTGTGGTTATCTCTGCTTCAGTATAGTCCTGTCCACCTGTCATTACGAGGGTGTGCAGCTGAGTTGCTGAGAATTCGCTGTTGCTTAGGTCTATCATATCTTATTAAATCTCTACTAGCAGTATTTTTGCATGTGCTCAATCATTTACAGTTTTATTCTATTTATCCTGACATGCATACTGTATATTTAGGTGGTATTTTACTTTATCTGCAATATAATGTAATCCTTGTTCTGGAATTTACGTAACTGTATTTATCAGGTCATCATTGTTAGAATAGTTCTATCAACCAACTATCCCAAAAGACCGATCTGATTGGAAGAGGTGATATGATATACTTAACACCCCCCCTTCACACCCGACATGGGTGTGATAAGAAGAAGCAGCCTCCACACGCGTGGATAAATGGCTGGAGAAAGTGCGGGGACTGAGACTTGAACTCAAGACCTCAGGCTATGAGTGTTAGAACACCTCTACCAACCAACTGTCCAACCGGACCGATCTGATTGGAAGAGGTGATATGATATACTTAACACCCCTTCACACCCGACGTGGGTAACACCTCCCCTTGAGACTTGAACCCGACCCGGGCGCTCATAGAAATTGGGGATTAAATGGTGCGGGGATTGAGACTTGAACCTGAGACCTCAGGCGCTCACAGGTGTTAGAACACCTCTACCAACCAACTGTCCCACCAGACCGATCTGTTAGGAAGTGGTGATATTATATACTTGACATATACTTTTAACACCCCCCCTTCACATCCAGGAAAGGATGTGGAATGATCTACACTTCCCCTCACACCCCGGAAAGGATGTGGAATAAATGGTAGGGAAATGCGGGAGTTGAGACTTGAACCCAAGACCTCAGTGCTCTGATACCATGTTAGAATAGTTCTATCAACCAACTATCCCAAAGACCGATCTGATTGGAAGAGGTGATATGATATACTTAACAATCATAAAGGTTTTGCAGTTTTACATTTTCTTTCACTTGTTGCTTATTCTTTTCTATATCTGCAGGGCACGATGCACTGCAATTTATCTTTGCATATTGGTATTCCATAAAGAGATCAGAAGGTTTACATCTGCTGCTAGTAATATATGTGAAAGCTTTCGTGGCAGTTTGGTAGATAATTTTATGGAGTGCAACAGAGAAGAGGCTTTGAGGGCCAGAGAAATTGCAGCAAAAAAGCTGGAAAATAAAGACTTTCTTGGGGCCAGAAGGATTGGACTTAAAGCTCAAAGGCTCTTTCCAGAGCTTGAGAACATACAACAGCTGTTAACTGTCTGTGAAGTGCATTGTTCTGCACTGGATAAAATCAATGAAGACTTAGACTGGTATAGTATTCTCCAAGTGGAGGCGACAGCAGAGGACACGTTCATAAGAAAGCAATATGACAAACTTGCCTTTTGGCTCCAGCCTGATAAAAACACTCTCTGTGGTGCTGAACTTGCTCTGAAGTTGGTCTCTGAAGCTCATACAATATTGTGTGATCGTACAAAGCGAGCTTTGTATGACATCAAAAGGCAGTATGCTTCCAAACATGTGATAAACAAGGCTACACAGCTACCAAATAAGACTGGTGCAAAGACAAGTCATGCGGATGGATGCAAACAATCACCTGCTTTTGTACTGGTGTTCTGGACCATATGCCCGCATTGTCGGCGGCGATTTGTGTATTACAAACGGAACTTTTTGGTCGTCTGTGATGGCTGTGGTAAATTGTTCTTTGCATTCAAGCTTCATGAGCAGGCTATGCCCTCGAGTTTCCTATCTGATTCAGCGAATAATGCTCAAGTTTCACCAGGAAAGTTTTCAGGTCAAGAACATGGCGTCACCAATCAGCATGCCCAGTATACTAACATGTATTCTACAGAGGGGAACATTGACGCCGAACCTCCGATGAATGCTGCTAGAATTGATGCACATAAAAAACGGGATGACATGGTAGGCGGTAATGAGGAAGGTATCCGGTCGGAGACAAGAATCAATGTAGTTCAGTTTTCAGCAACGAACCTACCTAAATCTTCTGCGCCTGTTGTAGACAAGGAATCAGTTAGCAATCTGACACCAGATCGTTCTGATCCAAACTTCATTTCCACACAAGACTTGAGAAGTGAAGATGCATCTCTAGTGCCAAACATTGCAGGTGTTAAGTATATCATATCACCTCTTCCAATCAGATCGGTCTTTTGGGATAGTTGGTTGATAGAACTATTCTAACATGGTATCAGAGCACTGAGGTCTTGGGTTCAAGTCTCAACTCCCGCATTTCCCTACCATTTATTCCACATCCTTTCCGGGGTGTGAGGGGAAGTGTAGATCATTCCACATCCTTTCCTGGATGTGAAGGGGGGTGTTAAAGTATATGTCAAGTATATAATATCACCACTTCCTAACAGATCGGTCTTTTGGGATAGTTGGTTGATAGAACTATTCTAATAGATCGGTCCGGTTGGACAGTTGGTTGGTAGAGGTGTTCTAACACTTGTGAGCGCCGGAGGGACCCTAAAGGTCTCAGGTTCAAGTCTTGTCCCCGCACCATTTAATCCCCAATTTCTATGAGCGCCCGGGTCGGGTTCAAGTCTCAAGGGGAGGTGTTACCCATGTCGGGTGTGAAGGGGGGGGGGGGGGGGGTGTTAAGTATATCATATCACCTCTTCCAATCAGATCGGTCTTTTGGGATAGTTGGTTGATAGAACTATTCTAACAGCAGGGACCTCCAGTCTTAAGAGAAAGCAAGATAATGGCGCTGACTGTAGCCACATCATAGACTCCTGTAATAATAAGAGGCAACGGAAGCATGACTCCCCATTTATTGCTTATGAGCAAATAACTGATGATGCTGCTGCTGCTGCTGCGAATCATGCTATTAGCAGAGTGGATCGCCAAGATGGAGGAATAGCAAGAGATGATGCCAATCAGCAAAGTTACAAGGAACCAAGTGGTAGTGCTCCTCAGAACCTTGGCAGTCATGTGGTTACCTACCATTGTCCTGATTTCTTTGATTTTGACAAGCTCAGAGATATAAACAAGATTGCAGTTGATCAAATCTGGGCTCTTTATGATAACCTTGATGGCATGCCAAGATTTTATGCAATGGTAAAGCATATCGATAATTCAAACCTTACGATTCAGCTGACGTGGCTGGAGCACAACGCAAGGAATGAAGAAGAGGCCAACTGGGTTGATAAAGAATTGCCTGTATCTCACGGAAACTTTTGCTTGGGAGGAGAAACAAACGTATTAAAAGACCCATCCATGCACTTGTCTCACAGAGTTTCATCGACAAAAGGCAAAAATGGGAACTCATATGAAATAAATCCTAACAGGGGTGAGGTATGGGCTATTTATAAAGAATGGAACATGCAATGGAGCTCCGATGCAGATAACCATCGATCCTATGGATATGATATTGTGGAAGTCCTCTCCGATGGCTCAACTAGTGCCGATGTCACTGTTTCGCTGCTAATGAGGATTGATGGTTTTGTTAGTCCATTTACACAAGCTAAGGACAAGCCATTTTTTTCGATACCATCAAGTGAGCTACTCAGATTTTCTCACAGTATCCCCTTTTATAGAACAAATGGAAATGAAAGGGTAGGCATTGCAGAAGGGTTACTGGAATTAGATACAGCAGCTCTTCCAAGTGACCTGGAAACATTTCCTTCCATTAGTCTCGAATCTGGCATGTCTACAGAGACTGTTTATACATATCCAGAATCTGAATTCCACAACTTTGATCTAGACCGGTCATGTGAGAAGTTTGATAGGGGCCAAATTTGGGCTCTCTACAATGACATCAATACATTCCCGAACATCTATGGCTTGGTGAGCAAAGTTGAGCTGCAACCGTTCAAAGTGCATTTGACCTGGCTTGAGGCCTGCCGTCAACAGGTGCAGGAGAAACTGCTGTTGGGGCCTTTGAGCTGTGGCAAATTTAAAATACGAAGCTGGAAAGCGGAGTTTGGTGGAACTCATACCTTCTCTCATTTGGTAGAAAATAGTCAAATCGATACAAACTGGCAGGTTAAAATTCTTCCCAAGACGGGTGAAGTGTGGGCCATCTACAAGAACTGGTCACCTGATCGGATAGTTTCCAGGGACAGCCGCACTAATCGTCGTGTTGAATATGCTATTGGGGAGATCGTCAAGTGCAGTAAAAGAAGCATACTGTTTTCCTATCTGACTAAAGTTGATGACTACATCGCCGTGTTCCAGCCTGACATAACAAAGGGAGTTCTTAAAATACCTATGAAAGAGAATCTGAGATTTTCTCATCGAATTCCGTCATTCCGTCTGACAAAGGAGAATGGTGGCAAGCTTCGGAACTTCTATGAGCTCGATCCAGCCTCTGTTCCTGAGGTTTTCCTACAGAAGGGCGCCCCCTTGAATTGACTCTGTTATCACTCCGAAGACAGCAAGAGTAGAACTCTATCTGGTTTTGTATTTTGCACCTGAACATCTAGGCTCGGCATATGTGTGCTAAGTATGTTGAATTCGCATTGCAGGACCATGCATGCCATGCTAACTTCCTTCTGCGACCTCCTAATTTATCTATCTAATACTATTGTAGTCATGTTGAACTGAAAGTAATTCCCTGTTGCACTTGTATTTGCTGGATGCGGTGAAGTTGTTGGGGGCATGGATATTGGTGTGTTGTTTCCTTGCTTTACTATGTCTATCTGGTCCCGCAAAAAAAAATATGTCTATCTGGTAATATTTGTGCCATACTTGTGTGCCCGTACATATGAAAGAACACAGGATAGTAATTAGCATATGAAACCGCGGGCAGCATGATCTCAGAACGGTGATTTGGAGCTCGGGCTCCATGGAGCCCTTTTTTTTCAAAAAAAATCAAAAATTTGAAAACTTTTCAAAAAAATCCGAAAAAAATCATGCACGTACCTGAGTATGGTACGCACCGCCGTATGAAATTTCGCACCGAAATGACATCGTATGCGCCCTGTACAAAAATGACAAATTTCTGACAGAAAATTCAAATTTTGGATCTCATTTTCTGTCCGAATTTTGTCATTTTTGCACAGGGCGCATACGATGTCATTTCGGTGCGAAATTTGTCACGGTGGTGCGTACCATACTCAGGTACATGCATGATTTGTTTCGGAATTTTTTGAAAAGTTTTCAAATTTTCAATTTTTTTTGAAAAAACGGGCTCCATGGAGCCCGAGCTCCAAAAGGACTTTCCGGATCTGACCCTTACTACTTGGGCAGCAGTACCGTGCACTATTTAACAGATCGCAGATAGTCAATCGGCGTGCAAACCCCTTCATCACCACAAAGAGCCCTCTCCCATACGGAGGCCTTTTGTCAAGGCGGTAGGTATTGTAGATGCAAGCAATGGTCTTCCAGACTCTATGGCATCATTCATGTACCATTGTGAAAATAGTCCTTCTCCGCCCCCACATCTTGTCAAACTCTATGGCAACGGACAAGTTAGGCAAACGGGAAAGATACATTCGGTCAAGACGGAGATAACCCTCCATTTGATAACAAGCAAATTCCCTTTTCTACTGAGCCGGGAACTTGAACAGGATCCAATCCATCGAGCGGACTCGTTTGATTCATTTTCACATTATGCCAGGCTTGAGCCATCACTCATGTATGCTGTTCTGCCATTGCCAACACATGCAAAAACCAGAGCACATCGTGAGATTGTAGTGCTGGATGATGGTAGCGACAGAAAAATTACTTAGACATGGTCAGGGACGGATCCACCTTGGTTCAAGGGTGTGCAGATGAACACCCAAAATTTTCTGCAAAAAGAAATCATATGTAGTGTATGGTGGACATATGCATCATTTGTGGTCATTTCTTAGCATGTATACGTCGCGTTTCAAGTCCAAATAGAGGTCAAACCTCGAAATTGCACTTTTATTGGCGTGAAGTAATGAACCTTTTTCAAATTTTTGCATACATATTTTGTGTTGGTTGGAATTTGAACACCCAAAATTAAATTCCTGGATCCGTCTCTAGACATGGCACCAAGTGCCTGGAGGTGGCACACCGTCTTGTAGGTGTCATCGCCATCGTTGCGACATTTTACTCCTCGCGCCAGGATTCCCGAAGTGTTTGGTACGTGACCTGAACCACTGGATCCCCAATCCCCACTAACTAGTACAGTAGTACGGTACTACAGTACCCCATCCAACGAACACCCCTGGTAGCTTAGGTTCCGCCGCCGCCGCCCGACTCGGCACCGCCGACGACGAATCCCCACCTGGCCCTCATTCTCCAGTGCCACACCCTGCCCTGCCCACCATACAATCCCACATCCACCACCTGCCTCTCTGTTACGGTCGCTGCCGACGACGACAGAGGCGACGACGGCGGCTGCACGAAGCCCCAGCTCGCTGCCGTTGGTCGCCGAAGCTATGCAGGCGTTCCTCGGGTAACTTCTCCTCTTCAATCTTTCAGAATCGGAACCCGCTTGTAGAAGAGAGAGAGAGAGAGAGGACCGGATACTCGGAGTCGGAGTTGTCGCATCTAGCAGTTCGATTCAAAGTCCGACGACAAGGATTCAGTGAAGAATTCGAGCGATACCAGTGGCGTTTTCGGACTCGGATTGCCAAAAACCTACTCGAATTAGTACTGAGGCCTCCCCATAAGTACCCAGGACCTCTGACCTCGGAGTACCAAAGTTTGCAACTTCAGCTAGGTGGGGATCAGAGGTTGCAGCTTCCCAAGTACTACCGCTGAAGCAATTCATCTTCCGTAGGTGGGGATCAAAAGTTTTGGTTCAATGGAGGCTTGCAGCATAGCCAGGATAATTGGCTTGTGGAGTTTACCCATACACCCAGCAAATTTCTGCTCTCTGGTCTTCAGAGTTTTGCCCAAGCTGTTAGGCCTTCCTCCCAGTTTAATGAGGAAATTCCTCAAAAATGAAAATATTCATCCACCACGCATGGAGATTGAAGTAGGTGGATTGCCAGAGCTGCCGCACGAACTCCTCATTGATATATTTGCCCTCCTAGAGATTCCTGACCTGAAGCGTGCCAGCTCCGTCTGCTCCTCCTGGCGCTCCGTTTATACCAGCCTATGCAGCCTTGGGCTATACAAGCTGCCCCAGACGCCGTGCCTCCTCTACACCTCTGAATCTGCTGGTGAGAGTGTTGCCTTCCTCTACAGCCTCGCAGAGAAGAGGTCATACAAGTTGACTCTCCCGGAGCCACGTATCCGCAGTAGGTATCTGATCGGCTCCTCAAATGGCTGGCTGATAACTGCTGATGAGAGGTCTGAGATGCATCTTCTCAATCCAATCACCTGTGAACAGATTGCTCTCCCGTCGGTGATCACCATCGAGCACGTGACTCCCATTTTTAATGAAGCGGGCGCCTTATGTAAGTACCGTTATTCACCCCACACCGTTGGGTACTGTAGTGACGAACCGAGATCCCTAGCTCTTGACAAGCTGCGCGACCACCTTCATACAAAGGCATTTGTATTTTATGATGATGCATCTGAAGGAGGAGGACATTTTTTGGTGCTTATCCACAATCCATACGGGCAGCTTTCATTTGCTAGGTTAGGGGATAACAAGTGGACCTGGCTACCACCACACTCTGGTTTTCAGGACTGCATCTACAAGGCTGGTCTGTTATATGCAGTGACATCACATGGGGAAATTCACGCCTTCAATCTCAGAGGCCCTGTGGTCACAACAAAGTTAATTATGGACAGGGAGTCTCGCTACGCGTCTGGTGAAAATATTTATATTGTCCAGGCTCCGTGTGGCGATCTACTGCAAGTCTGGAGAACCCAAGAGGGGAGTGAAGATGCTGACGACCCTGCAACATATGTGACTAATACCGCAAATATCAAGATATATAAAGTTGACACCACGGCTGAAAAGCGTGTGGGACTAAATTGCTTGGATGATCATGTGTTGCTCCTTGGGCACAACCAAACACTTTGTTTAAGTGCTGAAGAGTATCCGCAGTTGAAGGTAAACAGTGTTTACTTTACAGATGATGAAGAGACCTATCTTTTTGGATGGATGAATAACCGTCGTGATATTGGAATCTTTGACTTGGCAAATAACAGCTGTGAGGAACTTGTGTCCTCTCAGCTTTGGTCCAATTGGCCTACTCCCATTTGGATAACACCAAGTCTTACAAAACTGTAAGGGCAAACTATGAAGTTTCCTTTCGTTGATTCTAGAATCTAGATGGAGCAACACAGTTTCATGTTTGAGTTCTTGTAAGGAGTGTGCCTGCGAGCCGCTTATATTTGCTTTTTATGTTGCCTTGTGCCTACTTGATCTGTAGGGGCGCACTATAATGTGTTAATCACAGTGGCATGTTTGTTCCTAGGTCGAATTGAGAAGTTATTATGTAAACTCCTTAGTACAATGTACTTGCGACTTGCTTATTTATATTGTACATGGGGATGAGTTTGAAAGTGGATAAAGATTTATGATCCGTCTGTGGCGCGTGTGGGTTTTGATTAGCTCAGTTGTGAGTAAGCTGGAAATAGCTTTTGTTTTGGCAGTAAAGCTAACAGGTATTTGTTGTTGTTTTGAGATTCGTTAAATTTGTAGCACTTGAGCAGGGTTTAGAACTCTGTTTAAAATAGCGGGCTATTGTGTTTAGCACCGGCGATTTCAAAAGTTATGAAAGGCTATAGCGGGGCTAAGACCTTATAGCCGTTTAGCTAAATAATTGAATAAAACAATATTTGGGCAACATATATTTGTATATACATATCAATAATTCACACATGCCATGGCCGCTACCCCTCTTGGTTCTATTTCGAGAGAGAGAGGAGAGAACGAGAAGAATTTAGAGCAAGCGCTGACATTTGGGCCCCTAAATTAGGCCGAGCGGGACAAATTTGATAAAAAAAGTTTAGATCCTGAGCGGAAATATAGCGGCTAAGGGGCTAAACTAGGGCTAAATTCATTTAGCCGGGCTATTAGCGGCTATTACCCTTATAGCCTACGAAGGCCTTTTCTATAGCGCGGACCCTCTTGCGAGGTTATAGCCGGGCTATAGCCGGGTAATAGCCGGCTATTTAAAACAGAGGTTTAGAAAGATCATGTCCTCTGAAGAGTGGAGAGACAAGCTGCGAGATGGCCCAGCTCTCTTCAAGAAACAAAGTTGTGCATGGCCCAGCTCAAATTACCCATCAACTCAAATGCAGGAAATGAAAGATTTTTGCTGTCAAGATTCAATACCAACGCTCATGTTCGTTTTGGAAGAAGGTAGCTGGAAGCGTGTTTTTGGTTTCGGTTTTTCCCTTGGATAAGCACCTCAAATCACTCCTGTCGACCCAGTATGAGAATCCCAAATATCATTACAGTAAGAGATGTCTACTTGACAAGAAGAATAACTGAGCTATCTTCACGTCTCTTTCTTCCTAGGTTTATCTTCTTCCTCCCCCGCCCCAAAAAAAGGTTTATCTTCTTCGTAGAGGCTTTTTTTTTTCCAGAGAAGCAATTGCCCTTGCAGAGCTAATCAGATGGTGGGGAGCTCGACTAGTGAAATCCGTGGAGAAAATCCGCTCTCCCAACATATTTTATTGTTTCCCGTCATAAAAATAACAATCTATGGTTCGCAGCAACATGAAGGCATCAAACAGACGACCTACTAAAGTTGTAACAAGTCCATGTTAGATATAAAACAACGATCGATAAACTAAAATTCATTGAAGTAGGGAACGGGAAGGTAAACGAGACAGGGATCTGGAGGTCTGAAAATTCTCCTTGCCACCGGAGCCCAATCTTAGCACCTTTTGAAGGCTTCTCCTTGTCTAGCTCGTCCTGCAAAGAACGAATCAAGCTTAAAATAAAATGAATGGCTGTGCGAGAATAATTAAGTAAAATATGCTGAAAATAAGACGTATTTCTTGTATTCAACTTCCACAGAGCCACTTCAACCACTAACAGACCATCCACCACCGCTTTTCGAGTTTTGTTGCTGATACTTTTCACCCAGCACCCGAACAAATTCTCAAAGACAGGATGGATTTCCAAATATCGAGCCATTCAATGCTGCATCTTCTAATTCTGGAGCATGAAAGGAAACCTGTATTACCATGACAGCATCGCGTTTCCACAAAGTTATCCTTGGTACAAGTTCAGTTGCAATGTAAAAGTTTCAGTCCTGTTGTCAAATCTCAAAACTGCAACCACGTGAGCATGTTCAACTAAAAATGGAAAGCCTTTCATCTGAATTTGGATTCCCAGAACTGACCTTAAAATGAATTGACCATCCTCAACACTTCTTCCTGAAGCAGTCAAACTATAATAAACTCTGACCACATGATACGCCTGTAAAATAAATAATCAATATGTAAAGCTACAGTAGTCATGCTTCCTTGTCACCTTGACCACGACACTTATCACCATCAAGACGTCGTGTTTCTGAACCCAACCTCTCAGGTGAAAAGTTTTCCGTTGCTTCACTGCCCCCACAGAGCCTGGTGCAAAATTGACGTCAACTACTGTCATTCCTCAATCAACTATTCAGTATTTGATTCAGTTTCTGTGGCTTGAAGTAAATAACACAATCACTTGTTCTAATAAGCAAAGCTGAACCGTGGGTGCGCACTGTAGGTCATGCCCCCACCTCTCCCCTTAGGTGTATCGCCATGGTTTTAGAGGATCCCCAAAGTTGCTCTAATACAGTCTGACAGTCCCCAAAATATATCTTTTAGCTATTGCTAATCTTCCAGTGCCCGAAATAGAGTTACTTATTTACCTTTACAAACAGAGACTTTTACGCCCTGCCTCGACAAAATCTCCCATACCGCAAATCTGGCTTTAGCTACTGTGAATCTTCCCAAAGGAGAGTTCTCTTTTCCATTGCCAACCTTTTTAGCTCAAAACATGGCACCGGCTGTGTTAATATCCATCAGCCCATGCTAGAAACTGGGAATCTCCAGACTTGCCTTCACATTGAAATATAATTTGATCTAAAAGAACCTCCTACCCTGAGTTGGTCATCACAAAACAGTTGTGATTTTTTCACAGGCAGTAAAGCTTGCAACATGTCTAACGACTGTATCCCTCAATGTCTTAGGTACCTTCTAATCCACTATATCTGTAAGGTACATTCTTCCATTAGCTTTGTTGCAATGTAAGGATATGAGAGGCCTTCATCGAAGTTTGGGTTCCCAAGCTGAACTATAACAGAATTTACCCATGCTCAACACTTTTCCCAGAAATAGTCAAACCCGTTATAAAACTGAGACCATGATACGCCTGCAGAACTCATAACAAATAAGTGAAGCTACACACGCCATGCTTCCTTGTCATGATGACGAAGACAACGCTTGTCACCATCTCCCCATTTGAATAATTTTCCAGCAGCACAATCAAATTGGACAAAGTAACAGTAAGTTCTACAGCAGCTCCAGCACAACCTCCACCAACAAAATCATGTCATCAATAACCTGAGCACACGGGCTCACAATCTGTGCTTGACACTGCTCTCACACATCATCCTACAAGAACATACTATATCTCATATCTTTTTATCAGCACACACTGCAGTTCTTCAATCCATGCTAGCTATACTTGTAGACGCCTCCTAAAATCTGAGATTGGAAACAGGGGATTTAAAGTAGAATCCATGCTACCCCAAATATCCACAGGACTGCATCAGGACGATTACACAAAGAAAGTGTAGAAACATTCTTTGCAACTCTTCCAGCGTACTTCTGGTTTCAGTCCACAGCTACTGCGAATCTTCCCAACAGAAAGCACCTAGGAGCTTAGGCAAAAATCTGAACTAAACATTGCAGTGCACGCCATGTAGATCACGGTGGCGCTCAAAACGAAATCTAACGCTGCAGTTTTTGCACTTGACACCAGCCGATGGGCCATGCTTTCGGATAAAGTGAGCAATCATCTGCAGATTGAAAATGAAAATGAACAGAGGATATTTGGACTCAAATCAACAACACCAGAAACTAAAAACATGAGACAACATTTCACTGGCTAGTAAAGCTTACATTTGAGTGAGGCCTTGGACAACGGTTGTCTCTCTCAAAGTAGCAACCAGTGCACACCTCCATGCCCGGTGGGCAACTTGACATAACCTTGATGTAGTCCTTGTGAACATCAGTGCTCAAATATCGATCAAACTTCTGATAGTCCTCAACAAGCTGCAAGGGTATAATTCTCAAAATTATGTTTAACTTTTTCTCTAACACCTTATTTCAGCTAATAGTCAGGCATAGCAGCAGAGATACTCCCAGAGCTACGAAATTAAACAGTTTTCACATACTTTAGTGATTGAAGGGCCTGCATCTATAACGCGGTCTGCTTCGGCCTCCAAAAATTCACGCTCATACTGCAGAATTGACAACAAAATGAAAAGAACATCGACATGTCACAGACCAATAAGCAAATTAACTCAAAGACTCTATATACCTCTGAAAGTTGAGGTGAAGCATGTTGCTGAGTGTTATTCGTCTCCTCCAGGTACCTCTGCTCCTGATGGGCAGAACCTTCAGTGGTTGCCTGTGCCTGGGCTCAGTAACAATAAAAATAATGAATTTTAGTGCTCCTGAGAATAATACGCAAGGTCAAATTTATCTTCATGCTGTACAGTTGAAAACTTAGTCCTTGCTCGAGATGAGCAAAACTTGATCAACCTCATGAGATGAAACCACGGGTTGGATAACTCCAAAGGTTGTTGTATAGTTTCAAATACACCATTGGTTGTGGAGTTCCAAGAAATAAAATCAGGAAAAAACTTTTGAAGCAACTCCCAAAAAAAAACATATTGAAACAAGGGTAATGAAGCACTACCCATAGTAGAAATGTTCTAATAAGTTTTTCTAGACTAACATCAGCTGCCTAGGCGGTCAGCTATTATTAATAATTATTACGAACCAATTACGCAGCTATAAAACTAGCTGTTTCTCTCACACATCAGATGTGCAAATCCATATGTAAAACAAATAACACATGTGGTACAAGTTACTCTAAAAGGGACCTAGCAATCACAAAAGAATTTCATCCCTGTATGTTAGGAGTACAATCGAACACTCAGATTTCAATAACTAGCCGAAAAGCAAACCGCCAGTTCGAACAATCTAGCAGAAACGCACAACAGGGATAGTTTTTCCAGTTCGTTTAAAACGCTTTGCGCTGGGATTCCCTGTTAATCTAAAATCTTGACGCTGTAACATATTCTAAAGAAACACAAATTTAAACATAAGGATGTGACTACTTATGATAAAGAAATGGTTGAGGCACTTATTTCCTACGCTTTTGCTAACTCTCGGTTAACAGAGAACCAAATTAACGCTCGGTCGAATCTTTGCTGTGGCAAATGGAGCCGCGGAGGCTACGGCGGTGACAAGGACTGGAGCGAGCCGGACCCGCCGCCGACGCGGCTGGACGCGGCGGAGGCGAGCAAGGAACTTATCTGGGTGGTGGTGGCTGAACAGAGGTTACTCACCTCGTCGCCGGAGCTGCTGTGCAGCCAAGACAGGAAGGCGTCGAGGAGGCCCCTCCACCGCGTGGATGCCGCGTTCTTGGCCGGGTCCGGGGGCGTGTTCTTGGCAGAGTTCTCGACCGGGACGGCGACCTTCTTCTTCGCCATTCCCGCCGACCAAGAAGGGTTCTTGGCCGCGGGGCTGCTTGGGGGCGTGGCGGGGCCGGAGAGCTTCGGAGAGCAGCGAGGCGGCGCGGCTGACCGGAATGTATAGTATTCTGGATTTAGGGTTCCGGTGGCCGAGGGTGGATTTCTCGATTCAGGTGGTGGTGGTGGATTTCAGGAGGCCAGAGCGCGCGGGGTGAAGGAGGAGAGGGGACGGGAAGGGAGAAGGAGGGGCAGCTATATACAGTACTTTTTTTTTTGAGAATCTGCTATATACAGTACGTACGAGCTAGCTGGGCAATCATATCGGATGGGCCTGTGAGACATATGCGATGGGCCGGTAAGATAAGCGAGTATACCCTTTTTTTTTGTGGCTCCTCAACCTGATCGTGCTGGCGTTTTGCAATTCCACCAATGTTCTCTCCTCGTCGCTTAGGTGAAAAATATGAATGTCTTTCACTACTTCAATCAGTTCTTCAAAGAAAGACATTTGTCGTACTTCTGTTCCTTGTTATTACTTTGTATTTAACATAATTTGTAGAAATTGTGTTGCACATTTTTAGAAATTTGTGTTGCATGTTGTCAGTTTTAATTAGTTCTCAATTAGATAGCTTCTTGGTTTGCATATCATGTGTTACGAATTTTTGCTGCCCACATTTGTACCACTAAAACTCATATTTGTTTGAAAACTAGCTTGAATTGCTATCATATAGGAATTCGTTATGCAAATGTTAACTTAATTAATTAACAGGAAATGACATGTCCATTATGCGAGCACGAGTGCTCTAGCCTCCTCAGTGGAGCTAATTTTAGTGTTCATCTGCAAGCTGAGAGTCGTCACAGCAAGTCATTCGTAAGTAGGACGACAATTTCTAATGTTCTTTAACGTGTTTTTGTTGCATAGTACTGTATAATACCCGCTTATTATCATGTTTCTGTTGCACATGTAGGCGACACTATGTTTGTTTCGTGCTCTTGAGAAAACATACACCATTTATGTGATCAAAGGATGGAGGGCGACCCGCTTGTACGGCTTAGGATGGTAACACTTCGTCCAGCACACCAATGTTCACAGGGGAGTAGTGTTGCTTGTTTTTACTTTTTACTATTGCAGGACCAAATCCCAGGATCTATGTTGCATTTATGAAATATGCCAACCATGAAGAGTACAATGCGGAGGTGATGTAGAAGCTTTGCCCGATCTTTCACCGCAAGAACCACCGAGATAACTATTCTCCCAACCACGTGGCAATCCACGCAACCTGAAGAACTTGGATAGATTTTAGGCGAGCAACATGAAGATAAACAACACGCCTCACGCCAAGCTCGACAACCCTTGACAGATTCAAGGACCTTCTCGCCACGCACGATAACTCTTGACAGATTCAAGAACACTCATGCCTCTATTTGCTGGATAACTTGACGAACATCCGAGACGCCGCCTTACACGCCGATCCCCTAGGGACGGTGGCAACCTTGAACTTTTAGTTCTACATAATTTTCAATTCTCCTAAAACCCTAGCCGCTGGCTCCTTTATATAGGAGGCCAACACCTAATCGGTTGGACAGGCCCAAACCAAAACCTATTGGACTCCTAAATCTAGTTGAACTCGAACTGGATACAAACCGGCCTATTGGAGGCTCGGCCCAAACACATTAAAAAGGACGCAGCTTTAGACATTACATTGCGTGACTATTGTCCTAGCTGCAACCTTTAGCACTGCCCACATCATCCTCCCCTTCTTGGAAAGGCGTTGTCCTCAACGCCGGAAGGTCTTCTCCAGCGCTTGTGGCGTCAAATCAGCAATATCGCCACACTTCTTCTCCCTCCTCAAGTTTTCGCCGGCCTGCCATACCACATCCTCCCAGTCGGCTAGCTAGACTTGTTCTTGACGCCCTCCATGTTTGGCACCACCAACCTGATTGAGACACATAACTTTTCGGACTTCACATGTAAACGCACCATGCAAATCACCCCAAACACAACAGGACAAATTCCTGCACACTAAGGGTCCAAATAAGCTGAATACGCTTTCATATGTAATCTGAAATTGTGGAGGCAAACTTGGCACATCACCCAAAACAAAACAGGACAATTCCTGCACGCAAATGATCCAAATGAACTGAGTCCACCACCTGTTAAACTGAAAATGTGTGTCCCTTTTTTTTTCTCCTGATGGAAAAAGTCCACCAAAATTCAGACCGTATAGATATGTCACCTAGATGCAAATGCAATCCGATCTGAACTAACCTTTCCTCTCCTGCCAACACTCGTACCAAAGGAAACCAACCTGTACGTACAAAACGTCCAAGCCAATTCTCATTGGAGTTTTCCTTTTTTTTTCGCACTGCACGTACGAAGTAAACCATCTGCATATTCCAACGAAAAGGATAGGATCGGATCCTGCATGCAAACCTCGCTGCTCCTTTCCTTCGTTTGATTTTTTTTTCTCTTCCGATCAGATCGGATCTGCCAGACTCCACAAACAGTGGCGGAGCTGCCATACAACCATTGGGGTCAGCTGAACCCAATGACATTTGTGAAATCCTTCATTTCATAGTCCATTAGCGTTGTATACTGTTGGAAAAATAGCACTACATACTGAAGTTGACACCAACGGCATTTCCTTCTAGCTTCGCCCCTGTCCACAAACGATTTTGCTGCTGGATACCACGTACGGAAACCAACAGTTCACAACTCGCACGGCGGCCAAGAGCTGAAATCACGGAACGAGAAAATCTCGACCAAACTCGATCGTTACGAGTAGATCTCGCCGGGATAGGAAACTAAACACGGCCTTCGATCTTCCTGGCCGACTCCAACTCGACGAGATGCAACTTCGTGCCAACTCACCGACTTCCTTCCATTGAAACAATCTCAGCAAAAATAAATCTGCCAATCTTTGCAAACCTGCAGATCAATCTTCAGCTGGACGAACTCCCTCGCGGTGATCAACCTGGCGCTCTGAGATGTAGAAGCTTTGCCCGATCTTTCACCGCAAGAACCACCGAGATAACTATTCTCCCAACCACGTGGCAATCCACGCAACCTGAAGAACTTGGATAGATTTTAGCCGAGCAACATGAAGATAAACAACACGCCTCACGTCAAGCTCGACAACCCTTGACAGATTCAAGTACCTTCTCGCCACGCACGATAACTCTTAACAGACTCAAGAACACTCATGCCTCTATTTGCTGGATAACTTGACGAACATTCGAGACGCCGCCTTACACGCCGATCCTCTAGGGACGGTGACAACGTTGAACTTTTAGTTCTACATAATTTTCAACTCCCCTAAAACCCTAGCCGCCGGCTCCTTTATATAGGAGGCCAACACCTAATCGGTTGGACAAGCCCAAACCAAAACCTATTGGACTCCTAAACCTAGTTGGACTCGAACTGGATACAAACCGGCCTATTGGAGGCTCAGCCCAAACACATTAAAAAGGACGCAGCTTTAGACATTACATTGCGTGACTATTGTCCTAGCTGCAACCTTTAGCACTGCCCGCATCAGGAGGATTGCGAAAGTTCTGCATATTGTTCTGAGAGTTTTGTTGGGAGTGACGAAGGAGCCAGTTACATAGTTTCCCGAAGAGTTCATCTGAAGACAGATGAGAACGACCGCCTGGTTTAGCTTCTACCTGTAACTGTCGATGTTGGTGTTCCTTTTGTGACCCGTTTGACGACCACAAGTTTGAAGAGACATGATATGATATATATGTGCCTCTTTCCAAAGTTAAAATTCAAAAAGAACTGCCTCTTTACCCGGTATATATGCCTCTTTCCTAAGTTAATATATTGTATGATGTCCTTTAGGCGCAGAAACTACCTAAGACCATAGTGCAAGGCGCTGGCTTACCAACTCATGGCAAAGCTGGACTACGACTTGGAGCAGCTGGGGCCGTCAGAACCATTACGTACAACAAGAAAAATGATGGCCGCATTGAGTTCGACAAGCTAGGGTGGAAGAATTTCATTGAAGGCAAGCATTTTAAGATCAATCAACCTGTTTTGATCATTATGAGAAACACCAATCACCTAAGCTTGGAGGTCATGATTGAGATGCAGATCATATAGAACAATATTTCATTTAGATTGTTGATCAATTTTAGGTAGTTTGTTTGCACGAAAATGCAGTTTTCAACAATCTATCTAGCTAGTTTTCTGAACATTTTCCACATATACGTGTTGTATAACTGATTTCAGTAATGGTAGCTTTCTACTTTGTATAACTAGTTGGCTAAAACCGGCCGGGTTGCTGTAATTATTCTGTTTTAATTTGCTTCACCAAGTTGGACCCTCCGGATATATTCCCGGAGGTAATACCATATTACGCTCGGAGGGATATGTCGGACCCCACGGGTTGTGCGACGGCAAGCGTTTACGTACGTCTCTGATTAGTCATATTTACAGACGGGTGCGTATATTGGCCGTCTCCATGTTAGAGACGGTTGATTTTCTTGACAATCTGAGGAGAGGAATCATTACAGCCGGCCCCAGGGTATCGCCTCTAATGAAGCGTATATTAGAAACCTACGCCTACAGACGGTGGAGTTAACCGGCTGAGGTGACTCTCTGGGTCCGGATTCATGGTTCTGTACTAGTGCTCTATAATATTAAACCAGTCTTATCAGATTCCATAAAAAATCAGTCTTATTAGATACATCTTTAAATACATTTTCATAGTATACCTACAAATATCATAATTTTGATAGTTTTCTCTATAACTGTTGTCAAAATTTACATTGTTTTACTTTAAAAAAACTATATGCCTTCGTTTGACAAATGAAGGTTATAAATTTTGTTCCATATTAATTTACATTGTAGGTTTTAAACATTGATTGCATTCTGGATAATCAAGACAAACACATAAAACGAAGCAATCTTGCTCTCTCTATGTGAGACAACCCGGCTCATGGCATTGTTGTCTAACATTGGAAAACAAACATTAAAAAAACATCACTTCTACATTGCATTGAACCCATGGCATTGTTGTTTAAACTTGAGAAAAAAGAGAGAACATTTTATACCTTGGAGGCATTCTATCGAACACGTCGTGGTCGGCCGGCGACGCGAAGGGGGCTCCTGGCTCCTCGTCCACATGCGCCTGCGGCGGGACAACAAATTGGCATGTGCTGTCTATGGCCGGCGGCAGATGCTTTCCACGGCATGATGTTGTGGTTTTCCTCAATTTCGCGAGGGCGCGCGTGGCTGGTGCCGACGCAAACGACGTGTCGACGTCGGCCTCTTCATGGCGGTTCCCTTGGCCTTGGCTGCGGGCCACGGTTCCCTCGACATCGTCAGCACCACGGCGGTGGAGTTTGGCGTAGCCACCTGGCGCGGCAGCGCGAAAATCGGCGGAGTGGGTGAAGCTAGGGTTTGCCGTGGTGGCAGTGGCGGTGGCGCTTGTCTGCGATAGGGAATGGGATGTGGCGGCGGCGGGAGGGCCGGGAGTAAGAGTGGTCGGGAAGGGTTGCAAGCGCCATCCATGGCCGGGATTTGGCCGACGACGGCGTAGCAGTTCCCGCGCAGGAGAGGCCGAAGGGCTAGAGCATCTCTAGCAGATACCCTAAAAGTTGTACCGGATAATTCTTATCCGGTGAGCCGGATAATGATTATCCGGTACGAGTCGAGCTCGGCCAGAACTAATACACCAAATGATACTCGATATTCAAATTAAAAAACAGTTGCAAGTTCGCGCGAGAATAGATAGCTAGAACATCGATTGAAAGTACATGATGAATTGAAATTAAACTACACTACGACAGAAATTAAACTACACTAATGCAGAAATTAAACCCTAGAACATCGATTGAAAGTACAAGATGAACTGAAATTAAACTACACCACAACAGAACTTAAACTACACTAATGCAGAAATTAAAACCTAGATCTACTCTCGAGCGATGTGGATGCAGCGGCGATGGTGATGCGGCGGTGATCTCCTCCCCGACGGGCTCCTCCTCGTCGACCTACGAGTCGATGTCGAGGTCTTCCTTCTCAACGAGGTGGCGAACGACCCACGCGAGCTCAAGCACGTCCACGGCTGCTTGCAGGCGAGCCGCGGCACCGGGTTCGTGTTCCTTCCACATCGTCGTTGCGGCCTCGAGCTCCCGGTCGGCGTCCTGCGCACGCTTCCAGGCCGGCAGGACCTCGTCGACGAGCATGTCTAGGTCGCACACACCGGAGCCGCACTGGCCGACGGTGACGACATAGCCATTCGCTGAAATCGACAGCACGGGCGGGAGACGGTACTCCTCTTCCGGCTCCGGCTCGGGCGCCTTCCTCCTCCGGCCGGAGGAGCTGCCCGCCTCCGCGTCATGCTACCTCGCCTGGACGAGCCCCTCGCAGCGGCGGCCTCGGTAGGAGTCGCGCTAGCGCGCGCCCTCCGAGCATCGGCGGCGGGCCTCCTCGTCTTCCGCTGGCGAAGGCCTCCGCCGCCTCCTCCGCGCCCGGCGGAGCCACGCAGGGTGGAGCCCGCCATGGATCTACTGGTGGGAAGGGGTGAGGAGCGGCGGTGCGGCGTGGATTGCTCGCCAGAGTTGTGCTAGGGTTGCGGCGGTGCTAGGCTGAGTGCGGCGGCGGGGTTCGGTATTGGTACCGAATCGACCCCTCCGTCCTGGCTATATAGCGGTCGAGCGACCGCTTATCCGGTGGTCCGGATAAATTTATCCAGCACAACCCATTATCCAGCATCTGTTCGGGACGAAAAAAATGGCCCGCCCCCAAATTTGGTCGGAATTTTCCGGCTGAGAGGCTTATCCGGTATCTCCTAGAGATGCTCTAAAACCGGGAGGTTGGATTGCATGTGCGGGGTGCAGATATTTTGCGGTGTGGCTTTGGTGCTACAAATATGCAGCGCGAGAGGCAAATTTTGGGGCATGATGCAAATTTTTGGGACACCAAATAGGGATTGGCCATATGTTGGAGCACTTTTTTGGCTTTTGGTGAGCTAAAAATTAGTTATATTTCTTTTGCATCATTTGCTGGAGGGACCCGGCTTTGCATGCGCCCTCCTAATGCTCCCAGCCGTGCTCCGCATATACCTGGCATGCATCGAACAGTTCCAAATTCTTTCTGCCCCGCTTGTTATTTTCCCTAAATAAAAGGAAAAAAATGGGAAACCATCATCTGCGGCGCGCGGGTTGTCGTGCTCGAGGACTTCCCATACTAGCCAGCGATCAAGAGCTCTGATGTGCGCTTGAAACCGGTCGAGGATGCACACGAAGACTGCGATATGTGTAGAGTGAATTGAGGTGCCATCTGCCATGCTTTGGGTAACCGTAACCTCGACGCCGGCACGCTCCTTTGCCGCCTACGCCGGACTTTGCCGAGTGCCATGGCTGCGGTGGGGACCGGTGATGGAGCAGCACGACGTTGTCCGACGGTCGGAGCCGCCATCTGTTCTCGGAAATAGCAGCCGGGCGTAGGAAAGGAAGGTGTAAACTGTGGGCCATCAAGTAATCAATCAGAGCCGTTGACCCTAAGGGAGCACGGATGGTAGCATTAGGAGGACGCAGGATCGGAGTGATGCGGCCATATTCATTTCCTGAGCTTGGTGAGCCGCACTGCTCTCCATGGCTTGTTGCTCCCGGGAACTTCCCCTAAACTTGACCTTAATCGGGCAGCCATTTGTAGACAAACGAAACATGTTCTGTACAAACGATGAATGCACCACCAAAGAACTATACAAAAAAGGAAAATGAGATACGTTGTCTAATGAAGCTCCGAAAAGGATTCACACTTCCTGTATTGCAAATCTCGCTTTTATAAACTACGGACTAAGCTTTTCCTTGTATACTTTTCACTTGTCGATTTATCATTCACGCCGCGATTCTCTGACGTTTAGTACCTCTTTATGGAGTTGTCAAGCAGACACGCATATACCTACTGTGAACACAGTGGACCTGTGATCATCTACATGTGAGTTTAGCTCACACAAATGGTTTCCCCGCCTAGTTCTACCGTGTACTCCAGTCCGCAACAGCATTTGATTGGATCAGAAACTCCCTGCAGAAAAAATGTTCAGCCCCTTAAGATTACACATAGCATGTATATCGCATTAAAAGAAGAAAAAAATGAAATCATTTTGCTTTAATCATGATGGAGCAATTAAACTAAAAAGTATCAGCAAAATACCTTCATTTCGTTGATTCGTTCTTCAAGAGACTGCAAGTACCCAGCTTCTCCAGCTCTGTCAGATTGTAGAGCTTTGTATTCCTCCTCCAAGGACTTCATATCCATCTGCTGTACTGCAGCCTGCAAGCATCAGGATGAGATAACACACATTACAAATTACTCCCTCCGTTTATAAATATAAGATGTTTGAGTTTTTGTCCACATGCACATGTATCTACATGTATGTAGAAATGTTTTAGTGTGTATGTACACTCATTTGAGTTTGCACCTAGACAACATGAGGGAGCTAAAACATCTTATATTAAAAAACGGAGGGAGTACTTGATAACCAAATGTTTTCTACAGTGAAAAAACATTGAACTTACAGGAAAGCTAGCAGTTATGTTCCTATCCTGCTCAAGGATTTGCTTACCCTGCAAAGTTAGTACATCATTTTTTTAGTTTCACTATAACAGCAATTGGGACTGCTAGGCAGATATAAGGCTATAAGTGTTCCGAATTAGAGTACCTCGCTGATTTCTACGAGTAGTAGTGATCTTTTTGCTTTGATATCCTCTATCTTAAGTTGAGCCGACTCCAGCTGCTTGCTTCCAACATCAGATTCCTGTTTATTAGTTAGTAACAGACAAATGACAGTTTGGATGTTTCTTTTCCACAGGAGAGTGGGAAGCACAGAATACCTTGTCTACGCTCCCTCCTGAGTTAAGCATTACATACCTCTTCCCTGCAAAAACACAACACAGTAATGCTCAAGTAATGTTATTAATTACACAGTTTCACAATTTGATAAAATTTCCTATTTGTGTTATCCAACGTTGCAGTTAGAAAAGTTAAAAGGCAAGACGATATCAATTGGTGCGGACATGATGAAAAGCTAATAGTTTATCTCAGAATTTCAAGCAAAGTAACATCACTCAAACAGAAACTGGATAATATACACAAAGCCTGGCCAGGGCACCCATCCAGTCTGCCCACTGCATCAAACAAAAGTTTTTTCCTTTCTTTTTTTTTGCAGAAAACCACCTAGTGAAGACTGTTCAGATACTCCACGACAATTATTTTCTATTCCGATCCACCACAGCAACTTTTCTCTGTTTCCTCCGCGCGACTGACTGCCCATCACCATCCAGGAGTTGTATGAGAGTTCCTAAGCACACCCACTACCTCGCCCAGCGCATGTGCGCATCGTCGTACAAAGCTCTATCATCTTCACGTACCTTTGTTGCCAACCTCGAGAGCCCATGGACAAAGTGCCTGTAGCTACCCCTGGTGCCCTACCTCTGCCGCTCTATGTGTGCCCTCGGACTACAACTCAAATGCCCCATGTCGCTGCCCCTGTGGCATCTGCCTGCTTTGTAAGAGCATCTCTAGCAGATACCCGAAAATCCTAAACTGTAAGCTAATTGACATGCATACAACAATCCTATGAAAGACCCCTTGTCGAAATATGAAACAAAATAACTAAAAGCCACTGCTTATTTTACTTTTTGTTTAGAATAACCCATACCTTCAACAAAGTTTTGCGTGCTCAGAGGTGCTTCAACCTGTGTGGGTACATACGTTGCAACAATTATCAAAACCATATATTGCCTTAACAAGACACTGAAACATGAAAAGTAAGTCAACTACTGAAACTTATATGGTCAAACTTGCGTAATAGATGTTGAATACATGAATATTAAAGTAAATTAATTATTAAACTTCAAGTGGCTTGATCATTTGCAAAAACTTAAGAACTGAATTAGCATGAACAAACACGCCAAATAAAGTGGTTCTAATGCTTAAATTACCTTTACTTCATTTAGAGGTAAGACTAGCCATAGTGGGGAGTATCATATACTAGTATCATATGTTACTACTTCCACTATGGGTAGTAACATATTTGTGGTATCATATAGTATTGTATTAATTAGGTTGTAGACTCATCTTGTCTTGGAATGCGTTATGTTACGGTATCTACCTATGATACCACCATCACCTCTTTCATCATTAAATGTAGTGACACGTCATCTTTTTGCCTACGTGGCATACATGATACTAGGTATGATACCACCACTATGGCTAGTCTAAGAGGTTGCTAATGGCTATTACGATAGAAAATCTGTTTACTACAGACATACGTTTGATATATGACAGTCAACAGCCATCATCATGAACTAGCCGGACACAACTCAAACTAGTATCAGCAATGGATGAAAAACTAAAAGACGTACAAGAGCAGGTTACACCTGAGTTTATGCAAGATTTCACAAGAAGATGCGCCTTTTTTCTTTCTAATTTTTTCCTTCTCTTTGGTCTTATATCTCTTATCCCTAGGGGGCGTTACTCCACTAGCAGATTAATTCTTGTTTGCACAAATTAGAATAATGGAGACATGACTTTTTTACACGAAAATAGTCATCATGTTAACAAAACAAAATAGTTTTCCTATGAGCATCAAAGACTTACTAATTGTTCTATTCCAACCATCTTATTCTTATTCAAATCAAGCCATTCCTGCGAAGTGAAAAATGTAGTGTTTCAAGAAAATGGCATGCGGAGCTTGATAATCTTACTCATGAAACAAATAATTTGGTAAAAAGATATCAACATACGAACAAACTAAAATATCAACCTGATGCTCTTGTAGTTTGACAGTCAAAGTTTCCGCTGTCTTTGTGTAAAACAACCTGCGCATTAAAAAGTAAACGATTGGTCCATGTTACGACTCACACCATGATCCTTTTTAGAGGTCAGAAAAGTACCTTTTCTCGCTAAGTTTTGTGGATGTACTTGTGATTTCCTGATGGAGGAGCTCTAATGTCTGTAAATCATGAAGGATGGCAAAAAAGTCAGAATACAAGCTTATTGGACGTGATGTATGATGATGTGTTGTTTGAATTGTTATTCAAAAAATGCATGCAAAAAAAACAAGGTGAACTATGATGTTGCAACTTGCAAGATTATCCAAATTCTACAAACTAAACTAGTCTCTGGACACCAGGAGCAAAGGGTAAAAATTGAGCATTTGTGGAAAAGTTAGACATAGCAGAAATATTAAGATTCCACCTAGTAAGAGCATGGTCAGATATTCTATAACAGGTCTCTTCAAAGAACGCTTTTATAACCTACCACATGTCCAGTACACAATATATGCTTAATCCAGATAAAATAAATCATAAATTTTAGCACAAATAAATCACTCAAAACCAGCCGACCTATGGGATTTGAATTTTAATGAAAGCAGAACAATAGGAACAGTTCCACTAGGTTACAACAATCTGCATATATATATAGCGTCATGCCAATGCTTTGTTGCCATAGCAGCTCAGCAGTCAGAATATATATTGGTAGATTGCCAACATTGTCATGAACTTGGTTCATGAAAGAAGGGACAATGGCCTTAGGGCCCGTATGGTGTGACCCTGAAGCCAAAGGGGCGGGAAGGATCCATCAAAGGCAGCCCCACCTCCAGGGCAGGGAGGAAAAGGGAGTGAGACTAGATTGATACTATGCTTGCTTGTTTATTCAATGATGTGGCAAAGCATTGTATAGCCTGTGTTACAACCTAACTTGGGAGGACAAGGATAACTAACTTCGAAACTAATCATATCTTTAATTAAAAATAAAACTAACGAAATAAGGATAATGGGGATTTGAACCGCTGCAGCAAGTCGCTGCCCCTCGTGGACTTGGTACTGTCCTGGGGATTATCAGCCCACATGACATCTCCTCCCCCATCGATGACCAGCTTGTCCTCGAGTTGCTATGCAGCGGAGACTGCAAAGCCAGGAGTCTCCATGCTGATGATGGACTGCAACGCTCCTTTGAAGACCCGTCTGTCCTCAAGATGCTACGCGGTGACCATGGTTCTATTCCATCCAAGCCCATGTAGATGACGGTTGTTGAATGCAGCTTCATTTTCCGAATCATCAAGCTTGCACCTAAGGACACACCTCTGAGTAGCTTGATATGTGTATCCTACAGGAGCCTTCTGTACAGGAGCACCATACAGCACCATACTTTCCTTGGATGCCCTGTCTTGTATGAACACAGCCTGTAGTAGAAAAGGCCCTGCCAACTCCCCTTCTGCACCTAGCTCCTTCTCAACTACGACAATGCTCGTGTCTTGATGCATTGCTGTCACTGCCGTGTCGATGGTCACTGCAACCTCCTGAAGTGTTGCTACCTCTGCTGCTACAAGTATATAGGCTGCAGTCTTTTGGAGCACTACAGCAATCTTGGAAGACCTCGCTGGTGCCGGTGCTTGAAGCACTGCCGCCTTCCAGCTAGGTTGAATCACTGCAGCCTTCCAGCTAGGCTGAATCACTGCTGCTTGGATCGCCTCCTCCATCGCTGCAGGCATACCTTTGCACAGCCCCTTGGGACTTGGTACTACCGTGGGGATTATCAGCCCACTAGACAAACATATTCCTCGAGATAAGATGGAGCATGGATCACATCAAATGAAATGTGTTGAGTCTTTTAAAAGGACAAGAAATTTATGTTTTGTCACAAAAAAAAAGGGAAGTGATATCTTCAAGTATACGCTTCTTTGTATTGAGATAACATATTGCAAATAATCGGTCCAAGAAACAACCATTAGCAAAGAATGCATTCTCTAATATTTATTTCTAGGAACAAACAGGCTGGACCTGGTCCCTTTTATCACTAAAACTGAAGTGCTAACAAGCTAGGTACTACAATTGATACAGACATCACCATACCAAGCTCAACCCCATCTACAACTCGAATTGGTCCAATGACAAGAGCACGAGCAAAAGCCAGAAATGATGAGGTGAATCCAGTCATAAACATGTGTGATCTTACCTCCAAGCAGGGGCGAAGCTCCCCATAGGGCAAGGTAGGGTAGCCGCCCTCCAAGAATGGCTTGCTACCTAATGCAAGGACTCTATGTACTTAGTTATGAAGGCAAGGACTTTGAAGACACAAGGGCGAAGCTTTGAGCTCAAGAAGGTGGGACGAGAAGCATCCAGAAGACAAGATCTGTTCTAGGCGACCCGGACAGTCCGGCCTAATTGGACGCGAACAATCCGGTCAGCATCTGAACAACGTACAAGAACTAGGTAGATGGGCTTTTGCTTTAAATGGCTAGGTCAGCCCATATTGCTTATTTGCATTTCGTCTTTCTATATTCAGCTTCATAATACATCCCGTAACGAGTAATTTGGCCCATTCCGTACAGAACGCCTAGGCATGCCTAAGCGACGCCTAAGCGAGCTAGGTGCTAGGTGGTGGCAAAACGCATAATGAACGCCTAGCACTTTTTTGACATTGAGAAGAGAATGACGCTTGTCCGACGCCTCTCGGTCACGCGCACCACATCGATGTCGGACTATCCGACACCTGAAGCTATCGCCTGGAAAGAACGTCCATGAAGACAGCACCAAAAAGGTCCCCGCGTTGAAGCCCGTGTATATCCCCCTTCACCCACTAGATTATAAATAGCACTACTTGCTTTTAGATCTGGGTAGAATATAATGAGATATGAAGCCTAAAGCGTTTGCTCCTCAATTCCTGCGGGAATCGAAGACCCCAAGACCTATCAACTAGTGGTACTAGTTGGATTGACTCTAGGGCCTCTCTTCACCAATCCTCCCTTAGGGTTCTACTGGGCGGGTGGACCGACCGGTAAGAGAAACGGTTACAACAAGAGTTAGATTGGCTTGATTTCGAGATTCAACGGCTCTCCTCGAGAGTTGTAGATGGATTTGATATCTTGTAGGACTTTCTATTTATCTCCGTTGCGTTTTTCCAATGCGTGTTTCTATCCCCTCATACCACCTCGCTCGTCAATCCGTAAGATCAGAACGCCCCATATCAAGTTATGTGGACCAACTATCTTCTGAACGATTTATTTGCGTAGTGGATACCATCATATATGCATGAATGTGGGTGATGAATGGGAAACCGGATTTAAGACTTAATTTGGTCTTTATGAATTGTTAGTGAAACCTTTTGGCCTTTCCAATGCCCCAAGCACTTTCATGCACCTCATGAATCATGTCTTGAGATTTTTCATTGGCGTTTATTGTCGTGTATTTTGATGATATTCTCATGTATAACAAGTCTTTCAACGACCATGTTGAACATGTAGACAAATCTTTATCGTGCTTCGCAATGAAAAGCTTTATGCCAACCTCAAGAAATGTAACTTTTTGACCGATAAGCTAGTCATTTGGGTTTTGTCGTGTCTTCCAATGGAATTGAAGTGGATGAATGCAAAATTGAGGCAATCAAGAATTGGCCCACAACAACAAATGTTAGTCAAATGCATAGTTTCCATGATTTAGTGGGCTTTTATCGCTGCTTTGTTAAAGAATTTAGCTCTACTGCATGCCATTTGAATAAAGTAACTCGTAAAAATGTCCTTTTCGTGGGGGGTAAATCTCAAGATATTGCTTTCATTGAGCTCAAGAAATGTTTATCAGAAATCACACTACTTGGCCACCGGATTTCACTAAGATTTTTGAGATTGAATGTGCCGCAAGTGAAATTAGGATTCGCTTTCTTACGCAAAGAGATAGGCCAGTTGCATATTTTGGTGAAAAACTTGATGATGGGCAACTTAACTATCTGATTTATGACAACTCTATGCTTTGGTTCATGTTCTCGAAGTTTGGCACACTATCTTTGGCCTAAAGAATTTTTTACATTCTAATCATGAATTTTTGAAATATCTTAAAGGTCAAGCCGAATTGAATCGTTGTCATGTGAAATGAGTCGAAATTATTGTCTTTTTTTATGTTGTCAAGTACAAGGGTAAATAAAATTGTGGCGGACGCTCCTTCACGCAAATTAACCCTTTTGAATCAACTAGAAGATCAAGTTATGGGACTTGAAATGTGAAGGATTTGCATGCTTTCGATACATTCTTTGGTTTTCCTTTTAGAAAATATAAAGAAGGCAAAAGTTGGGAGAACTACTACCTCCATGGTGTGTTTGTTTCTTTTGCACGAATCCCATGAGAAGCTTGATGAGACACTTTGGCATTGACAAGACCCACTCCATGCTCTCCAACAAATTCTTTTAGACAAACAATGTGCCGTGATGTGGAACGCCATGAGCAACGATGCATCACATGCCACAAAGCTAAGTTAAAAAAAATAACCCTCATGGCTTGTATACACCTTTTCCAATACCTAATGAATCTTGGGAGGATATTAGCATGGACTTCATGCCTGGTTTGCGTGAAACAAAAAAGGGTCGTGACTCCAAATTTGTAGTTGTTGATCGTTATTCTAAACTGGCACATTTTATTGCATGTTACAAGAGTGATGATGTCACCCACATTACTACTTTGTTCTTTTGGGACATCATACGCCTACACGGAATTCCAAGACCATCGTCTCCGGCCGTGATGTCAAGTTCCTTGGCTACTTTGGGAGAAATCATGGGGAAAGTTGGGATTAAAGCTCCTCTTCTCCACAACTTGCCATCTACAAACCGATGGGCAAAAGCAGGTGTTCAATAGAAGCTTGTCAACTCTACTACGCGTCATAATCAAGAAGAACTTGAAGGAATGGGAAGAATGTCTACCTCACGTCCTAGTTTGCCTACCGATGTGCTACACATTCAACAACATGTAAGAGCACATTTGAAGTGGTGTATGGCTTCAACCCCTACACACCACTAGATCTAATACCTCTACCACTACAGGAAAGAACGAACATGGATGCCTCCAACAGCGCCGATTTGACGAAGACAATACATGAGACTACCAAAGCAACTATTGAGAAGCAAGTCCAACGCCAACCTACCAAGGTCAAAAGCACAAGAAGCCAATTGTGTTATATTAGGTTCATTGACCGTTCGGTGTTGAGCTATTATTCCAATTTAAGTGTGGTTTGACTTGGATTGTAAGCGATTCATCCGCTATCACGTTGGTGTGTGCGTATGAGTGCTCAATCTTTGGTGAATTGCTAGTTATCCTACTTATTTGCATTTGTGTTCTTCGTATTTCCCTTCGTTTTAGTGGTCGAATCATGAAGATCGGGACCCAACCCGTATGAACAATCTTTTCAACATGGATGGGCTTTCTAAGAGTGTACCAAATTGGAAGTTTGGAACCCAAAGTGAAATTGACATTAGTTGTCAGTTAGTTTTGAAGAAAATCTTGTAGTACTTAGCACAAGTGAACAAACATCAAGAAAGAAATTTGGTACCAAGACTTTGGTGGATTAATTCAGCCATTGAAGCTTAAATCCAAGTATGTGTACTCAACTACGGTATTGCACTGAGGGCTTTCATGTGTACACTAATGAAACACAACTGTAACAACTATATAGCCATAGAAACTTCAAGGCAATGCTGGCATTTAGAGGTACAAGGAATCCTGAGTCGGTCTTGGCATGCTAGGACTTTTTCAATGTCATTTATACGACCCCATTTTATTCATTTATAAGGCACCCATTGTATTCATTTATAAGGCACCCCTTTTAACACAGAACTAAACTACAGTACAAGGATCTTTAAATACCTAGGCACCCCTTTTAACACAGAACTAAACTACAAGGATATTTAAATACCACACTTGTTGTCATTGGCCCAATTTTTACCTTGCCTGCCATTTGTACCTCTTATACTACAGATTAGCAAATGATTAGTTTGGGATGCCGACTACCAATACCAGGATTACATTTGAGTATTTGGCAATCCAGGGGACAGGCGCTGAAGTTCAACAGTAGGTTATGAGAAGCAGGAAATGCATGACATCTAGGACAAAAATAGCAAGATGGGATGACGGCTTCGTGCACATATTTCCAGGATAGCAAAACTCCGCGAGAGCTAGAACGAACAATTTCGGGTCCTCACCTGTTTTAGCGTGACGCACTCGACCTCCAGTGCGGCGATCCTACCCTGCTTCTCGGCCATCTCAACGCAGACATCCGCCCTCGCCTTGGCAAGGTGTTGGGCCTCGTCGCTCACCTGCTTCGCCTGCGCCCTCACTGCCCAAACACCAACACGAGAGCATTGCAAGGAATATCAGCAGAGCGAATCGAGCCGAGCGCGACGGAACAAGGGACATCCGAACCTAAGGCAGTGTCGCTGTCGTGGGCATCTATGGCCGTGCGCTGCCGCTGCTCCTCCGCTGACCGCTTCGCTGCCTCCTCTTCCAGATCTGCAACCCAGCGACAGAACCGTCGTCAGCCGCGCCGCCGGAACAATCAGATCGACTTGCTGGGTGGAATGGAACGGGGGATCTGGGGCGGAGGACGAACCGTTCATGTAGCAGCGGAGGGTCTTCATGTTCGCCAGGTACTCCTCCATGGCTGCCGGCCGGAGACAACGGCGACGAAGAGTCTTCAACGGAGTTGGAGAACTGAACAATTTGAACAGAAGAAAGTTCGAATTGATCGAGTGGGAAAGACAAGCTGAGGCAGCGCCGCAGCGAAGAGGGTGAGAGAATATATAGGGGTACCACCTAGGTGCTCCCGAACTCCCGGTACTACCAATCAAAAACAAAAACAAAAAATCAAAAAAAATAATTTAAAACGTTTAAAAAAATTCTACGAAAAGTGTAAGCGCTCACAAGCTATATTTTTAGAACCTCCAAAAAAAATTAGGTCCAAATTCGATAGGAGCATTGAGAAAAAAAAAGACAAATCTAGCATAAAACCACCTTCGAACGTCCAAATTACCAATCGGTACCTGTAGTACAAAAATCCGCTTGATTCAGAAAGTTTTGGCAAAAAATGCTAAAACCAAACTGAGAACTTCTCAGAAAATAAAAAATAACTAAAAAGAAAAAAAATCCACATTTGTATTCTCTTCTTCATCCTGACGCCTGCATGTCGGATTGCCACCGGCCTATCCGCCCAAGGGAGGGCGCTGCCCCAGCTGTCCCTGCTCACTAGCGCTGCCCCCTGCTCCACCCATGCTCGTGACCGAGCGTCGCCTCACCCCCTGCTCGTGGTCAAACGTTGAACGTAACTGGTAGTCATAAAAGTCGTTGTTGGTGTTGGCAAGTCATGCAGGGTTATTACTGATGGTGGTACTTGTCACAGTTTGGTTAGTAAAGAGCTATCTACAAAGCTGAAACTGAAATATTTCTCGCACCCCAATCCTGTATTTTACTCAATGGTTGAGTAAGAGTTGATAGTTGAAGATCAGCCACATGGTGCAAGTTGAGTTTCATATTGGACCATACAAACATACAAAGACACCATTGAGTTTGATGTGGTTCATATAACCGTATGTCATTCGTTGTTGGGCCGTCCATGGCAATATTATCGAAATGTATGTCACATTTGAAAAGCCACCACATATAAGCTAAATTGATGTGGCGATGAGGTAACTTGGAGGACTGTGACACCGCAACATATAGTTAATGAATCTTGTTAAGAAAATTGAAATCAATCCTCAGACTGAGAGTGAGAGATTAGATAGACAAGAAACTCCACTTTCGGTGAGCGAGTGACACAAGCCAAACCTGAACGGTAAAAAGAAAACGGAGGAGATAATTACTTAGTGATGTTACCCATCGAATCTGATTTGATAGAGTTTGGAGAGGATCCCACTAAGTACTTCTTCTTCTTACATGGAAGGGATAAATTCTTGTTTCTATTGACATGAACCCTCTCTCTATCTATGTTTCTAATATTTTGCAGGAATTTTATTACGTGTTTCCGGAGCAGGTATCCGCTGGTATGCCACCTTTGCACGGGATAGAACATCAAATTGACTTGATTACTGGTGCGTCACTACCGAACCGAGCCCCCGAGCGTACAAACCCTGAAGAGATAGAGGAAATTCATAAACAACTACAAACGCTTCTCGACAAAGTTTAAATTCATGTGAGCTTAAGCCTTGATGTTGTTCATGTTATTTTGGTTCATAAGAAAGATGGGCGCATGTTCGTATATTGTAGAGGACGAATATCCAGTGCTACAAATCCTTTCCAGGTTCCCATGTTCCCAGTTAAAAAATCAACTTTAAATATTTTCAAAAAATTCTAGAAATACTGTGAATATTCACATAGATGATATAATTAATGTTTCCATAACCTCCAAAAAATTCCAATCCAAATTCAAATGGCACATTGTCCATTTGTGAATAGTGCACTTTTACTTTTTGTATTTTGTGACACTATTCATGGTAGATATTTGCCTTTTTTGTTTCTCTGTGTGTATTTCAGTTTTGGATCTCAAATTTTTGGAGTTGGTAAACACATTCCGTGTGGATATTCGTACTTATTCCTAGATTTTTGAAATAACGAAAATTGATTTTTGAAATGGGTGTATGGAAGGGCTCGGTATCACTAGATATTCTTTCGATTGTTGATCTATTAATAACATCAGTATTTGATATCGTCAGCATATACCACCGTTAGTAGACGAATTGAATGGTGCTGCTATATTCTATAAAATTGTTTCGCGTGGTGGTTATCATCAAATTAGGATAAAAGAAGAGGATGAATAGAAAACTGTTTGCAAAACTAAGTTTGGTTTATATGAGTTTTGGGTTACCTAATGCACCTATTGCTTCCAATAGATTAATGAACCATGTTTTGAAGCAATTTATTGCTAAATTTGCGGTTGAATATTTTGATGACATACTATACTTAAGCTATGAAATATGTCAAACAATACTTATGTTTTGTTTCAAAAAAATAAGAAACGTTCACATATTGAGGTCAAAAGAAAGTTTGTAATTATTTCTTCCTTTTTGACGAAAATGCACGGGAATACAAACATTCGAAACACAATGGTCTAGAAAAAATACAAAACACAAGGGTAATGAACCGCAAAAGAAAACACGTACGCAAACAAAGAGGAAGAATTATAAACAAGCAAGGCGAAAAGAAGGAAAGCCAGAGCCTGGCTAGTGGAAAAATCGGGATGCGATTTTGTCGATCTGTTTTGAGCGTGCAACCGGAAATCGCTACCATATCTCGCAAATAAAGGGAAACCCGATCGTGCGTTTGGAAGTTGCAACCGCGCCGCCGTAAGAGCATCTCTAGCAGTACCCGCAAATGGCCGAAACCCGCAAAATAACCGCCCGATGCGGATTCGAATCCTTAAAAACGCAAAGAGCAGAACCCTCAAAACTCCCCGACCCACAAAAGTTTTTGAGGGGCCCCGCGAATCCGCCCCTCGGAACGTCAAATTCGGAGATTTAACCGCCGAACCGAGGGGCGCCTGCATAGCGTCAAAACAGTTGGCGGGACAGACTTTTCACCACGCGTCTCATCCCCATCTCGCCGCCGCCTCCGCCGCCAGCGATTCGACCCTTTTCCCGGCCGCATCTGTAGGCGCCCCGTCGCACGCGACACCCCCCGGCCGCGGACGTACCCTACCACCGGTTTCCGGCTCGCCCCGCCCGTGGAGAACCCTCTCCGGCCAAATCTGCGCCGCCGCCGCCGATCTGTGGGTGAGTCCATCTCCGCTCGATTCTGTTGTGTTTTCGGACGGAGTACTCCGGTAGTGATATGCGGTACCCGTTTCAGATGGAGTTGAGCCCGGAGGAGGGGTTTTTGCTGTCCGATTCGTCCTCCTCCGACGACTCCGACGTGGAGACACTGTTTGAAAGCCGGCGGCAGCAAATGGTGGTCGCTGTCCTCGCCGTCAAGGAGTTCGATGACCGGTATGCGAAGCAGCGGCAAGGATCGAAGGTTGGCCGCCTTTGCATACCACGGAACCGCTTCTACGGCAACCAGCTGCTCATGCGGGATTACTTTGCCCAAATACCGACGTACCTGGCTCACATCTTCCGGAGAAGGTATCGTATGCGTCGTTCTCTTTTCGTGAAGATAGTAGAAGCTTGCGAGGCGAATTGTCGCTATTTTACGCATCGACGGAATGCCGCGGGGTTGTTGGGATTCAGCGCATATCAGAAGATCTCCGCCGCAATGAGAGTCATTGCATATGGCGTCCCGCTGACTACGCCGACGAGTATCTTCGTATTGGTGAAGATACTACGATCGAGTCCGTTCGTATGTTTGCCAAAACGATTATAAAACTCTATGGAAAGATTTATCTTCGGGCACCAAACGAAGAAGATACGGTGAAGCTGATGGCGATGAATGAGGCGCGAGGTTGGCCGGGCATGCTAGGTAGTATAGACTGTATGCATTGGACTTGGAAAAACTGCCCAAAGGCATGGCATGGACAATATTGTGGCAGGGGAGGCGATGCAACAATTGTGCTTGAGGCCGTTGCGTCCGAGGATCTATGGATTTGGCATTGCTTCTTTGGTTTGCCGGGCACATTGAATGATATCAATGTGTTGCAACGGTCTCATCTACTACGAAGGCTAGCTAGAGGTGATGCTCCGGCTTGCAACTTCACTGTTAATGGGAATGAGTACACAAAGGGGTACTATCTTGCCGACGGTATTTACCCAAGTTGGACTACATTCGTGAAGACCATCTCAAATCCAAGAGGCAACAAGGAAATTGAATTTGCAAGGGCTCAAGAGGCATGCCGAAAGGATATAGAGAGGGCATTTGGTGTCTTGCAATCTAGGTTTGCCATTGTTCGAGGCCCCGCTCGTTTTTGGGACAAGAAAACTCTTAAAAATGTCATGACTTGTTGTGTGATTCTTCACAACATGATCATAGAGGATGAAAGGGACTTGGACTTGGACTTGGAGTTGTCCTATGACAATGTTGGTAGCCGCGTGAAGCCTGCTAGAAACCTAGATCGCATCAGAGCTTTTCTTCAGACTTACCGTGAGATAGAGGATGCGGACGCACACACCCAGCTGCAGAAAGACCAAGTTGAACACGCCTGGCAGCGCATGGGCAGTAGCAATTTGTTAAATTCATTTGAAGCATGTTTGATTCAAACAATATTTTTATTCTACAACATTTCTTGTATTGAATTATTGTTTAATTCGTGTGATTCAAACTTTTATTGTAATACATTATTGATGAGGATTCATAATATCCTACTATTGTAATATGAATCTTTATAATTTAGGTCTAATTTATTTATCATTCCATTTTTATAATATTCTGCCTATCTTACTGTTTTGCATATGCAGTTTCAGAACTTCTGCTTTGCAGGTTCTGCTCCGCCGCGCGGCGTTCTGAAACTGCATATACCTGTTTTGCGGGTTCGCGTTTTCCGGATTCTGCTAGAGATGCTCTAAGGCAGTACAAATAGAGGCTTTCCTTCCTGCATTCCTCCTTGCGCCGTTGCACGTCGCGTTCTCGCCCGTCTCCGTCCACGCTGGTCTGGCGCTCGTGGCCGCGGGCGCGGGCGGCGCCACGCAGGCCCAGCTGCTCAGCTTCCTCGGCGCCCCGACGGCGGACGGCCTCGCTGCCTTCGGTAGACGCGTCGCCGACCGCGTCCTGGCCGACCGTGCGGACTCCGGCGGGTCGCGCGTGCTCTTCGGCGGCGGCGTCTGGGTCGACGAATCGCGCGGCGGGCTCAAGAAGGCGTTCCAGGATGTAGCCGCCAAGTCCTACAAGTCCGATACCCGCACCGTGAGCTTCACCGACAAGGTTAGTGGATTAGATCCTTTGTTAAAGTTCAACTCATATATCTGTTGTCTTATCTGATCAAACTCTTGTACCAAATTCTTCTGTTCTGGAAATCTAACCCTTTATTTACAAGTGTAGGACTCAAATTGCGAGGCCATTACGCAATAGTATTTTTGGAAGCATAATTTAGATCTGGATATAATCATGAAACTGGTTAACACATGTTGAGAACTGTTACTTAATCTATCCTGATAATCACGATTCTGCTAAGTAGAATGTTGCATCTTGACAGTCCTATTATAGTGATGGAGTATCTCATGATAATTTTTAGAGAGTGGATTTTCTGTGTGATGGGGTATATACACGTTGTTCTTCTAGATATTTTTGTCATCCTAAATATATGAAAATGGTCTACACTCTACACATTGTATGTTGGCCTATAACTTTCATGTTAATGTGTCTCCCTAAGATACAATTTAGGGAGTTTGTATTCATATACATTCGCTACCACTAGTAGAAAATGGGCCTATGGTCCCGGTTCGGTTGGGCCTTCAGTCCCGGTTGCCCAACCGGGACTGGCCAATCGGGACCAATGCTGGTCCCGGTTGGGCCACGAACCGGGACCAATGGTTGTCCACGTGGCCTGGTCTGGCTGCTCGTGGGGGGAGACTCATTGGTCCCGGTTCTTAATACGAACCGGGACCAATGAGTGCTTTTTTTTTTTTGGTATTTAGGGTTTAGGATTCGATCTCGCCGGTGCCCCCTCTCGCCGGTGCCCCCTCTCCCTCTCGCCGGTGCCCCCTATCGCCGGTGCCCCCTCTCCCTCTCGCCGGTGCCCCCTCTCCTTCTCGCCGGTGCCCCCTCTCGCTATCGCCGGTGCCCCCTCTCCCTCTCGCCGGTGCCTCCGTCGTCTCCCCCTTCTTCGCATCGCCGACGAGCTCTCCATCGTTTCCGTACGCATATTATACGCTCTACTATATACACAGTACACGTTGATGCATATATAATTAATATTCGATCTCTTGCGAGAATACAACTATTTAATTACATGGAGATAGATCAAGCCATCAAGGCATATTTAGTTCATCGTCCGAAGCATAATGTTCTCCCTTTTCATCGATGGCCTCCCTAAGCAGAAATCCCGCCAATTCCTCTTGAATTGCTCCTACGCGCAGTTTTGGTTCGAGCGTCTCCCGCAGGTCGCTCAAATTAGTTGTTCTCCGCTCAGTGGTCAACTCGCGAATGAACTCGCAAACGTAGAATCCACATAAATTACTCCCCGGTGGCTGCTGCGGACATGTCACCGATTTATAAGTTAGCTCATCTTTGAATGGACCTTGTACCTTCTGTTTGAAATGTGTCCAACACCTGCTTTGGCAAAGAAAATGAACAAAGGAGTTATTAATTACTTGACATAAGGGAACGAACGAAAGAGGGCGATATAATGCGATAATGATTGAAATTACTTGTTGAGCATTTCTTTCATGTCGGACCACATGTCTTGGTCCCAACTTAATGAGTCGTGGACTTCAACTGTGGACTTGTCAGGTTGAATGCTTAGCAGAATCCAGTGGAACCTGCGGACGTTTACATAAAGCAGACATGCATAGCTCATTAATTACACTTAACATCGAGAAAGCCAAATAAAAATATGTACAAGACAAAAACACTCACTTGAAGTTGTAAGGAAATAGTATTTCCGTACAGAAATGTTGCATGGTTAAAAAGGTGGTCAGGTCATGCTCCACGTCTTTGGGGTGATTGACTAAGGTATATGAATTCACGATATACGGGTCAACGAACCCGACCTCAAAAACTTTAGTTCTTTTGCATTCCATCATCTTCATTCTGCATAATAGCGTACAAAAGGATATATATATAGTCAGGATAATATAATACAGGCAATGAACGAGCTGAGCTAGAGACTTAATTACGAAAATAAATCACTTACAGACAATAGCAAGAGAGGATAGATTTGTCGAGGGCGCGCTTTTGGAATAACTGGAACAGTTCAGTCAGTTGAACCTGTATAACGTAACGTTTGAAGAAATGCTCCACTCTAACGTCCACCGGAAACCAATCTTTCGCGTCCTTCTTTGATGTGTGCACCAGGTACCAGTTATGCAAATTTCGCATATGTGTTGATAGACGCGCGAGCTCCTCATTACTGACCATAGGCTCCCCTTGGACATATTTCCGTGCCATCTCTAACATTGGCGCAGATTCATAGCCTAAAAGTTGACCAAGGCTCATACCCAAGGCGGTAGCCTGTTCCTTGGCCTGCGATACAGTGACACCAAGTTCTTTAGCAGCAGCCATGGCTCTGGGGTCCAATAATTCCAGGTCCTTATCCATAGCGTCTCTGAAGTCCTTGTCGGCATCGGAACACACTATGAGCGGGGGGACCGATTGATTTTTCTGCTGTCCGAGCTGGGCAATTTGTTTCCCGCTTTTTGCACTTCTTCCCTTGTTCTGCTCAGACTGGGCACGTGCTAGCTTAGTAAGTTCACGACCATAGTCAGATGGCAGATTCATCGATATCTGGGATGGCTGCTCAAGGAAGGACTTTCTCCACTTTTTGGTTTTTGCATCATATACCGGCTTCTGCTCGGGCTTTTTTGGTGCAAAAAAAGCCTTATTGTAGGCAGCCACCTCCGCGGCGTTTTCCGCTACAGTCCTGTCATAAGGTCTAATGGGAAGATTCTTATGAGGTACTGTTGGGAGGGGCGACCTTTTACGTTTCGGTGATCGCTTACCCCTCATAGTACGAGCGGTGGGCGGAAACGGCTGACGCGGCGGCGGAGACGGCTGACGCGGCGGCGGAGACGGCTGCGCTGGAGACTGGTGAGGCGGTGAAGAGGACTGTTGCGCTGGAGACTGGTGAGGCGGTGAAGAGGACTGTTGCGCTGGAGACTGGTGAGGAGTCGATGGCCTTGGCTGCCAGTTCGGAAGCACGATGAATTCCTTTGGCCATAGAATGGTCGCTTTCTTGGCTTCTCCAAGTTCAAGCACCTCCCCATCTTCACCTGCAGGGTGTTGCAGCTTCAGCTCCTCATAATCTTTCATCACTTCATCCACCGCGACAACAGCGTAGCCATTTGGAACCGGAGAGAAATGGTAAGTTGGATTAGGTCCAATTGGTACGACATAGCCGACCGCCACCTTAAAGGTTAAGTTAAAAACTTTCACATGCATCTCACAAGGTGTGCTCTCCATGATATCATCCACTGGGTAGCGACGAAGTGGAGCCACTGCATCATCATTACCATCCTGGAGCTCCGTGGAAGCCACGCTGCTTTTCCGATTCGATGGGACACCGGTACCATCGCATGCAGCTTCTACCATGTGCCGTTGAGATTGGCCGCTAGTACCTTGCTGGCTAAGCACGGCAATTTGTTCCTTCTGCAGCTTTAATTCTTCTTCTATATTACGCAGCCGGTCTGCAGCAGCGCGTGCTTCCATTGCCTCCTTTTCCTTTCTCCTCTGATGGCTTCTATCAGGAAATTTCTTCCTGTGCTCGGGAATCGCAATTGTCTTGGGCTTGGAGCCAGGTACGCCTCGTAACCGTCCGTCGTGTTCCTTATTCCCAAGGGCGCGTGTGAGCTCGTCATCCTCTCTATCGGGAATGAACCGTCCCTCTTCAACATCCTTTACTGCTTTTCTAATTTCTTGGATGGGTAGTAGGGGATTATCTTTGTGTCTTCTGTTATATATGCACTTCCCTTCTGCGTCCAACGTGCCCCCATGCCCGTAAAACCAATTTCTTGCCCGTTCGATCCACTTGAGTGGCTCTGGAGTGATCCCATTAGCCAGCAGGTCCGCCTCAAGTTTCTCCCACTTAGGCATGCTACCAGCGTAGCCACCAGGCCCCATAGTATGGTGGTACATCTTTAGAGCAGCATTTGCCGCATTTTTTGCAGACTTTTCCAGAGCTTCCTCTGATTTCTTGTACGCCACAAATTCTTCCCAGTAGTCCTTTATCTTCTCATACCCTTTATCGAAGTCTGGAGTCTTATTTTTCTTGACAAACAGTTTGTTCAATCTTTTCTTCCAGTTCTTGAATAGCTCGGCCATCTTCCTAAGTGCCCAGTCCTTGACTTTTTGCTCCATGATTTTCCGGGCTATCTTTTCTGCCTCATCTGGATCCTCCTCATCTGAATCCACCTCTGGCGCCGGCAGGGTGAAATTAACCATGAGCTTTCTCCAAAGTCTTTCTTTGCCCTCATCGCTGACATATAGCTGTCCTTTCTCCCTTGGCCGATGCCATTCTCGAACGGTGATCGGGATGAAGTCCCTAACAAGAACTCCGCATTGCTTTACCATTTTATTTTTAACACCAGGGGGAGCAGTCGGTGTGCCGTCTTCGGCGACTCTTTCGATCGTGTACCTTTCTTGGTCGCCCAACTTTTTGGCTGGGCCTCGTTTTGTCCTTACAGAAGATTTGCTCGATCCGGAGGGCTAAAAGAAGAAAGAGCGTTAATATATGTATATAGACATCAGAGGCTTAATTAATACAATCTTCGGCTTCATTAATATATGTATATGCACCTCGCCGGAGTTTGCAACATTTAATGTTCCACCGGAGCCTTCGGCTTCTCCCTCGTCGGCTTCTCCCTCGCTGACTTCTCCCTCACCCCGGCCGTCGGGTTCTACCTCACCGGAGCCGTCTCTTCGGTTGAGAGACTCATCTCCCTCACCGGAGTTGTTCAAAAACTCCGTGGTGACATCGACAATATCTTCCGGCCCGCGGATTATATCCTGGAGGATATTTTCCTGATCTTCGTCTCGTTCCATAGTTTCTGCAAATTAAGAACAATGCACAAAACTTTAGTTGGGTAACTTGTTCCATATGTCAAGATACATCTATAGCTAAAATCATTTGCAAAGCTAAAATTAAAATTAACATCAATATGTAGCAAAACTAAAATTAACATCAATATATAGCAAAACTAAAACTAACACTAACAAAACTAATTCTAGCAAATGGCTAACAGAAAATGGCTAACAAAAAATAGCTAAAACCTAGCAACTAACACTAACAAATGGCTAACAAAAAACCATCTACAACTAACCTAGCAATTTCTATAACCTAACAATTTCTATAACCTAATAATTTCTATATCTAACAAATTTCTAAACATATTAATCATTTTAATCTACAATTTCTATAAATTTGCATCTTTGCATATCTAACACAATTTTTTTTCCTAACATAGTACTAACCATTTGAGGGATAGCAAGTACTGAATATTTCTGATCTAACACAATTGGATTCAACTCATTTAGATTAACCATTTGACAGCTAAAAATGGTGCAAGTACAGAAGGGTCTACAAACGTTAATTGAATGCCAAATTATTTTTGTTGCTCAATTAATTCCACAAAAATTAGGGATGCTAATTTACCACAATACTAAGCTAACAAAATTGGATTCACATTAGTTGAGCTAACAGAGCATCAGAAACAAACAATTTGGTGATTTAAACCCTCTGTAGTAATTTAAATACCATTCTTTTATTATTAATCTAAATAATATGGGACCAGTGTGGTTGGACAAACATTTTTATTAGCTTTCCAAAGAATTTTGATTCATCAATTTTGGACTTATAGATCTCGAGTTACTTAATTTCTAACATACACACAGAATAAAATATTTCTGTTAATTTATTAATTCGAGTCAAGGAAAAAAAACAAACAGGCCGCGAGCGTACGGTGCTCGGCCCATTTCTAACATACACCCAATGGGCTCGGCCCATTTGTTTTTTCCCGTGCGTAAAAAAAAGTAACGCGGCGGCGGCGACAAGAGCAGCGTACGGTGCTCGGCGACGAGCAACGGCGGCGCCGCCGTGGCCGTGGACGGCGTAGGGCTCACCTCGGGTGGTGGACGGCGGAAATGGGCGCGGCGGCCGAGGGAAGCGTCGACGGCGAGCACGGGCGGTGTGCACGGGCGGCGCGCGGTGTGCCGCACGGGCTCCTCCTTCTTCTCAGCACGGGCGGCCGGCGTGCGGGAGCGGCGGCGCGGGCGTCGAGGGCACCGGCGTCGAGGGCGAGGTTGGGCAGCCTGACGGCGTGCGGGCGCGGCGGCACGGGCTCCTCCTGCTTCTTCTCCGGTCCTTAGCGTTTCTGCGACTGAATTGGGGAAGGAGAAGGGCAACAGTTAAGTAGCAGGGGTCATTGGTCCCGGTTTCTGGAAAGAACCGGGACCAATACCTCTTTGGTCCCGGTTCTTTCCAGCAACCGGGACCAATGAGTGGGCAGTTAATGCCAGATCAAGCGCGGGATCCACGGACTCATTGGTCCCGGTTCTTGGTAGAAACCGGGACCAAAGAGTCATTTTTCAAAATTATTTCGAACTTTTCAGTTCTGAAATTTTGTTCCCGCCTTTTTTTTTCTTATTTAGGTGTTTGGATATGAATTTCAAATGGTTTTGAATCTGAAAAGACTTTCAACATGAAAAGTTATTAAATTTGAATAAATAATCCAAAACCATTTTCTGTTTTCTAAAATAATTATTCTAACTATACAAACTATTAACCATTTTGCCATTTTCAATTTAATATGGATAAATTCATATCTTTAAATCCGTAAGTCGAAACTCGACTAATAATACGTATAAATCGATAAAAATTGATTAAGTAAGATTTATGATTAAGTAATAATAATTATTAATTCAGTTAATTCTATTTTTGGTGTTGTAAAATCCCATGGCAAGCAGAAGTAAATGCAGAACAATTTCAGAAAACCTATATTTGTAAGATGAATGTTTGGTGTTGTAAAATGCAGAAGAAAGCAGATAAAAATTATTAATTCATTTATCTTAATGCATTACATAAAAGGTTTAATACATTATTACACATGATACAACGTCTCACAAGCGCTTGAAAGAAACACACCCCTGATCCAACATCACGAACATTATTCTACATAAACGGACTTGCTGGCTCGAAGGCCGTAGGATTAGGGGGAACGGCGGGAGGAGCCAGCCCCGTGGGCGGCCGCCCGGTTCTCGCGCGCACGTTTGCGGCGGAGGGCAAGATCCATGGAGGATGAGTCTTTCAGCGCCCAATCCAGATCGGAAGCCTCCTTCGCCTTGAGCTGGTAGGAAGTCTTGGCTCGCTGGACAGGGTAGTCGCGGACAGACTGGAAGGAGGCTTCCATGGCCTCCTGTATCTGCAACCCACAACCTTCTTCCCCGTCGTCGCTCCAGTCGAAGTCGTCGTCCTCCTCCTCCTCCGCGGGAGGAGCGGCGGCGCCTGGTGGAGGTGCAGCGGCGCCAGGTGGAGGTGCGGCGGCACCTGGTGGAGCAGGAGGCCGGTAGCTGGGCATTCCTCTCCACGCCGGGCTCGTGGGCATACGGCGGGATAGACTCCCGCGGTTGCGCCCAAGCGCGCTCTGCCGAGCACGCTCGACCTCGTCCAGAAGGCGCTGCGGCGGGCGTGGCGGATCCATCTCGTGGAGACGATGCGTTCGTGGCTAGGAATGGTGGATTAGGGTTTACCCCGTCGGCGACAATATATAAAGACCTCCAGGGCAGCGCTGGGGGAGGACAGGTGCCCAGGAAAGCGCTGGGGGAGGACACGTGTCGTGACCGCAAAGCCCGTCTTTAGTCCCGGTTGGTGTTACCAACCGGGACTAAAGAAGCACACAGATCGTGTGTTTCTTTCAATCGCTTGTGAGCCGTTGGATCAGGGCCGGGTGTGTTTCTTTTGAGGGATTGTGAGCTGTTGGATCAGCAGTATCACGACCACTTCGTGAGCCACATGACCCGGTTGGTGTTACCAACCGGGACTAAAGAAGCACACGGATCGTGTGTTTCTTTCAAGCGCTTGTGAGACGTTGGATCAGGGGTGTGTTTCTTTTGAGGGATTGTGAGCTGTTGGATCAGCAGTATCACGACCACTTCGTGAGCCACATGACCCGGTTGGTGTTACCAACCGGGACTAAAGAAGCACACGTACCCTATATATAACCGCCCTCCTCAGACAAGTTACTCACTCACACAAAACATTCCAGCGTCACTCGGAGAGGCATCTTTGGGCAACCAGCGGCAAGACGTCTCTGATGACCTGCGACCGTTCCAAACGGTTGCAGATCATCAGAGATGTGTTGCCGGACGGTTGTAGATCATCAGAGACGTCTTGCCGCTGCTTGGATCGAAGTGGTGCTCAAACACAAAACATTCCAGCGTCACTCGGAGAGGCATCTTTGGGCAACCAGTGGCAAGACGTCTCTGATGACCTGCGACCGTTCCAAACGGTTGCAGATCATCAGAGACGTCTTGCCGGACGGTTGTAGATCATCAGAGACGTCTTACCGCTGCTTGGATCGAAGTGGCGCTCAAACTCACGAGCCACCGTCGGGCTGTATGCAGGGGGAACTGTGTTTGGACGGTCGAAGCTGAGGTTTGAGAGGTTCCCACGGGAGGTGTGGGAGCCGACAACCACCTACCACGCGTGTTTCACCACATAAAGGTTTAATACATTACTACACATCACATAAAGGTTTAATACATTACATTGATTTACATAAAAGCCATGAACCCTTCTTCGCGTATGTCCCTAGCCTATGATCGCTTCAGCCGTAACCATGGAGCATCTTCATTATTTAACGGGATGCTTGGGTCAGTTCTCACTGTGAAGGGCGGAATTTCATCAAACTTATCATAATCTGCTGACATGTCTGTCTTGTCCTCGACTCCCACGATGTTTCTTTTCCCTGAAAGAACTACGTGACGCTTTGGCTCATCGTCTGATGTATTCGTTTGCTTGTTTTTTCTTTTTTTCGGTCTGGAGGACATGTCCTTCACATAGAAAACCTGAGCCACATCATTGGCTAGGACGAATGGTTCGTTCTTGTAACAACCAAGATTCTTGAGATCCACTGTTGTCATCCCGTACAGCTGGTCTACCTTTATCCCTTCTCCATTCATGTTGACCCAACTGCACCGAAACAAAGGGACCTTAAAAGTAGGTCCATAGTCAAGTTCCCATATCTCCTCTATGCGACCATAGTATGTGTCCTTTTGCCCATCGTCGTTTGTTGCATCAAAGCGGACACCACTGTTCTGGTTGGTGCTCTTTTTATCTTGGGCGATCGTGTAAAATGTATTCCCATTTATCTCGTACCCTTGGAAATTCAATACAGTCGAAGATGGTGACGCGGCCAACAAGTAGAGCTGTTCTCCGACAGTGGTGTCATTCATGAGCTGTAATCGCAACCAACTGCCGAAGGTCTCCATGTGTTTTTCTTTAATCCAGGAGTCATCCTTCCCCGGGTTCTTGGAGCGTACATAATTCTTGTGTTCCTCGATATACGGAGCCACGAAGGTGGAACTTTGTAGAACTGTGTAGTGTGCTTGAGTTAAAGAATGCCCGTCCCTACATATCAGTGCTTTCTTTCCTAGCGTGCCTTTTCCACTCAGTCTCCCCTCATGCCGCGATTCAGGAACACCAATCGGCTTAAGGTCAGGAATAAAGTCAACACAGAACTCAATGACCTCTTCTGTTCCATAGCCCCTTGAGATGCTTCCTTCTGGCCTAGCACGGTTATGAACATATTTCTTCAAGACTCCCATGAACCTCTCGAAGGGGAACATATTGTGTAGAAATACAGGACCGAGAATGGCAATCTCGTCGCGTAGGTGAACCAGGAGATGCGTCATAATATTGAAGAATGATGGGGGGAACACCAACTCGAAGCTGACAAGACATTGGACCACAGCCTTCTGTAAACTTGGTAGAGTTACTGGATCGATGACCTTCTGAGATATTGCATTGAGGAATGCACATAGCTTCACAATGGGTACTCGAACATTTTCCGGAAGAAGCCCCCTCAATGCAACCGGAAGCAACTGCGTCATAATCACGTGGCAATCATGAGACTTCAGGTTCTGGAATTTTTTCTTTGCCATATTTATTATTCCCTTTATATTTGACGAGAAGCCAGCCGGGACCTTGATACTGCTCAGGCATTCAAAAAAGATTTCCTTCTCTGCTTTGGTAAGAGCGTATCTGCTTAAGTATTTACGCCCTTTATCCGTCTGCTTGTTGTATGGGTCTTTCATACGTTGCTGGTCTGCCCGTGCTTCCGGTGTATCTTTTGTCTTCCCATACACGCCCAGGAAGCCTAGCAGGTTCACGCAAAGATTCTTCGTCACGTGCATCACGTCGATTGAAGACCGGACCTCTAGGACTTTCCAATAGGGTAGCTCCCAGAATATAGAGCACTTCTTCCATATGGGTACGTGGTTGTCAGCGTCATTCGGAACAGATAGACTGCCAGGACCCTTTCCAAAGATTACTTCTAAATCCTTGACCATGTCATATATAACATCACCATCAGGGAGGTTAGGCTTCTTCCGGCAATCTGCCTCACCGTTGAAATGCTTGCCGGGCTTTCTTACGGCATGACCGTTCGGAAGAAATCGACGATGCCCCAGGTACACATTCTTGTTTCCCAAATGTATACTTTCAGTCTTATCTAAACAGTGCGTGCATGCATTGTATCCCTTGTTTGACTGTCCTGAAATGTTACTAAGAGCAGGCCAATCATTGATGGTTACGAACAGCAACGCTCGTAGGTCAAATTCCTGTTGTTTGTGCTCATCCCACACACGTACACCTGGTTCGGACCACAACTGCAAAAGTTCATCAACTAATGGCCGTAGGTACACATCAATGTCGTTGCCGGGTTGCTTCGGGCCTTGGATGAGCACTGGCATCATAATGAACTTCCGCTTCATGCACAACCAAGGAGGAAGGTTGTAGATACATAGAGTCACGGGCCAAGTGCTATGACTGGAGCTCTGCTCCCCAAAAGGATTAAAGCCATCTGTACTTAGACCAAATCTTAAGTTCCTTGCGTCATCTGAAAATGTCGGGAACTCTCTGTCGATTTTTCTCCACTGGGACCCATCGGCGGGGTGTCTCAACTTCCCGTCTTTCTTACGCTCTTCTTTGTGCCATCGCAACAACCTGGCATGCTCTTTGTTTCTGAACAGACGTTTCAACCGTGGTATTATAGGAGCATACCACATCACCTTAGCAGGAACCCTCTTCCGGGGGGGCTCGTCATCGCCCTCAACATCACCAGGGTCATCTTGTCTTATCTTGTACCGCAGTGCATTGCATACCGGGCATTTATCCATGTTCTCGTACTCACCGCGGTACAGGATGCAGTCATTAATGCATGCATGTATCTTCTGCACATCTAATCCTAGAGGGCAGATAGCCTTCTTTGCTTCGTATGTAGTCTCGGGCAATTCGTTATCCTTTGGAAGCTTCGGCTTCATTATTTTCAGTAACTTCTCAAATCCCTTGTCAGAACAACCAGTCTCTGCCTTCCATTTCAGCAGTTCCAGTGTGGTACCGAGCTTTGTGCTGCCATCTTCGCAGTTTGGGTACAGCAACTTTTTGTGATCCTCAAGCATGGCCTCCAACTTTAGCTTCTCCTTTTCTGTATCGCATTCTCGCTTTGCATCAGAAATGACCCCACCAAGACCATCAGCGGGCTCATCTGATGCCCGATGTTCACCTCTTTCTTCTTCAACGTCTTCCATAACAGTATCACCGCATTCCTCTGGGAACATAGGATAGTTGTCATCATCCTCCTCTTCTTCATTGTCTTCCATCGTAACCCCTCTTTCTCCGTGCTTGGTCCAACAATTATAGCTGGGCATGAAACCTTTCCGAATCACGTGGTCTTGAATGGTTCTCGGGTCAGAGTACTCCCTGACGTTCCGACACTTCTCACATGGACAAGGCATAAAATTATTCACTTTGTTTGCCTCAGCCACATCGAGAAATTTATGCAGGCCTGCAATAAACTCGGAACTGCGTCGTTCGCCGTACATCCATCGCATCCGTGCATCCATCTGCATCATATATATAATTAAGTTTATCAAATACCATTACAATAACATCTTGAATAGTGAAATGACCACCGTACATCGACACGTGCAATATTTCTGTATCAATTACAGACGAAAAGGATAAAGTTGCTAACCTCGGTGCGGGTCGGGCATTTCATCGAACACATCTTGTGCGTGGCAAAGAGAAAAAAAACTAGCACCCCCACTTCCCACCAATCCAGGAAAAAAAAACAGAGGAGAGAGGGGGGTGGGGGCAACAATATATAGGCAGGGGAGGGGTATTGGTCCCGGTTCTTGGCACGAACCGGGACCAAAGCTCCGCGGCATGCCACGTGGTCCGGCTCTGGAGCTTTGGTCCCGGTTCTTGGCATGAACCGGGACCAATGCCCCCAACCGAACCGGGACCATTGCCCCACGGGGCCCTGGCAGCTCGAACCGGGACCAGTGCCAGGCACTGGTCCCGGTTTTTGCCTGAACCGGGGCTAATGGCAAAACAGTACTCCGGACCAAAAGTCCTTTTTCTACTGGTGTACCACTCCTATTATTTTTGTATGTGTCACATGCTATGAGCTTTTCCTCTTATTCTTGTTTGTGTGACATTATATAATGTTATACTCATGATTTTCTGTAGATATTTTGTTACAGCTGTAACTTCAAAAATCAATATCCTAAATGAGTGGGAGTGTTGCTACTAGGTACACCTCCACTCATCTTCAACTTTCTCTAATTATTTTAATGCATGATGATATGTTAAGCCGGCGGAAGCGGTGGAGATGATCAACGGCTGGGTCAAAAAGGCCACGAACGGCCTCATCGACTGCATGATCTCACGCGCCGACATCACCGCCGACACCGATCTCGTGCTTGCCAACGCGGTGTACTTCAAGGGCAGCTGGCTCGATCCGTTCAACATTTGCTGGACGTCCAGGGAAGTTCCACCGTCTCGACGGCAGCCAGGTCGAGCCACACTTCATGTCGAAGCTCGAGACCATGTACATCTCGTGCATAGACGGGTTCAAGGTCCTCAAGCTCCCCTATGGCCCGGACGGGATATATGAGCCTAGGGAAGGGATTCCCTACAAGATCTACCGTGGTCCAAGGGCTACCTCCGTCAAGAGCGGCAATGCACAGTTCTCCATGTTCGTCTTCCTCCCGGACAAGCCCGACGGCATATCCACCATGGTGGACTTGATCACCTTGGCACCTGGGTACCTCTACAGCGTTCTGCCCACGGAAACCAAGCTCGTCAACCTGGAGCTACCGAAGCTGGACATCTCCTTCGACTGGAACCTCGGGAAGACCTCCCTGGGCTGGGGCTAACGCTGCCGTTCTCGCGGGAGGTGGGAGACCTGAGAGGCATGTACAAGAAGGACGACGGGCGGCCGACCTTCTTGACCAAGGTTGCACACAAGGCGGTCATCAAGGTGAACGAGGAAGGGACCGGGGCTGCCGCGGTCATGACGTCCATGAGTGGTGGTGGCGGTCCGCCGCCGGACATGGTCGAGTTCGTGGCCGACCATCCGTTCACGTTCATGATCATGGAGGAACGGTCAGGGGTGATCGTGTTCGCACTACGTTATATATTTAGGGGCACTTTGGCTAAGGCACTTTCCAAAATGTCCTAAAATCTTTCAATTAGAGGCAGTTTATCAATATGCCTTAATAGATATGACATTTTTTGGCACTTAGTCAAAGTGCCTCTAAATGTCATACCTTTTGGGCACTTTGACAAAGTGCCACTAAATGTCATATCTTTTGAGGCAATTTAAGAAAGTGCTCCTAAATATCATAGTTTTTTAGGCAGTTTTTCAAAGTGCCCTACAGCTTAATACCTGAAATCATAAAATTTCAAATACTAATCTACAAGAACAAACTAAACATCACAACAACATATTATAGTCAATAGTAGTTCAGTTCAAATACTAATCCACAGTTCACCCCGCCGCCGCTCGCCGCACCGCTGGCTAGCCCTCGCCACTTGCAGTGACCACCACTCCTGGCCGCCATGGCGGACCTGCTGCACGCCGGAGATCCACGGGAGCACCAGCCTAGATCGGTTCCACAAGCCCTATCTGCTCGTCTACCGCCAACAGGTCCATGACGACGACGACGAGGCTCTGGCTGGGATGGTGTCGCTGCACGTCCGCCCCGTCCAAGGCCCGCCTCCAAGGTCGCCGCCATGGACAGGGCCGGAGATCCGCCGCCTCCTAGGTCAGTCCAACCACCTCCCTCTCTCCCTCCCATGCCGTCTTCCTTCCACCGCTACTCTGCTCTGCTCACGCAATCTTGGTTCCCAGCAGCCTCAGCTTGCGTTGGCTGGATCAAATTTTCCGACCTGGACGATGGCCACGGACGACCATCTCCACGGACGACTCCGGTAATTTCAACACCGCCGGCCGTCGGCGACCCGCTCTGCCCGGCGCCCGCCGCCAGAGGCTCACGGTATGAGTTTCCCCCAACCCCCGATCCAAATCTCGTGCTTAGTTCTGGTGCTGCATGTATGGTTGCTAGTAGACAGACTCAATCTCGTGCGTCTTTTACTGCATCCTCACCTCAGAGATTTATGCTAGAGATTGGGGCGTTCTAGGTAAACTGCCGTAGGTTTGCCAGATTGGTTTCAGTGGAAACTTTCAACTTTTCTTCTCCAAGGTTGGATACTAGTTCGACTACCCTGCAAACTCTGTAATAATTTCAGTATATTGGGTGTTACCACTAGTTCATTCTCGGATTTGCAAGTGCTGACCCTGTTGAGTTTGAGTCCTATGCTTTCTGTTATGTAATACTAGGATGGAACAGATGGGATGCTTCGATCTGTAGCATTTGCAACAGCAAGTTGAGGTACAGGAGGTCAATACAACAGACTTAGCCTAACATGTTGGAGCGAAAAAAAAAACCTGTAGTTGTTGGAGTGGCGTGCATAGTTTGCTAAATTCTAATGGAAATCATCGTTCATCTGAATGTTGTAAGAGAACTACTGCACAATTTTGTTTACCACTGTTTGTAACATCTGAATGTTGTTCGTTTCTTCCCACACTTGCATAAATGATTTTTTAACTTGAATATTGTATGTTGTTCGTTTTGTCGAAAACGGATTCATATAGATGTTATACTTATTGGGACAGTGGAAATGTAAGAACCATGTTATAGGTTAAATGGCCACGTAATTTTCTTAAGAATTTTATTAATCATTATGTATCCTGCATGTGGCTAAGTGTTATGTGGTCTCTTATTATTACTTCAATGATTTTTTTTTTGAAAAGTTGTAATATCAGTTCTATGTGCCACATAACAGCATCTTCGATTCAGCTACTTTAAAAATTAAGTTGCAATTTATTATGTGTTCCTAATTAATCAGTCTGCGATGAATATTCCTGATTCGGTACAAAAGATTTTTTTCCGGGATATAGCTCAATTATTTTCTCACAAATGCAAGTATTGTTGCGGCATTTTTTACTTCAGGGCTAATATAGAAATAGCATTTATTCATCGATTCCTGATATTAGTGTACTAACATGGCTTAGAAGCTGAGAACGCCATGGTGTTCTGTAGCTTGAGAAGACACACCTCTCGGCAAGGTTGTGTATTCCCCACATCTACATCCATATTGTTTTACTTACCTTGTGTTTTTTCTGTCCAATCGTATTGTTGTGCAGTGTGTGATTTCTTCATTCTAAAGTTGTTCGGTGATGCATGAGCTTACCGTGGAATTAATTGTAATAATGGTGACTTGCTGAGTGCCTTAGTTCTGCTAGATGGTTGCGCTTCTGCTATAGTGATCTGACGCTTTTAATTTTCATGTCAACATGTGGTTTTATCATAGTTCACAAGGCTTGCGATTCCACTATGGACTTAGCTGCTCATATAATTCAGAACCCTTATAGCTTACCCTGCCATGCGCCAATATGGCTTACACCTCTGCTACCAACACAGAGCACATACATGGGAGTTTAGAGGAAAGGAAGAAGTAAACTTACATTTGGAAAAAGTAGGGCATAAACCGCTTTCGTTTGGGTATTTCCCTTTGCCTATATCAAGGTACTGAAGCTTCTCTTTTGCACTGGCAATCAGCAAACTTTCTTATTTCATTACTCGGTTGAACAAAATAATTGAATTTTGGTTTAGTTTCCACTGATCAGTGTTGTTACTAAACATGCAAATCTTGTTAGATAGATTTGTTCTACATGAGGAGAAAAAAAATCCATATAGAAACAATATTTTTCAACAATATTCAAACATGATTTTAGCATTTCTTCTCCAATGCCTATTCTGTGGAGCTATAACCTTTACCTTGAATTGCAGGATGTTGCTCCATCGGATCAGCTACACCAAAATCATGTACTAATGCAGGGTGACATCATCCTGGCCAAGGGAGCACAATCAATGATGAGAACCATAGATCGCAAGAGCCATACTTGCTCTGTTGTGCTGGTCCCTCGGAGACTTAGCACGACGATTTCCCGTCTGTTTAGTACAACAAGCTCTACTATGATAAGCTTTACCAGGCAGGACTCCGGTGAGGTATGCATGAGGACAGCGGCGTGCCTTTGACTCGCTTAAGTGTTTGTAGTCATCGCTACGTGGTCCGGAGACCTATTTGTAATTTTTATTTCATTTTAGAATTCTTTGTACCGTTGTTGATGATCAATATTGGTTGGTCTTTTCGCAAAAAAGAAAACGTAAACGATTTTGTCGAAGCGTTATTAGTATTTGAATCGTATGAGCTGTCCCATTCCAATGTGAGAAAGCGTGTAAGACTCTTTAGTTTTACTCCTTTTAATTTTCAATATTCCATTTTGTGACTCATATTCTTTACTTAGTTATTATTGATCATACTTAACTCGGTTTCTCTCATTCCAAACTACTATGACTATGCGGTTCTCCAATTTAGTACTTATATTGAGATAAAATGTATCAAATATTGGTTCGCCCAGGCTTCTATTTTTTCCAATCGGCTTGTAGGTCGACAAATATCCAATTTTGTTTTCAAAAAGTTGGTGCAGGTTTTGAAACTCCAACCAATTAAAAACACCGTATTTTATTTTCAAACAGGAAAACGGATAAAGGAAGAAAAGATCAGACCAGCCAACTGGGCCGATGCAGTCCAGCAAGTCGGCCGGCCCACACACAGCCAGATTCAAAGTGACGAAAAGGCCCCTACCTGTCCTATCCAACCAGCCCATTCGCTCCCTCTCTCTCTTCCTCGCTTGTGCTCTCGCGATTCTCGTTTCGCCGCCGGCGTCGCCGGGCTGCCGGCCGTCTCCGGCCGCCTCCGTCGGCCGCCTCCGTCGGCCGCCTCCGCCGCCGCCATAGGTCGCAACCTGACCGCCTCAGTCTGCTCTTCCTTATCCTCCATCTCGAATTGTTCTTCGAGCTCTCCCGCGGCGCGCAACCCCAACCCTAACTAGGGTTTCGGTCGCCCCAGTGCTTCGCCCTACTCTCCTGCTCTCGGGTGTTTTTGGCGGCGCGCTAAGGATGGTGTCGACGCGATACTGCCAACGGTCGTGGCCCGGCGCAGGTCGATGCGCCCCCAGTGCTCCTTGTGCCCCCGTGCCACGGTGGTCGTCGTCCTCGCGGTGCCCTCCGCCGTTGTAGCGCGGGCCCTGCCTCGTCACGCCACGGTGCTTGCGGTGCCGCTCGTTTGGTACGTGCTCCTCTGTCTCTCCTCTTGGTTACTCTCTATGCCTTCTCCTGGCGTCCCTAGTTGTGCTGTGATGTATTAACTGCCCCCTGTGCTAACACGTTGCACAGAGTTTTATATAGAGCACATTTGATTCCTTGCTAGACCTAGCAATTACTTACCTAACCTTGCTTAGCAAGATTTGTGCGCTAAAAGACCACAGACTTTGTGACACGAGCTAGGAAAAGGTTGCCTATGTGATTTACCTTTAATTAGAAAGCGTGATAACTAATTAAATTCCAGTCACAGCAATGATTTTGCCACGTGGGAGCTCATGCTTACGGTAAGTTGTCTGGCTACAATTTCTGAGATACTCCCTTCCATTGTTCACCTGGTAGTGCGAACTGTCAATGTTGCGTGAAAGATCATGTTTCGCTGAGCTTATTCTAGTGGTCTATGCAGAACAACAGAACAATTATTTATAGGTTTCATAGTTGAGTGTGTGTGTTCTAATCAAAGTTTAACGAAACTAAAAACGTACCGATCCCACTCTTTGATTCCTGCAACCTTCAGATTTGCTGGAGCAGTTTGATAATTAGCAAAGTAATACACTTTTCGTATCCATCATCTAGACAGTGGAACCGTTGTATTATATTCTACTGATAAAAAGCTGGTTACTCTGTGCAGAATATTGCAAAAATATAGGAATACAAGAAGTAATGTTTGCAACACATTACACATCGTTCTGCAGTAAATAGAGGAATGAGAACTTTAAAACATGGTGACTGATGAACCTAAGTTACAAGTAATATCTGTCGATATTGTGGAATGCTGAAATGAGTGCTCTTATGTATTTTTTACAGGTCGATTTGCTGAAGAATAACATACCTGACCCATCATTGTTAACCTCATCATCTTCGCCAGACAAGGAAAATAAAACTGATAACCAATCAGGCAGTGAAGATTACATGGCCAATCTCTGTTTTGTGCATGCTAGGTGAGCATTCTGAAGTCTTATACTTTGCCTTAAGAGAGTGTATTTTTCCTGTTATCAGATCGCCATTTGTATTTCTCTGAATTAATAGATCTTTTGAGCAAGTTGAGCTTTTGCTGATCTGCCAATATCTTTGCATATAAAGGAAAAATCAAATTGGCCTGTAAATCCTACATATTTTGTAACGTGAAATAAGGAATCTCTCCGCCTATCCGTAAGAATTAAAAGGTACAACCAGTTAGAGGTGAAAAAGTATAGTAAAACCCTGAAACGCAATTAATGTAAAAAACAAGGTGAAGTTCCAATTAGCCATTCTCTTTACAGCATTGCGTTCGGTCTTTCGTGTCCATATTCTGGCAAACCATGTGAGCTTTAGCTTCTTTGTTTTTGAACTTTGCCCAATCAATTTGAGAACCCGAGATTACATGTAGATTCGTGCACTCGAGATTGAACATGGTGAAAAGAAAGTCAAGCTGATGCCTTGCTGCTATGTGAGTCTATATGATCTTCGAGTATTTGCTGCTATGTTATCTACAACGCTTATAGATTCCTATGACCCTTTATTTAACTTTTGACCATACGATTGGACATGTTTATTTCCCTGGCACACCATTATCTTTATTTGCACACTACACTATCTGTCAAATACTGACTGTGCTGAGATGACCAATCTTGGTACAGAAACACACGCAGAAATGTAAATTTTGTTATTCTAGCAGGACCTGCTACTGTGCTTTGCAGGTACTTCACTATTTCAGTTTATCTCATACGAGTTAAGCTGTTCTTATCCAAGTGTTGCATAGCATGACACTGATAGACTAGACAACCACTGTTAGTTTTGGACATATTTAAGATTGTACTGCTTGAATTTTTCTGCAACCTAGGCGTTGACACACGAAAGAGGGATCACTGGAGTAACAAATCTCCACTCGTTTTCTAATCTTAAAATTCACCTTCTGGAAGAGCAAATGTCAAATACATTTGCAATTCAGATTTGGATGAAGTAAATGATCAATAACGAATTATCAATGTGAATACTGTGTTCAGCTCTCTTTGTTTCCATTTTGAGAAATATATTTCAACTCTGTCCCCAAATGTTATGTACTAGGGTTTAAGGAGAGGTAGGGGGTCTGAGATTGATGCACTAAATGTCAGGTTTCTTCAGTAATTGGCCTAGATTGTTTGGTAGAAATTACAGCCTAGCTTGAACCTTGGTTCAAGGTTGCTTATTGCAGTTGATAATAGTTTTCAGAAGTGAACATTTGCACTATATATTGAGAGCATGCATGTGGCTACATTTTATATTTGTCAGTGAGGACACAGATTATCACGAAGTTGCATTTATGTCTCTCTTTGGTACCAGCAGCTCGCAGAGGCGCTCTACATCCCGCCCGAGAAGGGGGCGTTCGTGGTGACACTCTTGCAGCATTCTTCCCCACCTTCTTGTGATATTTTCTTCCTCTATTGTCACTTATCTGCTGTCTTGTGTAATTTGCTTATGTACGAGATGCTGATTTGGTGATACTATGTGCTTTGTGAAATGTAAATATGTTTCTGAAATTTGTGCGCAGCGAGATGAGACATTTCTGTAATATGTAAATATGTCCTCAGAATTTTGTACATTGTTGAACCATTTATTTAATCATTTATTGAATTCTGTGTAATATGTCTATTGAGTTTTGGGGCGGTTTCTCGAAATTTCTCAAATATTATTTGGGGCAGTTTTACAAATACATCTAATTAAGGTTATTGGGGCACTTCTTAATGTGCCACAAAAAGTGCCCCAAAATGTAACAATTAGAGACACTTTAAGATTTGCCCCTAATTGAATTAGGGGCACTTTCTCAAAGTGCCCCATTTTGGGGCACTTTTTGGGACACATTAAGAAGTGACCCAATAACCTTTACCGCCATGAGCGCCCGTGACACTTGTACAAAGTGCACCAAAAACAATTTGAGTCATAAAATTGACATTTAGGGACACTTTAAAGTGCCCCGAAATGTCAACCGTGATGTAGTGTCGCTGGCCACGTCCTTGATCCTACCTGCAAGTGATCAGAGTCGGGACTCACGAAACTCCATGCATTAGGCTATTTTGCTTGGTGGATTAGTGGTCTTCGATCTTATTAGCTGTTCTACTACTACTCAAGCTTATTTGAGAAATTTAGCGGCGCTACATTTCTGCAAAAATCTCATTACTGGATTGCATGCTTGCAACTGTTAAAGTTCATCCGCGTGGGGTAAGCTTTGTTATATCTTATCCTATCTCTCAGCATAGATGCTTGTTGTTGCCTGTCGGTCCGTCTTAGTTTTTGAGTTTCATATTCCCTGCATCACTGAAGTCACCAAAATTTTAGTATCTGTGTTGTCAATTTTCCCGAGTGTTAAGAGCATCTCCAGGAGCTCATCCACATTTGGTCCTCTATATCTCCATATAGAGGATCATCTATAAAGATTCCTTTTTGGATGTCCTCAGTTTTTCAGCAGAACATCTATATTCAGGACATCTATAATCTCTCTCCTATATTGGGTTATTATCTTGTGTGTCACCCCAATTCATCTGACTGGAACTCATATTCATCATGTCCAGAAAAGACCCATCACTCTGCATCTGTGGGTTGTTCGTCCCAAAATTGTCCATCTAAAATAAACAACATCATAATTTATTTAGTGCCTACGCAAAATCAAGAGGCAAATTATACAGCAGATCATCCTATTCAGTACAAAGTTCAGTAGCAAACGAAGCAGAAAGAATCGAATAGGAAACGCAGCAGCAGGACAACCTTGCACTACCATCCCAGCTGGAATTGAGCAGCAGTTGCCTCGCATCCAGGCAGAAGCCACGGTCGAGACCACCTACCACTACCATCCCAGCAGGATCGAGCAGCAGTTGCCTCGCATCCCAGCCACGCCCGAGACCACATCGCCTCCAATCAAACCAACCGCCGCAGCCCTCATCCCCCACCTCGCCTCCCGAACCTACCACGGCCACCGCCCCCCTGTTCCCCTCCAAGGACGGCGCCGGTGAAGGTCCCCATCTCCCTCGCGGAGGCGGCGGCCCCCAATCACGCCCGCATCCAGGACGCGCGCCCATCTCCACCGCCCCATCTGCCTACTCCGTCGCCCCATTCGAGGACGGCGCCGACGAATCGGTGGCCTGCAGCGCCTCCTCCACCTTCCTCGCTGCGCCGCCGCCGTCCCCATCTTTCTCACAGCGCCGCCGCCGTCCCCAATCACTCTCCTACCTCGCGCTCTAAATCGAAAAAAAAGGTAGCAGAGCATACCTCGACGGCGAGTCGGGAGTGGCGCCGGTGACCTCCTCGCCTCCTGCAATCTCCGGATACGCGCGGGAGCCTCGCGAGCGCGCGAGCAGTTGCTCTGGAGGATCACGGCTCCGTCCCCCAGATGTGGATGAGGCACCCGGATGTTGGTGGACATCTATCGATAGATGTTGGTATAGATGGGCTGGTGGAGAGTGTTTTTGGGCCATGGTCCTCTATATTTGGTATAGATGTCCATATAGAGGAGCTCCTGGAGATCTAAGTGACCAAAATCCTAGCAACTCGCTCGATCCGTTCGATCGGAGCAGCAGGAGCAGGCGAAGTTCGTGTCCAAGTTTGAGTCCATGTGCTCAGGTGGTACTTGGTAGTAAGTGGAAGTCAGACAAGTAAAGTCTATTTGGCCCTACGGTCCTGTACTGAACTTCGTCGAATGCATTCCATGCGCCTCAAAAGCCATCTTAATTTAATAATTCTCTTATAAAAAATACTTCCACTAAAGTTTGTATGTATGTGAGGTGGATAGGATGCGGCTGCTGCTTTGGGGGAGGCTATTACATCACGGCTTGCGTCACTTCTCGCAAGTCTACGTCCTTGTCGATTCAACTAGCCAAAGGGGCCAAGCCAAGCAAAGCTTCCTTCCACTCTCATTCGATTCTCCAACCAAAAAATACCGAGAATGATGCATCGTTGCACTATATATATAGTGGCTAGGTGTGTCTTCCCTGGATCATCATCTCCATCACCAACATCGATCATCTTTGACCTCAGCCAGAATATACTAGCTCACACTCACTCACTGCTAGTTAACCAGCTCGACCGACATATGGCCCAAGAAGGAGGAGAGGCAGGGGCGATTCCTCTGCTGACGCCGTACAAGCTGGGCTCCCACCTCGACCTGTCCCACCGGATCGTGCTGGCGCCGCTCACTCGGCAGCGCTCCCCGGGGAACCTCCCGCAGCCACACGCCGCCGTCTACTACGCGCAGCGGGCCACCGCCGGGCTGCTCATCACGGAGGCCACAGGGGTGTCCTCCACGGCGCAGGGCCACCGGCCTACCCCGGGTGTCTGGACGGCGGAGCAGGTGGACGCCTGGAAACCCATCGTGGACGCCGTCCACCAGAAGGGCGGCGTGTTCTTCTGCCAGCTCTGGCACGTCGGGCGCGTCGTGGGCGCGCTGCGGCCGGATGGGACGCCCGTGGCGCCGCCGTCGCCCGTGTCCAGCACCGACATGCGGATCGCCACCCCGCGGATGAACGACGGCGTCGAGGAGGAGTTCGCGGCGCCGCGCAGGCTCGAGGTGGAGGAGATACCCGGCATCGTCGACGACTTCCGAAGAGCCGCCCGGAACGCCATCAACGCCGGTACGTCGAAACACCAAGCAAGAACGGACGAGCTCCTCTGCTCTCTGTCAACACTCAACACCTCACTCTGTAGTGTGCTCAACTGTTCAATACTCTGCTTTAATTGCTCTGCTCGTCCATGCGCATGGCGTGTCTACAGGGTTCGACGGCGTGGAGATCCACGGGGCGCACGGGTACCTCGTCGAGCAATTCCTCAAGGACGGGGCCAACGACCGAAACGACGACTACGGCGGCACCCTGGAGAACCGGTGCCGCTTCGCGCTCGAGATCGTGGCGACCGTCGCCAAAGAGATCGGCGCTCACCGCGTGGGCGTACGCCTCTCCCCCTTCGCCGACTACATGGACTGCCACGACTCCAACCCGCACGCCCTCGCGCTACATATGGCCACCAAGCTCAACGACCATGGCGTAGCCTACCTCCACATGGTGGAGCCGAGGATGGCGCGCGCGGACGGCCGGCGCGTGGTACCGAAGCGACTGCGGCCGTACCGGGAGGCGTTCGACGGGACCTTCATTGCCGCCGGTGGTTACGACCGGGAGGAGGGGAACAGGGTGATCGGCGAGGGGTACGCCGACCTGGTTGCGTTCGGGAGGCTGTTCATAGCGAATCCGGACCTCCCAAAGAGGTTTCAGCTTGCCGCGGAGCTCAATGGGTACAATAGGGCCACCTTCTACACCTCTGACCCCGTCATCGGCTACACTGACTACCCGTTCCTAGCATGATCGGCTCTTCGTCAATAGTTGGGGATAATCTGTGTTTAGTTTTGTTGTCAAATTTTTTTTTATGTGTTTAGTTTTATACTGTTTTTGTTTTTGAGAGATTAGTTTTGTACTGCTGGTATGAAATTAAAATGTACTGTTCGTAACTAAATGTATTATTTCACCTCTGACGGATAGATTATTGTTCGACAGAAGATTTGACGGCGGTTAGGTTCTTGTCTGCTACTAGAGTTTCTTGTCCGTAACTAAATCTATTATTTCACCTCTGACGGATAGATTATTGTTTTGAGAGATTAGTTTTGTACTGCTGGTATGAACTTAAAATGTACTGTTCGTTCTACTACTATGATCAGAACAGGCCCGGCCTCTCCTCCCCCCACCCCCACCGGCCGGCGAGGCCACCAGGGAGAAGAGCCGAAGAGGTAGATGGGACTCTCAAACTCGGGAGCAAAGAGAGGGAGGAGAGAGAAAAGAAACGAGGAAATGAGACCCCGAGCTCTGAGGATGTTGTGAAGGCCGTCTTTCTATCCTCGCTTCAGTGACACGAATTTTGGTAGGAGGCCTTTTGTCTCGGCAATCCGCAACTCCAGAGAGTGATTACTCGGGGCGTTCTGTCATTGTTGTGGGTCCTTCGCTTTCATTACATCAATGTGGATTACCTCTAGAGATAGCAATAAAGCTTTTTCGATTTTCAGTGCTAGTTATCCAGTTGCAGAAGCGACCCTAAGAATACACTTTGTTGGTAAACTTTGGTAAAGATTCTTGGTCTTCAAACTATTGTGCTAACTTTTAATTAGAACCCAATTAATTTTAGGGTGTGATTAATTGTCAGTCACAGGAGAATAATTATATTCTCAGTCAGTTGCAACTGAATAGCAACTCATAACCAACACGAACCATGATGCAAATCGAATGGTTAGAAACATTCTTACTCACTTGTCACCCACTCGAAACTAGCAAGAACTGAAGTGACCGAGCTCGAACCCAATTCTCGGTCTACCAAGAAGTAGCAAAACATACTAATTTTAGGGCGTGAGGTGACGTCATCGGCATGTTGTAACTCATCACTAGCACGAATCACAAAGCAAATTCAACAGACCAGGGCATTTGAATGAATTGCGATACATATCTAACGGTGTAGGATTTGACTGGGCACTAAGCTAGTAATTCCTTGAATTTTAGCGACTGATCGTACATAGAGACACATTGGGAGCTATGCTATTCAGAAGAAAAAACAACTCAATGCACATGCCATGTTCACTAGTAGAAAAAAGGGCTTCAATACCGGTTCCAGAGGGCGTTTAATACCGGTTGTGCAACCGGTACAATTAAATCGGGACTATAGCCTCCCCACTTTAGTCCCGGTAGTCCACGAACCGGTGTTAAATGCCTCCATGTGTCCCGGTTGGTAACACCAACCGGGACTAAAAGGTTTCTGTTTTTTTTCTTTTTCTTATTTTTCAGGGTTTAGGGTTTCTGCTTTTTTTTTTCTTTTCGCTTATTTTTCAGGGTTTAGGGTTTCGGAGGAGATCACGTCGATGCAAAAAAAAAAGTTTTCGCACACGTGAAGATCACATAACACACATACAAATTGGTATATATATGTACACATATAAAGTACTCATTACATGGAGATCACTGCTAGTACATGGAGGGAGTCTATTTTTCGATATAGTGGAATTCTCCGGATTCAGGTATGACCTGCGTAAGGAAAAATCCCGCCAATTCCTCCGCAATTGCTTTTACGCGGTTTTCTGGTAGGAGCTGGTTCCGCTTCCTTGCCATCTTTAAAGAAGGATATCAAATCAATTATGAAGGAAACTAAATACAATTGATGGTAGCAAAATAAATTTGTGAATGATGTTTACGTACCTCTTGATTTCTTCGACTATTGATTGTCTCATTGACCTTCATGTGAATGTACTCGCAAACGTAGTATCCACATAAATCCGTCCCCTGTGGTTGTCGCAGGCACCACTATACGAGAATAGAATTCAATCAAATAATAATCAAGAGAATGATAATGGTATTGAAACTAGAATTAGAGAGATACACGAACCTAGGTACGTAGTACTACTTACGTTGTTAGCCTTAAACTCCAGCTTATCTTTCCATTCACCGCGTTCTTCCGCGATGAACTTTTTCCAAACCCTGCCCGGCAAAGAAAATGAATTGAGGAGTTATTACTTACTTTGATATCAGGAAATGAACGAAAGAGGCCGATATAGTGCGATTGAAATTACCTCTTGAGCAATATACGCACGCTTTTGTATTCATCTTGATCTCTCCTTAACGAGTCCCAGACTTCAACTTCTCCAAGATCGATTCTAATGATTAGCATAACGAAGTGTAACTTGCGCACGTTTATATACGCAGTTATTCAGAACTCATCAATTACACTTAATATCGGGAAAGCAGAATAGAATGTGTACAAGACAGTAACACTCACTTGAAATTGTAAGGAAAAAGTATTTCTTTTTTGGTACTTTGTCGCTTTAAAAACGTTAGCAAAACGTCCTCTGTGTCCTGGGCATACTGTTCTACGGTGACTTCATGAACTTTATCCGGGTCAATGAACCCAATGTCCCAGATTCATCCCAGTCTACATTCACGAATCTTCATTCTGCATAATAGCGTACAAAAGAATGTCGTGAGGATAATTACAGGCAATGAACGATCTTAAATAAAGAATTAAATTACACAAATAAATCACTTACAGACAATAGCAGCTGATGATAGATTTGTCGAGGGCACGTTGATTGTACATCTGAAAAAGTTCAGAGAACTCAACCTGCACAGCATATTATCGGAAGTAGTGTTGTTCCTTAACTCCCGCCATGAAATAGAATCTCCCTTCTTTTGCGGCGGTCATGTAACAGTTATGCAATTTCCATAACTGTGTTGTTAGAGCATTCGGATCTTTGACCAGAGGCTCCCCGGAAACATATTTATATGCCACCTCAGCAATGGCGTAACCTGTATCACCATAGATTTGCTGAGCAACAACATTGTCATTGTAGAGAGCCGCCTTATCAGAAGACACAATGAGCGGGGCGATCGATTGTACTTCTTGTTCTCCGAGCTGGGGAACTTTTTTCCCGCATTTCTTTTCCTCCATCTGTGAGCTATGTGTCTTCTCAATACAGTGCTCATAGTCTGAAAGGGGCCTCACTGGAGGGATATATAAGTTGTCAACGGTGCGATCAAGCGTCTCCCTTGGTATATTCTTCAGAATTTCCTTTACAGGGTCCTGTCTTTCCAGTTTTTTCCATGCAAAAAAGGATGTCACCTCGGCACGCGTGCTCTCGTCTAATTCCTCCTTACTCATCTTGATGGGGGAATAATAATCCGGTAGGCCCATGAAGAGGGAAGCGTGACCCGCCAGGCAGAAGGCCCGGCCAAGACAGCTAACCAGCAGCATGGGCCGGATTACGTCGATGGGCCAGCCAGTTTGTCGGTGACCCGGCTTGGATGGAGAAGATTCTAGACGACCCAAAGGCGGTGCCGGACTTGGAGGACACGAAGGACAGAAGACCTAGAGTAGGACTCCGAGTCTGGGTGCAACCCGGGCTTACCTTGTATAGAACCAGGAGACCCGGCCGTCCATATAAGCGGGCTCCTAGGTCAAAGTTAGACAAGTTAGATAAGATTCACGAGAGAGATCATCGCTACCAAGCGCCCCTGTAACCTAGATCGAGATCCGGCTCTGTTGTCGTAGCCGGGTTATCGAGATCGAGATCAATAATAGCATAGCAGGAAGTAGGTCTTTATCTCCAATGGAGAGGCCGAACCTGGGTAAATCCTTTGTCCTCGCAGAGCTAAACAAACTCCCAGACACTAGTTTCGCCTGGCCCAACAACTCAAGTTACCCCATGGTAACATCTGCCGTGTTAACCCCACGACAGTTGGCGCCCACCGTGGGGCCTGCGTCCAAAGGTGTCATCATCATGGGAGAAGCTATGCAAGGAGTCAAGAACTTCGTTTTCGGCGAGGTTACCATCAACTCGCACGGAGAACCCATCGTCGACGATTCTGGCTGGGGGCCGGAATCGGATCTGCTAGAATCAGGTGATATTATTCCAATTGGCAAGATTAATGTTTTCGTTGGTATGGTACATGCAATTAGATCTGCTAGTGATGAGGATTGTGAATCTGTGTCAGGAGCCGCCACGCTCGTTCAATCTGACGGGGAGGAGTCAGTAGGCACGGCAGAGGCCGGGTCACCATTGGTCACGCACGAGGAACGGGGAAAGCCGGCATGGATCCCGGGTGATGCAGTAGAACATGAGGAGGATGCTGAATCGATCTTGCCCTTGTTTGAGACCCGGTATGGATACGAGGCTGAAGAGGAAGACGAGGAGGAGCTGGAGTCCTTCCCAAGTACAATCAGGAGGGTGGCTGTTTACACAGCTCCCTCGATCAATGCAGGAGCGTCACCATCAACCGTTGTCCCACCAGTCCCAAACCCAGATCAACAGCAGCAACAACAGCAGAACAGTTACCACCGATCCAGGAGCAGGCGATCAGAGGATGGATGGGGACCCGGCTTCGGTGACAGATGAGAGTGATGACACGGCTCGTTACAGAAACAGCTTTGGTTTCCTCAATAACCGGGTTCAGGTCGAAGAAAGAGATAACACGGCTAGTGCTCCTGCTTTGTTCAACAATGGTCTGGTCCTGGACCCACAGCGCTTACGAGATCGGTTACCCCAGAGAATGCAGCAGTGCGGGCTACGGAGTTAGACACAGCACGTCGGCTTTGGAACAAATGCGTAGAGACACAATGGCAGAAAAGCAGCAATAGCAGCAAGCAGAAGCAAATTGAAGAGCAGGAGAATCGCCTCAATGAATGACTCGGGTTCACGGAGAAGGCACGAAAGCCGGTTAGCGCCGGTGAGAATACCATAAACCCGGCAGTGTTATTTAGGACTCCAGTGGATCAAACCATTGGTGTAACTCAAGCAGCTCCAATTATCAGAACAAGTGTAGAACCAAACAGAGGGACTGCAGGAGCGGTGCAGCGTTGGTTGGGACACCGGGTTTGCTCGCCGGGGAGCCGGGGGAAATCCGGGTCTGCCACCGCGAGCGCCGAGATTCCACACGCCGGCGGGTCATTATTCCAATCCAGCGGATAACGTGTACGCCGCAACTTTAGCGCTCGACCGTATTCCCCTGGAGACTCGCCAGCAGAGATTGAAGCCCGGCGTGCCATTGACATGTTACGTACCGCTGTGGTTCAGCAAGTTCAGTATTCAAAGGACAAAAGTGCACTTCATTCAACAACGTATCGTAGTAAGCGTACCAAGAGCCGCCACGGCGAAACCCCGCCGCAAGCCGGGTTAGCCGCGGGCCGCAGCAGCAGAACCAGAACAACCAGCAACCTCACCCGCCCCAGCAGTATCGGTGGCCCAGCAATAGTTAATGGATCGCGAGCGAGAAGAGCGGCCAGCGCGAACCCGGCGGACCTGTCGCAGCGTGCCGCAAGGAGGACCCGGCGTCGCAGCAGCAGTATCTGTAGGCTCACCAGGTAACAATAATTTTTTAGCAAGTTCTTCTAACCTAGCCGGGCCAAAGTGTCTTTCAGATGCCATTAGAGCGGAGCCTTTCCCTGAGAAGTTCAAGGAGCCCAACAAGATATCCAATTACGAGCCTAGCGTGGACCCGGCGGTTTGGTTGAGCAGTTATGAGATGGCTATGTGTATTCGCAATGCCACGGAGAACGTTTGCGCAAAGTACATGTATTTGATGATGAGTGATGGAGCAGCAAAATTGTGGTTCAAGAACTTACCAGAAAAATCAATCAATTCCTGGGACGAGCTAAAAGCAATCTTCATCAAGCACTTTCAAGGTACCTGCAAGCGTTTGTTTTCTATTGAAGACCTTGATCGTTGTGTACAGAGGAAGGGCGAGTCAGCGCGGCATTGGATGAGAGGGTCACGGAGATCCTTCATTCTTCGTCTGGTATTGAGCCCAAGGATGCGATTTCATCAATGGAAAAACGTGCAAATTTGTTCCCCTGGTTCAGAAGCTTGGCCGTATGAAGGAGGGTCACCGGGTCAAGCCAGTCACCATGGCTGAGTTGATGGATGCTTGCAACAGACACGCAGCCACGGACAAGACCCAGGATGATAATGAAGAAGAGAAAGGGAAAGGTCCAGCAAATAATGGAGGAAAGAGTAACAATGGCAACGGAGGCAATAACAACAACAACCAGAATCAACACAAGCGTGGGCACAATGAGGGAAGTTCAGAGCTGGTGGCAAACACCAATGCCGGGTTTCAGAGGCAAAGGATGGAAGGAAATTTTCAGGACAATAGAGGGTATCAAGGAAATAATGGGAACTACAGTGGTGGAAATAACTATCAAATGTCACGCCCAAGCCCAACCAGTCTTGAGGAGGCTTTTAGGATGCCGTGTCCTCGCCATAGCAGGAACGGTAGACCCGCCAATCACTCGTTGGCTCAGTGCGTGGACTTGAACAGATGGAAAAACAATGAGATACAAAGGGCACTGCAAGGGCAGGCAGAGGTGGAGGACCCGGCCCGGGTGGTAACCCGGCTGCAGGTCTTTTGACTGGAGCTAATGCTGTACCACCAACAACGCAGGACCGGGTCAGAATACAGGAAATCAAGGCGGGTTTCACAGCAGCCAAAGCAACTTGGCCAGTACCACATATATACCAGTGGTGCGACCAAGAGAGAGCGAAAGGTAGTTAAAAGGGCGGTTAATGCGTTGCTGCAGGAGTTCCAAGATATTTGAGGTGGTCAGAGCACGATCACGTGGAGTAGAGGATCACCCGGATGTTGTTGAGCACCCGGGTCTGCTAGCTTTAGTTGTGGCCCCCAAGTGGATGGCTTTGAGTTAAAGAAAGTTCTGATGGATGGTGGAAGTAGTATCAACATCTTGTATTGGGAGACGTTTTTGCGTATGGGTCTCAAAGTATCACAGTTACAGAAGACGTCGACAGTTTTTCATGGCATAGTTCCGGGGAAATCAGCCACACCAGAGGGAAAAATTTCGTTAGAAGTTGCTTTTGGCGAGTCCATTGACAACTTTAGATCGAGTGGCTCACGTTTGAAGTGGTGAAGTTCCAGAGCCCGTATCATGCATTATTTGGAAGGCCGGCTTATGCCAAGTTCATGGCAAGGCCGTGTTATGTGTACTACAGTTGAAAATACCGGGTCCTAAGGGGATCATCACAGTTCATGGCAACAAAGAGATAGCAGCGCAGTGTGATGAAGGAGATGCGGCCTTGGCAGAGCAAGTTTGTGCGAAAGAGGAGTTGAAAGCTTACAGGTCTAATCTTGACCCGGCAGATAACACAGCACTAAAGAAACCAACAACAGAAGATGACAGGGCAAAGTTCAAGGCCGCCCAAGATACAAAGATGGTGGATTTTGTGCCTGGAGATTCCTCCAAGCAGTTCGCCATAGGGTCCAATCTTACTGATAAATAGGAAAGCGCGCTCATCGAGTTCATCCGTGAGAATCGGGATGTTTTTGCATGGACACCTAGTGACATGCCTGGCATTCCGACTGAACTCGCTGAGCACCGCTTACATGTTGATCCCAAGGCAAGGCCGGTAAAACAAGGTTTGAGGAAAATGAATGCAGAGAGAAGAAAGGCTATAGGAGAGGAGATAGCCCGGCTCCTAGCAGCTGGCTTTATATGGAAGTTTTTCACCCGGAGTGGTTGGCTAACCCGGTTCTAGTTCTGAAGAAGAATAACGAGTGGAGGATGTGCATAGATTTTACAAGTTTGAATAAGCATTGTCCCAAGGACCCGTTTGCACTGCCGCGCATTGATCAAATCATTGACGCAGTTGCGGGCAGCGAGCTCTTGTGTTTTTTGGATGCGTACTCAGGATATCATCAGATCAAGCTTAATAGACAGGATTGGGAAAAGACAGCGTTCATAACCCCGTTTGGTGCTTTTTGTTACAAGACCATGACGTTTGGGTTGAAAAACGCAGGTGCACGTATCAAAGGTGTATTCAGAAGTGTTTTCATGATCAGATTGGACGCAATGTGCATGCTTATGTGGATGATGTGGTGATCAAGACAGAGAAAGCCGGGTCATTCATTAATGACCTAAGAGAGACGTTTGTGAACTTGCGAAGTACAAGATGAAGCTCAATCCTACAAAGTGTGTATTTGGTGTTCCAGCTGGGAAGCTCCTGGGTTTCATCGTATCAGAGAGAGGAATTGAGGCAAACCCGGAAAAGATCAAGGCTATTCAAAGTTTGAAGAAACCTGAGGAATTAGCAGATGTTCAGAAGTTGACGGGGTGCGTAGCTGCGCTAAGCCGGTTTATATCCCGGCTTGGAGAGAAGGCCATCCCTTTGTACAAATTGCTGAAGAAAACGGACAACTTCGTGTGGAATCAAGAGGCAGATGAGGCATTTGAAGCTCTCAAGAAGCAGCTGTCAGAGGCGCCAATACTTGCGGCGCCGGGTCCCAAAGAGCCCATGTTATTATACGTCGCCGCCGGGCCTCAGGCTGTTAGCGCTGTGGTGGTGGTCGAGCGTAAGGAGGTAGGCAAAGAAAACCCGGTCAGAGGCCGGTCTATTACGTCAGTGAGGTATTATCAGAGGCAAAGCAGCGCTATCCACATTGGCAGAAATTGGTGTTTGGTGTTTTCATGGCGAGTAGAAAGTTGAAGCCGTATTTTCAGGAACATCCAATCACAGTGGTTAGTTCAATTCCATTGGCAGATATTATCAGAAATTCAGAAGCTACAGGAAGAGTTGCCAAGTGGGCAATAGAGATGGGGCCGTATCATATCAACTATGAGCCTCGTACAGCCATCAAGTCTCAAGCGTTGGCTGATTTTCTTAATGATTGGACACAGTTAAGTGCACCACCCCTTACACCAAGTATCAAATCCTGGGTTATGCATTTTGACGGGTCTAAGCAAGAGCAAGGTTCAGGAGCCGGAGTTGTGTTAACATCTCCAAAAGGTGACAAGTTGAGTTATGTGTTGCAAATTCACTTTGATTGTTCCAATAATGTGGCAGAGTATGAGGCCTTGCTGCATGGTTTGCGCATGGCAAAGGAGATGAATATCAAGCGTATCAAGTGCTATGGAGATTCAGACCTTGTGGCACAGCAAGTTTCAGGAACATGGGATAGAAAGGATGCAACAATGGCGGCTTACAGAAGAGAGGTGGATAGGGTAGCCGGGTTCTTCTCAGGCTATCAGGTGGATCACATTGATCGCAGGAAAAATGATGCTGCAGACGCTTTATCAAGACTCGGCTCACGCAGAGAGCCGGTTCCACCTAATGTTTTCTTAGATGAATTGTGGACTCCGTCAGTCAAGCTTCAAGATGAGGAAGAACTTGCATGTCAAGATGACCCGGATTCACAGTTGGTAGCAGCAACCCGGGAAATTCCAGAGTGGACAGAACCTTACTTAGCGTATCTTCTGCGAGGGGAGTTGCCACCACAGGAAGTTGTGTCCCGGCAAATCCAACGCCGGGCTAAGGCTTACGTGGTCATTGATGGTGAATTGTACAAAAGGAGCGTGTCAGGAGTATTTCAGCGATGCGTATCTGGAAAGGAAGGCCGGCAAATTTTGAAAGAAATCCATGAGGGAGATTGTGGTCATCATGCATCAACAAGATCTCTAGTGGCGAAAGCATTTAGACACGGGTTTTTTGGCTCACAGCCCAGGCAGATGCAGAACGCTTGGTGAGCAGATGTGATGGGTGTCAAGATATGCAAGGCAAGTTCATGTGCCGGCTCAGGAATTGCGAACAATACCTTTGACCTGGCCTTTTGCAGTCTGGGGGCTTGATATGGTGGGTCCCTTTCATATGTCCCCTTGCAAGAAAACCCACCTCTTAGTTGCCATTGATAAGTTTACAAAGTGGGTTGAGGTGATGCCAGTTACAAACTGTGAAGCAGCTACAGCAGTTAAGTTTGTGAAGAAAATCATACACAGGTTTGGGTATCCTCATAGCATCATCACAGATAATGGAACCAACATGTCACTTGGAGAGATGGCAAAGTTTTGCGGAAACAATGGTATACGTTTGGATGTGGCTCAGTTGCTCATCCACAGGCCAATGGGCAAGTAGAAAGAGCAAATCAAGAGTTACTGCGAGGTTTAAAACCACGCCTCCGGGTCCCGTGCATCAGAGCCGCCGGAGCGTGGGTTGAGGAGTTACCATCCGTGGTTTGGGGAATCAATACAACGCCAAATAGATCCACAAAGATGACGCCCTTCTTCATGGTGTATGGGGCAGAGGCAGTACTCCCAAGTGATATTATACATGACTCGCCTAGAGTGGCGGCTTACGTTGAAGCTGAGAATGAGCAAACCCGGCAAGATTCTTTGGACTTGCTCGAGGAGAATAGAGAACAAGCATTGGCAAGATCTGCAATTATCAGCAAGATTTGAGGCGGTATCACAGCCGCCGGGTTAGAACTCGCACTTTCCAGGAGGGTGACTTAGTGCTGCGGTGGACGCAATCCAAGGAAGGGATGCACAAGTTATCTCCTCCGTGGGAGGGGCCCTTTATCATAAGCAAGAATCTGCACAATGGTTCGTATTATTTGGTGGATGCTAGAGAGAAATCTGAGTATGTGAACGACACAACACATTCCACTTCTTCATTAGAGGAGCGCGAGCGGCCATGGAACATTGCCCAGCTGCGCCCATATTATACTTAGCATGAGATTGAGATATCAGATGTAACACACGATGTAACAGGCAGCAGGTTTCAGACGCGCTCTTTTCCTTACCAGGGTACCTAAGGGGACTGGAAGGTTTTTAATGAGGCGGCTTGCTGACCTAACCTTTTCTATCAATAAAGTGAAGGTTGAACAGAAATTTGTGTTCTCAGTTTACTTTTCAGTTTTTGTTATGAAAGCCGGCAGTTCTCTGAAAAATTTGAGTTGAAAAGATGTGCAGTTGATGATGTGCCAGGTCTTGGGGGCTTGTCATTAAGGTGACATAGTTTGTCCTTCCAAGACCCGGCTTTGAGATTGCCCGGGTCACATAATTTTCTGTGACCCGGTAGAGAAAGTTTCAGTGTTACTTTAGTATCTTCTTTTTTAGTATGCATGTTTAGTTTTACAGCTTTTATCCATCTTTTTGATATAGTTATGTTGTAGTATAGTTGCAAAGTTATTTTTATCATGATAGATGCCCATTGAGCGCGTCACACTAGTATATGGATCAATGGGGTAATGTGCATAGTTGAAGCCTTTACTTTATAAACATTGATCCGGGTCTTGGGGGCTCTCACTTGAATAGTTTGTAGCTGCAATCCCAAGACCCGGCTTTTATGCCACCAGTTTATTCTTGGTTGTCTTGCTGTTGAGTTTGATGTGACTCGCAAATTTATGGCCTGATTGCTCACCTGAAAATTCAATCAACCATGAGGCCCAATGGGACTTGGTTTGACCCTGTTTTTGTCAGAGAAGTTGCGACAGAGAATCCATGCGAAAGCCAACTCACAGTTAAAGAAATCAAAAGGGTCATCAAAACCAAAGAGAGATATCATAAAGCAAAAGTTTCAAGTGATTCAAGCAAGGTTTCAAAGGTGTACTACTACACCACTGCAAGCAAGGGATAAAAGTGCTAAGTTATTACAATAACCTGCCCAAAGGGCCGAATGAGATTGTTTTTTGCAGAGATAAAGCATCTGCATGAGTTTTTCAAGCCTCGGCTTCAGGAGCCGGGTCACGGGGTGGCGAGCTGGATGGTGCTCCTCAGTGGTTTTGCCGGGTCATCTTCCTTGGCAGCCGCCGGGTCAGCTTCTGTCTCCTTTGTTGCCTTGGCCTTGATCTTGCGCCGGGTGACTTGTTGAAGTGATTGGAAGTAGCTTTCATCATCTTCTTCAACGGCGGCTCGTGATGGAGGAGGAACACTTGGAGTAGAAGAGCTTGGGCAGCGGAGGTACTGGGAGCAACCTTTGCTGGATCAATGGAATCCTTGTAGCTTTGAAGGAGGTCGATGCGTTGTGGTTCATCGTCCATGATCTCCTCGTCGGCTTCGGTGTATCCATATTGCAGCGTGGTGAGCTTCATCTTGCTTGCAATGACAGTGGCAACGTGCCGGGTTTGCTTCACAACCCGGGAGTAGCTCTTCTTGTCAAACTCCGTGCCATCAGTGTTATATTGAGGAAAGCCATTCTTCAGAGGACCGGGTTTAGCTGGGGATGGTAGGCCTTTGCCAAAGCAAGACCTCGCATCACCCCGGCCCTGCAAGCAGATCTCTTCAAAGATGGATCCATTGGGGCATTGTTGACAGATGCCCAAGGACCTCAGTGTATGCACTTGGCGGGTTCTCCCAGTTCCTTGCTGCTTTGATGACTTCGCAGCTGCCAAAGTACAGCTGGCGTGTCAGCGTGTACATGCACTTGATCTTCTCCGCAGCAGTCTTGCGAAGGTTTCCATCGCGAGGGCCTGGGTAAGATAAAGTATAACAGTGAGAATTGAAATCCGGGTCTACTTGCTCAATACAGTTTGAATTCAAAGGAGTAATGCTTACCCACTAAGGATTCAACCATGGAGTGACCATTTCTTAAGCCGGGTTAGCTCATTGGTGACTGCATCTAGTTGCTTCTGGAGATTGGCGCGTTGCTCTTTCCAGTGCTCTTCATGTTTCCAGTTCTTTTTGAGATCAGTTTTCCTGGGTCAGCTCCGTGACATTTTTCTCCAGCTTGCAGCTGTTCAGCATGGTGAGCCGGGCTTCAGATTCAGTTTTCAGCACCTTTAGCCGGGTAATTTCTTCCTCGGCTTTGGCATGGTCTTCCTGTTACAATACAAGAGTTTATGTTAGTCCCAGGTTACCGCAGGCAAGTTAACCCGGAACTTGGGGGCTACAAGTTTGAAGTTTTTTAAGCAGTACATAAGCAGCAATATAGACGTATGGTAGTCCCAGGTTACTGAAGGAAAGATAACCCGGAACTTGGGGGCTACAGTGTCAAATTTTGTTCAACATAGACTAAAGTGGAGTCCCAGGCTGCTGCAGGCAGGCAACCCGGCACTTGGGGGCTACACGTGCAAAACTTTGAAATTTTTATGTTCTAGTCCCAGGCTGCTGCAGGCAGGCAACCCGGCACTTGGGGGCTACAGTGTTCAAATTTTGCTGTGAAGGGTGACAAGTTTTAAAGATGGAAGTTTTTAGTCCCAGGTGCTGTGAACAGACAACCCGGCACTTGGGGGCTACAGGATTGAAGTTTTATTCAGAGGAATTCATATTATAAGCACCAAGCTCATCAACAAGTGATGAACTTAGAGCTTGGGGGCTACTAAGGGTATAGTATGCAAGAAACAAAAGGCAAGAAACAAAAAGTGTACCTGGTATCGTTTCTGAATCAGGGCAACCAGTTCAGTCTCCAGATTCTTGTGTGAGCAAGGCGAGAGAAGTACTCATCGCAAAGGGCTGGGACGGACATGGAGTCCAGAGCCGGCAAATCTGATGAAGGAGCCGGGTCCTTTCCTTGGCAGGAGACGCCGGCTTAGCATGGGAGATGGACCTTGGCCAGAGTTTCAGGAGCACTTTGTACAGGAACGTGCCGGGTTCCAGTAACTTGCACTTCGTCTTCTTTGGTTCCAGATCCTAACCCGGGCGAGTGAGCAGCTGGGGATGATTCTGGCACAGGAGCACTGGGCTTTTTGGAGAAGCCACGGGGGTTACATGCTCCATTGGCTCATCTCTGTCCACCGGCTCTTCAATATGTGCCTCCATAGGAGAAGGCTCTGTTGTTGCTGGAGGAGGAGACGCCGCTGGAGGAGAGTCCGGGTCTTCATCCGCAAAGGCCTGGCACTGAAACAAGATAGTGATTTAGTCAAAAAGGGCAGAAATATAGAGGTGTGGTAAAGGTGTGTAAAGTATTTCTAACCCGGTGTTGATCTGGAAATCCTCGGGAGTGCTAACGCTGTCCGAGGATGAAGCTGACAAAGAATATGATTTAGCGGCCGGATTTTGCCAGCTAAAGGGTGTGTCTTCTGGATGGATTTGGCCCAACTGGCTAAGGAGCATGGAGGGATACCTGTGTTCAGGGAACCCGGGTTTGCAGCAGACCGGGTTCGGGGTTTCTTCTTGGCAGCAGTTTCCTTCTCAAGCTCCTTTGCCTGTGTGTGTGCTTGGGGTTGAGATGTGTTCATTGCATAATTTGAAAGACGAGATAAGGCACCTTTGCAACAGTAGCTCGAGTCCTCTTGAGAGGGAGGTTCAGCAGTTTGAGGACCCGCGTTTCATCAACAGCCGGGTCAGAGGGTCCTGGAACAATAAATGCCGGGTTATCAGTTGATTGGTCCTTAGCGGTGGCTTCATTGTTAATCAGGTCGAGGAAGAGCCGGCCAGCTGAGTCTAGCTCACCTTCTTCTTCTTCTTCATCGCTGGCGTCTGTGTCTTCATCGACAGGAGGAGACACAGGGGCATAATCAGCTTTCCACCACTCGGGTCCTGAAACGAAGGAAGATGAACATTTAAGTGTATTATGCGAGAAAAGCCGGGTTAGCAAGATGGAAAGCAAAAGATAGTATCATACAGTGGGTGGTTTGTTCTTGGCACTGAACGGGGCAAGCCCGGTCAGTGCGATGTCATGTTTGGTCTCGCCAAGCAGTCTCTTGGCATTCTTCACAATCTGATCATCAGTGAGCGTTATCTCAGAGTAACGCATGCTGTCAGTTGTTTCTTCAGTGTACTCGTGGAACAACGGGTCCTGATGCTGGGGGCTGGATGAACCAACCGATCCAGCACTTGACTAGATCTGTGCCCGGAGGCCGTGAGCGAGCAGTGCTCTGGCCCGGACGCGGACTGCTTCAACTAAGACCCGGTTTCGTCACTGGCATAGCTGTTCATTTTGGGTCATAACAATGGAGATTTCTGGCCGGGAAGCGGGCCTCGTCTGATGCAGGGGAGGTGTCCTTGCAGTAGAAGTAAGAGTTTTGCCACCCCTTAGGGTGGCTGGCAAGAATGAGAGCCGGGAAATCGCACTCTCTCGGCGCTGGATGGAAACACCTCCATAAGGGCCAAGAGGTTTGTTCTTGTGAGGGGTTGCAGTAGAAAGTTCTAAAAACAATTCAAGGCTGGGAGCCATCTGGAGATAATCCTCACAGAAAACTACGAAATTGCTAATATTGAGAATGGAGTTGGGAGCAACATCCATGGTGGTAAGCCCGTAATTTGAAAACTTGGCGGAAAAAACAGAGAGCCCGGAGGGCGAAGGCCACGGGAAACATGGTCGAGAAGAACAACTATTTCACCTTCCTTTGGGTTGGGACGCGTTTCCTCTCCAGGAGCGCGCCAATGGATCTCGTCCTTGGGTGGAAGTTCCCCGGTTCACGTACGTCTGCAGCGTCGTGTCCGTGGCGCTGGATCTGGTCCAGTTCACCGGACGGCTGCCGCGGCGGCGCTGGTGCTCGCTCCCTTCTTGCGCCCTTCTTCGTGGCCTTGGGACCTCCGGACTTCACCTTCTCCTTCCCCATTGACGCAGAGCTATGGTGGTGCCCAATCTCGGTGATGGATGAACTAACCCTAGCCGAGGAGGTGGATGCGAGGAGAGGAAGATGTGGAGCGGCAGCGGATGCGATTGAGCACGGAATTGATGGCGCAGCACGGCTGGATGAATTGGTGGTTGTTGCGAAGCTTTCTGTTGAGATTTGGAGTTCGATTCGAGATGGATTGCGGCGGCTGCGCGAGGTAGAAGATGAACGGGCCAAGGAGGAGAATGGGGAAAGTAACAGTGTGTTGTACCCTAACCCTATTCTTATAGGTGCGGTAAAAAGCCTTAGGGGTGTTGCGGTAAAAAGGCGAAGGATAAGGATCTTTGACCAAAAGTCAACGACAAACAGAATGAGACAATTACGGGATATTAATTGATAAGATCAGGATTGAGATAGACTGGGATTGATTTACAGTTGGGCTGCAGTTTTCGCTAAGTGTGAGCGTGAAATCCGGAGGCGTATGAACAGGGACGGAGCCAGCATGTGACCTTGAGGGGGGCTAGCTGGATAGGTTAAGTGTCACAAACTTGTTGAGGGGGGCAGACTTCAGAAAATCACTAAGAAATAAGAGCTCTAATGCCTAGTGTTCTTCACAAAATCTGAAGCATGGGGGTGGCCTAGACCCCCCTCGTCCCCCTCTGTCTCCGTCCCTGCGTACGAACCCGGTATGACCAAGCCGGATTACAATATGGACCGCCAAAGAGAGCTGGCCTAAGTGACCCGGCATTTAAGTTATGATGTGTTTTTTCTTATTTTTTAGGGGGTTAACTCGAACATCGGGAATGGCGGCTTCACTCGAGAAATAAAAGGTCGAAGCTAAAGAGAAGCACGCCAAACCCGGCGTCCAAGTTAACCTGGGGCTACTGATGGGGGAATAACAACCCGGTAGGCCCATGAAGAGGGAAGCGTGACCCGCCAGGCAGAAGGCCGGCCAGGACAGCTAACCAGCAGCATGGGCCGGATTACGTCGATGGGCCAGCAAGTTTGTCGGTGACCCGACTTGGATGGGAGAAGATTCTAGAAGACCCAAAGGCGGTGCCGGACTTGGAGGACACGAAGGCCAAAAGACCTAGAGTAGGACTCGGGTCTGGGTGCAACCCGGGCTTACCTTGTATAGAACCAGGAGACCCGGCCGTCCATATAAGCGGGCTCCAAGGTCAAAGTTAGACAAGTTAGATAAGATTCACGAGAGATATCATCGCTACCAAGTGCCCCCTGTAACCTAGATCGAGATCCGGCTCTGTTTTCGTAGCCGGGTTATCGAGATCGAGATCAATAATAGCATAGCAGGAAGTAGGTCTTTATCTCCAATGGAGAGGCCGAACCTGGGTAAATCCTTTGTCCTCACAGAGCTAAACAAACTCCAGACACTAGTTTCGCCTGGCCCAACAACTCAAGTTACCCCATGGTAACATCTGCCGTGTTAACCCCACGACACATCTCGCAAGGTAACTTCTCAGGAGTCTTGACTTTCTTGGGTATGTTTGCACGTTTCTTGACAGGGGACCTGTCTTTCCTGAGCATAGTACCAGTCGATGTGAACAACTTCCGCTTTGTCAAATTACTAGTGGGCGCATCAGTCGGCTGACGGGACGGTGCGGGCGATGGACTCGCGGTGGGCTCCAATCGTCGGGGAGGGCGGGTGAACTTTGAGGTGGTGGATTTCTACTCGGAGGAGTCGGTGGCCTTGTCGCCGAGTCTGGAAACACGATTATTTCTTCTTCCATAGAACGTTACCAAGCTCGACTTCTCCCAGTGTCTTCTCGTCATCACCTCCAGGAATGTCAAGATCCATTGTCTGGAATCCCGGCATAACTTTTGTCACCCCGACCCGAGCATAGCCAGCTGGAATCTGACCAAAATGGAAGATTGCTCCAGGTTGATTTGGTAAAGCATAGCCATCCGCCACCGGACAACTAATGTCTTCATTGGCATATGTAGCTGACAATTTGTCTTCTCCGTGATATCATCCACGGGGTAGTGAGCTGCCGACGGTTCGACTGCAGGATCTTCTAGCTGCGTGGAACCCACGCTGCTTTTCCGCTGAGATGGGCAGGCATCGACTGCAGGATCTTGTAGCAGCAGCTGAGATGCTCTTTGCTGGGTAATTGAGTCCAGTTGCTCCTGCTGTCACTACACCTGGCGTTCTAATTTCGTTAACCGGTCCAACCCCCTCTTCTTATTTCTGGACGGCTTCAATAGTTGCAACGTCCGCGGAAACCCTTGATTCCAATTAACCCGGCTCCTCTGCCTCGACATCGTCCCCAGTGTTCAGGATTCCCGAGGGCGAGTGTCAGCTCGTCGTCCTCTCTATCGGGAAAAAAAATTCCCTTTCGGACTAGGTCTATTGCGTCCTCTAGTTTTTTACGACTCTTGTAATTCTTTTCTTCCATGTTCCCTTGGCAACAATCAGCCCTGTGTCTGGGTCCAACCCTGCCCCATGCGCGAACAACCAGAACTTGGACCTCTTGGGCCAGTCATCTGTCTGTGGAGTGATCCCTTTTTCACGCAGTTCATTTTCAAAGGCTTCCCACTTAGGCAAGGCAGCCTTGTAGCCACCTGACCCAAAGTATGGTGATATTTCTTCTTTTCAGCATTCAACTTATTTTTGGCCGATCGAGCCACAGCGGTGTCCGATTTCTTATACGCCACAAATGCGGGCCACGCATCTTTTATCTTCTCTAGATGTCCAGTGAAATCTGGAGTTACTTTCTCATATTTTTTCCACAATGTTTTCTTCCAGCAGTTGAATTGCGTGGCCATCTTCTTAAGAGTCCACTCCTTGACTTTCTCCTTCTTCTTCTCTGGGAGACCTTCCGGTAGGCTGAAATATGTCAAGAGCGTGTCCAAAGCAATCTTTAATTCTTTGCTCGACATAACTTGCTCCAACGTTGGCTTTCTTCGGCTTATTCTATTCTGCAATGGTGATCGGGATCGTGTCCTAACAGAACTCCGCATTGACCTACATATTTACGGCAGTTGTCTTCGGGTTTCAGCGGTTTCCCATCATCAGCAACTACGTCGATCGACAACTTTGCACCATCAGGCAGCTTTATCCTTTGGTTCGGGCCTCGTTTCGTCTTTGGCAGAGTTCGAGCTTAGATCCGGAGGGCTAAAAGAAAAATGATTCGTTAATAAGTGCAATATAAATCAATTAATGCATCTAGTGATCAACAGAGACTTAATATATATATACATACCTTGCCGGAGTTTGCTAAGGGCACTTCGCCGTCGTCTCTTATTTCTTCTATCTCAAGTCCTCACCGGAGTCGTTCAAACATTTTTCGCTGAAATCATCATCTTCTAAACCGAAATCTTCTCCATCCGAATATACTCCAAGGGTCTTCTCAAATATAATTTCTGCCATTCGCTCTTCATTCTCCTCGTCTCTGATGAAAGGGGGCGTCCATAGCTCAATGTCACTGCAATTTACGAAGTACTTAGCAAATTTAAATTTCCTATACACAAAAATTGATACTATGCAATGAACAATATCCTACAATTTCCAATATAGCAATGTCTAAAATAATAGCTAATAGCAATTTCAAATTCATAGCTAATAGCAATTTCAAAATTCCTAGCTAATAGCAATCCCAAATTTTCCCTAAGTTTTAACAAATTTACATTGCCAAATTTTTTGTACTATGATAATTCTATTACAAACTATTAACACTACAAATTCTAACACTAACAAATTTTGTCTACTACGATTTTGCTAACATCTAATATTTTGCTAACATTTAATATTTTGCAAAATGCTAACATCTACTATGAATTTTGCTAACATCTATGAATTCTACTATGAATTTTGCTAACATCTAATATTTTGCTAACATCTAATATTTAATATTTTGCTAACATTTAATATTTTGCAAAATGCAAAATGCTAACATCTAACATCTAATATTTTGCTAACAACAAATATTTTGCTAACATCTAATATTTAATATTTTGCTAACATCTAATATTTTGCAAAATGCAAAAATGCTAACATCTAATATTTAATATTTTGCTAACATCTAATAATTTGCAAAATGCAAAAATGCTAACATCTAACATCTAATATTTGCTAACATCAAATTTAATATTTTGCTAACATCTAATTGAAAAATGCAAAATGCAAAATGCTAACAGGTGACGGCGGGGATCGGCAGGGGACGGCGAGGGCGGCGTCGGGGCAGGGCAGGGGTGGGGGGCGCGCGCGACGGTGTGGGCGTGCGGGCGGCGTCGGGGGGCGCGGCGGCGGAGCAGCGCGACGCGTCGACGGCGTGGGGGCCGGGGCAGCGTCGGGGGCGCGAGACGGAGGCGTGGGGGAGGCGATCGGGAGCGCGGCGACAGAGCAGCGACGGCGTGGGGTGGCGTCGGGGGCGCGCGACGGTGGCGTCGGGGGCGCGGCAGCGGCGTCGACGGCGTGGGGGCCGGGGCGGCGTCGGGGGCGCAAGAGACGGAGAGGCGCAAGAGATTGGAGAATTGGAGAAGAAAGAAAACGGCCGAGTTTATATACTCCAGGCCTTTAGTGCCGGTTGCAGCCACCAACGGTACAAAAGACCCCCTTTAGTACCGGTTGGTGGCTGCAACCGGTACAAAAGGTTTTTTTCGGCCGCTTTAAATTCGCGCGCGCGAGGCCAACCTTTAGTACGGTTGGTGGCTGCAACCGGTACAAAAGGTCTTTTTTGGAATTTCTTTTTTCTTTATTCATTTTTTGATTTCTTTATTCTATTGAGTTAATTGTCCAAATTTGACAACTTTATATCAAACTTAACCCCTGGACATGTAGAATCTTTTGCTGCTGGTTATTTTCAAATTTGACTATGTTGAATGTATTCAAATTTCAAATGGATGATTTGAGTAAATTTGACATAGATTTAAATCCATATCATCAAAAAATTAAACAAAATGCATGTTTGATTGTTTTTATATAATTTGAATTCTAAAACTGCTTTTAATATCAATTTTGAGGGCTCTAGTTTATTTTCTTTTATACTTAGTTTAATTGTTTCAATATTTATGAAAATCATATCTTTTTATGATTTGTTTTATATCTATGGATTTAATTGTCTAAAATTTGTAATAATCATCTCTTTATCTTAAAACATCCTTAACAACATCTCATACAGTTACATAAAAGTTTAATACATTATTACACATCACGAACAGTTTTCATAACACAGTTACATTACTACAAAAACGGACTTGTTGGGTCGGAGGCCGTAGGATTAGGGGGAACGGCGGGAGGAGCCAGCCCCGTTCACGGCCGCCCGGATCTCGCGTGCACGTTTGCGGCGGAGGGCAAGATTCATGGAGGATGAGTCTTTCAGCGCCCAATCCAGCTGTCAAAACCATGACACTGTATATAACAAACAATTATACAAATAAGAAAATTATACAAGTAATAATTATGCATCTAAATCATACAACTAAGATAAAAACAAGAGGCTCACCGAGGTGGTGTCGTTGACGGGGCGGCACGGGCGATCGGCGGCGGTGAGAAAGGGGATGAGACGACACTATAAAAAACCACAAATCATACTTTAATTTGAGCTCAAAATGCATATAAAAAATGAAATTCCTAACTTAGGCATTTCATCAAACACCAAACTAGCACTACAAAAATTAAATGAGCTAAACTAGCAATAAAATGAGCTAAACTTGAAATGCCGGAAGAGGGGATGAAGTTGCTAACCCTTGTATAGGTAGGTGCCACCAATCTTGACAAATGTTGGAGAAAAATGGGGTGAACTCGAGCTCGGGAGAGGAAAGAGAGAGCAAAAAAATGGAGTTGTGCTCGAGCAGGAAAAATGGAGCTAGGCTCGGGAGGAAGAAGATATATAGGGAAAACTTTAGTCCCGGTTCGTAATACGAACCGGTACTAAAGATGGGCCTTTAGTACCGGTTCGTGTTACGAACCGGTACTAAAGAGTCTCGCCGTGGGCCCCCCACTGCAGCAGCCTGCCCCAACCCTTTTGTACCGGTTGGTATTACCAACCGGGACAAAAGGTCCCGCAACAACCGGGACGGCTTCCGGCGGCCGCCTCGCCTCTGAACCGGTACTAATGTCCCCCTTTAGTATCGGTACCTGTCCAACCGGTACAAAAAGGCCGCACCGAAGCCCTTTTCTACTAGTGTTATGGGCATAAAATTACTAAATTTTGTGCACCGAGATATTGTTTAACTTCACTTATTATTTTATTGATATCTCGAAGGTAATATAGGAGTGTGAGGAATTTTTTTAAATAATATTTTTTTAAAATTATTTGGAAACTAGCACGCGATTTCAAGAATTTTGAAAATAGCGCGGCGTCGTCATGGTCCGTGCCGAAACCGTGGGGTTTCGTTAGTAGCGAAGACCAAAGCTGTCTTTCGGCACGGGTGCTGCCGAAAGTTGTGTGTCGTCACGGCCCGTGACGACCTGCATGTCCGCAGGCGCGTCGGTAGGCGTTGTCGGCCCAGTGAGAAACCAGGGTGTGCTGGGTCTGTCCTCCGCAGCCCTCGACACTCGGTGGCTGAATTTCGCTAAGGACCAGGCTTACGGCCTGGAGAGACCCGCGAGGCAAATCGCCTCGCGAAGGCTTAGGAGGCAGCAGAGGCCTGCAGAGGCCCCCCTTGCTGCTGCCCCCTCTTCAAGGAGATCTTCCCTGAAGGGAAGTCAACGCCGAATCCTACACAGGGCACCACAGCCCTCGTGGGGATTCCTTCGCTGCAAAGCAACCTCTGTAGAGCGCACATGGGCTCTGCAGCGGCAGCAGAGTGACGCGCACCTCTGCGCGCGGTGACGACGACGCCGCAGTTGCCATTTTGGTGATTAAAGGAGTCAACAAAGTTGTGCCATGCGCAACGGACTACAAGGATTTCCTCTTTGGTGATAAGGGGACCGGCCGCGCTACCTCCACGGCCAACGTCACCGTGGCACCCCCACGTTCCTCCGCAGCCCCAGTTGGCCGTCCTGGATGGACGGTGGCTTCACTGCCACAGGCATCAGCTTTACGCCCATGGACTGCGTCCATGGACAGCTGGGCTGCGGTGCACCGTGCTCCTCCTTCTGTCGCCATGTGGTGCCCTTCCGCTGCGCAAGCGCAGGGAAGAGGCCCGGGGCGCCTATAAAAGGAGGCGGTGCTCCACCGTAGCAAAGGATCGCACTTTCACTCTAGCTTAGCTACCTACGTGCAAGGAAGAAGAAGACCACTGTTTCCCCTTCCTTGTGCACACCATTGCCAAAAGAGAGCCCTCAGCAAGCTCATTGTACTGTAACCCCATAGCAGTGCAATACAGACAAGCAGGAGTAGCGGTTTTACCTCCACACGAGGGCCGTGAACCTGGGTATGGGCTGGTGTTCATCTCTGTCGTGATGTCCCTCCTCATGCTCGACGGGCACCGTCGCCGTGCAGGTTGAGGGTTGTTTGACCAACGTGTTCAGCCCCTTACACGAAATCTCTTCGTGAGTTTGACCACCCCTGTTTCGTGGGAGTCATTCTCCGACAATTGGCGCGCCAGGTAGGGGGCTGAGGCGCGTCTTCAACCTTCACCGACCTCTGCACCATGACGGACACTCGCGCAGCTCGCGCTACCCGGCGGGCGTCAGGCAGGGCTACACCGAGCCCGCTGCCAACACCACCAACCCCCGCGGCCGTCCTCGTGCCAGCCGCGCTTCGGGGCGCAACACCGCTGAGCCGCGTGTGGAGCACCCCGAGGACGCCGATGGCCACCACGACGACCGCTTCGACGAAGACGTCGACCACGGGCACGGCGAGGACGCTGAGTCCTCGCATCCGTCCCAGCGCCAAAGCGCCTCCACTCTTGGACGAGCATGGATTAAGCTTGGGGATGTTGATGCATGTAAAATGCATACATGAACTTTGCACTTTAATTGCTTATATTCCAATCATATTTGCATCATATAAGGGTTATATCAATGTTTTATAATGATTTTTGGGAATATTCATTTATTTCCTATTTTTATGGAATTAACCCTGCACAGGCAGAAAACCCCGTTTTCTTATTTTAATGTTTCAGGGACCCAAACGTCAACGAAATCACCTGGAAATTTACGGGCGTCAATATTTGGAAGGAAGAAGACCTGTGGGCGAAGGAAGCGAGCAAACGGAGGCTCGAGGGCCAAACGAGGGGGGCCCACGCGGCCAGGTACTGTAGCCGCGTGGGACCCACCCATTTGGGCCTCGTGGCTCCGTTGCCTTCGATCTTTTCTCCACCGACATCGTCTTGACCTAAAAACGCCTATAAAAAAGGTCCCCCGACGTTCTCTGGAAGGGCGCCGCACAAACACAGAAACACCGAAACGGAGATCAGGAGCTGCAGATTGGAGGGGGAAAACTCCGGCGGGGCGCTGCCGGGGTGGTCTCCACCTTCTCCAACGACTTCTCCACCGTCTCCATGATGAAGGGGGAGTAGTCCACCCCCTGGATTTGGGTTTGTGGTGGTAACTTATGTATCTCTCCTCTCTTTGAGCTTCACTAATTAGTACCGTATGAGCTGCTGAACATGATTACGGTCATCTATGTAATTCCCATGGTGGATATTGTGGTGTGAGATAATATTTGTTATGCATTTACTGTTGTGTTGGATCTTTTATGACTTGTCATACTTTGGAGATATTCTATGATGCATGTGATGGTTTGATTTATGCATAATGCCTTGTTTATCTTTATCATGAGGTGATTGACACCACCAAGTGTAGATAGATGAGAGAGATGTGGTCACACACACGAAATATAAATCATTGCACTAGTGTTTAGAATATTATCCATTATGAAGTATGATGTATGTGGGTACTGGGTGGCCAATGTGACAGAAGGCATAGGTATTGAGTGACACAGTACCGTCCAACATCCTTTATCTGGGGGTAAAAAGGGAGAAGTATGATGTGGGTGTGACAGCAACCACGCTAGCCTTACGAGGGTGACACTAGCAACACAAATGAGTATTTCTTTCAACTATGTGTTTTAGGACATGTAGCCGTTATAAAAGCTACCATTAAAACATGACAATTATGTGTACTTTATCTATAACATGATAATCACCATAGATGAGAGAGAGAGGATTAAGTGAACCCATGAACCCATGTCCATTGTTCCTATAAGAGAAAACCTTTGTCTTGTCCTCTTGCATTGAAGAGGATTGGGACACTTTTACATTCTTGCTTGGTTACATTAAACTTCCATCCATCAAATCAACCACCTTGCTCCTTAAACTTGTTTAGTGCATAATCAACTAAAACTTGTGACACTTTAGTTGTAGGGAATAGATAACTTTTCCTTCTTGCTCCTGCGGATCGATACCTTACTTCCACATTGAGAGGTGCTATAGTGATCCCCTGCTCTTGGGGGTAATCAAGTACTTTTCTGGCGCCGTTGCCGGGGAGCGTAGCGCTTAAGTTTCTATTCTTGTGTGCACTAGACTAAGCTTGGGGAAGTCTCTTTAACTTGTTTTATATCTTGCAATCATCTAAGCTTGGGGAGGTTCCTTTAAACTTGTCTGGTTGTAAGTTCTTCATTACTTTTGCTATGGGTTTTCTGTTTGATTATACACCTGAGGAACTTGCAACATTTACACTTGAGGAACTTGAAATATTACAAGAAGCTGATGATTTCTTTTCTCGAGCAGATGCTATTAAACGTAAAAAGTTAACTCTTGCTGCCATGGAAAGAACTAATATTTTGCAGGAAGAAGAGGACAAAAACCTAAGCTTGGGGATGCCCATGCAATCTCAAGAAGATGCTGAAAAAGAACAACTGGAGAATGAAGAGTTGGATCCCCAACTTCACCATCAACATATGATAGTAACACTCAAACTCAAAAACCTTTTGTTGGTAAACTTATTGATAATGAGGAGTGTTGCTTAAATATGTATATGATAATGCTTTAGATGATGGTCCTATGCTTATTGATAATCCTCCATGTTTAGAACTTGTTACTACTTTATGTGAGGATAAAAATGATATACTTGCTGTTTGTGAAAATACTCTTACTAATAAGAGTCCTGCATTTCTTGAATTCTCCTAATACACCATAGAGGAGAAATTTGCTTATGTTGAGAAATACTTATGTGGTTTGCAATTATCTTTAGTTCCAAATCTTTGTTGCAACCATGATATTAAACTTGATATTGATCTTAACAACTATTTTGAAAGAGGGAAGCATGCTAATAAATTCCAAAATAAATTTAATGACTCTTTATGTTCCCAAATTATCTAAGTTGGAAGATTCTATTGGTTACGTGATTAAATACACTTCTACTACTTGCAACTATTATGAAGAGGAGGTAAGAACCCTCTTTATGCTACTAATAATTATGGGCTGCAAGTAATTTGTTAATATGCATTGGAAAACTTCATTCATCATACAAAATGCCAATGCATAGAAGAAAGTTAGACTTCGTTGTTATTACTTTTGTGTTTTTTTTCTCTCAACCAGGTTTCAACTTGACTATTATTTTGTTTGAGAGCAACATGGGACCCTGGTATATGCATGGAACACTTCCCAAGAAGAGGGGAACAAAATTCAAGCTCCTCATGAGCTTCATCTTCAATAAACAACAAGTAAGAAGCCTAGCTATATGGCTATAAAGAAAGCGCTTTGCGGGAGGCAACCCGGTTATTTTTGTGTGTGATTTTTCTTTGTGTCCTCTTGCTGTAACAAGAGATTTTTGTCTAGTTAGTTTCTGGAGTTTTAATAAAGTGCCAAGTTTTACCCATTTTGGTCTTGAAAAGTTGCTTATGAGTTCGGAGATTTTATTCCTGCACGAGTCAGTGCACGGTATGATTTTTAATTCTTATTCTGTAACTCCGAATGAGCTCATATTTGAACTGTAGTTGCAACTTTTCATCCTCTGTATGCATGAATTTTTCGGAATTTTTCGAGAAAGTTTGGTAGGGTAGAAAAATACGTTTTGCTGCTGCTGTTTTTCTGGACAGATTCTGTCCCATTTTGTTTGATGCATGCTTTGAGCTTTTAAGTTGAATCTTTTTGATCCAATTGAGTTTATGAGTAGGCATACAACATTATACACTTTCTGGACATTCATATGAATTTTTGTTCAAGGATTATATGCAGCAAGAAACCTATTTGTTTATCACTATTAATGCACCCCACAGAAAAGAAATGGGAGAAACGGTGTTTTGAAGTTTTTTCACAGGGATTGGAGGAGATGCACCAAGAGCTATCCAAGGATGGTGAAGACCATAAGCTTGGGGATGTGAAGACAACCCCACTGGACCTACACACTCTCGGTTTGCACACGTCCAACTTCTGTTTTTCGATCGAAACACTTTATCGCATAAACTTGGAGCGTCGTTTTTGTTTTTGTTTGAGTCTTGAGAGACCACCACACTATCATTATATATGAGAGAGCTACTGGAAATATGGGTTGAAATATGTTGGATGCTTTTATAAGATTGGGAAAAGGGATGTTTGACTTGATTTTTAATGATACATATAGTTGCATGATTCATGAGCTTGTTTATGAGTAATAGTTTGCAAATTCTTTTTGTAGAGCTATCACTTATTCATGTTTTGGTGCTGATTGTTATTTTACTTGGTTTAACATGGATTAGTTAGTTCTATGGACACTCATGCATGCATCTAGATGGTCAACTTTCTCCCTTTTGCTAGCCCAAAAACTCCAACAAGCAAAAACTTGTTTCCAACACCTTCAACCAAAGTTATTCCAGTGAGTCCACCATATCTACCTATTGGCTTTATGCTATTCCGAGTATGTTTAACATGTTGTTTGTGTTATCTTACCTCTGAATGAAAATGTTTATGTTATTGATTGCAATGGAAAAAAATTGGTTATATAGCTCTCACGAACTTGATGCACAATGTTCTTTTATTGCATAATAAAACTTGACCCATTGTGATTAAGATTATGATGTTTGTGGCTTGATGAATGTTTTGGGTTGGAAGTTAGCCCATATGTGCTGTCACATGGCAAGCTTTCAACACGCTCTTCATCTCATTTAGTTGATATCATGTGCTTTTGTCTATGGATGCTTATCATGTTGAAATAAATGTGGAAATAGAGTGAGTTTAAATGAGTTTGTGTAAATGGTTAGAGAGACGCCTGGGCCGCTAATCTAAGCCATGCATCATTCATGGTGGAAATTTACTTACATACTATGGTGAACCTTCTGTGATACACCTTGCAATAAAAACTATTCCAATGGTAAATAAAAAGGGTGTTGAGATTGTTCATTTGTTTGTTTGTCTTGTCATTTTGATATGGGCTTGTTCCATATCTTGGGACAAGAGGTACCCCAGTTGACGCTCTTGATGATACTATTATGCTTACAATGATATTTAATTGAACTTGCTTTGTTTCCCAAGTTGAGTAACACATGGTGTAAGTACTTGTATTCAAGGGGCATGAGACATTCAACCCATTCTTTATCAAGCACACTACTCATATTTGCTTTCACTTTAACCTTAATCATTCAAGATGCTATGATAGGGGCAATGAGAGCTTGACACCAATGAATACCTTATTGCAATCATTAACTTAAGTAGAAGAGTTTGGAAGTTGGATGAAACTTATGCATGCTTTACCTCTACTCACATATACATCTTTCCAAAGTGTACACCTATCATATTCAGATTTTCATCTACACTCTATGACCATTGTAGGATGTTCTACTTATCATTATGCATACATGTGTTCCATATTACTTGCTACATGTTACACTTTGTGAACTATCAATGAACATCCTTGTCTTGAATACTTGATATCACTTCATAAACTATTTGCATATTGCTACTCCTTTGAAGAATGAATCATTTGACTATATGTAGCAATTGTAATCATCTTTGATATTCATTGTTAAGTATTAAATTGCAAAGTCCATGTTAGTTTTATCATCTTCATACTCGAGGACGAGCATGGATTAAGCTTGGGGATGTTGATGCATGTAAAATGCATACATGAACTTTGCACTTTAATTGCTTATATTCCAATCATATTTGCATCATATAAGGGTTATATCAATGTTTTATAATGATTTTTGGGAATATTCATTTATTTCCTATTTTTATGGAATTAACCCTGCACAGGCAGAAAACCCCGTTTTCTTATTTTAATGTTTCAGGGACCCAAACGTCAACGAAATCACCTGGAAATTTACGGGCGTCAATATTTGGAAGGAAGAAGACCTGTGGGCGAAGGAAGCGAGCAAACGGAGGCTCGAGGGCCAAACGAGGGGGCCCACGCGGCCAGGTACTGTAGCCGCGTGGGACCCACCCATTTGGGCCTCGTGGCTCCGTTGCCTTCGATCTTTTCTCCACCGACATCGTCTTGACCTAAAAACGCCTATAAAAAAGGTCCCCCGACGTTCTCTGGAAGGAGCGCCGCACAAACACAGAAACACCGAAACGGAGATCAGGAGCTGCAGATTGGAGGGGGAAAACTCCGGCGGGGCGCTGCCGGGGTGGTCTCCACCTTCTCCAACGACTTCTCCACCGTCTCCATGATGAAGGGGGAGTAGTCCACCCCCTGGATTTGGGTTTGTGGTGGTAACTTATGTATCTCTCCTCTCTTTGAGCTTCACTAATTAGTACCGTATGAGCTGCTGAACATGATTACGGTCATCTATGTAATTCCCATGGTGGATATTGTGGTGTGAGATAATATTTGTTATGCATTTACTGTTGTGTTGGATCTTTTATGACTTGTCATACTTTGGAGATATTCTATGATGCATGTGATGGTTTGATTTATGCATAATGCCTTGTTTATCTTTATCATGAGGTGATTGACACCACCAAGTGTAGATAGATGAGAGAGATGTGGTCACACACACGAAATATAAATCATTGCACTAGTGTTTAGAATATTATCCATTATGAAGTATGATGTATGTGGGTACTGGGTGGCCAATGTGACAGAAGGCATAGGTATTGAGTGACACAGTACCGTCCAACATCCTTTATCTGGGGGTAAAAAGGGAGAAGTATGATGTGGGTGTGACAGCAACCACGCTAGCCTTACGAGGGTGACACTAGCAACACAAATGAGTATTTCTTTCAACTATGTGTTTTAGGACATGTAGCCGTTATAAAAGCTACCATTAAAACATGACAATTATGTGTACTTTATCTATAACATGATAATCACCATAGATGAGAGAGAGAGGATTAAGTGAACCCATGAACCCATGTCCATTGTTCCTATAAGAGAAAACCTTTGTCTTGTCCTCTTGCATTGAAGAGGATTGGGACACTTTTACATTCTTGCTTGGTTACATTAAACTTCCATCCATCAAATCAACCACCTTGCTCCTTAAACTTGTTTAGTGCATAATCAACTAAAACTTGTGACACTTTAGTTGTAGGGAATAGATAACTTTTCCTTCTTGCTCCTGCGGATCGATACCTTACTTCCACATTGAGAGGTGCTATAGTGATCCCCTACTCTTGGGGGTAATCAGCACCTCGTCGACATCGCGGCTGCACCGCGTGCAGCTCCAGCGACGTCACGCTCTCTGGTGCACCACAACTCCGGGCGCGCAGGGACCGCCGCGCATGGCGCACCACTGCCGCCGCCTCCGCCGGGACCACCTTCGGCTGCGGCCCACAAGGCCGCCTCCGACGCGTCTTCGCCACGCGATTGCCAAATCGTGCAGCGGACTCCTCCGGACGCGCGGTTGGAGATGGAGCGCCAGAAGGACCTCCAGAAGCGCATCGTCGAGGAAATCGGCCAGGCGGGGCGACAGAACCGCAGAGCTCTTCAGGGCGGCGTTGCCTCGTACGCCACAGGATGCGCAGCCTTCACCCGCAGCCTGCGTCACGTCGTCTGGCCACAGAAGTTTAGGCCTGACCTACCCAAGGGCTACGACGGCACGAACAACCCCATCGAGTTCCTGCAGTTCTACACCACCTCCATCCAGGCCGCGGGGGAGACGACAAGGTCATGGCCAACTGGTTCTCCCACGCCCCAAGGATTCTGCCTTGCCGTGGCTCCTGAACCTTCCCGAGAACTCCATTGACTCGTGGGAGGAGCTCTGCCAACAGTTCGTTGCAAACTTCAAGGGCACATACGAGCGCGCCCTCACCTACAACGACCTGCGCGCTGTGCGCCAGAAGCCTGGCGAGACCCTCCGCAGGTACATGCAGCGCTTCAGCCAAGTCCGCAACAAGATCCCGAACATCCCGGACTCGCACGTCATTGCTGCCTTCAGAGAGGGCGTCACCAACCACAGGATGCTCGAGAAACTCGGCATCCACGATACCCTCTCCTCCGTGGTGAAGCTTTTTGACATCGCAGACAAGTGCGCCAAGGCAGAAGAAGGCCTCCTTTTCATCAAGGTGGGCTCAACGGACGACCCTGTCGAGGGATCCAAGACCCAGAAGAGGCGTGACGAGACAAAGCGCAAGCCTACCGCTGTTCTAGCGGCCGAGCCCGACGCCAAGCACGTTCGCGAGGACTCTCCCGAGGCAGGCGAGAAAAAGGTGGACAACCGCCCGTTCTGCATCTACCACAACAGGCGCGGCCATGCGACAGAGAACTGCTTCGACCTCAAGCAGCTGAGCAAGAAGCGCGAGCAAGAAGAAGGCAGCGGTAGCCGCGGCAGAGGCCGTGGTTACCGCAAGGGCGGACGTAAAGGCAACTACCAGAGGCCGCAGGGACTCAGGCGAATGCCGCCGAGAAAAACAACAACCTCCCCGACGAAGAGCCGGGGTTACCAGGCCCCTAAGGGTGCTATGGCATGCATCCTCGGCGGATCCCAAGCGCCCAAGTCCAACAATCAGTTCAAGCAGTTCGCTCGCGAGCTCAATGCAGCGCTTCCCGGGGTCGAGACGTCCCGCCCCTCAAGTGGTCCCAGTACACCATCGCCTTCGACGCCAAAGATCACCCCAAGTCGACCAAGACTGTGGGCACCCTCCCGTTGGTGTGCACCCCCACCATCAACAACATCGCCGTCGGCAAGACGCTCATTGATGGGGGTGCAGGCCTGAACGTCATCTCTGTCGAGACCTTCGAGACGCTTCAAGTGCCCTACGAGTGGCTTATGCCCTCCAGGCCCTTCACCGGGGTCACCATGGCTCAATCTCGCCTCTGGGGCAAGTGAGGCTCGCGGTCACCTTTGGCACGCAGGAGAACTACCGCACCGAGCTAATTGACTTCGACGTCGCGCACATTGGCCTGCCCTACAACGCCATCCTCGGCTACCCCGCCCTCGCGAAGTTCATGGCCGTCACGCACCACGCCTACAACATGGTCAAGATCCCTGGCAGCGGTGGCACCATCACCATCCATGGTCACGTACAGGACGCCACGCGCGCTGTCGAGATCGCCTACAAGGCCGCTGCCATGGCATTCCCCGCTGACGAGGACATGGAGCCTCTCGAGAGGCCCAAGAAGAAGAAGCAGCTGTTCTCTCAAGAGCAAGCATCTACAAAGAAGGTGTCGCTGAGCACCAGTGGCTCGGGGGCTGAGGGCTCGGGGGCTAGCGTCACCATAGGCGCTGGCTTGCCTCCCAAATAGGAAAGCGCGCTCGTCGCCTTCCTTCGGGCAAATTCTGACATGTTCGCATGGACTCCGTCAGAAATGTCCGGTGTACCAAGGGAGGTGATCGAGCACCACTTAGCCGTGTGTCCAACGCACGCCCTGTAAAGCAGAAAGCGCGGAAACAAGCCCCCGAGAAGCAAGCGTTCATCATCAAAGAAGTAGAGAAGCTGAAAGCAGCAGACATCATTCGAGAAGTTGCCCACCCCACTTGGCTCTCCAACGGTGTGGTTGTCCCAAAACCCAATGGAGGAGGCCGGCTCTGCATCGACTACACAGACGTGAACAAGGCCTGCCCCAAGGATCCATACCCCATGCCAAGGATAGACCAGATTGTGGACTCCACCGCCGGCTGTGATCTCCTCTGTTTCCTGGATGCCTTCTCAGGCTACCACCAGATCAAATGGCCAAGGAAGACGAGGAGAAAACAGCATTTCTCACCCCTTGTGGTGTGTATTGCTACACTTGCATGCCCTTTGGCCTGAAGAATGCCGGCGCCACCTTCCAGAGGCTCATGAGGATCGCCTTGGGGGCTCAGATGGGAAGAAATGCAGAAGCTTATGTCGACGACATCGTGGTCAAGTCTCGCGAGGGAGACACTCTCTTGAAGGATCTCGAGGAAACCTTCGCCAGCCTGCGCAAGGTGAACATCAAGTTAAACCCCGCCAAGTGCGTCTTCGGGGTGCCTTCAGGCAAGCTCCTCGGGTTCCTCGTGTCCCACCGCGGCATAGAAGCAAACCCTGACAAGATCAAGGCTATAGAAGACATGCAGCCACCTCGCCGCCTCAAGGACATGCAGCGCCTAGCAGGATGCATGGCCAGCTTAGGCCGCTTCATCTCCAAGTTCGGCGAGAGAGCCTTGCCATTTTTCAAGATCATGAAGAAATCCGGCACCTTCAAGTGGACTCCAGAGGCAGACAAGCATTTGAGGACTGAAGAAATACTTGGCTAGCTCACCAGTCATGGTAGCCCCCAGGCGGCATCTGAAGCTGTACCTAGCAGCCACTCCACAAACTGCAAGCGCCGTCCTGGTGGTGGAAAGAGAAGAGCCAGTTCTCCCCAAGAAAAGCACTGCCACACCAAGTCCAGAACCTCCCGACAAGGAACAGTCTCTCCAGACCCAGTGCCAGACCCACAGCCTCAAGTCGAGTCCACCACAAGCACCCCTGCCGAGGCTCCTCCACAGGCAAACCTCGCCAAAGGTCCTGAGGAGCCTCTCGAGGGAGCCGACGCTGCAGCACCATCGACGACCCTCGTCGAGCATCCAGTCTACTTCGTCAGTACTGTACTGCGAGATGCTCGCGAGCGTACCCAGTGCAGCAGAAGCTCCTCCTCGCGCTCCTCATCGCCTCCAGGAAGCTGCGCCACTACTTCCAGGGCCACCCCATCACGGTGGTCACGTCCTTCCCCCTGGAGCAAATCCTGCGCAACCCCAACGCCACCGATCGCGTCGCAGGATGGAACATCGAGCTGCAACCATTCAACTTGCGCTTCGACACCACAAGAGTCATAAAAGGAGAGCGCTGGCGGATTTCGTCGCCGAGTGGACAGACCCAACTCCTGAAGAGCCTCGCGAAGAAGAAACCGCGTCTGGAGATACAATGCCAAGCCACTGGACCATGCACTTCGATGGAGCTTTCGCCTGCCGCAATGGTGGGGCTGGCGTTGTCCTGACCTCACCAAAAGGTGACAAGCTCTACTACGCCATCCAGTTGTGCTTCACAATAGACAAGATCTCCAACAACATCGCCGAGTATGAAGGCCTCCTCGCCGGGCTCAGAGCCGCAATCGCCCTTGGCGTCAAGCACTTACTCATAAAGGGTGATTCCCAGCTCCTGGTTAACTTCTCCAACAAGAGCTACACGCCTAAAGACGACCACATGGCCGCCTACCTTGAAGAGGTCCGCAAGCTCGAGAAGCACTTCAGGGCATGGAGCTCATGCACATCCCGCGGAAGGAGAACCAGGAGGCAGATGACATCGCCAAGCGAGCATCACGAAGGCAGGCCCAGCCGGCCGGCGTTTTGAAGAGAGACTCTCCAAGGCGTCCATAAAGCAGCCACAAGCAGCAGACGAAGTACTCCCACCACCTCCTGTAGGTGGGCACCCAACTGCGGTCCATCCTCAGGGGAGCGTCTGCTGCTGGCTATGGTGCATCAAGAGACAGGCTGGGTCGACGAACTCAAGGACTATTGCTGAAGGGAGTCCTCCCGAGAAGACGCGGAGGCGGAACGAGTGCTCGACAAGCCAAGTCATACTACATCCTCGAGGGAGACCTGTACCGCAAGCGCCCAAATGGAATTGCACTCAAGTGCGTCCCCCCCGAGGAAGGCCGCATGCTGATCAGAGACATTCACAGTGGAGAGTGTGGCCACCATTCCTCTGCACGCACCCTGCAGGCAAGGTCTTCAGGAGCGGATTCTACTGGCCCCAAGTGCTTCAAGATGCTACCACCATCGTCCAGTCTTGCGATGCGTGCCAGTTCCACGCCAAGCAAGTCCATCAGCCTGCACTGGGACTCCAAACCATCCCGCTCTCCTGGCCTTTCGCGGTCTGGGGGCTAGACATCTTGGGACCCTTCCCGAGATCGCAAGGGGGCTACCGCTTCCTCTTCGTGGCCGTCGACAAGTTCACCAAATGGGCAGAGGTTGAAGCAGTGCGCAGCATACCGGCCAGAGCAGCAGTAAAATTCATCAGAGGCCTGGTCTGCCGTTTTGGTGTGCCAAATCGCATCATCACCGACAATGGCTCACAGTTCACCAGCGGCATCTTCAGGGCCTACTGCGAGAGCCTCGGCACCAAGCTCTGCTTCGCCTCGGTGGCTCACCCACAGAGCAACGGCCAAGCCGAGCGAGCAAATGCTGAGGTCCTCAAGGGCCTCAAGACAAGAAGCTTCAATCGCCTCAAGGGCTACGGCAAGGGCTGGATAGACGAACTCCCGTCCGTGCTCTGGTCCATCCGCACGAAGCCCACTGGTGAGACGCCATTTGCCCTCGTGTATGGAGCTGAAGCAGTCCTCCCCACAGAGATCAAGCATGGATCCGCACGGGTCCTTGCCTTCAACGAGGACGATCAGCAAGACCTCCACAACGACGACCTTGCTCCTTGACTACGCCGCCGTGCCGCCCTCAGGGCAGCAAGTACCAGCAAGACCTGCGACGCTACCACAGCCGCCACATACGTCCACGCACTCTCGAGACAGGCGACCTCGTCCTCAGGAGAATCCTCTCCAGGGAAGGTCTCCACAAGCTCTCGCCCATGTGGGAAGGCCCCTACAGGGTCGCACACATCGCCAGGCCCGGCGCGGTACGCCTCGAAACGGAGGACGGCATCCCGGTCAAGAATCCATGGAACATCGCGCATCTACGCAAGTTCTACCCGTGATCATAGTCACGCCAGACATTTTTTGTCTCTAGAGGGAAGCACACAACTTCACCTCCAAGCTTCACAAAAGCTTCTCTCCCGAGGGCCAGCCCCTCTGAGCTCTCCTAACGTGCCGCCGCAGGCCGTGAAGAGTCTCAGCCACTGAATGTGGTCCCCATGCCTCGACATGGAAAACTTTATCTTGGCAATACCAAGTGTAATGAACCAATTCGTTTCTCAATGAAACATTGCGCTGAGGCGCCGCTGTGTAATATTTTGGTGGTGAGTTTTACTTTTCATCATTTAGTTCATTCGCGCTCATATTTTTCCCCATGCGCACCTCGCGAGCGGGGCTGAGTACGGTGACTGTGCCTCGAGAGCACCCCAGCAGCACCGCAAAATCCAAAGGATCCGAGCTCTAACACGTGAGCACGCTCTCACGCCTGTTACCTCACCAAAGAGCTCTGGCCCAAGGGCTTGCTCCCAAACACGCCACCTCACCAAAGGACCTTGGTGCTTACTCTCCTCGCGAGATACTCATGAGGAAACCTATAAGCGCGCATGAGTTTTACTACCATGTTTGCTTTGGGTTTGCCTCTCTAACCAATACAGGGAACAAGAGTCCCCCCAAGCTCGTGAAGCCACGCTCCGGCCTCAAGAGGAAAGCGCACCATCAGGGAAACCATGCCCTCTACGAGGCCAAAGTCTCGCAAAGCTAAGTCCAGCGCTCACGCCTCAGGAGTTTTTCCTCTCTCTCACGAGTATCTGTCGTCCCTCGAGCGGGTTTTTTCTCCCTCACACTTCATGGACTGCTTGTGCGTCAAAGGGGGGCCCTCGAGCACCGCGACTCGAGAGCCCTTACCTCTCTAAGCCTTAAACACCCCCCGGCCTTGCCGAGTCAAAGCTCCGGCATACCGCAGTGGCGGAGTCATAGCGCAAAGAGATGGGTCCTGACGACGTAGAGCGAAAAAGACATGGAACAGGGATAAAAGGCCCATCAAGGGACACACACATAGTAGCACACATTAAAGTGTCTTACAAACCAGAAATGAAACAAGTCTTAAAACAAAGATAACTGCGCCTCAAGCGCGTCTTGTTGCAGGAGTAGCCTAGGCAGGGGCATCGCCATCACCGTCCTCCTCAGCCTCCTCTGCAGTTTCTTCTTCGGCCTTCCTCCTCCTCAGCGGCCTGCTCCGCCTCGACCCTCTTGAAGCGGTCGACGTAATCGTTGACTTCTTCCCGAACCAAGTTGGAGAGGTCCAGGGCTTGGTCCCCTCGACAGGCTCGGTCACGGACTCGAAGTCGAAGCCGGGATGAAGACGCTGAAGGTTGGCGAAGAGGCGATCGATCGCCACCGTCAAGAGCTTGCGGCACTCCTCATCGACAACGTCGCCCATTTCCGCCACAGGGCCCTCAAGCGTGGTGAAGAGCTGATCAAAGTGGACGGAACCGCAGGGGCATCCACTCCCAGTTTCGCCGCAAGAGTGTTCCCCCGAGTCACCAAGGACTTGAACATGCGCTCCCGCTGCTGCGTCAAGACCTGTGCGCCTGCACGCTGTGCTCAGCCTCCTCAGCACGCTCCACGGCAGGGCCCACCTGCGCGTTCATCTCCTCCATATCAGCCGTCAGGGAGGCAAGATCTTGCTCCGCACGCTCGCGAGCCTCTTCCGCGCGGAGACGACCGTCCTTGGTGCGCCTCTCCTGGGAGTTCAGGCTGGCATTCAGTTGCTCCAGCTGAAGGATGCGGGCGTTGTCCTCCACGCGCTTTTTCTTGAAGCGGTCCTCCTGCTTCTTAAACTTCCCGGCGTAATCTTGGGCGACGGCAGCGCGGTACTCCTTCTGCTTGGCGACGGCTTCCTTCTCAGCCTCTTCCTTCCTCTTGGCGAGCTTCTGGTTGGACTTCTGCACGAGCTCTTTGTGCCTGGCCACCTCCTCGCCGTGCTTGCCTATAGCCTCGGCCAGATTGCCCTCACGCGCCTCGAGATCCATGCGCTGCGTGGTCAGCTCCCTGTCGACCTGCTCCCGCTGCTCCTTCGCTTGAGCGCCTCCGCCTCGCGCGCCGCCAGCGCTCGCTCGCGGGCGTCCAAGGACATGCGGTGTTGGTCTAAGGACTTTCATGTGACCTCAGACTCCGCGGCGATCTTCTCCTCGCGGTCGGCAAGCTCTTGGCGCTGAGCAGCCAGCGTGGTCTCGAGGGCCGCGCGCTCCGAGGCTACAGCTTGGCGTTCCGCAATGGCCACCTCACGATCTTCGGCCGCGGCCTCGCGCTCTGCTTGGATCGGCTCCAGGGTCTCTTGAGCCTCGCGCACCGCGCTCTCGTGGACCTCCTTGGCGAAGCGCAGCGCCTCCTCACGATGCGCCTGCATGGCCTCGTCGCCGTGGCGGCAACGCTCCACGGTCTCAAAGAAGCGGCCCAGGCCTTCTCGAGTTCGTCGTACTTCCTGGCGAGCTCAGCCTCCTCGAGGGCGAGTTGGGCCTCCAGCCCATCCAGCGCGTCCCTCGCCAGGCGGAAAGTGGAGCTGTGGCGAGCGCCGCTCCAGTTCCTGCCGCTCAGGACCAGAGCCCATGAGCTCCCACGAGGCATGGAGGCTCCCACATCTGCACTAGCTCAGGGGCAGGGAGCTCCGTGCTTGGGCCAGGGTCAACTCTGGCCTGGGGCTCTGGAGCGAGCCCTCTCCACCACCTGCGCCGTGGTCACCAGCGCCGTCGCTTTCCAGCGGCGCCTCCTCTCGGGCTTCGGGGGCTGGAGAAGATTGCCCAGCCGTCATTGGGTCCGCCGCAGCCGTGCCCACTGCGGCCTCAGAAGAAGCTGCCGCCCCCTCAGGTTCTGCGCTTGGCGGGGGCGGCAGGGGAACGTTCTCCTCCATCTCGACGTCGGCCCCTTCCCTCGCCGGCGTGCTGCTCCCCGCCGTCTCCGCGACGGTCTCCTCCTGCCGCTCCGGTGGAGTGACGGGGCGCGGCGGCGATGGCGTCCTCTCCATCGTCCCCTCCTCGAGGCGCTCCTTCGCGGGAGGAGACGAAGCAGTTGCCTCGACCAGAGGCACAATCACCACAGGCCTCATGGCCTCATCCGCAGCTAGCTCCGTGGTGTCTATCACCACGGTCCTGGCAACCTCTTCAGCTGAGGGCTCCACAGGCCCCTCAACAGCAGTCGTGGTGGCGCTCCGCACCTCCGCAGCCTTACGGAGCCTACGGCGCTTCACCGTCACCAAATCCCTGACAAGCAAGCGAGAAAGGTCTTCAAGAGGGGAACAAGGGTTTTTCATAAGAAGTGAAGACAAACAAGGGGGCCAACCCTTACCCAGATGTCTTGGCGCGGGAGTCAACCCACACCGTGTTTGACGACCGCCACAGTCTCGACGACATGGCACCGGCACTAGACTCCTCAGGGGCAGCCTCGGCTTTCCTCTTGAGAGGAGTGCCCGCCGGACTCTTGGCGGCCCTGTCATGGCTAGCCTTGGAGCGGGGCTCGCAGTGCCCCGCCGCGGCTTCCCGGCCGCTGTCTTCTTCCTCCTCCACGGCCTGGCGCGAAGGGGCCACAAGGAAATCCTCGTCCCCGCTGGACGAGATCTCCAGAACTTCTTCCTCAGGAGGCGCAGGCTTCGAGGAGCTCGCCTCCCCTGCCGAAGGATTCGTCCCTCCAGAGACAATGCCCAGATCGGTGTCAGATGTGGTGGGTGACTCTGCGGCCCGGTCCTCTTCCACCACGGGTGCCGCAGCCTCCTTCGTCCCCTCCCCCTCCAGACCTTGAGGGGTGAACTCCGGCATCAGCTCCAGGATCGCGATGCGCTTCTTCGGAGTGAGCTGGTGGATGGGCCTTGCGAGCTCACTGCCCGGCGCAGGAACATCCGGGGCGGTGAAGAGGATACCCATGATGGAGGCAATGATGTCGGGGGTGTGGGAGCCGCAGTGTAGGCGCATCGGGTCCGCCGGGCCAGAATACATCCACGCCAGCTTCGTGTGCTTCTGGAGAGGAGCGATGCGGCGCCTCACGAAGTCTTCGGCGACCATCTGCCCCGTGAGGCTAGCTTCGCGGACGAGCCTCATGCGCGCGACCAAGTCAGCGATCTTCGGGCTGTGGAAGGCCGCGCTCGACCAGTTCGAGTTCTTCAGCGGCGGCGCCTCAGGGACGCGAAGAAAGGGTTCTGCGTCTTGGCGTCCACGATGAACCATCGCTGGCGGAAGTCGTCCACTTTCTTCGTCACCCGCGTGATGGGCTTATCGCCGTCCCAGGACATGGGGATGTACATGCCACCCATCCCATCCGCAATGCGGAAGGACACGCATCCGGACCGCTCGCCGGTGCCGTGGAGCGGAGCGCGTAGAATCTCCGGAAGAAGGCCACAGAAGGCATCACCCCCAAATACGCCTCGCAGAGATAGGCGAAAATGGCGAGGATCAGAATGGAGTTGGGGTGGAATGCAGAAGCTGGATCTGGTAGAAGGCCAGGACCTCCTCAAGGAATGGAGAAAATGGCGGCACCAGGCCGGCGAACAGAGTCTGGAGAAAGATGGGGTACAACCCCGCCGCGAGCTTGCCAAAGCGCGCCGCCTTGAGAACGCTGGCGCCGTGCTCGTTGTTCTTGCCGGCGGCCATCGGTCTGAGCTTGTCCGCGCCTCCGCCGTGTGAAGGCGGGTGCCCACAAGCGCCAGCGCGAGCTCGTCCTCCTGCTGCACCCCAGCAGGGTCGTTCACCATCGCCGCCTTGTCTTTCTTGGGACCCATGGTCGATGAAGGAAGGGCGGCGGAGAAGTTCTGAGAAGGATGAAGAGCGCCGGGGCCAAGGGAGCGCAGGAGTCGAGAGCAAGAGGACGAGAGCGCGAATGAGGCAGTAACTGCAGCCTGAACCGGCGCTGCAGGCTTTATGTCACCTCAGGGCAGTTACCAAGACATGGTGGGTCCCGCCACTATGCCCATCATCTCCGAAGAGAACGTGTCGCCGCGGCTCCTAACTGCCCTACACGTCTCTCGGGCCGGCCGGACACTTTGGGCCCATGATGATTCGCCTGCGTCCACTGGACTACATTGTGCCCATCATGGGCCCGGGGGCTACTGTCGGCCCAGTGAGAACCAGGCTGTGCTGGGCCTGTCCTCCGCAGCCCTCGACACTCGGTGGCTGAATTTCGCTAAGGACCAGGCTTACGGCCTGGAGAGACCCGCGAGGCAAATCGCCTCGCGAAGGCTTAGGAGGCAGCAGAGGCATGTAGCGGGCCCCCTTGCTGATGCCCCCTCTTCAAGGAGATCTTCCCTGAAGGGAAGTCAATGCCGAATCCTCCACAGGGCACCACAGCCCTCGCGGGGATTCCGTCGCTGCAAAGCAACCTCTGCAGAGCGCACATGGGCTCTGCAGCGGCCGCAGAGTTACGCGCGCCTCTGCGCGCGGTGACAACGACGCCGCAGTTGCTATTTTGGTGATTGAAGGAGTCAACAAAGCTGTGCCATGCGCAACGGACTACAAGGATTTCCTCTTTGGTGATAAGGGGACCGGCCGGCGCTACGCTCCACGGCCAACGTCACCGTGGGCACCCCCACGTTCCTCCGCAGCCCCAGCTGGCCGTCCTGGATGGACGGTGGCTTCACTGCCACAGGCATCAGCTTTACGCCCATGGACTGCGTCCATGGACAGCTGGGCTGCGGTGCACCGTGCTCCTCCTTCTGTCGCCATGTGGTAGCCCTTCCGCTGCGCAAGCGCAGGGAAGAGGCCCGGGGCGCCTATAAAAGGAGGCGGTGCTCCATCGTAGCAAAGGATCGCACTTTCACTCCAGCTTAGCTACCTACGCGCAAGGAAGAAGAAGACCACCGTTTCCCCTTCCTTGTGCACACCATTACCAAAAGAGAGCCCTCGGCAAGCTCATTGTACTGTAACCCCCATAGCAGTGCAATACAGACAAGCAGGAGTAGCGGTTTTACCTCCACACGAGGGCCGTGAACCTGGGTACGGGCTGGTGTTCATCTCTGTCGTGATGTCCCTCCTCATGCTCGACGAGCACCGTCGCCGTGCAGGTTGAGGGTTGTTTGACCAACGTGTTCAGCCCCTTACACGAACTCTCTTCGTGAGTTTGACCACCCCTGTTTCGTGGGAGTCATTCTCCGACAGGCGTGGCCCACGTGGTTTCACCAGAGGCGAAGACGAAAACGTGGTTTCGGTAGGGCCCGTGCCGAAACCAGCTGGATAAGCTCGTGACGCCCGGTTCGGCCTTCTTCTTCCTTCGCACGCTCGACCTGCTCCTTCTCCTCTTCTGTTCTTATGTTTCCAGCGAAAATAGCACCGATTCTTATCCCCAAAGAATCCCCACAAGGCCACATATTGAAGAAATAGAGTAGAGGAGGGTTGGGGCATCCCCGCTGTTCGTGGAGGCGTTTGGGGGAGTGGAGGTGGAGCAATGGTGGTCAACAATGGTGGATAGTGGTGGTGTGTGCTGGTGTTGGAGAAACTGAAGGCGAGGTGCTGCGGTGGTGGTGCTAGATTGAACCCGGACTAGGGAACTACACACGCGTCAAGGTAAACCCTAATATCTAGATTATTTAGGTTAAATGTCAATATAGTTTTGTCGATGGATGTGTGTGGATTAGTGAAGATATATATTGTCGGTTAGATGTATAGTATATTTTGATTAGTCTTTATATTATCGGTGGTCGTAATATTTAGATATATTCACTGTGTAGTATTTGATGATGGAATAAATTTGTTTAGGTAATGGAAGTGGTCGATGTTGTTGTGCACTATGGTGCTGGTACAGTATGTGCAACTGAGTCAGGGGTTGATCTTAGTGAATTCGAAAATGTGGAGATTCAGTTAACAGAGCCAGAGAAAGTGAAAATCAGCGTTGTCGAGTGGTATTTGACGGTGAATTTTGGGTATGATCCTAATTTCTGGACTGTTATGATTCAGTCGTTATGGACCAAATCCCGGTCAAATATTCACTGGGAGTTGTTGCCGCTTGATCGGACAAAGCAGTGGGTTTCTTGGCTAGCATCATGCAAACACCGAGGGACAAAACCAGAAGTCCTAGTGTCGTTTGTTTTGAAGCAGAATAATTTTGAAATAGGTGGCGGTGCTTTTTAGACAGGAGAGAGTAGTCAAGCAACTAGTTCGCATGGTGCCCAAATTCCCCTGCATTATGAATCATCACCGTCAGCAGGAACTCCTCAAATTCTGTTGACTATGTACCGTCGCTGTCAGAAATTCCTGTTCATTATGAACCAGCACTGTCAGCAGGACCTGCCCAAACTGGGGAGGCTGATGCGGATGAGCACGAAGGAATAGTGCAGGATGAGATATTGCAGGAAGACGAGGATGGCGTCGCAGAAGATCTTGATTCTGATGAAGGAGATTCTGATGATTCAGATGAAAATAATGGTAAAGATGTGCCTATTCCCAGTTACTGGAATCAGGATAAGTCTACCGTCATGACCGTGCCTACTATCCATGAATCGTCCTGGGAGTACCACATGAATAACATTGAAATCGGGGCTCAGTACAACACAAAGCAGCAGTTAAGGGAAGCCGTGATTCAGTGGGCATTGTCCACGCAAAGGGTTTTCCGCACTGACGTGTCAAATAGGCAATATTTGACAATGAGCTGTGTTGACATTGGTTGTCCTGCACGGGTGCATGGTCACTTGCCAAAGTATGACGTGGTGTGGGTGGTGACAGACGTCGTGCCACACACTTGTGAAATTTCAAGTATGGTGAACGATCATCCAAACCTAACTTCAACTCTCATTGCGCGTCTCTTGTTCAGTGAGATAGTGGAAAAGAAAGACATGGTAGCGAAGCACATCCAGAGAACAGTTAAGGTTAGATGGAAGACCAACATTAAGTATGGGAAGGCCTGAAGAGCTAAGCAGAAGGCTCTAGAGGAGAGGTTTGGGACTTTTTATGACTCTTATGATAATGTTATCCGTCTTGTTAGCACATTGAAGGAGAGGAATCCTGGCATATATGCTATAGTCCAATTATGCAAGATAGAGGAGCTTCTTGCATATGTCTAGGATACCCTGATGCCGCCTTGAGTGAACAGCAGATTACTCGATCTCTGGAGGCATACCCTGATGCCGCCTTGAGTGAACAACAGATTACTAGATCTCTGGAGGCATACCTGATGTGGCTGTTCGGCAAGGTGATATTCACTGAGTCCCACGTCGACACTATTAGTGTGCGCTTCATCAATATTGTAGTGACCCAGCACACCACTGCATGTTGTAGTGTACAAGTCGATGACATAATACTCACGGAAGGACCATTCCGTAAATATTACATCCTTCAGAGTAGTACAACAGAAACATAGTCGGTCCAAGGTAACACTATAGGATTACAACACTATTCAGTACAAAATCTCGAGAACCTCCTTTACATACAGAAGTAGGTCTCGTGCAAATGAAACTCTCAAAAAGATCCAAGTCATAGTACTAAGCTGAATATCAGCTCTACCTCTAACTTCTGATCCACTACTGCTGTTGTCACAGCCCTAATTTATCCATCTGGAATTTCCGTGTCTAGAGTTGTGCTCCTCCATCCAATTATATTTGTCTTGTCCATAAGTATTGTTGTCGACGTGTCCACCGTTGCACTGTTGTCGCCACTCATCCGTTGGCATAGTAGAGGTTGACTCCTTCAAGCCCACCAGGTTGATTTGACTCCTTGTCGAAGATCTCACCAACATCGCTATGAATTCCTGTCCTTCCTCTGATGTCTCCAATAATCTAAGCAGGGGGTCAACGGAGGAAAGGGTGAGCAACACGAGCGTTACTCAGCAAGTTCATATAACAGGAATAAGGTGTTTTATGCACTAGCTACCCTCCATACCAAAAGGTCATGGATGAACATGCATATCTTTGTAAAACATTTTTAGGAAGATTTATTTTATCTTCAGAAAACTATGCCCGTCATCCATTCACAGGTGCTAGGGCTTCATGGAGCCACCTTTCCTGCAGCGTTCGCAGCTCCTTCCTGGAACAGGGAGTAACATGTCACACTTTTTTACACTCTGCAGAGGTGCATTACTTTACCCATAAGAGATCAACATCATGTTGCACAACCAGGCGTAGTTTCCTGTCCACACTTCCTATGGTGTGGGGCCCGATTGTTGATCCAAGCCATTCGCCGTGCTTCTCCAACAACCCCGCATGCCCACCCAATTCATGCATAGCAGAATAACCCCAGGCTCTACCCCTCCCGGTAGATACCTAGGCATCCCCTTGCAGACCATCATAGGCACCAGAGTCCGTGAGCATTAAGGGGTCCCACCCATGTGCATGTAGTCCCGCAAGACCTACAGCGTAGGGCTCTGGCTGCCCATTGACATGCGAAAGGGAGAAGGTCACAAATGACTTTCCCGTCCCATTCCAAGTCTCATGGTTAACGCTTCATTTACGGCGCAAGAACACTGACGGCATTGGTTATTAAGTCCTAGGTGATACTTTCCCGTGCAAATGGAACCTCCACCAACCACATCATACCATGGTTCCATCTGCCAGCCAACAGTATTTATATATAGCAATTCACATCATTCGAAAATAGGTTTTACTTTTTCATGCAATGATAAACCATAGTATTTTGCATTTACTTTGATAAACATAATCAAGTAGGACATGAGCAAGAGTGAACTTGCCTTGGATAGGAATAGCAGTTCAAACCCTTCGGGTTCTAGGGTTTGCGGTAAAACCCCAAGTTCTGAAAAAGGCAAATTACAGAAAACTCTAGCAAGATGCTATTATGCATAGTAATGAAATGCATCGCAAATACCCCAAAGATACCCCAAGCTTAAGTAAGTTTCGTCTTACGCACTAGTTCGATAATATCGTATTAACTTGACTTAAGATTGTTTCATCACCTTTAGGTGATGTTTTTGGTGCTTAAGTTGTTAATGAGTTGAGATTAGTGAATGTTTAAGATTTTGGAATTTGATATGATTCACTTGGTCATTTTAGAATCTTATTTCTTCAAGACTTAAGTGTGTTTCACTTTTATTTAATTGATGGAGTATTTTTCATGTATGAAGAGCAATTACCTATAAGTTTATCTTTTATTTAGGTATCACACTTAAAAGGAAATAAGTAAAGTAACATCATTTTATGCTTCAATTTCTTAGTTTCATAATTTTGTTTTAAATGAAGAAATAGAGATTAAACTAATTATTAAAGATAGTAATAATAAGTGATCAAATTTTATTAAGTAAAGATTTCAATTTTAGATTATATAAATATCCTTTTATAACTTTTTCCCTATGAAAAATATCATTTTAATTAACCATTTAATGCACACAATGTAGGACATGAAATGATTATAACATATTTTCAAATTTGAAATTTAAACATGTGACGCATTTTAAATGAAGTTGAAATGCATCCAAAATAGCATTTCAAATTTAACTCCATATTTAAAATGATAAGTAAATTCTTGTTTCAATTTTAGATTGATTTAATTGTAATTGATCACACATTCAAATGATATAGATAGATAGATTTTATATTTCTTAACATTTTGGTATATTGTTTGTATTTTTATATCTTGGTGATATTATTTTAAATATATTATAAATCAAAGATAAAATACTTAATATTGCATAACAATATATTTATATCTTTTAGAATTACATTAGGTATTAAAATATTACATTTCTAATTAAATTGATTAAATAATTTTTTGAATTTTCTTATTAATTTTTAGTTTATGAAATGACCAATTTACCCCTGGTCCAACTTGGTCGAACCAAGTCTAACTCGAGCCGGACTCGGGCCAGTCCATCGACCCGAGCTACACGCTCATTTCTTCTCGTTTCCCCTCGCTCTCGTGCTTCTTTCGCCACCGCCGTCGCCGGCCGATTCCGGCGAGCTCCGGCGGCCTCCGCCGCCGCCACCAGGCGTAATCGAACGCCCCCTCGACGCTTCACCTTCTCCTCGACTTCGATTTGCTTTTCCTCTCCTGCAGCGGCCGTGCACACCCGATCCTAGGGTTAGGGTTTCGGTAACAACTCGACGTCGTCGAGCTCCCGTTTCCCTACTGATTCGCCGTGGCTGGTGTAGAGCTCGTCTCTGTGCTGCTGTGGTGCGGTTTGGTGCTCGCTTCTCCCGTGGTCCTTCTCCTCTGGCCACACGGGCACTGCCCCGTCGTCGTGGAGCTACGACCATGGGCGTTGGTAAGCTGCCTCTCCTCTCCTCTCTTCTTCTCTCCCTGACCTCAGTGCGATGCTCTGTGTTGCTAAGCAAATGCCCACAATTTGGTTGTTCTGTTGTTTAGGTGCTGAACTGTTCGGTTCCTATGATGTTGCTCAGCCCTGAGCAAGTGGGGAATAATTTCTTTAGCTAAATAACTTAGCTATGCATGCTGTGATGCCTCCAATTGAGTTACACAGAAGCTAGCTAATAAACTTAGCTCTGGAAATCTTTTTAAGCTTTCCTGTGCTCTTGTTGGTGAATAAAATGGCTAGTATGTGATTTCTGTTTGAGGTGCTTTTCCTTGATGGATTTGTGTCCAGCAATTCATATACTGGTCTGTGCTATTACCAATGTAATTCCAAGCAAGATTTGCTTATATGCCTTTGCTCAGATTTGTGGATTTACATCCCCTGCCTATGATGCACAGGCTGAGGCTTTCTCTTTATAAGAACATATGCTAGCTTGCGATTTTAAATCCATGTGATGATATAGCATAGCACCTCTATGCCTATCTGAGGGAAATACCCCAGCCACACCATTTATTTAAATCTAGCAAATCCTTTTGCTAAAGAATGTTGGATATTCACCTCCTGATGTGTGGTGGTGCTGGCTGCGTGGTGTGATTTAAGGTCTTGTGGAATTCTTGATCAGCAGAACTTGTGGCTCTCTTCCTTGTTCACCTTGTTGGCATGCTCCTCCTACTCCGGTCAGCTTCCCTCTAGCTCTTAGCCTTCCCTCCTTGCCCTTGCTTGATCTTGTCCTTCCTATCCCATCTTGTTTTGCTCCCAGCAGAGATTTAGTGGTGTGGTATGGATGGATCTGAGTGATTTGTGGTGAACTGTTGTGTGCTGTGAGGCTGTGAGCTGTGGAGCTCGAGCTGGTTCTATGAAATGGTGCTAGCTGTTGGCTGCTACGAGTCCTTGCTCTTATCCCCTACGGTTTGTGGTGCTGTGGTGTTGACAACACAGTGAAACGCATGCCTGCTTGTGAGCTGCCTACTTGCTAACCCTAGATCCTTTGATCTGAGAAGCTTGACTTCGGCTGCTTTGATCTTATCCCACTCGGGTGCATTATTTTGGTCTGCCAAGTGGATTTCTTGCTGCCCAGCCAATGAGGTTGATCTGAGGCTAAAATTTGTGGAATAAGAATAGATACTATACTTAGTCCCTTAATTATACTCAAGGATGTAATTAGCAATGCAACTCATTGCTAAACTGAGAGTACTATTAACCCTAACCCCTCTTTGTATTCTTTTCTGTTTTTGTTTTTCCTTTGTTTTGCAGGAAATCAATTATAAAGTTGGAGACCAAATGAAGAAGAAGATACAAAAACTTCAAGTTTAGGAATATTTGGAATTTTCCTTATTTGTGTAATTCAAATTGTTGTAATATAATTGTAAATACAATGTAATATTGTGATTATTCAATAAAGTTATTTATTTGTCGTTCAAGAATTGTATAATTTGTAATATGTGTTGTAAAGATTTAATTTATTCGAAGAACTTTAAATTCATTTACTTAATTATTGTTTTTGTTACTACATTGTTTTAATTTGAATTACTTTACAAATTCAATTTATTTGAATATTCAAATTGAATTCAAAATTCCCGCAACAAGTAAATTATGTAAAGGTTATGTCGAAATTTACTTGCATTCACCGAAAATGAACTAAACCTAATTCAAGAAGATGAATGAACTCCGATCACTCCAGGGTTTTTAATTTGCGAAAAATTTATTCGGGTTTTTCAAATACATGCATGTAGATACACAAATTCCTATTTTTGCCCTCCGATAACTCCTAAACGCTGGGGTATTACAGTCTTTCCCCCTTAACAAGAACTTCGTCCCGAAGTTATGACGTGTGTACCTGAATGTGAGAGTTACTCATGTGATATCTAGATATGGGTGATTATTATGTGGGCTTTATGAATTGACTTTACTCCCTCCTTGGAACTCATATCCCTGGAGAAACACCATAATTCTCCATGTAGCTTGCTTACTTAGAAACTTGAATATGTTGCCTAAGTTGTAATGTGGTTTATTATTTCCTCCTCGCTATTCTTTCCCTTGTATTGATCATGGTTGTATCTTATCATATTTTCCTACTTGAATCTAGGTGATCCAAATGATAAGTTATTAAGATTCTGTATCTAGTATCCAACATCACTTGGTGAAGACATCCAGTTAAATCCTAGCAAAGCTTCAATTAAGTTGGTTTTAAAAGAATGTGTGTGTATTTTATCACATCAAATTGCCCTATGCATATAGGAAGAATTTGTTAACAAGGTTACGGCTTGTCTCCAAGTTGCTTTTCATATTCAAGAGGCTAAGATGCACTGGATTATCTGACCTTCTGTTTATTTGTATATGACACTCAATTGTTTGGGCATACAAAAGTGATTTGTTAACAAGTTCATGAGGCTTGTTACCAAACTACTTCTATAAAACACGAACATTGGAATATCACACTATTTCTAGAGAGATTAATAATAATAGATTCTGATATAACAGTTTCCAAATACTCAATGATATACTGGTATAGTACTTCTTTGCCAACCTAAGAAATCTCTCTTCAAAGTCTTCTTGTCGTAGTTCCTCCTTCTTATGGGTGGCTTCTCTCGCAGAATGACTTCGAGAAAGTTTGGGAGATAAGAAAATAAGATGGTCTTGATAAAGTAAGACGATCTAGATTAAGATTTAGTTTAGGCTTTTATTATCCTTCCTTGAATTTTTCATTCTTCTTTCCTTTAAGAGTTTTACTTATTTCATAAATGATGGATTTTACCTAGCTTTCAACCCAATTCCTCTGATAAAGGTAGTATCTTATTATTATTCCATTAGTTGTATCTAAAGATACTTTAGTTGTTGGATGTTCAACTTGTATTAGAGATGTATAGTGCTTATGAAATAATGACTTAAGATGATAATTTGATAAGATATTCACTTAGGATATTAGATTCTCATATGCTCATATACGTGCATTCTCAACTAGTCTTTTGAGTGTTGGTCGATCACTCTATGACTTTGTCGAAAAAGTTTTTATTTTCCCCGGATTTTTAGATGCATGCTATGCAAATGCACATATTATTTTTAGCCCCTTTGTACTCTCTGAACTACGGATATTACATACTCTTCCCCTTAGAATTTGCTAGGGCGCTTCCTTTCGTCTGGCCTTTTGTTAGTCGATCATCATCTAATTGTATCCATTCAGTCTCAAGTTACAACTAGATCTTTTCTGCTGAATAGAGTTGCTTTCTCTATGCCCTTTATGCTCAAACTTCCAACCTGTATACCTATGGTCTCTCGAAGAACACCGGGTACTATCACTAGATTGTGATTCCCGAGACATTCTCCGGTTCAGAGATATCATTCCTACATCCAATAGCTTCCCGAAGAACAATTGGTAAGTCCACCACTGTGAACAATCAATAAGATCTCCCGGTAAATTGAATATTCACCCGGACTAGCATTCCAGTTGTCTCACCTAGGGTCTTGAGAAAAGACTATTGCAAAACTAGTTGCAATTGGTGATAACTTAACTTTAATTTAGAACGAGTTGTTGGTCATCTAATCCAAATTTGTCTGATATACAACTCTTTCATCTGTCTGTTGTTGGAACTGGTTCCTTTCTTTTGGATGATCAAACGACGTGACTCTTCAATTTTAATATTGGTTCAACCTCCATCTGAGTCCTTGGATATTGGATGTCAATCCTATGGCAATCCATCCTTCTCTACAGCTACCCCGTATAGATGGTGTCTACACTACCTTGACTTCTCATGTCACTATCTGCTTCATTTGTAATAACTAAACTAACTCCTTGGTCTATCGACAATCCATGAACTCATCTCCCATGGTTCTGATGTGTGTCCTTGGAGTATTGAACTTTAAAGTCGTATCTCCTTGATCTCGATGATACTACTATCTTACTTTGCTTGAAATATCAGACTTTGTTGTTGTCTGCTAAATATTGGGTTGTTGCTTCATACTCCTCTACCTTCAACTTCATGGCTCTTTTAGACATACAGGTTCTATATAACTTCTTCTTGAACTTTCTCCAAATATCAGTTGTGCCTTATGATTTTCCAACACCCATTTCTTCCGTCAAGTTACGATAACTCCCAACTATATATGGCTACATCATGTGGCTTCTTAACCCAACGTCTTTCAATTTCCCGCTCCATGTTCTTCACTCAATAATCGTCATCCTTGTATAAGTCTTTAAATTTGGCTGTCCAAATCATAGATTTGTCACGACAGGACCTGTTATTTAGATCTTCCAACTTCGTAATTCTCCTACTTCAGTAGAGTTTCTCATGTAGCTTTCCTGTCATCATCATTAGTTAACCTTCCTTCATTTTGTGATGATACTCTTCTTTGAACTTACATCGTTCCTCCATCCTTCCATGTTCTGATGTTGTTGACCTCCGAATCTAAATATGATATGATTTGTGGTCCATCCCCACGTATAGCTTCTTTTACTTCGATCATCTTGACTTCCTTCTCTTCATGAGCCTTCATTGTTGTTTGAAACTTCTGGGAACACGTCTCTCCCTTACACGAATCCTATCTACCTCTGGATCAGTAACATCAAGAAAAGAACTCAATGTGACAATCATGCCATTGTACATCGATTTCTATCTTTATGTACCAACCTAGCCAATCAAAAATCCAATAAGATCAAATAAATCGCAAATACAGTTATATCAACCATGCAACATAAGCCTGTACAATAAGTAGTACTTTGAGTAAAAACATCCCAAGTACCCAGGCTTAGATGCTATACACTACAAGATAGGTATATATTACCTTATAGTCCTATGCTAAAACAACTTTTTGCCTCAGTATTTACACCAGTTGCCCATTTGCAATGGAGTAATCCTAAGACAAAGTACTCAAAGAGTAGTTGTGGTAAGGCTTTGTTTCCTATGGGACTAAACTCCATGTAGCTTGAATCTTCCGTCTGGCTAGAACATATATATGTGAACATATCCAGATCCTTCATGTAGTTACTCATGGTACATCAGAAGTAGTAGTGTAGCTTCCGTCATTGTTTATGCCATCTCCTAATTTCCTTAACACTTTATACTACACTCAGGTGAATCCCCTTTGAACTACATCCTTAGGGTATTGGCATACTTTTCATAGTTGATTGTCGATGATTTACCACTATCATCAAACATCTTCTGACTTCCATCACCACGAACTTATGATAGGGTTCTACTTCATAGGATAGGCTATTAATGATATCACATAAGTAACACTGTCGTGGATGTAATCCATTTGGTGTATCAACTGGTACAAGACAGTCTTAACTGGTCATACCAAGTTGAAAATTAAATAAGGTAAATGAATATTATACCTATAGAATAGTAAATAAGAATATCTACTCCAGTTGGGTAAGGAAATGTGTATACAAGTATGACAGTATTATTCTCAGGTGAATAACCATCATAGTTGTAGAAATATAGAGTTTAGTTAAATATATTAACTCCCTATAGTCTTACCAACCTACAAGTCTCCTAAAAGGGTTTTAATCCTAAGGTCGTTCGCTCTGATACCACCTGTAGTGACCCAGCACACCACTGCATGTTGTAGTGTACAAGTCGATGATATAATACTCACGGAAGGACCATTCCGTAAATATTACATCCTTCAGAGTAGTACAACAGAAACATAGTCGGTCCAAGGTAACACTATAGGATTACAACACTATTCAGTACAAAATCTCGAGAACCTCCTTTACATACAGAAGTAGGTCTCGTGCAAATGAAACTCTCAAAAAGATCCAAGTCGTAGTACTAAGCTGAATATCAGCTCTACGCCTCTACCTCTAACTTCTGATCCACTACTGCTGTTGTCACAGCCCTAATTTATCCATCTGGAATTTCCGTGTCTAGAGTTGTGCTCCTCCATCCAATTATATTTGTCTTGTCCATAAGTATTGTTGTCGACGTGTCCACCGTTGCACTGTTGTCGCCACCCATCCGTTGGCATAGTAGAGGTTGACTCCTTCAAGCCCACCAGGTTGATTTGACTCCTTGTCGAAGATCTCACCAACATCGCTATGAATTCTTGTCCTTCCTCTGATGTCTCCAATAATCTAAGCAGGGGGTCAACGGAGGAAAGGGTGAGCAACACGAGCGTTACTCAGCAAGTTCATATAACAGGAATAAGGTGTTTTATGCACTAGCTACCATCCATACCAAAAGGTCATGGATGAACATGCATATCTTTGTAAAACATTTTTAGGAAAAGATTTATTTTATCTTCAGAAAACTATGCCCGTCATCCATTCACAGGTGCTAGGGCTTCATGGAGCCACCTTTCCTGCAGCGTTCGCAGCTCCTTCCGGAACAGGGAGTAACATGTCACACTTTTTTACACTCTGCAGAGGTGCGTTACTTTACCCATAAAGATCAACATCATGTTGCACAACCAGGCGTACTTTCCTGTCCACACTTCCTATGGTGTGGGGCCCGATTGTTGATCCAAGCCATTCGCCGTGCTTCTCCAACAACCCCGCATGCCCACCCAATTCATGCATAGCAGAATCACCCCTGGCTCTACCCCTCACGGTAGATACCTAGGCATCCCCTTGCAGACCATCATAGGCACCAGAGTCCGTGGGCATTAAGGGGTCCCACCCATGTGCATGTAGTCCCGCAAGACCTACAGCGTACGGCTCTGGCTACCCGTTGACATGCGAAAGGGAGAAGGTCACAGATGACTTTCCCGTCCCATTCCAAGTCTCATGGTTAACGCTTCATTTACGGCGCAAGAACACTGACGGCATTGGTTATTAAGTCCTAGGTAATACTTTCCCGTGCAAATGGAACCTCCACCAACCACATCATACCATGGTTCCATCTGCCAGCCAACAATATTTATATATAGCAATTCACATCATTCGAAAATAGGTTTTACTTTTTCATGCAATGATAAACCATAGTATTTTGCATTTACTTTGATAAACATAATCAAGTAGGACATGAGCAAGAGTGAACTTGCCTTGGATAGGAATAGCAGTTCAAACCCTTCGGGTTCTAGGGTTTGCGGTAAAACCCCAAGTTCTGAAAAAGGCAAATTACAGAAAACTCTAGCAAGATGCTATTATGCATAGTAATGAAATGCATCGCAAATACCCCAAAGATACCCCAAGCTTAAGTAAGTTTCGTCTTACGCACTAGTTCGATAATATCGTATTAACTTGACTTAAGATTGTTTCATCACCTTTAGGTGATGTTTTTGGTGCTTAAGTTGTTAATGAGTTGAGATTAGTGAATGTTTAAGATTTTGGAATTTGATATGATTCACTTGGTCATTTTAGAATCTTATTTCTTCAAGACTTAAGTGTGTTTCACTTTTATTTAATTGATGGAGTATTTTCATGTATGAAGAGCAATTACCTATAAGTTTATCTTTTATTTAGGTATCACACTTAAAAGGAAATAAGTAAAGTAACATCATTTTATGCTTCAATTTCTTAGTTTCATAATTTTGTTTTAAATGAAGAAATAGATATTAAACTAATTATTAAAGATAGTAATAATAAGTGATCAAATTTTATTAAGTAAAGATTTCAATTTTAGATTATATAAATATCCTTTTATAACTTTTTCCCTATGAAAAATATCATTTTAATTAACCATTTAATGCACACAATGTAGGACATGAAATGATTATAACATATTTTCAAATTTGAAATTTAAACATGTGACGCATTTTAAATGAAGTTGAAATGCATCCAAAATAGCATTTCAAATTTAACTCCATATTTAAAATGATAAGTAAATTCTTGTTTCAATTTTAGATTGATTTAATTGTAATTGATCACACATTCAAATGATATAGATAGATAGATTTTATATTTCTTAACATTTTGGTATATTGTTTGTATTTTTATAACTTGGTGATATTATTTTAAATATATTATAAATCAAAGATAAAATACTTAATATTGCATAACAATATATTTAGATCTTTTAGAATTACATTAGGTATTAAAATATTACATTTCTAATTATATTGATTAAATAATTTTTAGAATTTTCTTATTAATTTTAGTTTATGAAATGACCAATTTGCCCCTGGTCCAACTTGGTCGAACCAAGTCTAACTCGAGCCGGACTCGGGTCAGTCCATCGACCCGAACTACACGCTCATTTCTTCTCGTTTCCCCTCGCTCCCGTGCTTCTTTCGCCACCGCCGTCGCCGGCCGATTCCGACGAGCTCCGGCGGCCTCCGCCGCCGCCACCAGGCGTAATCGAACGCCCCCTCGACGCTTCACCTTCTCCTCGACTTCGATTTGCTTTTCCTCTCCTGCAGCGGCCGTGCACACCCGATCCTAGGGTTAGGGTTTCGGTAACAACTCAACGTCGTCGAGCTCCCGTTTCCCTACTGCTTCGCCATGGCTGGTGTAGAGCTCGTCTCTGTGCTGCTGTGGTGCAGTTTGGTGCTCGCTTCTCCCGTGGTCCTTCTCCTCTGGCCACACGGGCACAGCCCCGTCGCCGTGGAGCTACGACCATGGGCGTTGGTAAGCTGCCTCTCCTCTCCTCTCTTCTTCTCTCCCTGACCTCAGTGCGATGCTCTGTGTTGCTAAGCAAATACCCACAATTTGGTTGTTCTGTTGTTCAGGTGCTGAACTGTTCGGTTGCTATGATGTTGCTCAGCCCTGAGCAAGTGGGGAATAATTTCTTTAGCTAAATAACTTAGCTATGCATGCTGTGATGCCTCCAATTGAGTTACACAGAAGCTAGCTAATAAACTTAGCTCTGGAAATCTTTTTATGCTTTCCTGTGCTCTTGTTGGTGAATAAAATGGCTAGTATGTGATTTGTGTTTGAGGTGCTTTTCCTTGATGGATTTGTGTCCAGCAATTCATATACTGGTCTGTGCTATTACCAATGTAATTCCTTGCAAGATTTGCTTATATGCCTTTGCTCAGATTTGTGGATTTACATCCCCTGCCTATGATGCACAGGCTGAGGCTTTCTCTTTATAAGAACAGATGCTAGCTTGCGATTTTAAATCCTTGTGATGATATAGCATAGCACCTCTATGCCTATCTGAGGGAAATACACCAGCCACACCATTTATTTAAATCTAGCAAATCCTTTTGCTAAAGAATGTTGGATATTCACCTCCTGATGTGTGGTGGTGCTGGCTGCGTGGTGTGATTTAAGGTCTTGTGGAATTCTTGATCAGCAGAACTTGTGGCTCTCTTCCTTGTTCACCTTGTTGGCCTGCTCCTCCTACTCCGGTCAGCTTCCCTCTAGCTCTTAGCCTTCCCTCCTTGCCCTTGCTTGTTCTTGTCCTTCCTATCCCATCTTGTTTTGCTCCCAGCAGAGATTTAGTGGTGTGGTATGGATGGATCTGAGTGATTTGTGGTGAACTGTTGTGTGTTGTGAGGCTGTGAGCCGTGGAGCTCGAGCTGGTTCTATGAAATGGTGCTATCTGTTGGCTGCTACGAGTCCTTGCTCTTATCCCCTACGGTTTGTGGTGCTGTGGTGTTGACAGCACAGTGAAACGCACGCCTGCTTGTGAGCTGCCTGCTTGCTAACCCTAGATCCTTTGATCTGAGAAGCTTGACTTCGGCTGCTTTGATCTTATCCCACTCGGGTGCATTATTTTGGTCTGCCAAGTGGATTTCTTGCTGCCCAGCCAATGAGGTTGATCTGAGGCTAAAATTTGTGGATTAAGAACAGATACTATACTTAGTCCCTTAATTATACTCAAGGATGTAATTAGCAATGCAACTCATTGCTAAACTGAGAGTACTATTAACCCTAACCCCTCTTTGTATTCTTTTCTGTTTTTGTTTTTCCTTTGTTTTGCAGGAAATCAATTATAAAGTTGGAGACCAAATGAAGAAGAAGATACAAAAACTTCAAGTTTAGGAATATTTGGAATTTTCCTTATTTGTGTAATTCAAATTGTTGTAATATAATTGTAAAGACAATGTAATATTGTGATTATTCAATAAAGTTATTTATTTGTCGTTCAAGAATTGTATAATTTGTAATATGTGTTGTAAGATTTAAATTATTCAAAGAACTTTAAATTCATTTACTTAATTATTGTTTTTGTTACTACATTGTTTTAATTTGAATTACTTTACAAATTCAATTTATTTGAATATTCAAATTGAATTCAAAATTCCCGCAACAAGTAAATTATGTAAAGGTTATGTCGAAATTTACTTGCATTCAACGAAAATGAACTAAACCTAATTCAAGAAGATGAATGAACTCCGATCACTCCAGGGTTTTTAATTTGCGAAAAATTTATTCGGGTTTTTCAAATACATGCATGTAGATACACAAATTCCTATTTCTGCCCTCCGATAACTCCTAAACGCTGGGGTATTACAAATATGGCGCGAGAGATTGTGGAGGCACATCACCTTGAGGACATAGTGCCACGGAGTTTTGGGTCTGCTGTCTTAGCCGCCACGTACCTATCGACGTCAGGCCTACCGATCAGTTGCCACCTCCTTCTGTTACGGACATGTACCCACTTCAGGCTATTGGGGGAAGCAGATACTACGCGGTACGTACCTTACTAATATTGGTAAATGCATGTCTCAATTATCGAACCTAACATTTTGTTTTCCTACAACAGGCAGAGTTGATACACGACATTCAGAACGACGTTGGTGCCTTTGCCCCCACTGCCGCAACAGGTGCCTTGGTTCAAGCGTCTGGAGGACAAGCTACGACGTGTGTACTCTGTTCTTACTTGTGCCGGCGGTGCAGACGTTGCGCCCCACGGCCCAGCCCCGCGTCCCCCGCGCCACTCTCCACTTATTCGGGATGCACAGGTATCACCCTCCCGTCACTCTACAGGTCGACAGGACCCCCGACCACGTCTTACACCAGTACAGAGTCCTCGCCCACGACCTACATACGAGCATGGTAGTTCGTCGCAGCAGACAGATCCTTCCTAGTCCGGTCCATCACATCCACTTATGTACGAGCAGCCAGATCCTTCTCAGCCTGGTAGTTCGACGTGGCAGCCCCACCTATGTACCAGCTCGGGATGCCGCCTTCTTACGGGTATGGTATGCAGCCTGGTTACCAGTTCGCAATGTCGCATGGTTACAGGATACATCCACCTCCACATGTCGGGTGGAACCTGTCCTCTATGCCGATGACTCAGTTTCTGGTCCACCTCGGTAAGTAGTTTATAATACTCGCATATATTTACCTTATTCACCAAGACGGACTACTGATGTAACATCTACATGTACATGTGGGGGTGACGACTCTCCACACACGGAGCTGTACGATGACCCGATGTACAAGACTCCACCGCCGCCCCTGACGCAGGAAACATAGACACAGGAGGAGCCGTTGCGAGGCCGAGGGATGCGTGACCACCGCGCTCCGACACGCTTGTCACCTACTGGGCCTCGACCGCGGAGACAGCCGCGGTCTCGTGCTCACAGAGCTGAGTGATACTACTATCTATGTACGGGACATGTTTTCATGCACGAGACATATTTCTTAGTATGACATATCTATGTATCGTTTGATGTAATACTATGTATGAGACATATTTCTATCTACCTAGATTTGGTTCAGACATTAATTAAGATTACTAATAGATAGGACACGGTTACAACGGGAATTTAAGATACATCGGCATTCTGAAATGAACTACTACAACTGAAATTAAAAACTACCACAAACTACACGCCACGAAATCATCTCCCGTCAATGCAGCATCCAGCCTCCGTCGATGCAGCACTCTTTCCCTTCGACGATGCAACACTCTTGCCCTTCGATGATGCACCACTCTTGCCCTTCGATGATGCAGCAGCTTTTCCCTTCGATGATGCTTCACTCTTAATCTTCGCCTTTAATGCACCAGTCGGCATGAAGATATCGTCTTCGTCCTCTCTCTCGTTCAACCATAAAGATGGATGTTTTGAAAAATACATACGCTCTCCTTCATTCATAAATTTTCCGAGGACAAACTCGCTTGTCTTACCTTGCACGCATCCGGAGAAGTTCTTGCCCTATTTCCTGAGGGGACCTACTAGGCCACCCGTGACGTCGGAATGACGCCCCAACCTCAGTGAGAAGACTGTCACTACTGCTGACTTCCTCCCATGGAACTTCCTTATTGTCTACCCTCAACTCCCCCGCACAATTCAAAAGACACTCGGACATTCGAGTTATCCAACTACGATCTATAGGCCAATCTTTGCTAGGAAGACCCTACATATTCGAGTGAATACACTGATCTGCTTACCCTCCTAAGTGGGGAGGGGTTTTTATAGGACGAGAAGAGAAGAATTGGCGGGAGAAACAGGCAGGAGCGACTATGGCAGGAGAAAAAAGGGCGGGAGCGACTATGGCGGGAGAAAAAAGGGCGGGAAAATACCCGGATCAAACGTGGCGATAAATATATGTGGAAGTCATGTACAAAAACGGGAGAAAGAACTGTCGGTAACGTAATTACGCGAAGCAATGGCGGTCATGCAGATCAGCAGGGTTTCGGCCACGGAAGTGACGAAACCCCACTTTCGGCAGCGGCAGTGACGAAAGTACTTGCTTTCGGCTCGGGCCGTGCCGACGCCGCGCTATTTCTCAAATTTTTCCAGATCGCGTGCTAGTTTCCGAATAAATTTTAAAAAATATATTTTTTGAAAAAAAAATCGGTGTGTGAGTATCCTAGCAACAAAGATGGAGAACGGACAGGAGAGCATGAGGGGCAGAGATGGAACGCCACGACACGAGTACGTATGAATGCATAGGGGCAGAGAGGAGATGAGCGGAACGTATGGATTTAAAAAAAAAATTAAAATCACACAAGATTATGGAACAGAGGTAGTACAATATTTACATGGTAACAAAGTAAATATCTCACCCTAGGGTCAGGACCACCATCTAAGTTTCAAGCTGTGCTTCCAGTATCTCCACGTAAATTACAGATGGCAATGACAATGAGAGTGGCTAGGTCATATAGCAACGACTGTCATCACTTCAACAACCGCTGCCCCTTACGCAACCAAATCCAACCTTGAGATTTCCCATTCAAACCAATGACACATTTTTAAAAGTTCAGCACTGCATCCTAGTCAGATAAGCCTCCGAGATGTGGTTGTTGCTGCCCACAAACTATTCTGAATTATAACTTAACATACACATCTCTAACAGGGTTGGTCCTAATTAGACAAATCAGGCTCTTTTCTGCTCTTTATTACCACATCTTGCTTCGACTCCACGTCAAGCACATCCAAGTCGCACGCTGTGGCCAAATGGCCGTAGAGGACCGATGTCCATTGCCCCTTCTCATCCACCTTCACAAACATGGAGTTATTCCCCCAAACAAAAGTGGGGGGAATGTCCGTTTGCAGGCGTCCATGGCCCTTCGCCTCAAAGAGCTCAGCAAGCCGCACAGCTTCGTTGAGACCAGCTTGGCTGCTTGCGAATCTCACGAGCATGGCTCCATCCTTGCCAACGAGGGGCTTCACACTGACACCGGCAAAGCCCATTTCTAGAGAACACAAGTTGATGGATATAGGTCAGTATTTATATCAAGTGCTGTAACAACCAAACACAGCAGATTCAAGTGTAACTTCATAGATAGTTGAGCCAGAGGGATAGATGTATGCAATGTAAACTCTTAAATACTCCCTCCGTTCGCAAATATAAGATGTTTTGGGCATTTCCTAGATTCACACACATTTATATGTATCTAGACGCTATTTAGTGTATATGTTCACTCACTTCCATCCGCATCTAGTCAACATGTGAAACATCTAAAACATCTTATATTAAAAAACGGAGGGAGTAACAAAGCACAAATGCACAACCTTGGAGAAAAACAGACATAAATTTTGCACTAATTATAAACCACTAACATGGTTTTGGTTTGTAACCTTAACATACAACAAAAAAATGCTGAACTGGCTACACTTCACTCCGCTAATCTGTTGCTCGCACTCCCTTAACCCCTTAAACAATTTTGTGCCACTTCAGTACCTGATGAGGAATCGGAGATGTACATACTGTAAAGTAGGATTAGTGATGACGTGGCTGGGTTTGCATGACTAAACAACACTTAACCAAGGATAATCGATAATGTGTTTTTTTACCAACCACCCGATGCACTCTCTGGCTTGTGCGTGCTTAACCATTTACATCTCCCCATAGGAGATCTGAATGTCTCGCTCCGGAGCTAGTCAGCAAGCTAGGCAGGATAGCCTTAGAGCACGTGGATCCTCTGCTGGTAGACAAGTGGGGCAGCTAGAGACGACGGACAGACCAAAGACGGGTGTACTCGCCAAAGTTGAAAAACCAAGAGGTTATTTGGATTCCTCGAAACCCCCTGAAAGTGCTAACGTTGGCCAGTCAGTCTCTGCCTGTGTCAAAGTGCGAGCACCCGATGATTGATGTCTGGTGCGTGACGAACGGAGGTGGGGCCACAGAGGAGAGGGCAGTCAGCGTGGTGGCGATCACAGGGTTGCCGTGTAGGCGTGTAGTGAGGGTTCTTCCAGGTGATCCCGCCAGAGCAGGAATGTTCTTCCATATGCCATTTGAGGCCAGGGTCACGACCGGCTTCTCGGCTGACTTGCTCAACAACCACATCCAAGTCCCACTATCCAGCAGCCCCAGAAACCTTTGCAATCCTAGCACTTACCTCCCCGCCTCACTTGGAAAATTAGACCAACGGAATGGAACAGGAAGAGTAGTGCCCGGTGATGGCGTTGCACTTATGACATGTCAGCTGCCTACATGTAACAGCAGGACAATATAACTGTAGTTTGGAAAACACTAATCCAGGTTAAGGGGGTTACGTATACCCCATATTAGTAGACAGGCGGTTCCAAAATTTATAAGATTGTAAGTGCCTAAACAACTGCAGTACAAATTTGGATGAATTTTCGAACCAGTCTCAATATTGGCACATTTGAGATAAACTATGGGGAAAACCACACCGTGGATTCGTTGGACACAGTGGATTACACTGGATTACATCCAATCCCTTGAATGAGCATGGATTTTACTCCAAATTAACTGCCCATCAAAAGGGGTCTATCAGGCAAGCCTAAAATCCTAATTTCCTACCTATCCAAATAACCTAAGAAGGTTCATCCTGTGACAGGTGAAAGACCATGAAATGTTAAGAACTTACGGTGCAATCCAACTATTTGAAACCTGTGACGTGTAAAGCAGGCAAATGATTATAGTGTTGGAATGCAAATAAACTTTTTGTAACCAAGCAGATAACACTGTCAGCCATGTCAAGGAAGATTTTGAAACAATATGACAGCTGACAAAAGATATATGGACAAAAGAGCTGGAATAAATCAGACAGACCAGAAGGCTTAAAACATTTTCAGCTGAACAACAATTTTAGCAAGCCTGCTCTTTCCTCAAGGCTAAGGGGAAAGAAAAGCATGAAATACCATTTCTGGGGACCATATTGTCGAATTAATCTTTCCAAGAGGAAAGTGCGATTAGTACTTCAGAAAAAAGTGCAACTAGGCTTTTAAAATTTCATAGGTATCCCCTAAAAGGTATCTATTTGCTGGCAGGGCTGTGACGTATTTTAAGGAAAACGGCTTTATGGAGCTTTGAGTTTGGTCCAAGCAACTGATTTGCTGCACTCATTTAAACAAATAGAGGCGAAACATCAAAATTTCTGCTCATTCATAAGCTAATCAATTTGATCCACCAAAGTGACAGTGACAGAGCAAACATTTGATAAGTACCTCTGAGCTTGCCTTCCATCTCTTTATTACTCACGCCCACCTTTAGCCCATCGTTCCTTGACTTGTATTTGTTCTCAATTATGATTGTTGGTGGCCATAAGATAAGATCTCTTCGATTGGCTTCAGCATCAGCATTAGACAATGTTTGGTAAGCTTTTTTGTGTACAGGATCTACGGAGTAGTTCCAACCCATAAGAACACAAATTGCTTTGTGCAACCCAAGATGATCAGCACGATACTCCGGATTCTTCGTATTATACGAATGATTGAGGAGTGCATGCAAATCTACAGAGTCCCTGTAATCAAATTAAATTATGCATAAGCTATCTTTACAGGAACTAGCATAAAATTGTCTTCAAATCGTTCATTTAACTGTCTCGTAAAACATGCATACAAATTACAAGTACATAAGTAGTCGTTTTGTGAAAAGAAAATTCCAAGAGCAGCAATACACAAGGTGAAAAGGCTAACAAAAAGAATGCTTAAAGCAAGAGAAAGAGATTCTATGTGTTTGGTGAAGTAGTTTTGCTTGCTACTGAACTCGTCATCAGAATTCAGGCATAACAAGCTGAGAAAGCTAACATGTGAAAATTACCGCAGACTTGAATAAAGAACCACAAAAACGCGATACAAAATGTTTGGACTCCAAGAATAAACTTCTCATGCAAACAAACTTACTTGAGAAAAAAACTGAGGATAAATCTTCTTCCAAATAGAAAGTAAAAAAAATGTTGTCACAAAATTAATAATGGAAGAAGCATGGGCTGCATAAATTACTTGGTAAAAGTTTCAGCCGGAGTTCTAGGGACCATGAGACCAAGAGTAACAAATGTTCCTTGTTTCTTGATTCCTAAGCTCCTTGCTGGGTATCTACTATCGACTGTACTAGATATTATAAGCAGTATTATGAAATATTAAACTGGTGGGACTACATTGTGGCCCCACTTGGATAGGCAGTTGATTTTTCCCCTCCGTATTTCTAGACCCCCCCTTTGCCTGTAAAATACACGGAGGTAGCAAGGTCCGTAATTTTCTCGGTCCATTTCCGGCCTGGAAATGACAATCCAAGCGGGGCCTGATTAACAAATTTGAACACAATAACGAAAGGATTATGGACTCGGTGCCACTACAACCGCGAGTAACTTTTCTAGCTAAAAAGTCAACTCTTGCCACCCTCTCAAGTTAACAGTCAAAACTCAAAACTAAAACAGTTCTCTAAAAGGAATATTTGACAACTACCAATGTTTCTATAAGATGCTAGGTGGATTGGCGCCCAACGCCAAGTGAGAGCTAAGCGGGAGGGTGACGCCTGGCACCTAGGCATGCTAATTTGCAAGTACCCGTTACAGGTCAATAGAGACATGCAATACCAATCAGAAAGCTTTGTAGTTTGTTCCATCAGTTAAATTGCGGATATCCTAGTAGTAGCAACATGCTACCAAAGCAAAGTTGTATAGTACATTGCAATCGCTTCCAGGAATTCGCTCTTATGCTAAACTGCTAACTATCGACAGCAAGCTGGAAGGCTTTACTTGTGTTGGCTATATCAGTAAAAAAAAGATAGATCGAGAGGCAAAGATTTAGCATGTAAGCATCTCCAGAACATACCTATCACAGACGGCGCACTTGAGCTGGGAAATCTTCCCACTGGACCGGTAATTGTTCTTCACCTCGGTGTTATCGTTTATCATCCTGGCCATCTTAAGAAAGGAGGTCTTGAGTGTTTTTGCGTCCAGCCCATGCGTCTCCAGCTTCACCTGCTTTGCAACAGGTTTCTTCTGCTGCTGTTGCAGTTGCTGTTGGCGGCCGGAGGACTCACCATTGCTCTGACCCTCCCACTTGCGCTTGGGGGGCGGAGCTGGAGCGTGCATCAGTGGAGGAATCCACCTGTTAAGGCCAGGGCCAGCGCCCGGGCCGGGCGGGCCTAAGTGGGGCGCAGGCACGGGGAATATGGGTGGCAGCGGCGGCTGACGGAGTTGCGGTGGGGGCTCCAGGGGCAGCGCGAAGTAGGTGCGGACGGTGCCGTCGGAAAGCGCGACGGTGCGGCGATCGAGACACTCGAGGCCGTACTGCGGCGCGGGCGGGATGGAGGCCATGGCGGCCTCCACCGCCGCGACGGTGAGCAGCGGGCGTGACGGGGGAAGGGGCGGCGGCGGCTGGAGGTGGGCGGGGTGCGGGGACGGGAGGAGGGGGGAAGGGTTGGGCGGGCCGTTGGAGTTATGGTTGGGATGCGAGGGAGTAGAGTGCGCGGCGTCGGCTGCGGTTGGGAGCGCGCGCTTGGAGTTGGGATCGGCGGCGGAGGAGGAGGACGACGATGCCGCCTTGGTGGACGGCTGCGCCTTCGCCACCGCCGGCAGAGGAGGAGGCTTGGGCTTGGCGGCGGCTTTCATGGCGGAAGATTTCTTCTGGCTAGGGTATCGCCCGGGACAGGATTGGATTTGCGGGGGAAGGGTGGATGCGAGCGAGGATCGGAGAGGAAAGAGGAGGCCGAGGCTTGAGGCGAGATGTGCTTTTTTTTTTGTTCTCCTTTTTCTGTTGGTGTTGTACTGCGGTGACTTGTACGGGCGGAGCCCGCTGTCATGGAGACGTGGTCGAGTTGCTAGCTGGCAGCGGCGACGTGGCAAAGTTAGTCCTGACGATTTGGATGGCGCCGCGGATTAAAAGAGCAAAATCTTCATTTTTAAATCCACCTCACGAAACATACACCTCACGATCATGCCCGATTAAATAGATTTTAACCGTCCGGATTAGTCTAACCCATGAACAAAAGGACATTTAGCAATTTCATCTGGCGGACCACTTTGGGAGGGGACGAAGCTTTCATGCAATCCAAGCATTAACTTTGATAACCCATAAACAATAACTCGATAAAATTATTAGTCTATAAAATTGTCATTAAAATTATCAAAATCACACATGGGACTTCATGCAATTTCAGAAATAGGGATTGCCATGCACTAAGATTAATAGAAAAAATAAATAAAGAATTGTGTGGAACATGTCAACAGTTTATCGGGGTTCCATTGCCCCCATCATTGCTCATAATAACTATTCTCCATACCACCGGTGTTTTGTACATGTGCTCCTAGGCCAACAAATAATGTCGAGGCCTCATGGTTTTAGATTGATGACCTAATCGGGTGTTCAATGCCATGATAGTCAAACAATCCAAACTTATAAATATCTAGCCAAGTGTATACGCGGTGCTGCAAATTTTAATGAGTAGAAACAAGATATACTAAAAATGCAAGTGTTTTAGGATACATCACTCATATAAAATTGATATACAAACTAAAAGTGGCAAACAAACGCCCCCACATACTGAACACTAGACTGAAGACGTTGTTTCTATCAATGTTTCCAATCAATCATGATTCAGACATATCTTTACGATGCTTTTGTTATCAAATTCTTCTTGTTAAGTTAGTTCTCATGTCATAACTTGGAAGAGAAATGAAATTTCGTACGATATAAAAATCACAGTGCTAAGTTGCCAAGATTGGCACCAGTCGTAGCTTGGATTATTTTTTCAACCTTTGTATACATGATTAGGTCATCTATTGTTCATTCTCCCATTCAAATTAGTATTCAAGTATGTTTTTATCCGTCCAACCATCTACTAATCATCACCAGTTAAGACATTGCTTTACAAATTATTTCTATTAAAAAATACATCTTCATCTCGGTCTGCTTCATTCCTTCCATTTTTATGTTGCCATAATCCCATCGGGAAACAAAAGCAACAATCTATGATGCAAACGGTAGATAGAAAGTGAAACGGTAATGACCAATAGCGTAGGATTTAAGGGAGCTTAGTTTGGACAACATAAGTCTCTCCTTTGTAATGGAAAAGGGACAAAGAAAACACTCTACTCACTAACCATGCAGTATGGAACTGATATTGTCCAGTAAACATATGCCCGAATATATCTACATTTTAGTCATGCAAAAGATCATGTAGCTCTACTATTTACCAAACGGCTAGCAATTTTTTTCGTAAACGTGATACTCCCACAAAATAGAAAAATACCAAATTTAACTTTTTTGTTCTAGTTCAGTGCAATACAATTACTCTTCTTTAAAAAATACATGTGCTAACTCATACATACATTTGATTGCTAAATCATTACAAATAAGATCATAAAATGATGACGTCAAATCGAGTGGCTGATCTACATGTACCCGAGACTCCAAGAGGGTGCGCTTGACACGGGTAGGAAGAAAATTCTTCGTAAAATAGCAACTTTTACCACATATGCATCCCAAAAAAGGCGATTTCCCCTCGTGGTGCAGCGGTACCCTGATGGTATATGATGAAGCTCCGCCACTGATCATACCTCCGCGAGTCTAGTAAATGACGATTCATGAAATCGTTCGTAGTTGTTGCAATCTCGTACTCCCTCATTCACATGTGACAAGATACTCTCTTGTTATCATATCCCTAAAATGAGGGGGAGGGGGGCATGGGGTGATAACACAGTAGAAATATTGTACCGTGTCTAGCGTTTCGCCTTGTCGATAAATAGGCTAGTGGCATATAATTTGGAAAGAAAGTGCGTTAGTGGAGGTGTGTGAGCGTGTGTGTCATGTCTCATGTGTGTCAAGGGCGTCACACCTGTATTCATGGGTATGCAGCTGAATACCCAAATTTCCTGCAAGTTTTCAAATTTGCAGTGTATAGCCATCAATTGTTATTTATTTTATCTAGCAGCTCACCCAGGTTTTAGCACATGCATGTGGTGATGTAGTTGGTCACACTGAGTGAACGTACAATCAAGTGATCGTGGGATTAAATACCATTTTTACACTATTTTCTATACTGTTCTTAGTAACTTCTAAATTTTGAATGCCCATTGACAAAATTATGTGCCCGCCCCTTGATATGTGTATGTGTGTGGGTGGGGGATATTGTGAGAACATAGGGGAGGGGGAGTCACGGGTGAGAACAGAGGGGGAATATTGTACCACGTCTAGCGTTTTGACTTGTCGATAAAGATATTTGTTCCATATAATTTGGAAGGAGCGTGAGCAGAGGAAATACAGTACACGTAGGGGCACAGAGTACCATCACCACCCTTTACGCCTTACAAAAAAATAAAGGTCCAATCCAAACTTATAAGGTGAATTTCGCCTTTTCGATTGAATGCTGCATACGGAGATTAGCAATATTTATTTTGGACCATGGAAGCCTCAGTCTAAACGAGTTAACAATCAAAGGCTCAAAATCTAAAAAAAGAAAAACAAATCAAAGGCTCAAAGTCTTGTTGGCAACAATCAAAATCAGGGCAGCGAGAAACTCTGGGCATCAATCAACCACCGTCCATACGGCCCTCCCAATGGGAACCAACGATCCAACGGCGAAGGGAAGGAGAGCTCGCCAGGTCCCATCTGTCAGCCTCCCAGACCACATCTCCATAACCCCGCAGCCTCCGCCCCTAAAACCCTAATAAACCCTTTCCTCCCCATCCTTGTCGCCGCCTCCCGCGCCGAAACCCTTCCTCCCTCCCGCTCACGCCGCCACTACTCTCTCCCAAACACCCATCCCCACCACCATGAGGCCACCGAGAGGCGGCGGAAGTTTCCGCGGACGCGGCGGCGACCGTGGCGGGGGCGCTTCGGTGGCGGCGGACGCGGACGCTTCGGCGGTGGGGGCCGCTTCGGCGGAGGTGGCGGGTTCCGCGACGAGGGCCCTCCGGCCGAGGTCGTCGGTGCGTGGTTTCTCCCGACCCTCGAGTATCCAAAGCCTTCCGTGCCCTCCGCTGGAGAAGCCCGTGAATTTGATAGTTTTTTTCCGCTGGTTTTGTTGTTACAGAGGTGTCGACGTTTATGCACGCGTGCGAGGGCGACGCGGTGACGAAGCTGACGAACGAGAAGGTGCCCTACTTCAACGCGCCCATCTACCTCCAGAACAAGACACAGATCGGCAAGGTCGACGAGATCTTCGGCCCCATCAACGAATCAGTGAGCGCTTCCGTTTCATTACCTCTCTTAGACATGGCGAAGACTTTAATCTGTTTCGCTGTCCTTGGTGGCTTAAGGTGAAGACCATGTATGGCCATAGAGTTTAGAGCAAAGTCATGTAGTCCTTCTGTTTGTAGGGCCCTTTACTTGGATTGCTTCGTTGGAGCTAGTAGTTTGTGGCTTAGATTTTTGTGGCGAACTCCTGAATGTGAAGGCGTTTGAGTTTCATTGAGCTAAGTTGGTCCTATAAGTTTATCCGTTTATACAGTTGGAAATGATGTGGCTGCATGGCATGCCATTTAAATATCTTGTTTGATAACGCGGTGCAACTTTAAAATGCATTAGCTGATTGTTGTTACCTTCAGTACTTGTTCTTAGCTCATAGTACTATAATTTCTGACCTGCTCCTGCTTTATATCTTATAAATATGTATTGCCTGCAGCTTTTCTCGGTCAAGATGTTTGAGGGGGTCATTGCAACATCGTACAACGAAGGTGACAAGTTCTTCATTGACCCCATGAAGCTGCTGCCTCTCTCACGCTTCCTGCCACAGCCAAAGTATGACCTTGAGCTTACTGTTGTTTCTTGCATTATTTTCTCGTCAGTCTTGAATATGGAACATTGCCAGACGACATAATCAATCACTAAAATTTATCTAGTCAATGAATTGATAACCTTCAACTCCCTACTTTCTTCAAAGTTTAAGCCAGTGCTGTCAAAACCTTGTTAAACATAAGGACAAAGGTCTTCAAAAGAGAATACTATCTGCCTAAAGGGTTCACCAGTCCTCACTTTACTGCACATATCTTAGTACGCGATTTTATGTACACCTTGTAAAATCTACCACAGTTGCGAACTACTCGGGTAGTCCACCTTATGTTGATTCTTCAATGTTACCAGAAGAAGCATGCATATGGTAAATGCATATTATAAACCACCAAAATGTTCACCATTTAGCAAGTTATAACTTGTAACACTTAATTAGTTGCATAATCTTATTTGCTTTGCTTTTTGCTTGCAGGGGCTCGACTCAAGGATTTTCTCGAGGTGGTGGCCGTGGTGGAAGAGGTGCCCCAAGGGGTCGTGGTGGGTTCCGTGGAAGAGGTGCCCCAAGGGGTCGTGGTGGACCTCCCAGGGGCGGAGGGCGTGGTTTCAGAGGAAGAGGCAGATACTAGGATGTAGTTTTAGAGTGATGTTTGTTTGACATCATGTTCTGCATCCTTTCTGCTCAGTTGGAAATTACAGTATTCTTGTAACTTAAGTTAGCCAAGCGCACTTAACTGCTTATGTGTGGAAGTCGAATTCTCTGTTGAACAAATCCCTTGTATCCCTTTACAAGTCATGCAATCATCTTTTATCCCTTCTCCTCGAAAGTTGAATTGTTCTTTCATTCCTGGGCTAATTGTAGAGATGTGTTGCCTAGCTTGATGTAGCTGGTCACCTTGTGGATGTTTCTCAATGTAGTGCTGGAATTAAGTCAGCATGTTATGCTGGTTCCTACAAGGAGATATATCTATCAGTGTTGCCAGTTGCTAGAAACAGTAGAGTTGTGGAAAAACAGATGGACTTGATTTGTATCTGGGGCAGTACTCCAGAGAAATACTGCCCCAGTAAAAAGTCAACAGTTTGTAACAAAATGCTCTTTCTGAAAATAAGGAATGTAATTTTGTTTAAAGTTAAACCATGTAGGTAAAACTATTAATATCTACAATACCAAATCAATACAGATACATCATGAACGATATTTCCATATGATGTCAAAATAGTATTACAGTTATTGGACATTTTTTCTAAGAACTTTGTCAAACATTACATTGTTTGATTTTTGAAAAGAAGATGGGACTTAATTTCAGAAAGGGGGGAGTATAAAATCTGAAGATTTACAGTTCCATATTAATATCAATAGATCACCATAAAATAGTATTTAATAATGTATTAATTCAATATTGTAGTTATTAATATTTTTTCTATTATATATTGGATCAATGATCGACTTCTAAACTGAATTTATACGCAACCTATTTGAAAGCGGAGGGAGTATTGATTTCTTTTTTTTTGCAAAAAGGTATACAAATCTATTAATAATCATCAATACGAAGTCATTTTGACTCTGAGCTCCAATGATTACTTTGTTTTTGAAAAAAATCAAATACTATATTTAGAAGTTCTCATATTTTCGTACAAAATTCGTTGTGTAACTAATGGTACATTCTACAAGCATGCAAAATTCTTTGTATAATTGTATTACATGTCTTGACCATTTTGGAGATTTCAAAGTGTGTATACTCAGATCCACACTTTGTCACTTATGTAAATAAATTATTTCAAACTGAGATTTTACACGTTGTGAGATACATCAGACAACATGCAAGATTTTTTCCATGATTTTCTTTAAAGTTGTATTTTTTTTTTTGATTCTTTAAGAAATGGATCGCTGGCTCAGGAGCCAGAAATCTCCACTCTCATCAATAGCAGTACAAGGAGATTTGATTGCAACTCAGCTTGCAGTGGAAACATATAGGATAACAAATACTAGCTCTGAAGATGATACAGCTCAACACATAACCAGTTGATACAGAATGTTACTGATAAACCACATTTGGCAGATACAACGTACATGGCAGATGACCAACCTGATAATACAACTAACACTTACTAATTATACATACGTAAATATACTATTCTAGGTCTGATTTGTTTTATCTTCTCACATCATTATACACTCAGAGTTGTTCCTGGTACAAGTGGCCTGAACTGCGGTAGCTACAAAACTCCAACTCGGTGTTGCTTATTCTTGAGGTATGTTTTTGATAAAACCCTTTTCCCATACATGTGGCTTTGCATTGCAGCAGCATGTGGCCTAATAGCTTCGACGAAGGCGGTATGTAGCGCACCCTGCACAATTAACATCCTCCAGTAAGAATTTACACAGGGAGCTCTTATGGCTGGGGATACAACACTGTGTTTACCTTGCAATGTTCAAGAGCTGTTTGAATAACAAAGTTGCCAAACTGATCCAGCATGATATGCAGCAACTTGGGATCCTTTATAAGTTCATGAATGATTTCTTCACGCTTGTGCTGCGGTGCTCGCCTCAGAATGTTCTCGACCACATGGCTACCACACTTCTGCATCGATAAATACCCAAAATGACCCTCCAGCTCATCCACTATTTTGGATGTTGCCCATTCAATGTCATAATTGAGAATGGACTGAATAACATAGTTCCTGCAGAAATTACCACATATCCAAAGGGCCATGGTTAAGGATATTTATGCAGATTACTAGTTAAAAATAGCTTTGAAAAGGAGAAACCAAAAAAGCTGGCATACCCAAACTGATCGTCCGAAAGAGCAAGAGCACTGGAAGTAATATTGCTCAACAAGTTGTACTTCTGCTCATCATTTGAATGTTCAATGCATTTTTGAATGATACAACAGCCTTGTTGGTGTGTTGCTAGTTCAAGATAGTGCAATGTGGCAGCATCAAGAAGGAACTGCAGCAATTATAAAGCATCCACAACTCAGAGTAAAAATGGATGATAAGAAGTCAAATGCATCACAAGGAGCAAGTGCCCGATGCAAGAAGCTATAATCCTGAAGGAATTTAGCTATTTCACGCAAAATAGAACATTATTACAAAGAGCCCAAGAAATGAGTAAAAATAGGGACATTTCTTTGACCCCTTGTACATGCAAGCAATATTCTACACACATTGTCTAATACAACCAACACACATGCATATAATGTGTAACGATATAAAAAATACCACAACTGAATCGGCTGACCAGCAGACACTTACCGCCTTGGACTCAGGTAGCAGTTTCTGTAGGCATCGGTTTGCAACATGACTGCCATTAGGATCTAGCATCAAATGCATTGCTCCAGGACGCAGTGCTGAAACAACCTTTGAAACTTGATCTGGATTATTTATAGTTTCAATGATCTTCTGCACTGCACGAGTCCTGAAAATGTTTTTCCTAAAAGATAAGAAACAGAAGCAATAATAATTTAAGATAAAACAAATGATCAGATCATTGCTCATACCCATGCATGTTGCAAGAAACTGCAATAAGCTCCCCAGGCATTTTGGTAACTTCACATAGTATGCGCATCCGTTGATCATCGTTGCACCCCTCAAGTAGCTTCTGCACTAAATAGTTGCCAAACGGGTCCACCATAAGTTCACCAATATGATCAATGATTTCAGAAAATACTTTTTCAATATCCTCTTGACTGCCTTGAGCAAATACTTTTTGCAGAAAGCGGCAGCCATTCTGATCCTTAGCCAACATATAGATTCTTCCAGCAACTTCATCAACTGAATTATAATTCAGTTCACGTGGTTTCATGACCAAGGATAGAAATTGGGAATTCAGCATGTCGAGATGCGAGGAATCATTACTCTGGACATCAAGATTGTTATGTGCATTGCTAATTCTTCGATCCCTAACAATGCAACCATTTGTTGAAGGAGCAAAGTCAGTACTTCTTAGTGAATTTACCCCATCAGACCTCATCGGGACCTTTTCTGAATAACTTCCAGTGCTGAGATTATCTGAAATCTGATGGTATGAGAAACCATTAGATAAAGAGTTCAGTCCATATGGATGGGAAAACTTGTCAACTTGCTGATGGAAGTCGCTACTACATGGACCCTCAGCATACAATGTGCCAGGAAAACTGTTCCAATATGTGCTATGCAGCTGGCGATTTCTCTTCTGAAAAGCAGTAGCATTAGAGCAAGGATCCTCAACTGCAATCCCCAGTCGATGAACATTAGGGGCCTCAATATGTGATGTACCATTTGTAGGAGCGCGAACTGTAGCCTGTCGATGTCTCCTATTTCGACCAACATCTGATCCAGTAACCTGTTGCATTTGTGGGTAAACATATTGTGGTTGCATCATCGGGTATCTTGGTGCTTCCATAGCGTACTGCTGCCACATGATGTTTGAACCAAACTGCTGACCATAAGATGCATGCATCTGAGACTGCCCATCCATATAAAACTGCTGCTCGACGGGTGAACCAGACAGAGCTGATTGCTGGTAAGGAGCACTGGGAAAACTATCCAGGTTGTGCATACCAGAGTCCTTTGGGAAATTCCTGAAGTGCGGTGGAAATCTATGAGCTTGTTCTTGGTGTTCAACAGCTATCTCGTTTGGTTTCTGATTGACATGTTCAGCACTGAACTCTAGAGGCCTGAAATCACCTTGAACACTAGCAGGCACAATCGGTGGGCTCAATGTAACACCCGGAGGCGTGAGCCCTGAATGATACTTCTCAGGGCCAGATGGATAGTACCCATTTACCAGCACAGAAACTCTGGGACTTGTGGGAGAATCAGCTGTGTTATTCTTGAAGCTCATGTCCCCAAAAGCTGATGCCAACGATTGCTCGTCGGGTAAACCGTCACAATGAGAGAACCCCACATCACTTTGATTGCTTCTGATGAGCGCAGGGTCGTACATGGTGAACTGAGAAGAAGGCAACGGTCTTCTCATCTTTAGAGAAGCTCTCCCTGCCTCTGAAGGACCACCACCCATGTATTGGAGCCCTATGTCATCAGCATTACCCAATGCAGCACCCCTGTCAACAAAAGCCCCAAACTTGGAACCATCCTGATTACTCTGTGAATCCCCCATGTCAGGAAGGGGATGCTCTTTTACACAAATCACACAATGCAGGTAGAGGCAATGGTCCTGCAACAGCAGGAGTTTCATGTCACAAACGGAGGTGATGAAATCACTGTGGATCGTACATAAAGGAAAGGCAAAAAACACATGTGGACAGAACAGAGGCCATACAGACCACAAAAAGATCTGGACGAACACAGGACGATTTGTTAAAATCAACATGATTTTGGCAGTTGAAAAGAACCAAGATTTCATCCCTACTGCCCCAGAAAGATGCCATCACGCAATGCACATGCATACCAAAATCAGAACTTTTATTTAGACAACAAAATCAGAACTACTCGTAGTAAGCAGGAAAGAAATCAAAACAATTTCGTGTCCAAATCCACAAGCGGATTACTCAGCGATCATACAAGTTGTCAGCAACTGCAGTGGGGGTCGATCCGTCGCGTAATCGCCCCCTAAATCCAGGGTGGATTGAGATGGCAAAACCCCCAGAAAAACCCTCGATCACCACGGAAACAGGGGCGCAATCCCCACCAAGAACACGAAACGACGGAAACCCACCTCGAATAATCCGACCTCGGGAAGAACCAACCGGGTATATGGACTAAAACGACGAGTAAACCCGATCTAAACCGATCCGCGATTCCCCACCACAGGCGAACAAGATTAGCAGTAAAGAACGGAAGCAGGAGTATCAGGAGCAACCTGGAGAAGGGGACTGCGACGGAGAATTCCAGGAAATCGTGTAGGGACTAGGGGCGAGAGAGACGATCGGCCGTGAAGGATGCGGTGAGGGGGGAGAAGTGGGAGAGATATATCTGGAGATTTTATTGGGAGGCTTGGAGGGGAAGGAGATGAAAAGAGGGGCGTTTCTGCTGGTGCATTACCTTGGACTCCTTGCTCTCCCTTCCTTCAGGCTTCAACTCTCTCTCCTCTTTCCAGAAACAACAAATGGACTCTTCACGCCCTGCCCTCTCTTTATAGCCCTTCTCGCCTTTGCTCGCTGTGTGATGGAAGTGAGAGAAACATGCCTAGAGAGAGAAAGCGTGGGCCCACACCCCGTTCATATGTATGCATTGCAGGGACCGAGTTTTTTTTGTGTTGCTTTTACCATTTGGGATTTCTTTGCAATGAAGTCTTGCAGATCTTGGCTAAAGATTACGTGTGTACATTACACATGGCTTAATGTGTAGTTTAACATGCAAAGTGTACTTATTATGTAAAAATTTGTGCTGAAAGTGATCAAAACTTTGAGAGTGGATTTTTTGAACCCGGCTACACGGAGCCCTTTTAAAAAAAAAAATCGAAAATGACATTTTTTCAGTTTCTAAATTCGCGAAAAAAATCACATATGTAGTGTCAAGATCTACAAGCCTGCAAATTTGTACCTTAAAATTAATTGTATTTTGGACTGTACAAAAAGATAAATTGGGGAAAATTTCAAAATTTTGAAACTGTGTATTGTTCACCACCTACACCCATCCATTTGTCTTTTTTGTGCATCCCAAAATACAATGAATTTGGAGTTAAAAAATTACAGGATTGTAGATCTCGACAATATCTACATCCGAAAATGCTTTCTCGATTTTTGGAAACTTATAATTGTCTATTTCAATTTTTTGAAAAATCGAGCACATGTAGCCCGGGCTCCATTTTAGATTTTCGTCAAAACTTGTGCATATATGTACAATATAGTGTGTATATACCAGCAAGAAAAATGCCACATTTAGATGCTCCTCAAGTGTCACAATGACATTGTTGTGAACTTGTGATCATTTTGTAAACATGCCAACATAGTGGTACTACGAAAATAAATTGCATTAAGGAAACAATGGAATAATATGGTAGGAGCACTTCTTGGGGTGCATCCTCCTGCGTGCCTGGACGAATTGTTGTTTTAGCATAACAAACTGATTCTAATATTCTCTTATGCACTTCAATTGACATCACAACACATATTTATTGACTCGCTTTTGGACTAACCCCACTAGCAGTACAAGGTTTGTTGAAGCCTCCACACTGCAGGAGTGAACACGTTGCATTATGGACTCTATTGGGTCAAACCACTAGAATATCAGGAGACGAGATCCTCTCACCCAAACTCGGAGTCACTGAACTGTGAAGTCGTCAGATAGGCCCACATGCCAGTGACCCCAGTGCACACATCTGATGATGATTGTTTGTTTGGTTGAGTTTATGTTATTGAGTCATGCCGATTTTGTTGGTTTTTTTGTGAAGTTTGAATCTTTTTTCGTCATTAGAGTGAACATTTTGTGATTTGGTAGGCTACATCTTTAGAAATCATCACCGGTCTAAGTACGTTCATCGCTGATGATTTTCCCTCTTTTTGGATGGGCGAATCAAGAGCTTATCAAAGCCTTTATTAATAATCAAATCGTGCAGGTGAACGAGTGCCAATATCGTTGCTCCGAGCCCAATGGAAGTCTCTTCACATAAATTGGCTGTATTTCATCTTGTAAATTGCAAAGATTTGTACCATGCAGAAGATGTCTAAGAGATTTCATTATAATACTTAGTTGCACGACTTACTTTGTATCCAAACCAATGCACTTGTTTGTATCCAAACAAGTCTACATATATTGTTGTGAAGTGTGAAGAAATGTACATATGTTCCTTAAAAAGGTGACATCATCTGGGTGAGAATTAAATTAATTCTCAGTCGACCAAAAATTAGTCGCCTCCAAACATTATTAATAGCGTTGCGTGCGTATGTCGTCAAATGAAATTGACATATTTAACTAAAATAGAAAACATTCTGGCTGTGCATGGTAGATACTATACTCACATGTTCCATAAAATGTGGCATTTAAAAAAAATCAAACCATGTAAAATTTGATAAAAAAATTAGCAAAAATATCAATCTCTACAATATCAAATCAGCGTTATTCATTTTTTAATATATTTTTATAATGTATTTTTATTGCATCATAATTGAGGATATTTTCTGTAAATATGGTCAAACTTTAGCTGTTTTGACTTTATCTAGTATATCTCGTCTAGAACTCGAATAAGGCGGTAGTATTAAGTTACTAAGAATGCAACTGAGCAAACAGCTCCATAAAGATTAGAGAACAACACATCGGTCTTCTGGTCCAGGAATGCATCGACAAGTGCTACTCCTCCTGAACTGAAATACAGATACAGTAATCAGCTATTAAGCTGGGCCTTGACCAGACCAGCCATACGTTTGTGCACGAATATGAAGCTATCTTTTTTTCTGTTTTAACTAGAGGAGGATTGGAGGAAGTATCCATGAAGGTTCTCAACAATGGTAGCTTAGCGCCATGAATGGAGCCCATTACTGCAGAGAGCAACAAAGGGGCAGACCACGCCATCACCCCCACCACCATAGGTTGGCCCAAATTTAGTTAGTTTGCCCGCCCAGTGCCCATCCCTTACCTCCTCCTCGTCTCACAAAACTCGCTTTGGAGGTAGCACGCGCATCTTCAGAGTTCAGAGTTCATTTAGGGACGACGAATTATCGAGAAGCCCGGCTTCCAGGAAATTTCTCTGCTCCGAATAAGCGTACGTGGGATCTACGCTGCACTGTGCGTGCGTGCGACTGTGCGAGTGAGCCCGAAAGTTCTGCGAAATTCCCCAAGGCATCCGTGTCGTTCGTAGCATCTCTTCGTAGTTTAGTCTTCGCTGCATTCCTCCCTCGTTGGTTGATGCACTTGGTCCAGTCGTTTGGGCTTGTGCAGCTAGCTACTCTGCACTTTTGCTGATTTATTGGTCTTGTAGATACCTCCGTGTAGTCACCTCGAGCTGACGGCGAAGTTGTTTAATTTGTTCCACCCCTCGCACTTTTGATGTGAGCCTCATCCATGGCTAGCTTACCTCAACTGGTTGGGGGAGTGGATGTACAAACCCAGCACCCAGGTTCAAGTCACCAGGGACACGAATTTAGGTTCCTATTTATACTTGAGGACCAGACATTCCTGGTACTCATGCAATTTATCCTGAGGATCAGGCTTGGTTATTAACCAAGATAAAAATCCTGATACTCATGCTTAAAAGGCTGTGTGCATCCCTAGTTGGTGCAGAGGCCGGGGAAGTGAAATTCTCCCCCCAAAATTTATAGATGTTCTTTGTCTCATCGACACCGAGGCCACCCAACTCGGTAAAACCTAACCCTCCCGCGGCGCACCCCTGAGCGCCGCCGGGGGGCTCCCCACCGTGCCGCCAGCCCTCCCCCCCGCCGTCGGATCCGATCGCCGCCGCTGCCGCCGGCCCTCGCCGCGGCGGCGGCGGGCCCAGCCGCCGTAGGTGGTCTGGGGGTGGACGCGGGTGACCGGCGCCCCGATCTGCAAGGGCGGAGACGGGCGCCTCGATCTCGCAGCGGGCAGGGCGGCGCCCCTGACCGGGGTGGAGGTGGAGGTCCGCATCGGTGGCGCTAGACGGGCAGCGGTGGTTGGGCTAGGGTGGTGTGGCTTCGCTCCTGCCGCCTGCCCATCTCCTGTCCGCGGTGTCACGGCCGGCTCCGATGGTGGATCGACCCTGCGCTGCCGCTCCTTACGCACCGCTGGTCTTGGCCCTCGGTTGCTCGGAGAGGTAGATTCCGCAGGTTGCCGGCGGGTGGCGAGGGGGCTTCTTGCTTGGCTTAAATAAAGGTGGTGGTCCTAGGGTTCCAAATCGCGAGAAGACGAAGATCTGCTTGACGCCGGTACCTTGATCTGGCAAGAGTGTCGAGTTTCGGAAGGCTCAGCCGGTGATCTTTCATGGGCTAATGTCTAGAGATTGCTGGAGCGGAGGGATTCGGTCGCGCCGGAGGGAGCGGTGTGAAGCTCTGCTTCTATGCCATCATGGGCAAATCCATGGTGTAGTCAGATGCGGGGAATGTCATGAAAGCTGAGATTAAAGGACTACCAAATGGCGATTGGAAGCTCTGCGGCGGTGAGGAACTTGCTTGGAGTTGCAGGAGGTGGAGCAGAGGCATGTTAGTGGAGGCAACATCACAGGTGAAGTTCAAAGTCCTACCTTTCAGGGTGAAAATCCAAGGCCTGACCTTAATTTGTTGTGCCTGGCAATGCTCTTGCTGAAGACATTGTTTTGAGAATGGAGACTATTATCTTCAGGGTGAAAACCCAAGGTCTGGCCTTAATTGGTTGTGTCTGGCACTATTCTTCTTGAAGGCTTTGCTTTTGAAGATTTGGACATCAGGTGGTGTCCTTGTGGTGGTTGCGCGGCTGCTGCAAGGACTGTAACTCTGTAGCGGGACTTTCTTTTTATTTCTTCTTCTTATTGTCTTTCGGCTGTGTGCATCCGTAATGGCTTTGGCTATTGCGTTTTGCAGGGGCTGGGTGTAAATTTGTATCTCCGCGATATTAATATACATTCTTTATCCAAAAAATTATGGCAAAACAATTACCCCTACGGCCTGATCCTCACATGAACGATCTGATTTCGCACGTCCAAAGCGCCTTTATTAAATCTCGAAACATACATGACAACTTTATATTCGTGCGGAATTACGCACGATTGGTCATCGAAGAAAGAAGGCTTTTCTTCTATTCAAACTTGACATAACGTTCGATTCCGCTAGCTGAGAATACATCTGTCGTGTCTCGGGTGACAGACACCGGGAGTAGATGGTACCCCCTTTTAGGTTCGGCACGGGACGCGAAGGAGGCAGGAAGACGCCTTACCCGGGAGCAAGGTCGCCAAGTTCTTCGTCGGTGGGAGAGAGCAAACAACACAGAAAGACACTCGGAGTTACCCAGGTTCAGGCCGCCCGGAGGCTAAAATCCCTACTCCTGCATGTCTGGATTGAGAGGTTCATCATGGTGTGGTGTACAAGGGTGTTCTGGGGTGAACCCGGCAGAGTTTCGGCCGGAGGTAGACGAAGAGCAGATCCTGCCCTGGAGAGATCACCTCTCTCTCTACCCTCCGAACCCTAGTCTAGTCTTGCTTCCGTCCTGTTCTGTCCTCCTCCCCTCCGGTGCCATGGTCCTCCTTTTATAGGCTAAGGGGATCCGACATGGGCACGCGAGGGGCGTGAAGGATTTTGGCGGGAAAACCCCTCGGCGGTCTTTGGAGGAGACGTGACGTCCTCTCCTCCAAGCATTCTCCGGAGGGCGGCGTGGTCGTCCGCCCTTGGAAAAGGTGGGACGGACAAAGCCTGTCCGCCCCACCAACTACGCTTGTGGCCAGTGGCGATTCTAGAACTAATTTGGAGGGTGGGCTCGAATAACAAATCACTCAAGTAAATGATCTGAACAAATCGATACGGTATTGTGCACCTTAGGTTCTGATATGAATGCATGATTTTTTTATCACGCGACGCGAGTGATGGTTTCTTCGTCTGCAATTGACAAAAAAATATGCCACATCAAATCAATTAATAGATTACTCAATATAAATGAGTCAATTGTTTTCGCTGACTTGAAGCTAAGTGAACTACCCAATCAGGCTTGGCCGGTTCAATGAGTTGTACCTTCTGCGGTGGGCGTTGGCTGCAACCAAGCAATCGATGAAGAGATCGACATATTTCCTTGAGACCTTAATCCCGGCCGGTCCTCAGGATGATTCCAACGGGGCGACCCAAACGGACGCGCGTTTGGTCCGCGTTTTGTCCGTTTGGGTCAGGGAACGGACGCGCGTCCGGCCCATGTCCGCCCCTTTCTGGCCAGTGCCCCCAACGGGGCCGACGCATTGAGTCCGCTTGCCATTTTTTTTCCTCAAACTTTTTTTTAATACTAGGATTACATTTTTAGAAACTAAAATTACATAGTAAATCTAGGACTTCCTCCTAACATTAAACCCTAAAAGCTAAACCTAAACTTGAAGAAAATTAATAACCGACCACCGGCCGGCAAGGGAGAAGATCAAAGAGGGGCTCCGGCCTTGAGGAACGTCACGCAGCATGCCCGTTCTGCAACGGACTTGCTGGCTCTTCCTTCATCGCGACCATGGCCAGCCCAGGGCTGGCTGACTCAATCTTCTTTGATCATTTTGTAGCTACGAAACACGTAGCGGGCGCCGGTATAAGTGGAAAATGAGCCGCACATAGGCGGCCACGCCGGCGAGGATATGACATCAGGTTGAGCTGCCTGCTCCTTTCGCGGCCTCGGCCGCCGCCAAGGCCTCCCGGTGCCGTTTGCGCCTCGACACGCCATCCCCCGTGACACCGGCCGCCGCGACACCGGCGGCGTACTCTTCTTCGTCGATGTCGACGCAGTCCGCGACCGCCGCCTCCGCCGCACTCCTCTGGGCGTCCGTCAGGCGCGGACGCGGCGACTGGGGAATCATGCCGGCCCATGCCGGGCTGGTCGCCATCCGGCGCGAGAAGTGTCGCGATAGCGCCCGCGCGCGCTCATACGTGCTTGCTCGACCTCGTCCACCAGATGCTGCGGTGGCGGCGGCGGATCCATTCCGGCGCGTGGATCTGAGCTTGGAGATGGTGGCCGCCGTGGCTAGGGTTTGGCCGGCCGGCGCGATTGGGAGGAGTGCTAGGGTTTGTGTGTGTGCCCTAGGGTTTGGCCGGCCGGCAGGATTTTATACAGCTCCACCGTCCACAGTTATTGCGGGTAGGTGGCCGTTGGGGTCGATGACACGCGGGGCCAGGGCGGACACAGGGAGGACGCAGGAGCGCTCCGCGAGCGTCCGGGGCCGACGCATCGGTGGCCCAAATTTGGGCCAGGAATGTGTCGCGGCGGACCAAAAAACGGACCGCGGTCCGTTTGCGTCGCCCCGTTGGGCCGTGTTTTTGTCTCGCGCGGACAGGGACGGACGCGCGCGGACTCGATGGGTCGCCCCGTTGGAGTCATCCTCACTGCCTGCGCCTTTGTGCCGATCAACTGATCAACAGATTGCAACTTCCGCCGCCACGCTGTGCGTCCTAACTGAAGAGCGATCGTGCGAGTTTGACTGTTGTATGTAACCGCTCGTTCTCTGATTCTATTCTTGTATGCCATCTTGGCAGGACCAGCAGCAATATTGGGCCAAACGCGGTAAAAAATGCTAGAAAAGCCCAACTGAAAAACGGTGCGCTGCTTCCTTGCTTCCTTTATGCACCTTTCTGTCGAGAATGCACGAACTGATAGCCAGGAGAAAGCTCCAATCCATGGCTAAACAACCAGAGCATGTATATTTGCTAATTTTTTCGCAAAAATGGAGGGTAGGCTCGAGCCTCATGAAGCCTACCTGGTAAAATCGCCCCTGCTTGTGGCAATGTCACCAGGGCGCGGCCTTCATCTTGGCGGCCAAGTCTTCCACCAGCTTCCAGCGAGCTGGCGATCTTATCCTCTCGGCGGTACGGATGGAGGACCCGGGGGACGCGCCTGACCTCCTGTCGGGCGCACGGACCCACGGGTATCCCGCCTTGTTCTCCGGGCGAGGGGGTGACCCCGGAAGGTCGCCTGGTCCTTAGCCGCAGAGCCTTGCTGTCGAACTTGTCGGGTATCCTTGGGGCAGATGGGGCTAACCCATCTGCTGTACCTGACTCCTTGCCTTGTCCATCTTCTTGGTGGGCCCCGATGGAGGACCCACTTTGGCAGCATCAGGGGAACCCCATGTTCCACTGCTGCGACAGTAGCCCCCGGGCATGGTCCCGGCGGCTCTAGCTTCAGCTGCTGCCGGGGCTATGGCCAAAGAGTTTTCCAAAGTGGGTACCCGACGCCTTGCCAGCTTTGCCTGAGGCTCGCCAGGGCGAAGTAGAGACGAGCCCCCGAGCTTCTCTTGGACTTGGTCGCGGCGAACGTTGCGGTTCGCACGGACAGCCAACGTCTATCTTGAATCCAACGGGAGGGAGCGCTTGAAGCGGAACGTTCCCTCGATCCCCGCGTCAGTCAGAGTAATAGGGCCGCGACGTGACGCGTGGGATGCCTTATGAGTCACGCCTCACAGTACTGTGGCCGTTGCTTCCCCAAATCTTCCGAAATCCCCAAATCGCCGCCTCCATTTCCATCTCCCTCTCCCAGCTTCGGGCCGCCGCCTCTGCCATCCACCGCCGCAGCTCTCCTTCTGCTTCAATGGCGCGAGTGAAGATTGCGGCTCGGAAGAAGGGGGTCAGCAGGTCCTCACTCTTGAGGCAGGAGCTGTCTCCCAGATCCGAAAGGGCGCGGCGGAGATCGGAGCGCAGCGCCGAGCGGGCTGAGCTTCGCAGGCAGCATGCCTTGTTCCCGAGCGACTATGCTGACAACGCCGAGATGATGCGGAAGGCCAGGCACCTCGGAGTGATGGAGTCCGATGAGGCGCCTGATGCTCCTGCCCGAGTGCCGACGAAGGTTTTCCCACCTTCGGAGACCAGGGTGCCTGGGCAGATCCCAATTTTTGATGGCTTCATGCTGATGGGACTCGTTCCTCCCTTCTCAGATTTCTTTCTAGAGATCTTGCGCGCGAATGGGTTTAGGCTTCTGCATCTGACCCCGGGCGCGATCTTGGATTTGACAGTTTTCGCCTATGCTTGCGAAGCATTCGTCGGGGTGATGCCATCCGTGGCTCTGTTCCGCCACTTCTTCTACCCCCGCATCGGGAAGGATGGCTGGATGGGGGGCGGTGTCACCTTTTGCTTCTGCCAGAAGGTCAAGCTGAACTACCCTCACTTGCCAATCAAGTCCAAGTGGGACGAGTGGAGGCAACACTGGTTCTTGGTCGAGGTGCCAGAAGCTCTGTCACTCCTGGAGGAACCAACGGAACATCCGGTGAACCTGGAGACCTGGAGGTGCGTCAGCCTCCAGATGACGATCTTTCGGCTGCGGTAGCACGCTTCAAGCTCCTTCGCGAGAAAGGAGTTTCCGGAGCTGCCATTGTTGCCCACTTCCTTCGAATCGCCTGGCGCCTCTGCAGAAGCGGCCACACCCGGCTTGGGACTTCCAGGGTCCCCTGGACCCATCTCGTCCGAGGAGTCCTGATATGGACCGCGCCCTCCTCCGGGACAACATGATCGGGATGTTTACCCGGGATGTCAAGTACGAGCTGCCGGCAGGATTCCGGCCCCTGTGTGACGACCCGGAGAAGGCAAAGATTCTGAAGTCAATGCCGACTTGAAATGCCCTCGGAATTGTGGGCCGCTCTGACCACGGGCCCAAACCTGCTAGGACGTCAACCCGGAAGGCCAAGGCTCCCTCTAGTTCTGACGAGGAAGGAGAACTCCCTGAGTCTAAAGAAGAGAGCGAAGAAGAGGAATCCGGGGAGGAATCCGCTGGCTCTGATGACGAAGACGGCGACGACGGCAACGAGGCCACCACTGGCGACGACGATGGCAGCGACGATGAGGACGATGGCAAAGACGGCAATGGCGACGAAGATGACGACAATGGTGAGGATGAGGGGGGAGATTTCTTCCCCGCACCGCTCTCCGGAGACCGCCGTGGTCCCCGATCCGGGGGCAAGCATTCTTTCCCCGCCCGCAGAGGTGGTAGGCGGCGATGGCGACCTCATGGATGTGGAGATTGCCGTGGCCGACTTTGTCTTGGCCCCACGGCCAAGGGTGTCCCCCCACCGTTTGCCTCCTGTGGCGGAACCAGTCACTTCTCCGGGCGAGCATCAGCAGAGCCCCCATGCCTCCTCCGCCGGGTCTGCGGAGGTGCCGATGCCCTTGGGGGGCAAGCGCGCCCGGGAGTAAGATCTTCCCCAAACTTCTTCCAACTTTTTGCATTTTTCTCCTCCCAAGGAAAGTGACCATGTGTCGGTGCAGGGGCTCACTTTCCCTGGAGACCAGCAAAAGGCGGCGCGACGCGGCGGAAGATGACACCGCTACTAGCTTCGGAGTTTGTGGCGGAGGGATGTTCCCTCCCCCATTGGCGGAAGTTGATGGTCGTCGCGGGAGCGGGGTGGGGAGCGCGACTGTGGCCTCCCCGGCCCACCCTAGAGAAGGTCCAGACGCTAGTCCGCCGGAGCAAGCAGGTATACTCAGGTTCACGGGTTACGCCGCTCTTGTTTCATGTCTCCAATGTACTTGACATTTTCTTGCTTCCAGATGCTTCTGTGGCGAATGTCTTTTCCCCTGCTTGGCGTTGCCAGCCAAGAAAAGCCGCCCTCCTTTACTCCTTCGGATGGCCAAGAGGTGTCCAAAGGCGCGCCCAGCTCTCGCGCGGCTGGGACCCAAACTATGACTCCTGCTCCAGGCCAAAACCGTAGTGACGCGCCGGGTCCCGAGGTCTCCCTTGACTTGCTGGAGAGCTTGCTGATGACCGGGCAGATTCTGAGGACGTTCACCAATTTCTCCATGGATTCGGGAGCCAGTGAAGAGATCGCCGAGTTGACGAGGATCAAGGAGGACCTCGCTGCCAAGCGTTCGAAAGCTGCCAGTGCCCCGAGGAGTTCTTCAGAGGTGGCTCCCCAGATCATTATTAGTGGAGAAAACGCCATGGACGCCATTCTCCGCGGAATGCATCAATTGGAAGAGGAGTACAGAGGTCGCGAGGCGGCCATCGTGGAGGCGATTGGGAAAGCCGAAGATCTGATCCAGAGGGGAATGGGTAAGCTCAACCGCCTCGCGGTTCAAGTTTCCAGCCTACGTGAGTCCCTTGAGTGGAAAGGTGCTGAGCGGAAAGCTGAGTACAACCGACGCGAGCAGGCTGTGGCGGAGAGGGAGCTGCAATTGGCTTGCTGGGAGGACGAGCTGGCTGGGAAGATTAAATCCTTGGAAATCCAGAAGCTGCAGCTGGAGCAGGAAACGGAGCGGCGTCTGAAAGAAGCCGCTGACCTCCACCAGGAGGCGCTCGAGGCCAAGGACAAGGAGATCAAGAGCCGCCAGCTTAAGGAGGAGGAAAACAACCAGATCATCGAGGATATCAAGAAAACCCTCCACCAGGAGCAAGAGTCCATCCGCGCTTTGCAGCAGCAGGCCGAGAAAGATGGCCGGAAGATATCTGAACTCGAAGAGTCTATGAAGACGCGGAGTGACGAGCTTGCGAGGCTGAAAGAGAACAACCAGGAGCTGGCCCAGGCCAACTCCCAAGCGTCAACTGAACTGTCGGAGCTTCGCCGCTCCAATCAGGAAGGTCTTGCCAAGATTGCGGAAGCCTACCAAGAAGCTATGTTCCAGGTGGAGCGGCTGAAACTGGGCACTGCACTTCCAAAGTTGGAGCCGAACTGCCAGAGCTTGCCCCTTGTCGCAGAGTTCATCATGAAGGTTGCTGTCGACGTTCGATCCTTCAAGAACAAGATGGCTAGCCAACTAGTTCGTGATAAGCATGAGGCGAGCAAGCTGACAACAGCTTCAGTGATGGCGGCGTTTCGGGAGGCCAACCCGGGTGCCGTCATGCCGAATTTCGCGGCATCGTCCCCTTCCGAGGACTCCCGCCAGGCGGTGAACGCTCCCGCGACCACAATTGCCACGACGATGTTCCCGCGCCGTTAGGTTTCCTGCAAAACATTCGAGCACCTCGTGCCCCAAATGTAATAAAACTCTGAGTCAGATTTCATGCTTTGACTCCAAAACTTGGATGTAATATGCTAGAATTTGCTTTGCTACTCTACTTTGCGAGTATTTTTACTGAGCTTAGCATGTTTTTACTGTCTCCACGTCTTTTTGAGGGATCCTTCGGGATGTAAGCTTACCTGTGAGGCCCTGACCGGTCAGGAATGCGCTCACAAGCCCTACCGATTCCCAGAAGGCCGCTCACTCTGTTGGCACACACGTCCCCGGGAAGTATCAGGTCTCGCACCGCTTTCTACCCCCGGGAGAGTCGCTACCCCATGAGTGCTCGCTCGACGGTCGAGCCACGTTCCCGATTTTTTACACATGTTTTATACCCGCAAAATAGATAGCTTATACACAGAGAGGACTTGCTCAAGGAGCACTTATCTTTTATTGATCATAGGAGCCCTTGGATTGGTAACTTGATACTTCCGGGTACATCTTGCAGTGACATGTTTCAGCGAGTCTGGCGGGGAGGAAGGTTGAGAGCTTCCTCTCCCCTGGAACATCGGTCAGCTATGTTCCACAGGTCCTCCAACGTGTCCACAGCATGGAGGCTCAGTTTCTCGCGCATCTTCAGGTTGCGGACATTGACGTGGAAGACAGCGATTACGGAAACTTCTCGGAGATCAGCCGGGGGAATGCGGTCGGACGCCCTGGAACCTCCAGATGTAATGACGCAGTGTCTCCCCCGTCTCTTGTTCCAGGCGATAGAGGTCGAGGACGGTCGCCGGGTACGGTGTGCAGCAGGTTCGGAGGTGCGGGCCCGCCCGATCCTCCATCTCCTCCCGGGAGCGCCGCCGGGGATTGGAGCTCTGGCCAGTGCCTTCATGGAGAGACTCCATGGGCTTCTTGCCATGAGGATCTTCGGGCCGCACTTCCTTCGGCGGCGCTGGTGCAGGGACGGTGGTGTCGGCATCGATGGTTGGTGCAGAACTCGCGGGAGCATGGCATTGGTGAGCATAGTTCAACAGATTTTCCAAGCTAGCGATCCATGCCTTCGCACGGAGATCGTTCTTGCACTGATCTGGTGGGAAAGAGAGAAGCGCTCGGGCTGCACCCAGAGCTTCCCCTAGCCCCCAGCTGTTCCGACTTGACTGACTTGCTGGCTCACCAAGGACCTCCCGAGTTCCTGACATTTTTCTCGCTTGCAGATGAGGCGACCGTCCACCTTGGACGGAGGGTGCTGATGACCTTGTTGGACAAGAAGAGTTCAGGGCAACTTCCGTCGCGGACGAGAAACAGGCTGTTGAATCTGCCGGGAACGCAGAGCTCGACGAAAGTCTTGAGACGGTCGGAGGGATCGATTCAGATCTGGTCTCAGACGAAGTGCATGATGTAGAACTTGTCGACGGACTTGACGCAGAACTTGGGGTTGATGAAGAAGAAGACGAATCCAGCGCTTGCACCCCCTACCTGGCGCGCCAGATGTCGTGTCTCGGGTGACGGACACCGGGAGTAGATGGTACCCCCTTTTAGGTTCGGCACGGGGCGCGAAGGAGGCTGGAAGACGCCTTACCCGGGAGCAAGGTCGCCAAGTTCTTCGTCGGTGGGAGAGAGCAAACAACACAGAAAGACACTCGGAGTTACCCAGGTTCAGGCCGCTCGGAGGCTAAAAGCCCTACTCCTGCATGTCTGGATTGAGAGGTTCATCATGGTGTGGTGTACAAGGGTGTTCTAGGTGAACCCGGCAGAGTTTCGGCCGGAGGTAGACGAAGAGCAGATCCTGCCCTGGGGAGATCACCTCTCTCTCTACCCTCCTAACCCTAGTCTAGTCTTGCTTCCGTCCTGTTCTGTCCTCCTCCCCTCCGGTGCCATGGTCCTCCTTTTATAGGCTAAGGGGATCCGACATGGGCACGCGATGGGCGTGAAGGGTTTTGGCGGGAAAACCCCTCGGCGGTCTTTGGAGGAGACGTGGCGTCCTCTCCTCCAAGCATTCTCCGGAGGGCGGCGTGGTCGTCCGCCCTTGGAAAAGGTGGGACGGACAAAGCCTGTACGCCCCACCAACTACGCTCGTGGCAACGTCACCAGGGCGCGGCCTTCATCTTGGCGCCCAAGTCTTCCACCAGCTTCCAGCGACTGGCGATCTTATCCTCTCGGCGGTACGGATGGAGGACCCGGGGCGCGCCTGACCTCCTGCCGGGCGCACGGACCCGCGGGTATCCCGCCTTGTTCTCCGGGCGAGGGGGTGACCCCGGAAGGTCGCCTGATCCTTAGCCGCAGAGCCTTGCTGTCGAACTTGTCGGGTATCCTTGGGGCAGATGGGGCTAACCCATCTGCTGTACCTGACTCCTTGCCTTGTCCATCTTCTTGGTGGGCCCCGATGGAGGACCCACTTTGGCAGCATCAGGAGAACCCCATGTTCCACTGCTGCGACAACATCTTTGAGCTCCTTGATCATGTCGGCTTCCCTCCCCGGTTCCGTAATTGGTTTGCAACGTTACTCTCCTCGGCCTCCTCGAGAGTTCTCATATACATCATTCCGGGTGATCCAATTAAGAATGGGCGTGGACTGGGGATCCACTCACCCCTCTCCTCTTCGATGTCGCCATCGACCCTCTCCAATGCATTCTTAATGTGGCGACTGACCAGGGGCTCCTCCATTGCTTCCCCGACAAGGGAGCTCGGTTCGTCACACTATACGCCGATGATGCAGCAATTTTTATGGGCGTTCGTACGTGTGAGCCCGAAAGTTCAGCAAAATTCCCCAAGGCATCCGTGTCGTCGTAGTTCAGTCTAGGCTGCATTTCGTCCCTCGTTGATTGACACACCTGGTCAAGTCGTTTGGGCTTATGCAATCTACTCTGCACTTTTGGCCGATTTGTTGGTCGTCGAGAATAGATACCTTCGTATAGTCACCTCGAGCTGTAATGACGGCAAAAGTTGTTTAATTTGGTATACTGGGTACTACAAATGTCACACTGTTGGTGTGCAAAGAGCTGTCAGTTGCAAGCACACTCGCTAATTAAGCTGCACACTTGCCCCATACGTGCGACACCTTGCAGCTCGCAGCAGCGTCTCCTTCACGCACAATTCCAGTCTCCTCTTGATCATGGGCCAGTCGTCGGCCCTGTGGAGCCGAGCACTGAGTTTTTTTTTTGCCGATTTGGTGATAGCATAAATAGCTTTGCATCGTCATGTCATGGCTGAAATGATGGCAAAGCTGGTTCCTTTCTTCCCATTTGGATCAAGGAAAAAATTCGAGAACCGAGACACGCTTTGGTTTTGAAGAATTATATTCATTCTCTTCTACAAGATGAGGGAACGATTGAGTGCCATGAGCAACTTAAGTCGTACATCACTAATTATTATGAAGGTTTATTCGGAGCACCCGAGAAGGAAATTTCTCAATGGATGAGTCTAAAATAAATGATATACCCCAAATGACACATGAGGAAAATAGCCTACTTACTGCTCCTTATGATGAGGAGGAAGTAAAAAAGGCGGGTTTTTCAAATAGAGCATAATAAATCGCCTGATCATGATGGGTTCCCGGCAGAGTTCTATCAAAACTTCTGGAATGTCATCAAGACTGATCTCCTTGCATTGTTTAGTTGTCTTCATGATGGATAACTTGAGTTGTTTCGGCTGAATTTTGGTGAAATTATTTTATTATCTAAGATTAATGAGGCAGAAATGATTCAACAATTTAGATCTATCTGTCTCCTTAATGACTGCCTTTATGTAAGGACGCAAAAGTTGTTTAATTTGGTCATTAGTTGCAGGCATACTCGCTAATTAAGCTGCACACTTGCTCCATACGGTCGACACCTTGCAGCTCACAGCAGCGTGTCTTTCACGCACGATTCCAGTCTCCTCTTCATCATGGGCCAGTCATCGGTCCTGTGGAGCCGAGCACTCTGAGTTTTTTGCCGTTTTGGTGATAGCATAAATAGCTTTGCATCGTCATGTCATGGTTGAAACGATGGCAAAGCTGGTTCCTTTCTTCCTATTTAGACCAAGGAAAAATACGAGAACCGAGACACGCTTTGCTTTTGAACAATTGTCCTCCCCAGATTGTAAGTAGAATGACATCCTTGCTTTCATAAGGAGACCCGCATAGTTACATAAAAGTCATCGCTTAGGCATTTGACAGATCATACCATAAGAGCCCAGATGACATGCTGTATCTAATTGTTCCATTCCGTATTCCTAGTTTTGATTGTTGTATCGATTTATTTCCACATTTGAGGGGGCTTCAAGCGCGTCCCCGGTTGAAAAAACCGATTATGAGATTAGTTGACTTTGCCACCGCTAACTTTGGCTGACTTAAGTCACGAATATGTGGACCCACACATGGTGAACCCCACGTGTTAGTGAAAAAGTCATCTGACTTTGCCTTTTACAAAGACAACCAATCTGAATCAAAACTGGCTAAGCTAATGCCCCCTTCATCTTGACCATACGACATTTTCTTTCGGGCCTGAGCCAATGACTTCCCATCTTTAATTTTTCCAGTTTTATTTAAGCAAAAGTATACTATACCAAAAGTTGGTTTCTTTAAATATAAAACTACTGAATGAGCTCATTTTTTCCTATCTTTTTCTTTGGAAATGGATTTTCACTATTAAGATAGAGTTGCAGACCCATGGTGGCAGTGTCACACATTAAAATTATTCTTACGTTCCAGCCCCACGTGTACAAGGGAAGCCATGTGCATCTAATAAGTGAAAATTTAGTTTTCTATTATTGTTTCATTATTTCCTTTAACATTAGTGTTTACCTTATTTGTCTACATGTACAATTGAAGACACATGTGTGGGCTAATTAATGTCGATTTTAGATTCCGTCTTCTTCCTTTTGCTCGATCTTTTAACGTCACGATGTAAGACAGAGCAGGTAGGAATGTGTGTTCTTTTCTGTTAAACAATACGGTGGAGAATATTTAAGCTGATTCAATGTTGAAAATAACAACATTTCTTCTTGAAAACCACTCAACAAGTTAATGGTGAAAAAAAAATCATGGTAATAATCATAATCAAGGTCCTATATTGGTGTTTTGCTTGCATTTTTTGTTGATATAAAAGAACACAATTTTGAGTTTTTTTATTTTTATTTTATGTTCTTAAAGTATGATGACATCTTTAATCTGAATGTAAGTTTTGTATTAAAAACCTTGTTAGTTGCAATTATTATTATGTTTTTATCAATGTTTTTAAATATTTACGGGATTTCCATGAAATCTTTCGTATCTTATGTTGGAAAGTAGGAAACCCCTCTTTTTTGTTAATTGTTTTCGTTTCGAGGACCTTCTTAAACTCAGTTAATCCCAGAAATATTTTTCAAGATAAAGTCAACCAACTCAAGATGGACCTCAGAAGCCCGAGGGGCAAGTGAAAGCCCTTGACGTGCCCCGTGACATGCGCGCCATGGAGGGTCGTTTGCCCCTCGATCGTCTGATTGCATCAAACTTCACGTTGTCACCTTCGTATTGACCTAAAACCATCTATATATATTTTCAGGATATTGTTTTCACGTTTTCACCATCGTATTGACCAAAAAGCATCTATATATACTTTTTACATAAGATGCTCTAAATCCAACAACAGAACTCTCCATAGCGATTTTTGAAAAGCTAACGAATATCAATTGCTGGCAGTGGCATTGCTTAATAGAAATAAAAGACTACTATTTATTACACTGATGAGAGAATGAGGATGATCTATCTGTATCTGATGGTACAAAAAAAAAGGATTTTTTACTAAAAAAAGGGAGATATATCTTTACAAAACAAAATAGGCTCGAATAGACCATGGAGTATGCCTTTTCTCGTGTTTGATTTGGGCCTTGGCCTGTTGCACATTCTAGGGCGCGTTTGGTAGCCTGCATCCGATTCTCATCTCCCTGGGGGCAGGTTGGCCGGGGCCTAGTCTGACTGAGCCACCCTCTCAGCCTGGTTGTGCAGGGCGTTTGGTGTCCTGCATGAGCTATGGCTGCATCGGCTTGGGAAACCAGCACACAACGTTTGGTTACATGCAAACAGGGGTACTTGGCTCGGTAGATGCAAATGCAGCGTGTTTGGTTGCGCGTCGTTGTCGCACTAGGGTTAGCCAAGTTCAAATATGGTGAGCTTACCAGTCTTCACCGCATTACAGCATAAGATCAGGCACTGCCATCTAGAATAGCAGGAGCTTAACGATCACCACAACAAGAAATACGATGACGAAGTCTTTGATCCTGCTAGGCTTGACATCGTTGTCCATCTAGGCTATCACCTGTTGGGCAAGCATCATCTCGCCCACCGTCAAATTGCCTCCACCGACAAGATCTTCCATGGCATTCTGCTGACTCAGGAAGTTGGAGTAGCAGTGTTGTGCTTCATCCAATATTTCGAACCCTTCGTAGCTGTTGTTGGAGAAGCCGGCGACTTGATCCTGGCAGGTTCTCCAGGAGTTGTACACTCCTGGACGCCTCTCTCTGTAGATGACATACCAGTTCATCTATGAACACATGAGCAAGATCAGAGGTTAAAGAAGACACACAATATCATCATAAGTACACAACAATTCATTGCAGTAGAGCAGCATGCATGATCATTACAAAAGCAGGATCAGAAGTTCATCCTATCACTATGGTGTTAACCTACCACCAGTATCACTAGAGAGGTTAGTATATACCACCTCATCAAAATATACAGGCCATAAGAGTAGTTTGTAAGCCCTAGCTAAGCCAAAATATACATCATTGGTGCCTGGTTGACGGGAGAGTATTTGAGGATGATGATGGTGATGATGAGTACTTCCCCGGCAACGGCGCCAGAAAACAGCTTGATGGCTACGTGTTGGTGAACCCCAAGAGGAAGGTTATGATGTAGACAGCAGAAGTTTTCCCTTGAATAATCTACCCAAGGTTATCAATCCAGTAGGACTTGACGATCTATCGGAAGGTTGTTGATGTTGACTCCCCCTGGCGCTAGGGAGCTTGCACCAACGTGGAATCTGCACAGACACAAACCAGAACTTTGCCCAACACGAAACAGAGAGGTTGTCAATCTCTCCGGTCTTGCAGAAACAAAGAGTTAAACGTATGGTGTGGAAAACAGCAGGAAAACAGCAAGTAACAGGAAACAGATGATTGCAGCAGGTTGTGTAAACAGTATGAGGAAATTGGACCAGGGTCCACAGTTCACTAGTGGTGTCTCTCTCAGAACAGATAACTAGCATGTTGGGTAAACAAATTACAGCTGGGCAATTGACAAATAGAGAGGGCATAACAATGCAATACATGCCAAGATGTCTACTATGAAATCTAGTTGGGCATTACAACAAAGTACATAGACCGTTATTCCAACCGCATCTATGCCTAAATAATCCACCTTCAAGGCAGCATCCGCATCCTGTTCAGTATTAAGTTGCTAACAACAGATTATTGCATGAAGTAAAGTGTGTAATGTAATCAATACAAGTGCCCTTGGACACTGCACCAATGTTTTATCCCTAGTAGCAACAGCACATCTACCATCTTAGACCTTTCTGTCACTGATCCAGATATCTAGAGACTGAACCCACTATCGAGCATAAATACCCCCTCTTGGAGTCACAAGCATCTACTTGGCCAAAGCATCTACTAGCAACGGAGAGCATGCAAGATCAAGAGCACATAGATAAACAACTTGAATAAACATGGTATCAATATTCATCGGATCCCAGCAAACACAACATCTAGCATTACAATAAGATGATCTTGATCATGTTAGGCAGCTCACAAGATCTAAACATGGAGGCACAAGGTAGAGAGACAACCATCTAGCTACTGCTATGGACCCGTAGTCCAGGGGTGGACTACTCACGCATCACTCCGGAGGCAGGCATGGTGATGTAGAGCCCTCCGGTGATGATCTCCCCTCCGGCAGGGTGCCGGGAAGAGCTTCAGAACTCCTCCGATCTGAGATTGACGATGACGGCCGCGACGGAACTTTTCGTGGAATATGATCGACCGTAATAGGGTTTTCGCGTCGCGGAGAATATATAGGCGAAGAGGCGGCGTCGGTGGCCGAGGGGGGCCACCACGCCATAGGGGGCGCGGGCCCACCCTGGGCCGCGCCCTAGTGTGGCGTGGCCCCCTGGTGGGTCTGCTCCGACTCCCCTTTGGACTCCGTGATCTCCTCGTGATATTATTGACGATGTCTTTTGTTTCGTCCAATTCCGAGAATATTTCCTTAATAGATTTTCTGAAACCAAAAACAGCAGAAAACAGGGAACTGGCACTGTGGCATCTTGTTAATAGGTTAGTCCCAGAAAATGCATAAAAATGATATAAAGTGTAGCCAAAACATGTAGCAATTGATATAATAACAGCATGGAACATCAAAAATTATAGATACGTTTGAGACGTATCAAGCATCCCCAAGCTTAGTTCCTGCTCGTCCTCGAGTAGGTAAACGATAAAAACAGATAATTTTTGAAGTGACATGCTACCAACACAATCTTTGATCAAATAACAATGTAATGCACATGATCTGAATGAAGTGATCCAAGCCAATGGTCTATAGTTTGCAAGCAAGTAAATAAAGAGTAAACATAAGTGATCACACAAGTGCAAACTTTCATGAATAACACTATAAAACATTTAGAGATATAATAGTCTAACATAATAGTTAGCTCACAGCAGCAATAATTCTCAACATGAAAGTGTTTGTATCAACACAAAGGAAGATAATAGCTTCAGCTTTTGCTTCAACTTTCAACATGTATATCATATAGATAATGTCAATGCAAAGAATATGATCAACCAAACACAAAGTTATGTAAAAACTGTTATACTGGAGTTGACAATGATGTTTGCTTAAGTAGACAGAAAGAAGTGGGAAAACTGACTCAACATAAAAGTAAAAGAATGGCCCTTCGCAGAGGGAAGCAGGGATTAACATCATGTGCTAGAGCTGTAGTTCCCGAAGGCATATAGAGAGCATAAAATATTGTTTTGTAAGGTAATGGTGTATACAGGTGTCAACAAATCAGCAAATAGGCAATACTCTACTTCACTAGTTGATCAAACTTTACAAGAGCGGCTCCCATGAAGGACGTTATTTCTACCAGCGGGCAGATCATCCCTCTTCTCTTTTGTTTACACACTTGTGAACATTGCTTGACTGACGAATCAGGGGCAAAAAGATGTGAAGAGAATTGTTTGGTTAAAGTTGTAATTAATTGGGACTGGGCACCCCGTTGCCAGCTCTTTTTGCAAAATTATTGGATAAGCGGATGTATATGCCACTAGTCCAGGTGTGTAAAATTTGATCAACCAGGAAATAAAGACCACCTATCTACGTCCTTATGAGCTTTTCAAGTAGTGACACAAAAAGGAAATGTAACAGTTTTGAGTAGTTAGTAGATAGCACATGAAGAAATTTACTTGGAATGGTGAAAACACCACATAATAGGTAGGTATGGTGGACACAGGTGGCATGGATTTGGCTCAAGGTTTTGGATGTACAAGAAGCATTCCCTCTTAGTACAGAGTTTAGGCTAGCAAGGTTATTATAAGCAAACATCATTATCAACTGGAATAGCAAGAGTGTACATAAAACACAAGGTTTGACGAACCATAGACTCCCACTGTCTTCCTTGTTAACACATAGCCTTCATCCAAAAATTATCTAGACTACTATGGACTTCCAATATGCAACAGATTATTATAGCAGAAAATCCTTATAGTAGTTCTTCATTAATAGCCATTACTTACATGATGCACAAGCTTAAACATTAATTACTTGACAGCTCAAAACAATTGGCAAGCATCAAATTACTCAAGACAACGATCTAAAAAGATTCATGTAAGCATTTTATACCACTACCACATGCATAGCATTTTTCTGGTCCAACCAAACACCAATCAACTTATTTGACAACTCTCCAAACAGATATAAGTGAAGCAAGAGAGTACTTTCTTCAAAAGAAACTGAAAGCTCTAACAAGAGATACATGAAAAACTGAGAGCTAACAGCAATAACAGCAACTAGACAGGAATACTCAACAAGTATAAGTGAAGCACAAGAGTATTCTAATGAAAAAGTGGAGCGTGTCTCTCTCCCAAACATGAATACTAGGATCCAACAAGTATAGCACAGCAAACAAAACAAAACAAACTGAAAACAAAAACACACTGACGCTCCAAGGAAGAGTACACTAGCATGAAGCAATAAAAATATAGCACCATTAGAGATGACCTGATAATTTGTAGATGAAGAAGGGGATGCCTTGGGCATCCCCAAGCTTAGATGCTTGAGTCTTCTTGAAATATGCTGGGGAGGTAAGCCTCCCCAAGCTTAAGCTCTTCACTCTTCTTGATCATGTAATATCATTCTCCTCTATCAACACTTGAAAACTTCCTTCACACCAAAACTTAACAGCTTTTCTCATTAGCAGGTTAGTGCACTAAAAGATAATACTTCAAAGTTCTAGCAAAGACAAACTCACAAGCCAACTATTTTAAACATTAGCCACTGTTACTAGGCTCAAGTGGGCACTTTTACACGAAAAGAAACCACTTAAAAACTTGTAAAAGAGAGAATGCAAAATAAAAGACAGAATCTGTCAAACCAGAACAGTCTGTAATGACGAATTTTTTCGAGGCACTTACGATGCTCAGATGAAGAACTTTTGAAATAATGAAAGTTGCGTAACATCATCAGGAACATGCACAAAAAGTTTCAGCATTTTTCGATTTTTTCTGATTTTCTACTGAATTAAACGGTGACGAACAGCAATCTGTCCCAATGCAGTCCCGAAAATAAAAACCAACTTTGCATTAGTAACTCTCCTTGGCACAACAAAACAGCAAATAAAAGATACAAAGGAGTTGCTACAGAGGTAAACAAACATCCTTGACTAATACTGAAAATAAAATATAATGGGTTGCCTCCCAAAAGCGCTTTCTTTTAATGCCTTTTAGCTAGGCTAGAAGATTTTAATGATGCTCTCATAAGAATAAGAGTTGAAAAACAAAAGAGAGCATCAAGAGGCAATTATCAAACACATTTAAGTCTAACCCACTTTCTATGCAAAGGAATCTTATAACAAAACAAATTATTGAAGCATAAAGCAACTAGCATAGAAAGATGAAACAAATATAACTTCAAAACTTTCAACATAAAGAGAGGTGTTTTAGTGACTTGAAAACTTTTACAACCATATTTTCCTCTCTCATAATAACTTTCAGTAGCATCATGAACAAACTCAACAATATAACTATCACATAAAGCATGCTTTTCATGATCTACAAACACATAATTTTTATTAAGCTCGAAAACAGTGGGGTTATTAAACCCACTTTTGACAATAGTAGTATAATTAATATCATTAGGCAATATAGGACCATCATCAAGAGCATTATCATATATAACATTAGGGAGCACATTTTTACTTTCTGCAATTTCCTCTTTTACTTGAGTCAAGGAGGATGTTTTTTCAAATTTATCAAAAGAGATATTTCAATAGAATCATGACATTCAACAGTATAGCACTCTTCCTCCTTAGATAGGCGTGGAGGGCAATCATATAATGTAAGAGTTAAAGAGTTACTATCATTAGAAGGTAGATCCTCCTTTTGTCCATCACTCTCTTCCTCTTTTTCATCCAATGAGCTTTCAGTTTTAGCAGTTTCTTCTCCCAGGTTCCTGAAAGGTAGCAAGTTGTTCTGGAGAATAAATTTTCTCAAGAAATTCAGTGATATAAGGATTATCATTATAATATTCAAGGCAATAACCAAGTATAGCATAATTCTCAGTTCTATAAGGAGCATCATCATTTTGAATATAACCAGCAATTTCATAGGCACCCTTAAAAACAAAAAATTCTTCAATTCGCTCAAGATTACCAAAGTCATAATTTCCTTTAGCATAAGCAGCCAAAGTTTCATTATCATTATAATCACATTGGAAAGGGAGGTGTTTATGCCTTCTACAACATAAAGATTCATTAAAGCAGTAGGATTCATCATAAGTAGAGCACAAGTTTTTAGCAAAATAATTCAATCTACTTATTTGTTCCCATAAATATTTCCCTTTTTGAGACAAGCGGTATTCCTTATAATAATTATGTTGTTCCTCCGCGAACCCACTTAGCCAATAAGATTTTGTTTCAAACAGAGAAGACATTGATAGCAAATAAATAACTAGACATAATAACAAACCGAAATAAACTAGATGCAAGAAACTAATTTTTTTTTGGGTTTTTGATTTTTAACAGCAAGCAAAACAAAACTAAAACAAGACAAAAAACAAAGTAAAGAGATTGGAACTGAGAGACTCCCCTTTCCAATAGCCTCCAAGTCCCCGGCAACGGCGCCAGAAAACAGCTGGTGCCTGGTTGACGGGAGAGTATTTGAGGATGATGATGATGGTGATGATGAGTACTTCCCCGGCAACGGCGCCAGAAAACAGCTTGATGGCTACGTGTTGGTGAACCCCAAGAGGAAGGTTATGATGTAGACAGCAGAAGTTTTCCCTTGAATAATCTACCCAAGGTTATCAATCCAGTAGGACTTGACGATCTATCGGAAGGTTGTTGATGTTGACTCCCCCTGGCGCTAGGGAGCTTGCACCAACGTGGAATCTGCACAGACACAAACCAGAACTTTGCCCAACACGAAACAGAGAGGTTGTCAATCTCTCCGGTCTTGCAGAAACAAAGAGTTAAACGTATGGTGTGGAAAACAGCAGGAAACACAGCAAGTAACAGGAAACAGATGATTGCAGCAGGTTGTGTAAACAGTATGAGGAAATTGGACCAGGGTCCACAGTTCACTAGTGGTGTCTCTCTCAGAACAGATAACTAGCATGTTGGGTAAACAAATTACAGCTGGGCAATTGACAAATAGAGAGGGCATAACAATGCAATACATGCCAAGATGTCTACTATGAAATCTAGTTGGGCATTACAACAAAGTACATAGACCGTTATTCCAACCGCATCTATGCCTAAATAATCCACCTTCAAGGCAGCATCCGCATCCTGTTCAGTATTAAGTTGCTAACAACAGATTATTGCATGAAGTAAAGTGTGTAATGTAATCAATACAAGTGCCCTTGGACACTGCACCAATGTTTTATCCCTAGTAGCAACAGCACATCTACCATCTTAGACCTTTCTGTCACTGATCCAGATATCTAGAGACTGAACCCACTATCGAGCATAAATACCCCCTCTTGGAGTCACAAGCATCTACTTGGCCAAAGCATCTACTAGCAACGGAGAGCATGCAAGATCAAGAGCACATAGATAAACAACTTGAATAAACATGGTATCAATATTCATCGGATCCCAGCAAACACAACATCTAGCATTACAATAAGATGATCTTGATCATGTTAGGCAGCTCACAAGATCTAAACATGGAGGCACAAGGTAGAGAGACAACCATCTAGCTACTGCTATGGACCCGTAGTCCAGGGGTGGACTACTCACGCATCACTCCGGAGGCAGGCATGGTGATGTAGAGCCCTCCGGTGATGATCTCCCCTCCGGCAGGGTGCCGGGAAGAGCTTCAGAACTCCTCCGATCTGAGATTGACGATGACGGCCGCGACGGAACTTTTCGTGGAATATGATCGACCGTAATAGGGTTTTCGCGTCGCGGAGAATATATAGGCGAAGAGGCGGCGTCGGTGGCCGAGGGGGGCCACCACGCCATAGGGGGGCGCGGGCCCACCCTGGGCCGCGCCCTAGTGTGGCGTGGCCCCCTGGTGGGTCTGCTCCGACTCCCCTTTGGACTCCGTGATCTCCTCGTGATATTATTGACGATGTCTTTTGTTTCGTCCAATTCCGAGAATATTTCCTTAATAGATTTTCTGAAACCAAAAACAGCAGAAAACAGGGAACTGGCACTGTGGCATCTTGTTAATAGGTTAGTCCCAGAAAATGCATAAAAATGATATAAAGTGTAGCCAAAACATGTAGCAATTGATATAATAACAGCATGGAACATCAAAAATTATAGATACGTTTGAGACGTATCAATCATCATCATCGTCTTCTTCATGCTGCTGCCGGCACCACCACACGCAACACGCCTACTCGGCGGAGTACTTGGCGAGGAAGGTCCTCAGCCAAAGGGTCTTGTGCTGCAAATGCATGCCCACAAAGCTCACCCCCTGTGCCTTGTTGTCCACAAGGTGGCTCAGAGCAACTATGAGTGCTTCCTCCTTGAAGCCGACGGCGTCCATGACAGCCTTGTAGAGGTCAGGGTGCATGCCAGTTGGCTTGCTCTCTCTAATGGCTTGGGCGACCTCCTTCGCAGCTTCAGTCATGCTGGCGAAGGCTTGGATCTCGTCGTCGCCGAGGGCTCCTCTTTTCCTCTTGCCTCCAGCTCCAGCTGCCGCTGCAGCTCTGGGATCTCCATTGCCATCCACCGGCTTGTCTGGACCATCCAGGACGATGGTCTCGGACTCCTGCGTGTCGCTGAAGTCAGGCTGCGCCCCGAGAGGATCCCCTGAGCCCCTTGCAAACTTGCCAGTGGCCAACCCATAGGAGAAGATGATCTGCATCTGTGTGTAGTTCATAATGGGCTTGTTCAGGAACTCGACGTCCTTGGGATGATCCTAACATAGATAGGACAGCGCTGTTAGAGGAGACTAAAGTTCATGATTCAGGTGTACAAGATAGTGATGATGTGCTAACCGTGACGTGCCCCTCGTAGTGGTCAGTCTCAAGGATGATGGTGAAAGTGTCCTCGAACCATTGAGCCCTGCTCAAGTCACGGAGTTTGCTCACCTGGAGCCACCGGAGCCTCCACTTCCTCAGGTGGTTGTACACCTGAGTAGACGTGACCTCAGCTCCACAGTGAACAAACAAAGCTTTGGCCACGGTAGTAAGATGGACCTCTTTGAAGCCCTTGTCAGTCCTAACCCCAGTCTTGATGAGAGCACACATCTCGTTTAGCACAAAGGTGGACATGAATGGAAGCCATTTCATGGACCCCTTGACCCCTGCCTTAGCCTTCGCCACCTTGGCTTTCACGACCGCCTCCATGGAGGCAAGATAATCTTGCACAACCACGGTACTAGCCGGATCAACAAAAGCTATTGGCATCTCCAGCTGGGAGTCCTCAACCCATGAAGGGATCTGAGAGTCCCCAATGGGGATTAGGGCCTGACTAAAGTCTTCGGCGGAATCCTACATCAGTGACGCTGATAACAAGGTATGAACAAAAGGAAGAAGAAGGATCGACAACAAAGGTAGAAGGACTGCATGACCTACACATCCATGACACAAGCAAGAACAACAACGACATGAACAAAAGGAAGTGCTGATCTAACAGATTGTACAATAGAAAACATCATCTGCATCACCAACTAGTATAACATCTTATGCATGGTCAAAGATCTAACAGATAGTGCACTCAAAAAGCACATACGCATGACCAGGTTTTAGAACATCGTACACATGCTCACAGATCTACACATTCCTACACATGCTCCACGATCTACACATTCTTACGCATTGTCCAAGATCTACACATTCCTACACATGCTCCAAGATCTACACATTCCTACACATGCTTGCAGATCTAGGTTAGGAACAAGGGTTAGGTACTTACAGCCATCGAAGCCGATGAGGACAAAGGAGGAGAGGTCGACGAAGAAAAGCAACTCCCATCGCCGTATCCGCCACTTTCGTCGCCGCCGAGGCCGACCGGAGTTGGCTGCACCGCTTACCTGCTCGCCGACGGGAGGTGAGAGCTCCGTATGGGGGGAAATGGTGGCTGCAGATTGGGCGGTGAAGGGAGAGGGTCTAAATAGGGGTAGGGATTTCGGCGGGAGGTGACTGAATTTCTCCCGCCCCCTTTTTCGCTGCAGCGCGCGAGCTCCCGCCATCTCCATGGTCGCACGAGCTCGTGCAGGCGAGGGGAAATTTTGCAGCCGCGGGCGAGAGAACGAGCCAGGCTCCACGGGCACGCTCGATCTGAGCGTGCCTCTCGGGCCTGGCCCGAAGCTGCTTTGATGAGCGTGCTGGCCTGGCCCGGGGCCTCTCCCAGGCAACCAAACGGTGCGCCTTTGCAGCTGGCAGGCCTGGCCTGCCACTCTGCAGGCCACCAAACGCGCCACTAAGGGCATCTCCACTCGTTCGGCCCCCCAGGTTTTGGTGCGTCGCCTTTTTGCGTTTGCGCCGGCGCAAACTTGGGCCTGGGGGGCGAAGTTACCAGTCGTTTCGGCCCCAAGCGAAAACACACATCAACATAATTTGAAAGTTCATATTCCCGCCCCTAAAAAACAGCCCGAGTTCGGCGATCAAAACAGCCACAGTTGGGCGATCATACATAAAAGCCATAGTTCGACGAATGGATCAAGCCGCAGTTCGGCGATCTGGTGAAACGGCCACATTCGGCATGCTGATACGCAGATCAGATGGTCGCCGACGACACCTCGGCGTCATCGTCCAGCTCGATGGGCGTGGTCGTCGGAGCAGGGGCAGAGCTCGGAGTGGCCGTAGGCTCGGCGGTAGGCTCGGTGCTCGGAGGCGGCGTGACTGTGGCGGAGCTCGTGTCGGCTGGACTGGCGGAGCTTGTGAGAGAAAGGCCGGCATGCCGCCGTCGCCATCGAGCCGGTGGTGATGATCTCTTCCATGAAGGAGTCGGCTTGCATTCCGCCTAACAGGTTGTGGGCGTCCTGCTGGGGGGCGAAAGGGAGGGCGCGGCGAAGCGACGACGAGGTCGAGTAGCCCGGTGAGCCAGCGTACATCATCGGCCGAGGAGCGCAGTGGGGAAAGGCGACGTTGGGGTTGAAGCCACCATGGGGGTCAGCGTCGGCGTACCCAGGGGAGTAGTGGTGCGGGGACGCGCTCCAGCGCGGCGACGGGGATGGAGAGTAGCCGGTCGACGAGGCGACGCTAGCTTGGCTGGCCCATCCGGCGAAATGGGGATAAGGAGGAAAACCGACCCTCAGCTTGGCCGGCGGAGCCGCAGACGCAGCCGAAGTTGGCTCCTCCACCACCTCCATCTCCTCTTCCTCTTCCTCCTCTTCTTCGCCGCCAGCCTCGGCCAGGCGCTTGGCCTGCAGAACCCTCTCCCTCTCCCGGCGGTGCGCGTTCTCGGACTTTCGGCGCGCCTGGTCCGTGATCCACTTGGCGTTGCTCCAGCCCGCCGGCCTCTTCATCGGCGCCCTGGGCTTCCTCGGCTTCTTCACCTTCGCCACGGCGGCGGAGGGCGCGGCAGCGGCGGCGACGTTGCGGGGCCCGGTGAATTTACTGGGAGCCATGGCGGCCACTGAGGGAAATGGCGGGATCGGCCGGTGAGGGAGGGTATATGTGGGGCGAAATGGAGGGAAAGAACAAAATTATGGAGGGAAGGGCCAAAATATGGAGGGAAATCGTCTTGCCTCGCCGACAGGTCTGGCCCAGGCCGCCTTTTGCCCCCCATGCGAACCCGGCGCGCTGGGTTTGGATTGGGTGCGCCGGTGCGAAACAGCGGTAAAAACGACGCTAAATGAGGTCCTGCGGGGGCGACTGGTAAAATTTCTTTCACGCCGGCGCTAAAAAAGGCTCCTGGGGGGCGCTGGGGACGAGTGGAGATGCCCTAGGCTCGAGCTCCGCCCACGTAAGGACACCGGGCCGACGGCTGAACCCTCCAGGGCTAGGACTGTAATTTCTTATCCCCAAATTTGAAACTTCCGCACATTCCGCGTACGCTCCAGAGCTCCGCTCCCCCGTTCAAAATGCCCATACATCAGGCACCACTACTCGTTCGCACACTGGAAACAGACAGGTGGGTCCGGATGGCGCTCTCCTAGTTCCCTATCACTGGGTGTGGCTGGACGCGAGTGAGAAAAGTGGAGGCTGAGCCCGCCCGTGGAATCCCAATCGTAAAAGCCCTCCCCATTTTAGCCTCCGGATCTGGCCAGCTGCCCTGATAACGCTTGCCAGTCTTCCGAGATAGGCTCCAAGTTCAAATCTTCAAGTAGAGAGAGAGAGAGAGAGAGTGAGAGAGGGGGAGAGAGAGAGAGGGAGATAGAGAGAGAGATTTGCGTCCCGGCTGTTGTGAGGCGTTTCGAGTTATTGAATCCAGGTTGGCTTAACACTTATATGCTGGAGCATATAATCTTTTGCTGCCTTGTTCTGCATCGATTCGTTTGTCTTTTAATCTTTCTTGAAATGGTTTCGAGTAGAACAACAAAGAGGCGTTTGCCTGCTAGAGGGCATGTCAGTGTGCTGTAATTTCTGCTTCTTTTCTATCTGTTCATGGGCGGCAATGTGAAATGGGTATTTTTTTCCCAAAAAAGGGGGATATCTTGAGGAAAATATGATCTGTGTGATTTGGTCTTTATGGCAAATATTTACTAGTTTATGGAGTACTAAAATTGGATGCCGCCTGCTTAATTTGATGGATACTAGGAGTAACTAGCAATTACTGATGTTTTAACTTCTGCAAGATTTCTGAAAGATGCCATCTTTTTTTTTGTGTGAATCTTCGATTTGTTTCACGGGAGCAGGGAACTGGTACAGACTACAGAGAAGACGAAGAAGAAGCTGCCTTTTCCTTGTTCTGAGACCCACCAATGGGCCGGAGCCTTAGCCCGCTGCTCCGGCAGGAGCTGGAGAACCTCGACAAGGACGCCGACAGCCGCCGGAACGCCATGAAGACGCTCAAATCTTACGCCAAGCAGCTGGACTCCAAGTCCATCCCCCACTTCCTGGCCGAGGTCTCAGACAACAAGGCCCCTGGCCTGCCCTCCGGCGAGTTCACCATCTCGCTGTACGAGGTCCTCGCCAGGGTGCACGGCCGGAACATTGTGCCGCAGATCGGCAACATAATGTCCACCATCATGTGCACGCTGTCCTCGAGCGGCGGATCCTTCCCGCTGCACCAGGCGTGCTCAAAGGTGGTGCCGACCATTGCGCGGTATGGCATCGATCCCTCAGCGCCTGAGGAGGAGAAGGCCAGCATAATTTCTTCCCTCTGCAAGCCCCTCTGCGGTGCGCTCATGGGCAATCAGGATGGTGCAGCGTCAGGTGCTGCCCTCTGCCTGAAGGCGCTTGTTGAGTCAAACAATTGGAGGTTCGCGTCCGGGGAGACAGTTAATGAGCTCTGCTTGAAGGTTGCTGGGGCAATGCACGATAAGTCGACGTGGTCCAATGCTCACATGGGCCTGGCAATGGCGCTTGTCAAGCACAATGGTCTGATTGCAGAGGCATATGCGAGGTCCCTTGTGCGGTCTGCCTTGCAGATTCTTGATGGCGGCAATGCTGAGAGCAGCTCCCAGAAGCGGCTCACGGCGATCCAGATGATTAATTTCTTCATGAAGTTTGTTGACCCTAGGAGCATATCCTCAGAGCTTAGCAAGGTGGTCGATGTCATGGAGCAATGCCAGAACGACCACATGCCATTCGTCCGAGGTGCAGCGTTTGAGACATCACAGACTGCGAAGAACATTGCTGCACAGAAGGGGTCAAGGCATGAGGTCAGCTTGAGCCCTATGGTTGGCTCCAATTTCCGAAGGAGAAGAGAGAAGAGCCCATGCAGGAGTCCCTGGAATGCCAAGGGCAGTCCTGGAAGCTCCACCATGTCTGCTTCTCCGGTCCAATTCCAGTCTCCGGAGTCGCATGCTGTGGATTCATCCATCATGAATGGAAGCACCATCACTGAATCGCCCATTTCAGTCGGGCAGTCCTCTTGCAACTTTGATCAGAGTCGGCGCGCAAACAGGAGGTTATGGAACAATGATGGTGTGGATGTTTCTCTGAAGGATGGCCTGTTCATTAAGTTCTGCTCAAGCAGCAAGTGCCTTGAAGATGACTTGGGGGAAGTTTGTGACAGTGAAGTAACAGATATCAACTTTGAGTACACTAATACATTCACAGGATTTGTGTCAGCTAGCCCCAACAACATCAAATCAAGAGAAAATACCCCCAGTCCGCAGGTATAACTACATGCTACACTTCTTTAGTTTTGCTTTTGAAATATTTCTACATAATGTGTACATCAGTCGACCTGTTAACTGACTTTGCCATTTACTGTTGTCATAGGCTTCTGAAAGGCCAATCAGCATTGATGATGTGAAGGTATACACAACACCGAGAAAGCTTCTGCGATCTCTTCAGAGTTCATATGACTTTGACTCTGGTCGCCATGAGGAGCAATCCATTGCCAAGCTGAACTGCTCATCATCGTCATCATCATCACCATCAGATGTGGAACATAATGAACTGGTGGAATCATCTGAGGATATCCAATCTGAGCATTACGAGAGCAAGACTGAAGAGGGGAACAATGAGACTCAAATTGCTGATAGGCCTAGCGCTAATGCTGGCACTGAGATTGTCCGCAATGAAGATAAACCAGGTTTCTCCAGTTCTGAAGTTGAGAATATATCCTGCAAACAATTTTCTGAAGTTGAACACATAGAGCAAGATGTTTGCGTGACAAGAAGCCGAGGAAAGTCCAGGAAGTACAAGACAATATTCAGATTACTTTTGAGCTTCATCATTATCATTATAGCAACGATTTCTCTGTTAATTAGGCTAGAGAGTTGTGAGGATTATATTGGCCTTGTCCCCACTTGATGTCTGTGGGTCTTCCTACTGTTTAGGTTACTGCATTGCTTCTACCACAGTAGTGGTTAGCTGGCTTAATTATCTTGCAGTCATTAATCTCTGTGACAGCAAAACCTTGATTATGTTTGTTGATTTTATATCCGTGATGTGCCTGTAGTGTGATTCCCTGTTGTGTTAGTATGCTGATGATATTACTTGCACTTGCTTAAAATTGTCTTGTTTGAAAATGAGGTTTACCCATCATTTTTTTCACAAAAATACAATGTCTGACGTGCATCTTTTTTTACCCATGGTGGTTGACACGGTACATGAAACTGAAATTAGTAGTGTACCTGATTGGATATATGTATTGCACGAACATGCAAAAGCTTGTCTTGCAGCGAGAGTCCGCTGCAATGTTGTGCCCTGGTCTGGTCATCCGTCGCGCTACAGTAGTTTTTATTCCCAAACAAGATTTTCTCAAATTAAGCAGCTACCACAGGAGATGGTAGAATGCACGCAAATAGCCTATGCCTGAAGTTTCTATAACGTTATTGCCATTATAAAATAAGGTTACCTGTAATTTCTTAGATTGAACATTCCACTTCTGTACTGTGATAAAATAATGCAATCTTCGTAAAAAAAGAGGAGGCATGCTGATTGCATACCTGACAGAATGAAAGATATAGAATCGGCACTTCAGTTGTAGATATAAAAATTTGTGTGTGTACTTTTAGAAAATCTGTTTTGTTGCCAATCAAGAAGAAACAAATGCTCTTATATTGAAATAATCTATCTCTCTCCCTGAATTGTTTGCCTTATGACTCTCCAAGTCTGTTATGCAACCAGTTGATGTATTTGTTCATGAATGGCAATTAAAAGCTACTAATTTCCCATTCATATTTTTTTAGATACCATTTAATATATACACATAAGCACGGAACTGGTAGGGTTCTCAGGTGCAAATGGCAAATATCTGTTAAAGTATCTCCTGATTTGTGTAAGCCATTTGATTCATTCGACATGTATCGTTCCTCCACGCAACTGGGTAAACACAGGCAGATGGTGCCTTTCCTCCATGGCTCCATGCGCTGGGAATGCACACATTGCTGCCCTAACCCTTGTGGAAGTTCAGCAGGTCATGTCCTTTCCTGCGTTCATCAAAAGGTAAAAGGAACGCTACATTAATAAATTTATGGTTTGTACTGTAGTATGTATGGTAAATTCCTGATTCTAGCAAACCATAAAAAGTGACCATACCCAGTAGACTTAGTGCTGCTATATATGCCGACATCATGTTTCTTTATTGTGGAAATTAGCCCAAACCAGTGTTCAGATTTACAGTGAAGTCACTCTACAGTCCGCAATCCATGTGACAGAAATCTACTGAATTATGTCACCTATCGATATAATTGGGGATATAAATTTTGAAATATCAAACTATGCACATGCAGTTCCCCATTGGAAGAACTTGCTGAAACTTTCAGGTTGCCGGACGATCTACAGTTAGGAACCCCTGTAGATAGCAAAGAAATACAAGAAACCATGATGAACCCCTGTTCCAACTTGAGATAGCAAAGCAAGCAGCACAAGTGGTCTTCTCCACCGGCTGGTTAAGTACAGGCTGCAGCTTGGCTTCAGAGATTACCAAGTGGATTCAGTTTTACCACAGGTCTTGTAACAAATTCGCTAAGCCAGTCTTGGAACGAGTGGTGTTCACACCGAGCCACAGAGGTCATCCTATGTGTCTGAACAACGTCTCTTCCCTCGCGATGTAATTCGTTTTGTAGCTGGATGATTCAGTCGCGCACGATGGTTATTGATAGAATGCGAGGCGTTCCATCTAAATAAACTACTCCGTATATGTGCAAGATTACCGGTGAAATTGAAATGTTCTAGCTCTGATATACGTTCGCCTGCAAGACGCGACAATGCTGCGCGTTGTTTCGCCCAGGCCCGGCACCCATGATGCTACGGCGTCGCGCTGTAGCAGTGTCCATTCCAAGATGAGGATTCTCGCAAATTGCACAACGAGATAGTAGAATCCAAGCAAATAGCCTCAGTTTTCTAGAATCTTTTTTTACAGTAAGTTTCTAGAATCTGGATGCCTGATCAGTTGGTGGGATCAAGGACATGGCCGGCGAACACGATCACCCCTGACCGCTCCTCCATGATGAAGAAAGTGAACGGATGGTCAGCGACGAACTCGATCGGTGGCTCAGGCTGCCACGCAGAACCCGATAGCATCACAGTTGTGACCGCGGCCGCCTCCGTCCCTTCTTCGTCCACCTTGACGACTGCCTTGTGCAGAACCTTGCTCAGGAATGTCGGCCGCCTGTCGTGGTTCTTCTCGAAAATGCCCCGCAGGTTGGCAGACTCTGGCGAGAATGGCAGCGAGAGCCCCAGCAGACTGAGGTCGCCGCCGAGGTCCCAGTCGTAGCTTATCTCAAATTTGGGCAGCCAAACCGTGACGGTTGCATTCGCCGCCTTGGGCAGGACATTGTAGAGGTACTCTGGCCCCGTGGTGATGGCGTCCACCATGTTGGCGATCCCCTGGCGCTCGTCCGGGAGGAAGATGTACATGGAGTACTGCGTGTCGTCGGCATCAGGCGAACCACGCCAGCAGCGGCGCCTCGGCCATGCTTGTGTCGGAACCTGGGTACATTGTCTGGGTCATGCTTGTATGGGAGCTTGAGGACCTTGAACCCGTCGACGGACGAGACGTAGTGCACGTCGTACATGGTCTTGGACATGAGCTGTGCGTCGACACGGCTGCCGTCGAGCCGGTGGAACGTGCCCTGGTACGTGTCGTCCGCTTTGAATGGGTTGCGCCACTTGGCCTTGAAGTAGACGGCGTTGGCGAGCACGAGGTCGGTCTCGGCGGTGATGTCTTTGGCGGAGATGATGGAGTCGATGAGATTGTTCGTGGCCTTCTTCGCCCAGCTGTTGATCCCGGCCGCTACTTCCTCCGGCTTCACAAATCACCATCGATTTGTCAGAGATTCAAAGCTGATGATGCGAAATTATTTGGAACAAACAAACAGATCTGCTCACAGACCTCGTCGGCGAAGCTCACGGTGCGTGCCTCGGACTTGTAGGACTCAATCGCGACGTCCCGGAACGTCGTCTTGATCCCGCCGCGGGAGGCGTCGACCCAGATACCGCCGCTGAAGAGGACGCGCGGCCCTCCGGAAGCCGCCCGCTCGCCGAGAACGCGATAGGCGATGAGGCGCCCGAAGTCGGCGAGGCCCGCCGCTGAGGGCGCCCCGAGGAAGGCGAGAAGCTGGTCGAGCGTGGCACCGCGCGCCCCCGCGGCCACGAGCGCAAGCGCCGCGTGGATGGACACCGGAGAGAAGGCGACGTTGCCCTTCGTGGCGTTGGAGCCTACCGGCGAGGCGTGCTTGACGAGGCGGAGCGCGAGGGTTGTTTGCCCGTCGCGGATTGCGGCGGCCATGGCTGGGTGCAGTGGGGGGCGGGGATCCTTGCCGCGTGTCTGTGTCGCATCGAGTCCGGCAGTGTACAACAGCGTCGCGGCGACAGCGAGCGTGAGAAATAGGGGGAGGCACACAGTCCTCGGCGAGGGTTTTCGGAAAGGAGGGGACGGCATCGGCGGCGGCGTGTGAGATCGGGGAAGGAAGAGGAGGACGGGGGGCTAGGGTGGAGTAAATTGGACAGCCCGCTCTCGAGTTGGGTGGCAGACAAGTAGCTCAAGTGAGACAAATTTGACGCGGCGTGCTTTGTTGCAAAAAAAAAAAAAAAACACATCGCGTAATTACCTCATGTATTGTCAGGGCCAGTAGTCCTGAGGTCTTCACACGGTTTTTCCACGAGGATTTAACACATCCCACATCTTGTAAATTGAACATGAGTAGTCCCACAACTTGTTTAGAGTGGACTTTTTAGTCCTGGCCGTCTCTGATCACGACACGTGGACGCCATGTCAGCATGGTAATTTAGCATTAATTTCCTCGAGGTTTGCAGAAATTCGCTTTAGGTCCTCCCCACTTGTGACAGTTATCGATCCACAATTACAGGGATTTCTCTTTCCTTACCTTTTCCGTCGAGGCAGAGCAGCTTCTCTGCGTGGCGACGGCGAGCAGGGCGAAGGCCTTCCTGTACGGCGAACGAATACGGAAATGAGATATCGCGAGTTTGGGGATGATCCGCCGGCGTACAGTAAGTGGAATTAGACCTCCCTGCTTCTTCTTTCCTCGATTGAATTGGTTGGCGGCGATCGGCTCGCGGCGAAGCTCCGGTCGAGGTTTGTCAATGGCAGAAGGTCGGCGTGTGCTCCGGTCGAAGGAGTGGGTCGAGAAATCATGGATGGGATCGTCCAGCACCGCGCCTGCTGTCTCTTATCGGATGGCCATGGTGGTCGCTGTTGTTGTTCGTACGGGTTAAGTGCCGGTTTGATCGTGAACAAGATAGGGATTTTTAGTTGTTAAAATCCGTGGGAATCGTGTTAGTAGAAGAGGAATGATGTTTTAGAAGCTTCAATTCCTGAAATTGTCCACAGTTTTTACCAGATTATATGCCTTGTTGTTTCAGTACGTGCTGTTGTTAGTAAGTCTGAATTTTTACTGTTGTTAGTGAAGTCTGCATTTTTACTGAATTAAAAGTGTCATCTTTAGGTGTACATCGACCTTGGTTTGCTATCTGTTGTTAAGTTGTCTCATTGCAGTCGTTGGTAGGCCGAATGGTGTAGTTTTGATGAACTGCTACAGTTTTGGTGTAGTTTTGTCAACTGAACTTACTATAGTTTTCATATGCACTGCAGTGTACTAAGTGAATTGAACCTGCTGTAGTATCGATATATGTACTGCAGTTTCAGCTAATATTCAGTACATATAAAATTCAACATTTTTTAACAGAGTTGTAATATTTGGTACAGTTTTGAATAATGCAGAAGAAGAAACCTGCATGTTCACAGTTGAAGTTGCCTACAATGGCTTGTTTTGTGGTTTGAGAGATAAATTGGAGTATGTGTCTTCTACAACAGCACATTTTGATAATTGCACTACAGAAACTTGGTCTCTTTTCTGGATTGATGAAATATTGAGAAATCTGGGAGAGAAGCGAGATGGAAAACTTCATGTGTATTGGTGTTTGCCAGACAAGGAAATTTGGAATGGCTTAGTCCTAGTGGAAGACCAATCTGTAATTTATCAAATGATCAAAGCAAGCTGGAAACATAAAACACTTGTGCTATTTGTGGATCACAATGACTTTTTCGGGAGAATTAGACCAGATATTCCAGTGAGAATTACATCTGTGCCAAAAGCCAGGAAAGCAGCTATAGCAGAGAAGGATAAGGTGAGAGCCGAAGCAAGTGGTGAAGCTGGAGCATCGAGTTCATCTCGTGTGTTGCTATCAGAGAAGAATTGTACCAATCAGGATGGTCAAACTGAAGTGGTACCAGACAAGAGGAAGCTCAAGGAAATTGCAGATTCAGATGGGAGTGAAGATGATAGTGATTTCGAGCTATATGATAGTGATTACATAGTTGATGATGGTGATGATGATCTGTTTACAGAAAACATAGATAAATCTGTCAATGATCACAATGAGAAGGTGCTTGTTGTGGATCATGAAGATGAGGATGCTGAGCTAAACATTGGAGATGGTGATAGGCAGAAATTGCTGGAGCACTTTAAGTCATTTAATCCAGAGGTTGACATGGAGAACCCTTCTTTCAGACTAGGGATGGTGTTTAGTGGAGTGCATGAGGTGAGGAAAGCTTTGGGAACTTACATAGTGAGGCATAGAGTTCAAATAAAGAAAACAAAGAATGACAAGAGAAGGGTAGAAGCTGTGTGTGCTCCTGGTTGAACTTGGATGCTAAAAACAGCCAATGATAGGAGCAGGACAGGTGGGTTTGTAGTCACACAGTATGAAGGGAACCACACTTGTGAAGCAGGCTGGCCACTCAAAGCACTCACAACAAAAAATTTGACAGATACTTTCATGCATGAATTCATAGACAACCAGAAACTGGATCTATCAAGCTTTGCTGCAAAAGTGAGAAGGGAATTTAAAATGTGCCCTCCAAGGTGGAAGCTGAATAGAGCAAGAAAAGGTGCATTGCTGCGTATACATGGTGATGAGGAAGCACAGTTCCAACTACTCATGGATTATGGACAGGAGCTTAGGAGGAGCAATCCTGGTTCTAAGTTCTTCTTGACAACAAATTCAGTGAATGATCCTGCTAGCACTGAACATAAGCAGCACTTGGCCACTCTGTACTGGAGTTATGATGCTTGCAAAAGGGGTTTCTTGCTGGATGTAGGCCTTTGATATTCATAGATGGTTGCCACATAAAAACAAGGTACAAGGGCCAGTTGTTGACAGCAGTCGGAATTGATCCAAACGATTGTATTTACCCTGTTGCCTTCGGATTGGTTGAAGTTGAATGCACAAGTGCCTGGGAATGGTTTCTCACCAACTTAAAAGATGATTTGAACATCAGCAACACATCCCCATGGACAATTGTTAGTGACAAACAGAAGGTATGTTATTGTAGTGTTTTTTGTCTCATAATTAAGTACCATTTTTTCCTTCTATTTATGTTTTGTTCACATTTTGTACAGGGTCTCATCAATGCTGTTCAGAAAATATTTCCGGATGCAGGGCATCAATTTTGTGTGAGGCACTTGTTGCAGAACTTTCAGAGGGCAGGTGTGGAGGTTATGCCGAATGGGTATACCTGCCACGGTGGATAAAACCAGGCCCACCAGGAGGCCCATCAGATAAAGCCGGAGGGCTTAATGGAGAAGGCCTCATGGGCTTAGGCGCAAGGATAAGCCTGGGCTGGCTTAGTGAAGTCCAAGACGAAGGCCAGACCGCGTTCGCCTTAGGGAGCAAGTTAGGGTTTGTTACCGTGTTAGTCTAGGACTCATGATCTATGTCGGTTAAGGCTTTCCTTGTAGGGGAAGGCTTGGCGCCTTTATAAGCCAGCCTTCCAGCAGCCTTAGGGCACGCATACAACCTCATTGTAACCTGTACACATATTCTCCTTGAGTGAATTATAGCAGCACGTAGGATCTCGCCACCGTCGTGAGATCCGAAGCTGGGTAAGATCGTGTGTGCAATCCCGTCACTGGAACCCTCTACGTTCTTCCCCACCTCCTCTACGGTACGTATGAATCCATATAGTAGTTCCGCGTTACCAATACCTCGACAGTTGGCGCCCACCGTGGGGCCCAAGGCGTCGGGAGTTTTGTTTCAGGCGGGAGCATTGGGCGAGATCGGCAAGACTATGGCGGTTGGTCGCGCCCGCATCATCAACAACTTTGGGTGCATCGAAGACGACGGATCCTACGTCCCAGCAAACGACGCACTTGTCAAGCTTCGTCGTCCCCTTCGGCACCATCAACATCTTCATGGGTTTTACGGCTGAGGCGTATGGATTCCCCAGGGGATCCGCCGCCTTTTGGCCCACCCACCACCCCATCGATTATGCAATCGAGCAACAACAGATCGGATCAGGCCTTTGTCTATCGCGATCTGAGTGACTCTGATACCCAAAGCGATTCTGACTCCAGCTCTTATGAGCTTATGGAGCCCGCCTCTCGCTTTGTCGGTGTCATTGACGCATCTGGCCCTAAGCCGGCCGAATCTGACCCTGAGTCAATATTACCTGCCTTACAGACAGGAGCAGACTCAGAAGCCGGATCTGATGGCACCGCTCCAATGGCGGAAGATTCAGATCTCGATGAGCATAAGGAGGAAGACTTTGCAGCACAGGTTGCCGCGCGAGGCTATGGCTCATCCGATCCAAACGAAGTCTTAATGACTTTCCCGGCACAGATAGCTGTGGAGGATGGTGCGCCGCGGCTAAGCCAGACGAGGCTGAAGTTTCCTCTAGCATCAAACACATTGGTGACAAGGCGGAAAAGCCAGAGGATGGACCCTAAAGGCCTCCCCGGCTACGCCTATTGAAGAAGACCTGGAACGGTCAAAGGAGGAACACATGCGCGCATTGGAGCTTCTCAAAACACCTTTGGGACCAAATCCAACCGCGGTTGAACTTGAGGAAAGACGGAAAGCGCTCCTGGCTGAGACTGAAGTCAACATCAAGTATAAGTTGTCCCTCCTGAACAAGGAAAAAGAGTTAATCCTAGTTGGAAAGGCTCTAGAAGAGGAAGAGTATCAGCGTGAGCGCGATGTTGAGAAATTCCGCAAAGTACGAAGTATACGTGACCCTCTTCTGCATCGGGATCTGCAGGGAAACTTCGAGAAGCCTTCTGCCCAAAAGCCTTTAAAGCCTTGGCAGAAATACTCTTTCAGAGTTAACCCTGATGGAGTCATATTCTTCTCCACCCCGGCCAAAAATAGAGGCGGCCAGGGAAATCATGGGAGACGAAACAGTCCCAATTGAAGAGCGCCACCATTATTCTAAAATGCTCATCGAAAAGGCGGTAGAGCAGCAGGCTAAGGCGGACTCAAACTCAAAACTGGCGGACGACACGCGTCTTTGCAAGACGGCCGTTGCCGGCGGTGGGGATCCAGAGGAACCAGCTGGTTCCAGTAGCCATGGCAATAAGGGTAAGGAACCTAGGAAGGACAAAGTTCCTGACAAGCACAGGGATGAGTCAAAGACTGGGTCCAACCGCCATAGTGACAAAGGCAAGGACGACCACCGGCAAAAGGATAACACGCCATAAGAAGAATGATCCGCCTCGCCGTGAAAGAGATCAAGACAAGGGGAAGGACGCACGGCGTGGGAGACCGGCTTAACATGCCACCTCCGCCCGCAGCACGGGCAAGAGACGAAGGAAACAGGGGCAACAGAGATCCGCCTCAAAGGCGATCTCGCTCCCGCTCCCCTCATCGCCAAAGCCGTCAGGAGGAGCCAAGGCGTAGCCAATCCAACAAAGGGCCAGCCAGGGAAAACACTCATATCTCAGACGCCCGCATCCGTCTCGATGAGATTAAAGCGGCCAAGAGGAGTCTTACCTGGGCCCTGTGTGCTTTGGACCGGCGATTCGCAAGGTGCAACTCCCATCCTCGCTAGGCAATGTCAAGAAAATTGTGGACAAGTACAATGGCATTGACAAACCGGACATATGGCTGCCTGATTACATCCACGCCGTTGGTATTAATGACGGTGATTACAACGCAGCTGTACGTTTTCTTCCACTCATGTTGGAGGGAACGGCCCGGTTATGGATCGACACTTTGCCAGAAAAGAGTATCCACAATTGGCAAGACATGCAGAAAACATTCATGCAACACTTCTCATGCACATACAAACGTCCAAAGGCTTACTCAGATCTACTAAAGTGTGCTCAAGTGGAGGGGAGTCAAGCAGAGCTTTCATAGCTCGATGGACAGAGACAAAGAATGCATGTGAAGACGTTTCTGAGATCCAGGCCATACATGCTTTTATGAACAGCCTGAAGAAAGGCAACATGATGAGATATATGTTAGCCAGCCAAAACATCAAACACCTCGGCGAGCTCTTAGACAGCGCGAACAATTACGCTGCAGCAGAAGACGACGCTCGAGCTGACGACGGCGATCTGCGCATGGACATAGCTGTTAACCCGGAAAAGCGAAACAACAATCAAAGCCGGAAAAAGAAGGAAGCCAACGATGCGCCAGGACCATCAAAGGAGGTAGCCTTTGCCAATAAGAAGGGTGGCCAGAGCGGGGCTAGCAGATGGCAGAAGAAGGCGATGACAGTCAAGGGTCAAGACCCATTAAAATCACCTATGACGACATCAAAGATGAACCTTGTGCCCATCATAGCAAGCTTGGCAAATGCACCCATACCAACAGGCAGTGCCGCCTTAACGATGATATCAAGAAGGATCCGACGCTGGCTTCAAGGCAAAGCAGTTCAAGCGCAAGAACCGTAAAGACAAGAAAGAGCAGAAGGACAACGAGGAAAGTGCTTCGGAGCCGGAAGATCAGGAGCCAAAGCACAAGAGGAGCAACAAGTTTCCAAGGGTCGAAACAAGCCTTGTTACTTTCCTTGCCACTCCTTCGGCCAAAAAGGAAAAGGCAGCCTGGAGGGAACTCAATGCCACTATGCCAGCGGTTCCCCAGTATCTCAACTGGTCCGAGCACCCATTACATGGGACCGCAACGATCATCCTGATCATATTCCACAGAACCCAGGGAATTACGCGCTCGTTGTAAACCCAATTGTGCAGCAATGCAGGCTTTCTAAGGTGCTTATGGATGGAGGGAGTAGCATCAACATCCTCTATCTTGAAACCTTAAAGCGCATGCGCCTTTCTGAGACACAGCTAAAACATAGCACAGTCAAGTTTCACGGCATAGTGCCAGGCAGGCAGGCCAGTTCTATGGGAACAATCGTCTTAGACGTCACCTTTGGTGACGAAACAAACTATAGGACTGAGGAAGTTGCCTTTGAGGTGGTGGAATTCAAAAGTGCGTATCACGCAATCTTTGGCCGCCCAGCCTTTGCCAAATTCATGGCACGCCCGTGTTACATCTACAGCAAGCTCAAAATACCTGGACCAAACGGCGTCATCACGGTCAATGGCGACTTCAAGAAGGCGAAGGAATGCGAAGCAGGAAACGCCGTCTTAGCAGAAGCAGTCATCAGCAAGGAAGAGCTGGAGCAGTACAAGAAAGAAGTTAACACCAATGAAATGCCGGATGGTAAAAGCCTCCTTGCGCTCGGATGTCACTTTCAAGGCCAGCTCAAACTCGAAGAAGATCGTGCTGGACAACGCTGATGCAAGCAAGACGACGAACATAGGCGCGGACCTCAGTGACGCATAGGAAGGCGCGCTCGTCAAGTTCCTCCGTGAGCAACGGGATATTTTTGCATGGTCACCATCAGACATGCCAGGAGTACCCCGGGAACTTGCCGAGCACAGCCTTAATGTCGCCAAAGGTGCCAAGCCAGTAAAACAAGGTCTTCGTCGCTTCGGTCCAGAGAAGAAGAAAGCAATAGGAAAAGAGGTAGCTCGGCTTAGTGCCGCTAATTTCATTAGAGAGGTTATCCACACAGATTGGCTAGCAAATCCTGTATTAGTACCTAAGAAGGACGTGAAAGACTTGCGCATGTGCATAGATTTCACCGGCTTAAACAAAGCCTGTCCTAAAGACCCCTTCGCATTGCCGCGAATTGATCAGGTCGTAGATGCTGTATCAGGTTCTGAATTACTATGCTTTTTGGACGCTTACTCTGGCTACCACCAAATTAAGATGAAGGAGTCTGACCAAATTAAGACTTCCTTCATCACACCTTTCGGAACGTTTTGCTACATAACTATGCCTTTCGGGCTTAAAAACGCTGGCTCAACGTACCAACGGTGCATACAACGTTGCCTACACGATCAAATAGGCCGCAATGTTCACGCTTATGTCGATGACATTGCCGTTATGTCGCGAAAACGCGGCGATCTCATCGTTGACCTTCAAGAAACCTTTGATAACTTAAGAAAATATAACATGAAGCTAAATCCGGGAAAATGCTTTTTTGGCGTCCCAGCAGGAAAACTTTTAGGCTTCATTGTTTCAGAAAGAGGTCTTGAGGTTAACCCAGAAAAGATTCGAGCTATCATGGACATCAAAAAGCCTACTTGTCTTAAAGATGTCAAAGGCTCAGGATCTGCAGCAGCTGTAAGCCGATTTATTAGTAGGCTTGGGGATAAAGCTTTACCCCTATACAGGTTGTTGAAGAAAACTAAGACGTTCGTCTGGACTGAAGAGGCAGATGCAGCCTTAGCACAGTTAAAAGACGCCTTAGTTTCAGCACCAATATTAGCGTCTCCTCTACCACAAGAGCCGATGCTACTTTACATGGCGGCTACCAACCTAGTTATTAGTGCAGTGGTTGTTGTTGAACGAAAGGAAGAAGGAAAGGAGCTACCGGAACAAAGGCCGGTATATTATATCAGCGAAGTCTTCTCCGAATCCAAACAACGATACCCTCACTATCAGAAGCTGGCTTATGGAGTTTTCTTCGCAGCCAGAAAATTACGCCATTATTTCCAAGAGCACCCAATCACGGTAGTCAGTAAGGCGCCATTGGGTGACATTATAAACAACACTGATGCCACTGGACGTGTGGCTAAGTGGGGAATTGAATTGGCAGCCTTCGATATCCAGTACAAGCCACGTACAGCCATCAAATCCCAGTCTTTAGCTGATTTCATCGCAGACTGGACGGAAGCAATGGATGAACTTCCCCTCCCTGACGAAGAATATTGGGTTATGCACTTTGACGGCTCCAAAATGTTGCAGGGATCGGGAGCTGGCGTGGTACTGAAGAACCCTAAAGGAGACAAGATGTGCTATGTCTTGCAGATACACTTCAATGCCACTAATAATGTTGCAGAATACGAGGCTCTGTTGCATGGATTGCACGTCGCAAAGGATTTGGGCATTAGCCGTCTTTTGTGCTATGGCGATTCAGACCTCGTTGTTCAACAGTTAGAAGGGGCATGGGACGCGAAGAGCCCTACAATGGCTGAATACCGACGCACGGTAGACGAGTTTGGTCGGTGTTTTATCGGCTTAGAAGTCAAGCATATCAAAAGGGAGGAAAATGAAGCAGCGGACGCCTTAGCCAGAATGGGCTCGAAAAGATCGAAGGTGCCCTCCGATATATTTTTGGAGCACCTGTACGTGCCGTCTATTAAAGGCGGAGATGAGGATGACCCCATGGCTTCGCAGTCTGTTTCCGTCATGCTGGTACACCAGATTGGACACAGCCCTACATAAATTTCCTCCTTAACAAGGAAGAGCCAGAGGATGAAGTCTTAAGGCGGCAAGTTGTGCGCAGAGCTAAGGCATACACAATAATAAATGGAGAGCTATACAAGCGGAGTACCACAGGTGTATATCAACGATGCGTTTCGCCGGAAGAAGGACAGGAGATACTAGAAGAGATCCATGGTGGATGTTGCGGTCATCATGCCTCTGCCCGAGCAATTGTCGCCAAAGCTTTTAGACATGGATTCTACTGGCTCACAGCAAAGCAAGACGCAGAAGAACTCGTCAAGAAATGCGTTGGATGCCAAAAGTATGCAAGACAGCCAAAGATGCCAGCCCAGGAGTTGCGCACCATTCCAATCACGTGGCCATTTGCGGTCTGGGGACTGGACATGGTAGGTCCATTCAGGACTGCGCGAGGCGGCGTCAAACATCTCTTAGTTGCGGTGGATAAATACACCAAGTGGGTTGAAGCTAAGCCCATAAAAAAGCTTGATGGGGCAACAGCCAAGAAGTTCGTCATTGAGGTTATAACGAGATTTGGCGTCCCCACAGTATCATTACGGACAATGGGACAAACTTCGCCGTAGGAGAATGGCAAAGTACTGTGGTGAAGTTGGTATTCGTTTGGACTTAGCATCTGTGGCTCATCCACAATCGAATGGCCAAGTTGAGCGAACCAACAGTATAATTCTACAGGGAATAAAGCCAAGATTAGAGGTGCCTTTGCATAGAGCAGCTGGAGCATGGGTAGAAGAATTACCTGCTGTCTTATGGAGCATACGCACAACTCCAAGCAGCGCAACAGGCTATACCCCTTTCTTTCTCATATATGGCGCTGAAGCGGTACTCCCAACAGATGTCCTGCACGACACACCTCGTGTAACAGCCTACGTCGAAGCAGACGCAGAAGAAGCCCGACAGGACGGCTTAGACCTTCTCGAAGAAGAGCGTGAGATAGCGCTTCAGCGCTCCGCCATTTATCAGCAGAACATGCGGCGTTACCACAGTCGCAAGGTAAGACGGAGATCGTTTCGGAAGGCGATTTGGTGCTTCGCCTTGTTCAGCAAAAGGAGCACAAACTATCTCCCATATGGGAAGGACCCTTCGTTATCAGCAAAGCGCTTAAGAACGGGGCATATTATCTTGTGGACCTCCGTGATATCAGAAGAAGAAGAAAAGAGGCCGCAAAAGGAAAAGGAACGAAGAAGCAGTGCTCAAGAGACGAAACGTCCTTGGAACATTGAGCAGCTACGTCCTTTTTACACTTAGCAATTCTATTGTAATCACACCATATATGATTATGAAATAAAAGTCTTTGGTTCCCTCAATTATTTTTATGCATGAGTTCTCGCCGTCTTTTATTTCCATTTGATCATATATTTCGATAAAAATATCAATGTTAACCCGAATTGGCTCGTGCTTGTGGTTACTCACATGATGCTTTTGCCTTAAGGCCTTACAAAAATTAAAATTGCATCCGTCTAAGAGTATTTATCTGATCGCGTATATGCTGGCTTGTCTTAGTAGATGCTTTACGCACCAAAAGCCGGCGCCGTTTCTGTGTTTAAACAGTTTGGTTACTAACCCTGTTGCCAGCGAAGTGTTCCGTGCCTTAGGTTCTGCCAGCATACGAAAAGGCTAAAGCATATAAGCCAGAAAACTTAAAGACGGATAAGGAGCATAGTTTGCAAGCCTTTTAAAAATAAGTGCATGCGTCGCAAAACAAACATGTTCAACAGATAAAAAGGCTCCTGCCATTACAAAACATAACTTAACAAGTCTTTTGTGCCATCTTTCATGACACGCTTAATGCAAAGTTTTTCCTGCATCTTATGCAGGGGACTGAGGAGGCGAAGACGCAGGGGACTTGGATGGATCCAGCGTAGCTTCAGACTCGCCTTCTTCTTCTTCTTCTTCTTCTTCTTCTTCTTCTTCTTCTTCTTCTTCTTCTTCGTCTTCTGACTCATCGCCATTACCAGTGTGGGTGCTTCGGCTTCGTCATCAGACACGTCGTCAGGACGGGGAGGCACAGGCTCTTGGAGAAGAAGATAGACAAGTCTACCATCTCAGCAACGGCTGAGGCAAAGCCAGAGACAGAGGCATAGACCTTTTCTTTGACGAGCTCGTTGCCGTCTCTGTCCTTGGCTGGGAAACACTTGATAACGCGCCACATGTTGACCTCGGGGTAGTGGCCGCGAACAAGTCCTAGAGCAAGTTTTGCTCCGCCTCTAGCTGCTGAGCGAAGACGCTCCACCACCTCTGGGACGCAGTTCTGAAGAAGTGGCAGCAAGTTGCTGGTGTTTGTCACTTGGGGCAGCTGTTTTGGGAAGATGTTGGCGACAACGTCTCTTCCCGCAGCATACAGCCCTGACACAATTTCGCCACACTCCAAGATAAGCTCCAGACGCGTCTCAGAGGTAAGCCTTTCCCCAAACCCAGCTGGAACTGTGGAAAGAGGAATGGAAAAAGTTAAGGCGTAATGAAGGTTGGGATAAAGGCGAAAAGTGACAGAAAAGTGAGAAGTAAAAGAAGAGAGGCTTACTTAGCAGTTTCTCGTCAATGGCGGTGCTCTCATCAGCTCGGCGTTCAAGACGACCTTGTAAGCTCTGGATTAGGAGCCCATCCTTTTCAGCCTGTCGCTGCAGTTTCAGAAGTTCTGCCTTCAGTTTGTCTTGCTCTGCAGCGGCGCTGTCTTGGACGGCTTTAAGATTGGCCTCGGCCGTCTTTCGGTTCTCCTCCAGTTGCTTAAACAAGGCGGCATTTTCCCGCCTCACCACTTCTATATCGCCAGTCTCGCTGACGATCTGTTTCGCCTTCGCCACAACAGCTGTGCAAAAACACATTGCATGTGCTGAGCATCTTATGCCTTAAAGAAGCTAAACTCACAACGCATGTGAAAGAACAACATTTACCTTCGTTCGCCTTATTTTCGGCGACGGCTTGCTTGAGCACTTGCCTTTGGTTACTCAGTGAGTACCATAGATCGCATGTAAGTTGCTCGCTGCTCTGCTAAGGCAAGGGCAGTAGTAAGTAACAAAGGTAAAGGCTAAAGTATAGCTACAAGGGGCTTGGGGACTGAGTCTTTATCACATGAAAGAAAGGCCATTACGTCGGCTTAGTCAAAGCACAACGTAATGCCCGGGGACTAGTATGTACATAAAGACGGAGAATTTACCTGCATCATGGCCTTCAAGGCTTTGTAGCTCTTCTTCATTGTGACGTACAGCTCGTCACAATTGTCTTCCAGATTCAATATGGTCAATGTCTGACCAACTGGCCTTAGCTTCGGAGGCGGCTCGTTGCGCTCCTTCTCATCGGCAAGCATGGCGGCGATGTTGGGTAAGATGTACCCCTCGTCGTCAAAGAGCTCTTGCTTCACCATGTTGCGGATAGCCTCACGAGTAATGGGCTCGTTCGGCTCTTCTGACTGAATTACTGCCGCCTTCCCAGCAGCGGCAGCCCTGGCCAACTTCTCAGTTTCCGTCTTCTCAGGTAAGACGGATGGGTCTAGATCTGTGGCTGCTCTTCAGATGAGCTTGGGGTGTCTCTTGCTGAATGGAAGGGGTGGGGGGAGCAACGGCCGGAGAAGGCTCAGCCTTCCTTTGCTTGGAAGAAAGTACTTTCTTCCTCTTGAGAGGCGCAGTTGGCTTGATCCTGCGAATCATATACAAAATAAGATAACATTCATAGCCATTGTTTGCCTTACTACAGAAATTGAGGTTCGGCTTACTTCTGCACTGGAGCGTTGAAAGCCGCATCTTCATCGTCCTCAATGTCGAGAACTTCGGCATTTGCAGGAATGGTCTTCTCGCGCTTTCCCTTTCTGCTGCTGAAGTTGCTGCAGAAGCTCCTGAAGCCTTTCGTTTCCGAGTCTTTGAGGGCTCGGGTGCCGCTCAGGCACGTAAAACAAAGGAGCCAGCAGATTATCTGGCAGAAGGGCGAGCTGAAATTAAAAGTGGTGTTAGTAAGGCAAATACATGGAAATATAAAAACACAGTGACGGTAAATGCCTTACCTTGGGAGCCGGGTTGGCGGCTGTGTACATAGGACGCTGCTCTGTGAGCTGGATCCTTTCCTTGGCAATCCTCTTAAAGCGATACACGAGGGCGTCGTGCGTGAGGTCGCTCTCACTAACACGGAGAGGATCCGTCTTCTGGTCCGTGTAGTGGCATAAGAGGCCCTTGCGATCTTTCAAAGGCTGGATTCGCCTTGACAACCAACATAAGATGGTGTCTGCGCCCGTGAGTTTGGGCACTGTAGTCTTTGTCAAGTACTCAATCCGCCTTTGCATGCGACGGAGGTTGTCAGGAAGGACCTTCAGTGGTTTCTCGCCCCAAGAAAGGCGGGGCTCCGCAGGCAAAGGAGAAAAGCGAGGAAGTCCTATGTCTTTGCCTACTGGTGCCATGTCTTTGCAGTAGAAGAAGGAGCTGTTCCAGCCTTTAATGGAATCTATTTTTGGCGCCTTAGGATACCAGTCTCTGCCTCTACGAAGGTTGATGCTAACTGTTCCTAAGGAAAGCAGTTCTTCCTTCTCTGTTTGGCGCTTGCAGGTAAAGCAGTACTTGAAGAATTCTAAGCTGGGTTCTATGCCTAAGTATCCTTCGAATAAGGCCATGAAGCCAGCTATGTACAAGATGCTATTGGGGCCTACGCTATGAGGCTGAAGGCCATAATAGTCTAAGACATATTGGAAAAAAGGATGTGGTGGCAGAGACAAACCGCGAGGAGATGAGAGACGAGAAGCACTCGTTCATCGCCGGCGGGATCTGGAGCAGGGTGGCCGTACGCTGACCGCCAGTGGCAGTTCTCCTTTGGTGGGAGAATGCCCTCCTTTTGCAGCTGCATGAGGTCCGCGTCGGTAATGGTGGAAGCTGCCCAGTTGCGGGAGGATGCTTCCTCTCCCTCCTCCTCTGCCTCCGCCGCGTCGCCCTCGTCGGAGGGCTGGGCGTTCTTCTCTGTCTCGGTGGAGATGGCCGCGGAGCTTGTTGCCGTGGCTGCGCGAGAAGCAGATGCATCCGCGGCGCCCGATCCCCTCGTGGCCAGATCTTGTCCCGCCGTCGCCGCCGACGCCGCCGCTCCCGTGGTCGCGTCGGAGCTCTCCATGAGTGGGTGCGCAGGTGGTGGTGGTGGAGCTCGCCGGAGTGTAGATGGGGACGGGCGCGGGAGGAAGATGAACAGGGAATGGATCGAATGGAATAATGAAGAAAATATGTTTCCTTATATGGGGAGAGTGCGCCGCGATTAGTGCGGTGGCGCAACGTCCGCGTGATTTTCGCCACGCGTCCCGCAATGGTCAGATAGTGGGAATCTTCTCCCTGACGCCTCGGAGATCGTGTGCGGAGAAATAGCGGTGATGGCGTCGCAACGTCTCTTTGCTTGTCCAAACTGTCGTGGACTGGCTTTGACTGCGATGACGTCATGACAAGACTTGACGCTGACATAATCTTTCTGCCAGATTGTTCAAAGTGCAGGAGAGTTCGGCTTAATCCTTAAGGCAGACTGAACGTCTCATTTTGGAATGCTCCAAGCTCTTCTGTTCGCCTTTCGCAAAGGCGAAAGCTCGTGTCTTACAAAGACGGAAAACGAAGAACTTAAACCTTTCCGGGGACTACTGTGGAGGTTATGCCGAACGGGTATACCTGCCACGGTGGATAAAACCAGGCCCACCGAGGAGGCCCATCAGCTAAAGCCGGAGGGCTTAATGGAGAAGGCCTCATGGGCCTAGGCGCAAGGATAAGCCCTGGGCTGGCTTAGTGAAGTCCAAGAAGAAGGCCAGACCGCGTTCGCCTTAGGGAGCAAGTTAGGGTTTGTTACCGTGTTAGTCTAGGACTCATGATCTATGTCGGTTAAGGCTTTCCTTGTGGGGAAGGCTTGGCGCCTTTATAAGCCAGCCTTCCGCAGGCTTAGGGCACGCATACAACCTCATTGTAACCTGTACACATATTCTCCTTGAGTGAATTATAGCAGCACATAGGATCTCGCCACCGTCGTGAGATCCGAAGCTGGGTAAGATCGTGTGTGCAATCCCGTCACTGGAACCCTCTACGTTCTTCCCCACCTCCTCTACGGTACGTATGAATCCATATAGTAGTTCCGCGTTACCAATAACTCGACAGCAGGGCACAGAGGAGAGACACTAAAAAATGACCTTTGGGCCATTGCTAGGTCGACCAATATTCCTAAGTGGCAAAAATGTGTGGACAAGATTCAGGCTGACAGTCCAGCTGCTTATGAATGGATATCACAGCAAGAACCTAGCACTTGGATAAAGGCTTTTTTCAGTGAATTTCCAAAATGTGATGTTTTGTTGAATAATCATTCAGAGGTGTTCAACAGGTATATTTGCCCTCATTTAAATAAGTAGTGTCATATACTCTAGTGTTTCTGCCAATTTATATTCTGATATAATTTTTCCTCTCAAAAACAGTTATATTCTAGACGCAAGGGAGATGCCTTTGTTATCTATGCTTGAAACCATATTCTACAAGCTTATGCAAATAATTCAATCGAAGAAGAAAGAATGTGAGAAGTGGTTAGGAAGAATTTGCCCTAAGATTAAGAAGAAGTTGGACAAATTTCTAGAATGGAGTAAAAACTGTGAAGTTTCACCTGCAGACAACTACACATATGCTGTGAAGAGCCTTGAGTGGGAGAAAGATTATGTTGTGGATATGAAAGCTAGAACATGTGATTGCAAGAGGTGGCAGCTAAGTGGAATACCATGTCACCATGTCATAGCATGTTGCAGCTTAGATAGAATAAATCCAGAGAATCTAGTGCACAGCTCTTATACTATTGACACATTCAACAATGCTTATGCATACAATTTGGCACCTGAGAAAAAACCAATGTTGTGCATATCTACCTACCTTTGTACACCAAAGTGATGGGCAGACCTAAAAAGAGTAGGAAGAAGGCACCTGAAGAGAAAATTAAGAAGGGAGTGAAGGTACTTACAAAGGCAGGGGTTTCAATTCACTGCTCAGTTTGTGGAGTAGCTGGTCACAATAGCAAAGGTCATGAAAAATATCTTGCAAGCCTACAACAGCAACAACAGAGCCATATTATTGGGGAGGATGAAGAAATGGATATTGTTGAGCTGGTTCAGGTACATTACTTACCTGAACAATGTTTTTTACCTTTATTACTTATCACAACTGCACTAAATCTTGCTCAAATATGTTTTCAGCATGTCATACCGCACACTCCTGACCCAAGGCTTGATCCTACACTTGTAGTTAACAACATGGTTCATATAATGCAGCAACAGGTAAGAATTATTACTAATGGCAGAGACAAAATAAAAATTCTAAGTCTTATAATTCTCACACACTTCTCTTCAATTTCGCAGCAAAAAGAAAATGTGCCAATGGAGAGAGTGCTTGGTCCTCTGCCTGAAAATGCATTTGTGGTTGCAGCTAGAGATAACATCCCACAGCCTAGAAACAGAGTGACCACTGCATCTTCTAGAGGTAATTTGATTCGAAGGGGTAGAGGAAGGTCCAGTGCACCTAAGGAAGCAAGAACATGTGATGAATCAGCAGAACAAGGTACAAGCATTAGAGGCAGAAAAAAGGCCAGCAAGACAACAAAGTTCACTGCACCAAGGCCAGCAAGAACACAAGCTGAAACATTCATCCCAGATCTGAATGATGCATTCGTTCTACATGAAGTAGCACAAGAAGTACCTCTAAGTCAGAGTGCACCAGCAGCAACTGATGAAATATAGCTGTGTTCATCACCAACTAGACAAAAAAGCCCTGTAATAAATTGATTCTGTGAGATACACGAGTGGATTTTAGACAAGATGCTGTTTTCATTTCCTAGACATGTTTTTCAATTGGTTCTATATGTTGTTTTCATTTCCTGCTACTGAAACCATACTACAGTTTCCTCATGACAGTGGTTCAGTTTTTTGTCATCATTATCAAGATATCACATAGTTTTGCATCATATTATAGCACTATGAACTAAACTAGCCGCTGCTTGCTCATGACAGGATGGCATGGCCGCTGCTTGCGTAGTTGCTGTCTAGGTGTCACTGTTTCAGAATTATTCAGTTATGGTCACTGTTTTGAGTAGCCTCCAAATTGGCTATGAAAGAAATATCTAGAGGTTGTCGAAATCCAATTTCTCACATGGATAGGAAGTATACAAGTAGTATAGGAGATCTAAGAAGGTACATGGCCATATAGGCATGGTTTACTAATTTAGGTAAGCCTCTCAAAATGCTATCTATTAACAGAGGGCAAGATAGCTAAATGTGATGTTTTGGCTGAACCTGAATACTAGCTGTTCATTTTCAGTGAGTTAATTTCGTGTTCAAAGCAGTACAAGAACAGCTGAAATAGAAGATCAGGTTTGCCTCGTGTACTTGTACTGGTACAAGAACATCTCAAATAGAAGAACTGGACTAAAATTAGCATCTATCTCAAATAGAGGAAACTTAACTGAAATTTTAAACCATATGCACTGCCTGGTAGTCTTTGCTATACTGACAACTAAGATCATATCTGAAATTGCAAACTAGAGAAAACAAGAAAATGCTGCAGCTAGAAGAAACAAGCTCTCACATCTGAACTCAACTAAAAATTGGGACATGAACACATTTTTCATATTGATAGTACACATGGATACAAGGAAGGAACCACATACTACTGCTTATGAAACTACCAACATGAATTAGAATTCAGCTACTTCTTCTAGTACAAAACTCTTGAAACCAGATACTGCTGCTAAAGCTAGAACCAACACAAACAGAGCACATGAAACTAGCAACACAAACTCTTATTCAGCTACTTCTTCTTCTTGTACTGAACTCTTGAATCCAGAAACTGCAGCTACAGCTAGAACCAACCGAAACAGTTTGCCTCTTCTTCTTCTCTGCATTTTCTTCTTCATTGCTACTTCTTCTCTTCTACTTCCTGGCATTCAGACGTCCCTGCAGAATGTAAATTTGAGTCTCCAAGCTGAAATTCATTGGAAGCTCTGGCCTCCAACCCGTGGGCTCTTCCATCGCCTTCTTCGTCTCCTCATCAGCGAGTTGGTAATGCAGAAGCATCACCTTGTTGTAAAGCTTCTGCTGCCTCGCTGCTTCTGCTGCTGTCTCCTCTGCTGCCTGACGCGAGGGCGCCTCCTCCGCCGCACCCGACCGCCGTCCGGCTGAACCTAGGCGACCACGAGAATCCTCCGCATCCTCCGCTACCCGACGGGAGGGCGCCGGAGACACCGCATTCGCCGCTGCCCGACGGGAGGCCGCCGGAGCCACCGCAGCCTCCCCTGCCCGACGCAAGGGCGCCGCGACCACCGGAGCGCGACCAGGCGCAGGGGACCTGGCCGTACTCTCCAGTGAGTCCTCCGACACCGCCTCTCCGTACGACGCCATTGGGGAGCTCTGCCGCCGCCGTGGAAGATTTGGTCAACTCGATTTGGGGAGGAGGATGCGGTGTCGATTGTCGAAGCAACCTTGTCTAATTGAGCAGTGGACCTATCGGTGAATATTAAAAATTCGAGGGGGTTCTCTGTAAAATTACCGTGCTGACATGGTGTCCACGTGTCGTCATCAGAGGCGGCCAGGACTAAAAAGTCCACTCTAAACAAGTTGTGGGACTACTCATGTTCAATTTACAAGATGTGGGACTAAAAAGTTACAATAGAAGAACTGAACTGAAATTAGCATCTATCTCAAATAGAGGAAACTTAACTGAAATTTTAAACCATATGCACTGCCTGGTAGTCTTTGCTATACTGACAACTAAGATCATATCTGAAATTGCAAACTAGAGAAAACAAGAAAATGCTGCAGCTAGAAGAAACAAGCTCTCACATCTGAACTTAACTAAAAATTGGGACATGAACACATATTTCATATTGATAGTACACATGGATACAAGGAAGGAACCACATACTGCTGCTTATGAAACTACCAACACGAACTAGAATTCAGCTACTTCTTCTAGTACAAAACTCTTGAAACCAGATACTGCTGCTAAAGCTAGAACCAGCACAAACAGAGCACATGAAACTAGCAACATAAACTCTTATTCAGCTACTTCTTCTTCTTGTACTGAACTCTTGAATCCAGAAACTACAGCTACAGCTAGAACCAACAGAAACAGTTTGCCTCTTCTTCTTCTCTGCATTTTCTTCTTCACTGCTACTTCTTCTCTTCTACTTCCTGGCATTCAGACGTCCCTGCAGAATGTAAATTTGAGTCTCCAAGCTGAAATTCATTGGAAGCTCTGGCCTCCAACCCGTGGGCTCTTCCATCACCTTCTTCGTCTCCTCATCAGCGAGTTGGTAATGCAGAAGCATCACCTTGTTGTAAAGCTTCTGCTGCCTCGCTGCTTCTGCTGCCGTCTCCTCTGCTGCCTGACGCGAGGGAGCCTCCTCCGCCGCACCCGACCGCCTTCCGGCTGAACCTAGGCGACCACGAGAATCCTCCGCATCCTCCGCTACCCGACGGGAGGGCGCCGGAGACACCGCATTCGCCGCTGCCCGACGGGAGGCCGCCGGAGCCACCGCAGCCTCCCCTGCCCGACGCAAGGGCGCCGCGACCACCGGAGCGCGACCAGGCGCAGGGGACCTGGCCGTACTCTCCAGTGAGTCCTCCGACACCGCCTCTCCGTACGACGCCATTGGGGAGCTCCACCGCCGCCATGGAGGATTTGGTCAACTCGATTTTGGGAGGAGGATGCGGTGTCGATTGTCGAAGCAACCTTGTCTAATTGAGCAGTGGACCTATCGGTGAATATTAAAAATTCGAGGGGGTTCTCTGTAAAATTACCGTGCTGACATGGTGTCCACGTGTCGTCATCAGAGGCGGCCAGGACTAAAAAGTCCACTCTAAACAAGTTGTGGGACTACTCATGTTCAATTTACAAGATGTGGGACTAAAAAGTTCCAAGAGTGCAAGATGTGGGACTAAAACTGTTAAATCCTCTTTTTCCACAACTATGAGATCTCCCCGATTATAATGAACCATTGATTTTGCATCTAACGAAAGATACTATTCCTACTAATTAATAAAAAAATTAATGCGTGGTAATGGATCGTTTCAGGTAAGCGGACGACACAATTTTAACGGGATCTAGCCAATTTTAACGGAGATCCTCATAATTGTGGAGTTACATTTTCCTGAGGTCTAGCCAATTTTAACGGGGCAACACAATTTGTCCGCCCAGAATCCGTTTCTCTCCGCGGTGGATAGAGTACGCGACCCAACACGGCGAAGTAAACGAGCTAGTGTATGTTTTGTTGTCCGTTCGGACCCATTTCCAGTTTAAATGCGTCACCGACGCCTGCAACGTCCTCCGCATGTACTCTTCTGCCCCGCCCACTAGTGATAGACCATTCCTACTCCACCCCTCCCCTTTCCCTTGAGGACGTCCCTCTCCGTCGCCATGCTACTCTGACCCTCGCCGCCGGTTCCGCCACCCCTCACAACCGCCACCACCAGGTAACGCACATGTCATCCCTCGATCTGGTGTTGCTTCCACTTCTTGCCACCGCCGGAGTAGCTTAGATCGTGCAACCTTCGCCCCCAAGTCATCGTCGTCCTTGGCAGCTGAATACACACCAACGCCGGAGTCGTCGAATTCGACGACTGTGTTCCCGACACCGACCGACTAGGTACGGTGCGCCTTGCCTATAATAGGCCCGTCCACGCCCACGAACAACTTGCTTGGACGTTTTCTCGGCCTGGATGTTGAGGTACAAATTCATCACTTCCACAGATGTCGTATAGCTCGGATGGTTTTTTACCATCTTATCATGGGTTCATTGTCGTCCGACGAATCGTCCAAGATGATAGTGATGTTTTGGTCGCTATTGTTACCCACCCTGCTAGAGCATGGAGCGTTGATACAATATGAAGGTGATGTTTGCTTGTGTGATCATGCACATCATGATCGTGGAGGATGAGCGTCATAACGGTATCTATAACGAAGGGTAGGACTATTAGGGCGAGTTGATGCGGCGTGGACAACAACGTTCAAACGGTTTATAAAAATTCATCATGAAATGCGTGATCGGACAACTCAGTTCAACAACGTCCGAATTTGTTAAGCATGTGTGGACTCACGTAGGAAACCGGCCAGTAGTTCTATCTTCCCATTTTTCCAATTTATTTGCTAGTGTAAACAAATTATAAAATTTATTTGGTTATAAACTATGTTACTCAAATTTATCGTATTAGGCAAATTTCATTTGTTGAAATCATGTGAAATATTTTATTTGTTCCAATGAAGATTGTATAGAACAGCTAAAAATGGTAAAAAAAATGATAATAATTGACAAAAAACGGACATGGCAAACCAAATGGGTCATAGCGTTGAGTGCTATGGCAAAAAAAAAAAAAAAAGGACAAACAAAGGCAGGATGCCTGTTCGTCACCCAAACAAACCGAAGCAGACACGAACCGTATCCGTTTTGCGTCGGCTGGTTGGAGTTGCGCTAACTGCGACCAAGAGTTCCTAGGTTAACTACAGCAGGATTGGTAAATTGTATCCAAACTTCCTCATATTTTGTCTGTTTGGAGCGTTCGAATAAAATTGGATTACTCCCTTCGGCGAGAGTTTTAACTGGACTCCGCCATATTTCATATTTTTATATAAACCTATATTTTAACACATAGGGTCAAATTACACCAAACTTTAAACTAAAACAACTAAAATTTAATTGAAACCAACCATAGCTCTAGCCCTAATCTAGTCAGAGTCGATGATGATGGTCAACGACTGGCGCACGACTTCCATGCGGCCCGACATGTCCCCCCGTTTGATCTCAGGCAGTCGCGTCGGCAACAGATGTGCATTCCCTCCTCATCGTCGTTTCTGGAAAACACTTTTCAAAATGCTATTTCTTGACAGCCATCGCGTTCGCCTCCGCCACATGGGCGAGGTTCTCTACTACAGATTTGGCTACTCCTCCAGGAAGGACACTCCTCCTTCGGTTCCGTCTTAGGCTTGTAATATCATTATTTATTTTGTTCCACATTTGTCAAGGTTTCAGGTACGGTGCGACCTCTAGTTGGAAAAAAATGGCTAGGCTAGACTGAAAGGGGAACAATGAGAGGGAAATTGCTGATAGGCCTAGCGCTAACGCTTGTACACAGATTGCTGCAACGAAGATAAATCAGGTTTCTCAAGTTCCGAAGTTGAGAATATATCCTCCAAATAATCCTCTGAGGTAGAACGCACAGAGCAAGATGCTTGCTAACAAGAAGCAGAGGAAAGACCAGGAAGAATAACAAGACAGTATTCAGATAAGAGATTGTGAAGATTATAATGGCCTTGCCCCCAATTGATGCACGCAGGTATCTGTACTGTTTCGGTTATTGCATTGCTTCTGCCACACTAGTGTTTTAGCTGGCTTTGCAGTCATTAATCTCTGTGACCGCAAAACCCTTGATTATGCTTGTTCATTTTAAATCTGTTGTACTTATAAAGTGATCCTTCCGTGTTGCTATTCTGATGCTTACATTGTTCTTTTTTTTTTTGGTTGCCTGTAATTTTTGCCACTATCTAGTCATAAAAAAGATCTGACACAATACATGAAGCTGAATTGTAGCGATATTCTTTAAGGGATATATACAACCATGATGTCACGCGTAGTAATGTTCATTTATAAGATGATCGCAAATTAAGCAGCTACACAAGGAGGAGATGCAAAAGAAATAGCCTGAAGTTTCTATAATGTCGATGCCTGATCACTTCGTGGGATCAAGGACATGGCCGGCGAACAGGATAATCCCTGACTGCTCCTCCATGATGAAGAAAGTGAACGGATGGTCAGCGATGAACTCGACCGGTGGCTCAGGCTGCCACGCAGAACCCAACATCAACCCGACAGTGACCGCGGCCGCCTCCGTCCCATCTTCGTCCACCTTGACGACTGCTTTGTGCAGCACCTTGCTCAGGGATGTCGGCGTCTCCTCGAAAATGCCGCTCAGGTCGGCCGACTCCGGCGAGAATGGCAGCGAGAGCCCGAGCTGACGGAGGTCGCCGCCGAGGCCGTCCCAGTCGTAGCTTAACTCGAATTTGGGCAGCGTAACCGTGACGGTTCCTTTCGCCGTCTTGCGCAGGACATTGTACAGGTACCGTGGCCCCGCGGTGATGGCGTCCACCATGGTTGCGATCCCCTGGCGCTCGTTCGGGAGGAAGATGTACATGGAACCCTTTGACGGACGAGACGTACTGCGCGTCGTGCATGGTCTGGGACATGAATTGTGCGTCGACACGGCTGCCGTCGAGCCGGTGGAACGTGCGCTGGTGCGTGTTGTACTCTTTGAACGGATTGCGCCACTTGGCCTTGAAGTAGACGGCGTTGGCGAGCACGAGGTCGGTGCCGGCGATGTCGGCGGCGGAGACGATGGAGTCGATGAGATTGCTTGTGGCCCTCTTTGCCCAGCTGTTGATCGCCTCCGCTACTTCCTCCGGCTTCACAAATCAGCATGTCAGAGATGATGCGAAATTCTTGAACATGAACAAAACACGCAAACAGATCTACCAACAAACCTTGGCGAAGCTCATGCTGCGGGCCACGGACTTGTAGGCCTCAACCGCGAGGTCCCGGAACGCCTTCTTGAGCCCTCCGCTCGAGGCGTCGACCCAGATACCGCCGGTGAAGAGGACGCGCGGCCCGCCGGAATCCGCCTGGTCGCCGGCCAGGACGCGATGAACGACGCGGCGACCGAAGTCGGCGAGGCCCTCCGCTGACGGGGCCCCGAGGAACGCGAGCATCTGATCGAGCGTGGCACCGCGCGCCCCCGCGGCCACGAGCGACAGCGCCCCGTGGATGGACACCGGAGAGAAGACGACGTTGCCCTTGGCGCCGTCGCCGCTTGCCGGCGCGAGGTGTTTGACGAGGCGGAGCGCGAGGGCTGTCTGCCCATCGCGGACTGCGTCTTCCGTGCCGCGTGCGCGTGTCACATTGAGCCCGGGAGCGTACAGCAGCGTCGCGGCGACGGCGAGCGCGAGTAGGGCGCCATGGGCGTGGGAAGGAAGAGGAGCACGGAGTAAATTGAGCAGGCCGCTGTCGAGTTGTGGGGGAGATAAATAGCTCACGTCAGGGCCAAGAGTCCTGAGATTTTGGAGCTCCGAGCGAAATTAACCAGAGTCCTGATATGAACTAAAACTAGTTCACGAACAAAACGGGTTCCAGCAACCCTGCGGAAATACATGGATGATCTGGAGCGTTCGCCCGCCGGATTCAACGGTTTAGATAGTCAAGATGATGTGGAGGCTCCTAGGCGGCTGAGCTCCTAATTCGATTTTGTATCCGCAAACGTTAGGCATCTGGGCATACAATCGAAACGATCTCGGTTGTCCGACCAAAAATCACTACAACTCTACCGCAAGGCCAATTCTTTCCTCTCGCGTCCGATCAAAGAAACACACCACATAAATGCCTAGATACTGTCAGGGCCGGTCTTCCTACACCCAAAATAGTTCAAATTGACATTTTTTTGTTTTAAAAAATACTACGAAAAATTCTAGGTGTAGATAATGGAGAGACTACCGCCGAGCAAATTTTTAATGCAAAATTCGTATTATCTTAGGCTACAAAAAAGACAAATCCGGCAAAGTTTCAAAATTTTAAAACTAGGTACTATTCACCGATCCAGATCTATAAATTTATCTTTTTTCCCATGCCAAAATACGACAAGTTGTTCATTGGGATTTTGCACAGGGGTAAATCTTGACATTATCTACACTTAGAAATGTTTTTAGTTTCCAATTTTTGAAACATAAAAATGTCGTCTTCGAAATTTCCAGAAAACTAGCTCCCTGAAGCTCGGGAGCCATTTGTCCTCTCTCTCATCCAATAGTTCTTAGTATCTCGAAAAGTGTATTCGACTCCCGAGCACTAGTGATCCTGGTTTTTTAAACAAAATCGAATAAGATATTTACGAGTTTCACAAAAATGTGAAAAGAATCCCGGAGGTACCCAGTGATGATCGCACAAGCGTGCAAAAAATCAACTTCACATACATTGTATTCTGCGCTACACAAAAATGACAAAATCTATTTTGTCATTTTTGTGTAGCCCAGAATAGAAAGTATTTGAAATTGATTTGTGCACTTTTGGAATATGCATTAGCTACATCCGGGATTTTTTAAAGAAAAATTGAAACTTATAAATATTGTTTTTGATATTTTTAATATAGCATGATCAATATAGTTCGGGAGCACGAAATCTCCTCTCTTAGTATCTCTATCTCTATCTGCTCAGCTTACGAAGAGTTCTAGTAGTAAGAAGGCTTCTCGTGGCCGAGGACGCGTCGTCCAGTAAAGAGATGGATCATGCGAAAACCTCTATAATAGAGCCCGAGCTACATGGCGCTCGTTATTTTGAAAATTCGAAAATGACATTTTTGAGTTTCCAAAAATCGCGAAAAAATCACAGATGTAGATACGGTCGAGATCTACAAGCCTGCAAAATTTTACCTTAAAATTTGTTGTATTTTGATCTGTACAAAAAAGATAAATGAGTGAATCTAGGTGTTGAACAATACACAATTTCAAAATTTTGAATTTTCCCCGATTTGTCTTTTTTGTATAGCCCAGAATATAACGTATTTTCAGGTAAAATTTGGCACGCTTGTAGATCTAGATATTAGCTACATCTGTGATTGTTTTCGTGATTTTTGAAAACTCAAAAATATCATTTTCGATTTTTCAAAAAAAAGCTCCATGTAGCTCGGGTTTCAAAAATCCACACTCTAGATCATGTTGCTCTTTCTAGTCAAGTCTAAGAGTGGTAAAAGGGATTTGGGCAAACTATCACGCCCAGTTACACGCCACCACGACGCCAGGGACGCACCCTCATGATCGTGAGAAAACGCAGCCGCATCAATCTTCCCAATAACGAACTTAACCGTAAATCTTTTGAGCTGGAGCATTAGAGGTTTAAACCCAAGGTTTACTCAGCAAAACATATATAACTGCAAGGTGTTCCTGGCCATATCGGCAGTGTATGGGCCACAAGGCGAACAGGAGTCAGGAGGAGGTTGAATTCCTAGAAAAAATCAAGCTGCAAGCAATAGCAGGCTGGAGATGGTTCATACGGAGAGATTTCCACACGATTTACAAAGCTGAAGACAAAACGAATTCCTGCCTGAACTGATAAAGACTAATGGAAGGTTTAAGCATACGTGATAAATGTGTCCGATCTTTCGATGAGATAAAGATATGTCGATTCTAGTGGAGTTCGACCTTGACGATCCGACTACTACGCACACTTACGCAGCGACAATGCAATCGCTAAACCAACCTCCGGGAGTTACCGATCCTGCAGAAGCACGATCAGCCTGACCAAAAGGTCTAGTTCTACCTGCGATCGAGGAACAAGTAAGAACCAATATTGCAATCAAGAATTGCGGATAAAAGATGAACTTTATTGAAACGGTGAGATTCTGCAAGTGCGTAGTACAGGAGGTCTAGCCGACACTCGTGCCTATGGCGAAGACTAGCAAATAGCTGAGTTCTTTTAACTAAACAAAATCCGAGTCTAAACTTAACCCTAGAGGAGATATATAAGGGGAAAATGTTGGGGTTTCGGCCAGCCTTGGTGCGGCGGCCGAATCCAACCCTAGAAACCCTCTTTTCTACCTCAAAACGGACTTTAAAAATTACCCTAAAAGTCTTGGTGCGAAAATTACATGGGCCTGGCCCAATAATAAAGGTGATGCAACACCATATATAATTATGGACGAAAATAGGAAGCGTAGTCTTGAATATTTCGCCCAAGTCATCAACTCTCCTTATTGGTAGCATCATCATCTCCAACGTTCCCACTCCAGCTGTGATCTCCATCGACGTACATGCTCCATAGCTTGTCCTTCTCATACATGCTTGGTCCATCATTCCTGAGAGAGACAAATACATCTACTTTAGGCAGCATCATATTCACATGTATATTAGGAGTAGCTCGAAGAAACGAAAGTACCTGTTGTTGGAGTTGACGGGCACGAGCTCTAGTTAACGGTCCTTACATTTGAGGAGGTACACCTCAACGGAAGGAAGTACACATGGTCAAACGAACAAGCAAACCCAACAATGACCATAGACAGATTTTTTGCCAGCGATGAATGGGGCACCTCCTTCCCTCTTGCGCAGCTCCAGGGCTTGCTATCAGACGTATCTACCATTGCCCGCTGCTCCTCCGGGGTACTTCAGACCAACCAAAAGTGAGGTCTTTCAAAGTCGAAGCATACTGACTGTGGGTCGACTGTTTCCCGGAGATAGTAAATGATGTCTGCACACGTCCGGTTTGCTGCACAGACCAAATAAAGCGTTTTCACATCAAAATGTCCAGAACAGCAAAGGCCTTGAAACGCTGGCGGCGGTCATTCATAAGCAAAATCAAGCTTCATATCCTGATTGCAACGGAGATGTCTCTTCTTTTTCATTGATCAAGTAAAGGTGTTAGCGCTGGAACAACAAGTGGGATTTTCTCTGGAAATATAAGTTGAATTCGTAGATATTTTGGAAAGAGAAAAAAAGCTACAAAGGGTACTCTCTGAGGAGCATGCTCTTTTTCTCAACACTCATACAGGTTCTGGCCTATATTTTGGTACAGTACTCTGAAACATATGCATGGCTGAGTTCTTCCTAACCTCATAAAAGAGTAATATATGTTGCACCGGGCAAAACAAAAACTTTAGTACTGTAAACATATTGGAAGCTAGCATTGCAGACACTAATGCATTCTTTTAATTGCTGAAGCTGAATGCATATGTCAAGTGTAACTGAAACCACATGTTGTCGCAAAAAATATAACAACTACAATGTTGATTTTTCATGTATGCACCCGTGTTGGTAATCGTAAAAAATAAATTAGACCAAACTTGTTAGAAACGCAACTAAATTATAAGAGATTGATGATCACACAATTTCATCAAACAATAAAAAAAATGTGTGAGAGTTTCAGGAAAGTGCCTAATACTTTATCAACCTACACTACACAAATATAAATAATTTTCTTTCATATACACGAATTTTGGAATCTAAATCCCCTTGAAGTATGTCAAATTAAGAGGAGCCTCAAACGGATGACTAGGTGGATACCAACAGGAGAAATAGTGCCTTTTAGCAGGAGTTTTGGATGATGAAGTCTATGATTACCTTATAAGTGATGCTACGGCAAAAACAAAAATGATACTAGCCAGCCTTTTATTTTTACCATGTTCAACCTATTATGTGTTGAAGTGAATTGAAACATAGGAGAAAAAACAAAAGCACTAAAGGGGTAATTTTGCTACTAGAGAAAAAGTAGCAATTTTGTATTTTGTATGCTACGTTTGCTGCCATGAGGTCAGAAATCACCATTGCAGCACTAAAACACTCTAATTTTGTTTAATGTGCCCAAAATAGACAACAGACAATTATGTTACCTAGAAAAGTTCAGACATGTGGTGTGCAGAAGGATACAAAGGAGTAACTGGGAGGCGGCGTTTTGGGTAGATGCACCTATTATGTAAAATGTTTTTAATGTTTTTTCAAAATGTCAAAAAATTCTAGAAAAAAAATTCGGATACACATTAGAACATTTTGTGTTAGCACAAAAAATGTCGTGGAGAAAAAACATTTTTTATGGCCCGTGTAAAAAAAACAAAAAATGTCTCGTATAAAATCATTTTGGAGCGTCCGCATTTGACTTTTTTGCACAGGCCACAAAAAATATTTTTTCTTCACATAACATTTTATGCTAACATAAAATGTCTTTAAGTATGTCCGAAATTTTTATTTTGAATTTTTTGACATTTTCAAATTTGTTTTTTGGGCGGTGGGTGCATCTGCACATGCTACCCGTTATGGATTTCCGGGAGTAACTGCTCAAAGTCTTACCGCGAATGGAGAAGAAGATAGCCATGGCACTGCTGAGCCCATGCCCCTCCTCCAGTTGGCAACTCCCCCCAGCCGTTCTGCCAACGGCGGCACAACGCAGCCGACAAAGCACTTCTCGCACAGGCTCCCCTCCATGCTTTCAATGGATATTTGATATACCATGTACAGCAAGATATATCGAAGTCAACATATTCTTAGAGATCGCCATAGGTACTAATTGAAACACAAAACTGAAGATTAGAGTTTTATATCAACTCAGAAACAACACACAAGGAGCTGTCAGGTATCTATCAAATTTTGTATGCACATTCAACTGCATGGAGAACCTTATCAAACAGTTGCAAACAAAGAAAATCTCAGAACTATCTATTCAAATCCAAGCTCATCTTCCTAGGTTAGATGTAATCCATGCTTAAACACATCGAAGCCTCGGTCATCTCTATAATTATTTTCGTTGCGACCACATGGCTACTAACATCGAAAGCATGAATCTCTCCTCTTGATGTCACCACATACAATAGGCCATCCTTATGCATGCAGTCCTCAAAATGGATGTGTTGGGACAGCCAGGTCCAAGTATCATCCCCTACCCTTGCAAATGAGAGCTGAGAATATGGATTGTGGATGAGCACTAGAATATACTCCCTCCATTCCAAAACACTTGACCTTGACTTATCTAAATATGGATGTATTTAGTCATGTTTTACTATGTAGATACATCCATATTTGGACAAATCCACATCAAGTATTTTGAAACGGAGGGAGTAGATTCCTGTAGATGTATCAGGAAAGAGGAAACACAAAAGCTTTGTGGTGGAGCTTGTCACCCAACTCGCCAAGAGCAAAGATTGATAGCGGGTTATGAATGTCTCCTGCAAATTCATACTTGTGGACATCACCAGAGTCGCTATAGAAGGCGTCACCTGCTCTATGGTGATCACTGATGGGAGATCAATCTGTTCACCAGTGATCAGATTGACGAGCTGCATCTCAGATCGCTCATCAACAGTAACCAGCAAACCTTGCGAGGACCCAATCAGAAACTTACTGCAGATAGGTGCTCTGGTAGAGTTAACTTGTAAGCCCTCTTCTCCATGAGGCTGTAGAGGCATGCAACACTTTCAATAGCAGATTCAGAAGTGCGGAGCAGGCACGGCGTCTGTCATTGTTTATACTTCCCAGAATCGCACATGCTGGTGTAGGGTAAGCGCCAGGAAAGGCAGAGAGAGACTCAGAGACAGCACATACGAGGTCAGGGATCTGAAAGGTGGCAAAGGTGCGATCAAGATGTCCTGTGGCAGCTCGGGTAATGTGCCCACTGTAGCATCAGTCAGTTGTGGATGAACATACTCATGTTTGTGGGATTCCTTCAGTAAATCCAAATTTCTTCTGGACACAGTACACGCCCTGGAACGCATTGAGGCACTCTCACTTCAAGTTTGAACTTGGATGGTTGCATCATAAGGGCTTCGCCAACATATTTTAAAAAGTTTGGAGTAGACCGGTGGCTGGTCGAACTCCCATCCAAAGGTGGAACGATAGATTCTGCACTTTGCGACAATTCAGAGGATGGGTGTTACACACCAGGGGCATGTATCGAAAAGAAAAATAACTGCAGTCATCGATTATAGATGAACTCGACAAAACTGGGGAAACACATTCATTGTCTGATCAGAAGATTGGGCTTAAGAGCCAATCGAATGAACAGGCTGCACATCTGAGATCCCATGCCATCGTCCTCACCCTCACGGTGCGGGGCACCATCGTCGTTCCCATCCTCATGGCCTCCATTGTTGGCATTGTTCGCCAACCCAAGCAGGCCGTAGTGCGTGTCAGCGGGGGCACTTAACCACCCCATCGAGCAGCTCTGAGATCGCCTTACTAGCAGCCTCCGCCTCGTGTTTCAGCACATGACGATGAGCTCATCAGGTGCAGCGCGCCAAAGCCGCTCCCCTCACCACCATCATAGGGGGCTCGACTCTTTTCTGAAGCCGGCCGCGGCAGCACACTGACTCTTACGTGGTCTTGGATGTGGGGGCGGGGTTGGGTGGGAGCGTAATGGTATCGCGGGAGAACTTGAGGTAGGTGATGATGTTGAGTTCAAGAAATTTGAGTTGCAATAGTAGTACTTTTTGAGGGAGAGGCAAAAAGGGCTTTGTCTGAAGTAACAAATTGGATTGACTAAATAAACCCTCATGTCTGGTTCTGGTGGGCTCCGGCTATCAGATACAGTGCCACATCATCGAAATAGGGGGAAGCTGGTTTAGGACTGTACTGGACCCCTTTAGCAAGTAGTTTAAGGACTGCCAGGTAGTTTAAGGACTGTGGATGCATTTCACTCTTTGTCCAAATAGTTCTCTCACTGCTGCCATTATAGTAGTAAACTAGTAATACAAAAATGTGCTTGAGTAGCTTGATATCTTTCCCCTGCAGTAATGTCAGATATTTGTGGTAACACTGTGACCTAGTGCACACATGACTTCTACACTTCTACTTGTTTGAAAGTTTGAATGAAGGGCTTCCAGTAATACAATAATGTACAAATTAAGCTAAAGTATCATCCTTCTGGAAGGATAATTTATAATGTGATAACTCTACAGGAACTAATGCTACATACCTTTTCCTTTTATCTTTACAGAACTGGTTCCAGGGATGGCAAAAGAATATCTGTATCACATGAACTGAACTTTCACCAATAATCCTTGCATGAACACTCATATTGTTTGAAGTGATGAAACCTATTATTGTCTCTCACGATTATCTCCCTACCGACAATACCAGATATAAACTTGAAAGCTCGGTGACAATCCACACATATTCTCAAGTTCTTTGTGATCCTTATAGGTACACCAGGTGGTATGTGAATGAGTCCAAAGGCCAGAGCAAGCTTTTCGCTATGTTGAAACACCTCCGATTCTTTCTCTTCTTCTTCAAGATCATAAAGTGAATACTGTGTGTCTGGCATGTACCCAGAAGCTTGCATTTGTTTTTTGAGCTTGGCTAGTAATGCCTGGATCTCATTATTCATCTCATGTTTTGTGTCCTTGGCATGGAAAACATGCACAACATTTTTCCAAGTGATCCAGCTACACCCTGGGTCTTTCTTGATTCCGACATCTTTCATCTCCTTCCTTACAACAGTAGCTTCTGCCCACCTGGACAAGTTCAGAAGATACATTATATCAATAGCATGGATTGTGTGCTAGTACATTGATTCCGATTGTAAGGCTAAATTAAATTCCAAAGAACGGCATAATCTAGATCTGGCAGATATCTCATCAGATGTCTAAAAGGATATGCAAATATTGTTTTCTTATTTCTGCAACATAGTGCTTCGGTTAACATGTGAAAGTTGCAGATGTATGTGAGGGCAATGAGCTTAAGCTCACTTTCAGGAAATGTGTTAAATGATAGATTTTGTGGGCGTGTGGCTTGAGTTGGTTCAAACTGTGAGAATGTAACCATATCTGATGCCGGAGATAAAATTTTCAGCTGTACCACTCCTCTAAGACTTATAAGTAAAATCATTTGATAGAATGGTTGATTGCAGTGATTTTATCACTGCTCATTCTCCTGATGTTAGGCAGCTGGATATACTATAAGGCCCAGTTAAAAAAAAGTCGTAGGCTTGTTAATAAGGGATTCTGCAGTAAAACTACATTTATTCTTTGTTTGTATGGTTGCTAAGCTTACGTGGATTTCCATTGCAAAAATGGTCTGATATTACTGAGGAAATTACCTTAAACAGGATTGACTTAAGAGTTTGTCATGAAGGAAAAACTACACGTAGATGGAGGGAGTATGTCATGAAGGAAAAACTACATGTATCTTGTATTGATCTGACTAGACATGTGATCTGCACCCTTGTATTTCTTGGTTTCATCCATGAAAGGAGCCGGGTGATTTACCTCTGTTTTTCGTATACAAAAGAGATCTGGTATATTGATTGTTTTATTTTACCTTGATATGTGAGCAAGCATGGATAATTAGAACAAGAAAGCTTGCCAAGAGATTACAGCAGATAGTTTTATGTTCCAGAGTTAATGCCGTGAAGACTACGTGATTCAGTGACGAGTTACTGCCTATATATGTGGGGTTGTTATTTTGAGATGAATTCTTTTACATGTTGATATATGGCAGTAATTGTCACAGCACCCATATCACCCTGAACACCAAATTCAGTATGAGTAAGGTAGTTGTTTTTACCTGCCAGCTGATGCGAGCATGTTCGAGAGCAGCACGTGATTGCCAGAGTCCTTGGGGTCAAGTTCAAACAACTTCTCAGCTGCAATCCTTCCCAGCTCTGTCTTCCCATGCATCTTGCATGCCCCAAGTAGTGCCCCCCAGAGGGAAATGGAAGGCCTCATTGGCATCCTCTGTATAATCTCATAAGCTCGGTCTTCCATTCCTGCACGTCCAAGCAAGTCAACCACACAAGCATAGTGCTCAGTCCGTGGTTCTATCCCAAACCTCTCCCTCATTGTCTCAAACAACTCATAGCCTTCCTTGGTGAAACCTCCTCTACTGCAGGCTGTGATAACATTTACAAGTGTGATGTAATTAGGTGCTGTTTCTCCACTCGCAATCATATCACTGAACACCGCAAGTGCATTCGTAGCATCACCAATGTGAGCATACCCTCCAATCATCGCATTCCATGTGACAAGATTCCGCTGTGGCATATCCAAAAAAACATGTTCCGCGTCTTGAACACCCCCGCATTTCCCGTACATGTCAACCAATGCACTTGCAACAAAAATGTTTGCATCGATGCAAGAGCGTACAGCAACTGCATGCAGAGCACGCCCAAGGTCAAGGCCTAGCAGGCCAGCGCATGTAGTGAGCACGCTGGAGACCATGAAGTCAGTCGGCTCTTCCCCAGCACTTCTCGCACCCAGGTACACTGCAAAAGCATCCTCCTCTGCCCCATTATGTGCATACGCAACAACCATGGAACACCATGACACACTATTCCTGACTGTCATCGCATCAAACACCATCCTTGCCTTCTCCGCGCATCGGCACTTCCCATAGAAATCAACCATCGCATTCGACACTGAGACATCCATGCCAAACCCGCACTTCACCACGAACCCATGGAATTGGTCCCCAAGCAACAGGAGAGTCGCCCCAGCACATGCGTTGAAGAAGGCACAGACCGAGACGACATTCGGCATCCCACCAGCCTCCCGTAGGCCAAAGTAAGCTTGGACCGTCTCAAATGGCCGTCCGTCGAGCACAGCGTTGGTCATCACCGCATTCCACGCCACCACGTTTCTGTTAGGCATTTCCTCGAACAGGCGGCGAGCCAGTCCGAGGCGGCCGGTCTTGAAGTACATGTCCAGCGCGGCACATGAGACAAAGGGGTCGATGGGGAGGTAGCCGAACCTAAGGGCGAGCGCGTGTATCTGTGGGCCGACGTCGGAGCGAGGAGGCGCGGAGGCAGCGGCCTTGAAGGCGGAGGGGAAGGTGAAATCGTTGGGGCGGAGGCCGAGGCGGAGCATGGAGGCGAAGGCGGAAAGTGCGGGGAGCGGGCGCGCGTGCTGCGCGGCGCCGGAGATGAAGGCGGTAAAGGAAACGACCGTGGGGCTGGGGTCGGAGGCGAGCGCGGAGGCGGCGGCCGCGGGGAGATCGAGCTTGGAGTAGAGGTTGACAAGGTGCGCACAGATGAAGGGTGGAAGGTCCGGCGACAGCAGCCTGACGGCGCGCGCGTGCGCGGCGCGGCCGAGGCGCGGGGAGCGCGACGCGATCGCGGCCTCGACCGCAGCTGCAAGGAGCTGCTGGTCGGCCGCCATGGCCGCGGCTGCCGGGCGCATTTGGTGATCGGGCTTGTCTGTTAGGTTTGCGGTTTTCTGCGCGCGCGTTCTCCGAAGTAGGGCGTGTTCGAAACTTCGGCTCCAACACTATCGTTTCCTTTTCTTTTCTGAAACTAGTTGGAACGTACGTGCAACACACGCATTCACAATTAATGAGACGTAATTTACATGTAGTAAAATTGAAAAGGCAAAGGTCTCCTGAACTACATGTATCTCATTTTTTCGAAAATACAAAATTATCATTTTGAGTTTCCACAAATTGAAAAAAATTCACAGTTGTAGATAGTGTCGAGGTCTACAACCGTGTAGAATTTGAACTCAAAATACATTTTATTGCGGGCTATACCAAAAAGACAAATCAGGCAAAATTTCATGCAAAAGAAGAAATCTGGAGCACCACCAGACTCTAAGAAACCACATGTGTTCATCAACTATAAACTTCCCTAACCAGGGAGAACTTCTCAAGGAAAATTATTATTCAGATATACAAATAGATATTCTAAGCAAGTATTGATAAAAACTACGAATAGCAAGTCTTTTTTTTTTTTGAAGGACTACGAATAGCAAGTTTATGCAGGTCTTCTTAAGAAGAATAAATAGCAATACTTAGTTGTGGACAGACTGAATGACATGCATCAATGAACAGGTTCTGGGATGGGCGCCGCAGATGTGTTTGAGCTGATGAATGTGTGGGCTACGCGAGCTGACTGAGTGCCTGTTGCATGTCGGCGCGACCGGCATAGGCATCTCGCGTGGGAACGCCTTGACGAGCGAGACGTATCATGTTGAGCTGCTCCGCGAAGCGGACACGGACAATGTACAACACGGATCGATACGATGGATTCCGTCGTGCCGACGAGGGATTCGCGGTAGTCTTCCGGTAGTTCCAGAGAGGGCCTCGGTGCGCTCTCAGCCGGCCTCGCTCGGCGCCTCACGGACAACAACCTTGTCTTTTTGCCCCTATCCATCTACACCGCGCTCGGGCTCGTCGCCACCAGCGCCACGGTGAAGGAGATTCTCGGCGTACCGGTGTGCAATCCCGCGGAGAGCTCGACGCCTCGACAAGTTCGTCGCCCCACGCGGCAGGGGAAGCGCTGCGACCGCTCTGGCGGCCCCTAGCGTCGCGTTCTCGTGCGGCGTCTGGAGCCTGGCCGGGTTCCGCGTTTTGCTTTGGTGCCGATCGGAACGGTTCCGATCAGGACACCTGAATACGATCAGAGTTGCTACCATCATCGCTTGCGTTTAAGCCGGCCACGATTAGATTTTCGGACAATCCAGATCGTTGATCGAAAATTTAAAGGACAAGATGGAAAGTGTTTGCTGCTCGACATCGGGACAATATGTATCGTTGATTGAAAATTAAACAGACAAGATTTAAAGTATCCCAACATGTTTGCTCTTTTAATAGTAGTATAGAAAAAAGACACTACGGTTTCCTTTGTTTCATTTTTATAAGCTTGTTTTCCCCTTTGTAAATTTTCTTGGCCTGGTGTATCACAGATTCACAGTGCATCAGCACAACTTTGTCATTTGTATTATTCGATGTCATTATTATCTTAGTCAAAACTAAGATAACTATTCGCAAATAAAAACTAAGATAACCCAATTCACAAACTAAGATAGACACAAACAAAACAAATACGCAATAGAATCATAGTAAACGACTTTAATCATCACCCTCTGTCCTAACAACTTTGGTGAGTCCCGTAAAAAAACAACAACTTTGGTGAGCTTTGTTTTCCCGTTTTCACCGTCGTATTCACTTTTTGGTCGTTGGAGTCTTCACCTTGCGTCACTAGCCACTTCAACAAAATAGAGAGAACAACATGTAAAGCATCACAAACTCTTGTGCTCAAATTCTAGCCTCATCTTCTGAAGCACATTGTTTGTATATGTATGTTTTTATTTATTTTTGGAGTGGCCCAATTGCAAGGTATTTTTTTAGGGTGACGGCGGAACAAAGAAGCTCATTCTTCACCACGAGGGGATGAGTTTTATTGTTTGTTGTGTCATTCTCAGTTGGAAAAAATGCCACCATAGTCCTTACCAACTTTTCGGCTGCGTGGGGAGTACCATCCTCATCTACAACACCATCTCCATCTTCGACGTCCCCCATATGCTGTCGGCGGTGCTAACGGCCTCCCGGGTCGCTCGCGCGGGCGACTCTGGGGGCGACCGAAACCCTAGGAAAAAGCCGGCGGCTGCAGGCCTCCCTGGCCGCTGCTGCCACCGCCGGGCGCCCCCCCCCCCCCCCCCCCCGTCCGTCGAAGGGCGGCGGGTCTTGGTGGGCGCCCCCTGATTGCATCTCTCCGCGCGGAGGGAGGCGGTCAAGCGGTGGCGTACTCGGCGAGCTGGCAAGCGGGGCGGCGGCGCTGTGAGACGGAGGAAGTTCGGGATGGCGTGCTCGCGGTGCCTCGGCGCCTGGAGGCGGGCGCGGGCGGCCACGGCGGCGGCGGGCCGAATCTGGCCCGATTTGGGTCCAGGGTCGAGCTGCGGTTGAGGTTTGCCCTTGCGTCGTGCTGGCGGGCGGAGGTACCCGTCCTCGTGGCTCGCTGGAGCTGGGGCGCGATGGCTGGTCTTGGACTGGTCCGCGGCGTCGCTTTACCAATTTTCCGACTTCGCAGCGTCGGCAGGGTTGTGCGGTCCGAATAATGGAGTCTTCGTTCCGGAGACTCGATCGTGGTCCTTGGTTCCGACTCGCGCCAAGACGAAGATCTGCCAGACGCCCGTCCTCCTTGATCTGGCTACCGTGGCGTGTTCCGGAAGGCTCCGCCGGCGAACTCCACTGGGCGATTCATGCCTGGAGATTGCTGGATCGGGTGGGATTCGGTCGTGCGCACCCATGTTTTACTCTGGCCGTTTGGTTTCAGAGGGAGCACTTCGAAACTCTGCTGGCTGTTAATATCATGGGACATGTCTCGTTCCATGGTGCTGGCGGAGAAGGTCATGTCAGTCGAGATCTGAGGCTAGCAATGGTGTTCGAATCTTTCTCGCGATGAAGAATTGGCTTGGTGTTTCATGACTTGGAGCAGCGGCATGTAAGTGGGGGCGACAACATACGTGAAGTCCAAAGTCCTACCTTTCAGGGTGAAAATCCAAGGTCTGGCCTTAATTGGTTGTGCCTGACAGTGGTCTTGCTGAATACATTGTTTTGAGTGCGAGGACTATCTTCAGGGTGAAAGCCCAAGGTCTGGCCTTAATTGGTTGGGTCTGGCACTGTTCTTCTTGAAGACGTTGCTTTTGAAGAATTGGGCATCAGGTGTTGTTTTGGTGGTGGTTGTGCGGCTGCTTGAATGACTGTAACTCTGTAGCGGGACTTTTCTTTTTATTTCTTCTTCTTATTGTCTTTCGGCTGTGTGCATCCGTAGTAACTTTGGTTATTGCGTTGTTGCAGAGACTGGGTGTAATTTGTATCTCCGCGATATTAATATACACTCTTTATCTAAAAATATGCCGTCGGTGTGGATCAAACCTTGTAATTGCTTTCCCATGTTATCTCCTTATAGTTGATCACGGAGGGAGTAGCTTCTTGGGTCAAGCGATATATTAATGGGGAAAATAAACTTTGGAAAACAATGATAGATGCTAAATACAAAACTGCCAAACCAAACATATTTTGTAGTCCGATCTTGAACTCTTCCAGATTTTGGAAAGGTTTTATGTGGGCTGCAAGAGCCATCAGGTTTGGCTATAGATGGTCTGTACGGTAATGGAACCAAGATAAAATTCTAGGAAGACACTTGGTTCGACACTTCCCCGCTGTCGGTTCAATTCTGGGACCTGTACACAATCTGCAATGAAACGCTTGCAAGTTGCAACGATTCAGCAGGTCCTAGATGGGAGCATCCTCAAACTCACTTTTAGGAAGAATTTCACACCCGGCCTAATGCAGCAATGGTACGAGCTGGAGCAGCTTGCTGTCAGTGTCACCTTTACAAATGATTGTGACTCTAATCTGGTCTTATACCGCTAATGGAGTATACTCACTCAAGTGTATACGTCTGTAGTCTGGTCACTGGTTATACCTCCGAGAGTTCAGATTTTCCTTTGGCTCTTGTCAAATAATAAGCTAATGACAAGAGACAACTTTATGAAAAGAAACATGCAAAAGCCTATAGAGTGCATCTTCTGCAGCGAGCCAGAGACAATCTCTCATTTATTTTTCGGTTGTATAGTTTCGGCAAACGTTTGGGAGAGAGTTTCTGAGTTATTTGACTTGAGTCTCGGTTCTGATTACATTTTTATAGCCAGGTTTTGGATTTCAAATAAAAGGCGTTCAGCTCTCAATGCAATATGTGTTGTGGTACTTTGGAGTATTTGGAAGCATCGTAATGCCTTGATATTGATAACATTTCCTGGTTATGTATGAAACAGATCTGGTGGCTAATACTCAGGACAATCAAGAAATGGAGACTGCTTTTGATCAAGCAGTCCATGCTGGAGATGGTGGACAAGTTCTCCCTCATAGTGATGAAACTCTTTAAAGGAAAATGCAGCCCCGCCGTTGGCCGTGGGGGTGATTCAAGAGCTGACGTCTCTGTCACTGTCCAAGTACCCCAAGTCCTTCGCTCCTGCAACACCTCCATGCTTCAGCCAATCGATGGCTCCCCCGACACCTCCCCTCTGGGAGAGCTGCTGGGGAAAGCCGTTGCTGCCATCCGAGCTGCTGCCGCCACAGGAAACGAAGGCAAAGATGGTGGAGATTGTTGCTCAGTTCCGAGCCTCGCATTGATTTCTGCTTGCGCTCCCTGTTAGAAACTGCGGTTATCGTCTGATCCTTTCGTACCAGGTCGACTCGCTTTACCGTTCCTTCTGAAACTCTTAGGGTTTTTTTCCCCTTCTGCCATTTCGAGATTGTAGCTGTTTCTGGAACGGTAAAACTCTGGTTTAATGAGAAATGGAACCGGGGCTCCCTTTGAGGGCCCTAACGCTCTAAATTTTTTTTGGCACGCAGTACTATCTGTAGAGGCAGAGATGAGAGGGGTCGTGTGGTGGCATGAACACTCACAAGTCGAAATAACATGCTTAGGCATTCACTGTTTCAGCACTACAGAAACAAACGCACTTTCATGCATGAGCACAACAGGTTCCCAACATCCCACACACACACAAAAGATACAGTACGATTCTAGCTAGACACATGCATGCACAGCTGTGCTGCTGCTCGAGGAGATGACACGCGTGCCAGCCTACAGCGACAGAGATCGAACAAACACAGGGGCATGCTTGCAGCTGCAGCCCGACGCGTCGTCCTCGTCGGCGGCGGCGGCCTCGGCGGGGAGTACAACGCTCTCCTCGCCGCCAAGCGGCCGCAACAGCCGGTGCCACCACCGCGAGAGCCCGCCGGGGGCGTAGCGCGGTGGGAGGAGGAGCGCGGCGTGGACAAGGGCGGCGAGCGCGAGCGGGAAGAGCGCGCGCAGGAGCAGCGATCCCGTGGCCCCCAAGCCCGTCAGCGGGCATGTCAGTGCGACCCGGAAGCCCCGCCGGACGCGGACGCTGAGGTACACGCCCACGCGCGCGTCCGCCGTCATGACGAGGCCCGCCTCCAGGTCCATCTCCTCCCGCCACCGCTGCCCCCTCGACAACAACGAACCCATGGCGCACTGAGCTAGAGCGCGCAGGAGTGATCTTCTCGCTCTTGGTCTTTGGGAAACTATCTACGGAAGTGGAGTGAGGAGCATGGTTTGTAAGGCGGTAAGGCGAGGCAAGGCGTTGGGGGGCGCCTCACCGCCTAAGCGCTAAAGCATAGGGCAAGGCGACGCCTTAGATAGTTTAGAGCGGGAGAATATAGTAGGCATACACACCTTGCAGTTCCTTGTTGTTGAGTCGACATAGTATCCATCCCTGATCCCTCCCATCCTATTTGCACTTGCTCTTCTCCCCAACAATAATCTGTAATTCTGTATGCACACGAACAAATATGTTACAAGTTTATAACTTAATAATGTATCACATATTCACATACTAATCCAAAAATAATGAAAAAACAGAGAAATAAAAATGAGGCAGTGAGCAATAAGAACCTAAGTCCACATAAGAGACATATCACATATTACATAACTAATTGAGTTAACCAAATGACATAAGTCCACACAAGAATGACATAAAAAAGGTTCCATAATAGATAATTAGATAAAACCAGCAATAGGAACAAGGCTGGTCAACTCTCATTTCTCTCAACTCTCAGTCAATAGCCATCATCTTCACCAAATCACCATCTTTGTCAACACTAGTTGCATCTTCATCATCATTGCTCACATCATCAACAAACTCATTGCCCCAATCAAAATCCTCAATGACCAAAGGGTCAAAGGATGTATCGCCTTCCTTCTCACGCCTCTTTTGAAACCTATGCATCATCTTCCGGTTATATGAAACAAAGACAAGATCATTCAGCCTTTTCCACTGCAGCTTGTTCCTTTTCTTAGTGTGGATCTACAAAGTACAAACAGGAAAAACATTGAGTAAATGGCTTGCTGGAAGTACCATGGAATAGCACAAAGTGTTCAGTTTTACTCACAGATTCAAATTCACTCCAATCCTTGCTGGATCACTTGACCGTACTGGCTTCCTTGATGGATCTATCACTGGATCGTAAGTGGGCTCATCCCCATCAGCCATTGTGCCACACTTGCTGGCCTACAGCAAGCAGCCAACCATAAGAGAGACAGTCAGAAAAGCTACATAACAAAGAAAGGCAGCAGGGGGTGGGGGAAAGAGGGAGGAGAGCCATACCTTGCTAGTTGCTGCTGTGCTGGAGTGGAGGAGAGGAACAAGCTCCTCGAGATGGGGGGGAGATGAGCTGCCGGAGAGGAGGAGGAGGAGGAGGAGGAGAGGAGGGGGAGAAGCTGCCGGAGAGGAGGAGGAGAGGAGGGGGAGAAGCTGCTAGATTGGATCTGGAAGTTTAGTTTCTCTTTCTTCCCCTCCTCATATATGTTCCCACGAGTCAGTTTTCTAGCCCCTGTGTTCCCGCGCGAGGCAGATCTTTCCCGCCAGAACTCTGTGGCCCTTCCTGAGGCGTCTCTTCTTTGCTAAGGCGAGATGCAGGACGCCTAAGTGGATGATTTGGACGCCCTGGACTCTAAGGCGGACGCCTTACGAGGCCACATAAGGCGAGGTCGACGCCTTGCCTCCTGGGAGCGCTCTGACGCCTAAGCGTCGCCTAAGCGACGCCTAAAAAAGCATGGTGAGGAGCACGAGGAGGGTCGATCTGGTTTTTGTATTAGCCGGAGCCCGGCTGTAGCCTGTAGGGCACGATGCATGGCCGGTGGCGCGAGCTGCTAGGACTGGCCACGCGGCGAGAATATGTGCAGTGTAGGACACTAGGACGCAGCCACGCAGGCTAGCAGCTAGCGTAGGACGGTGGGGGCAGTAGGCTTGTAGGCGAGCTGACATGACAAGAGCTTCTCTGCGGTAAAATACATATTTTACATGCGCACACGTGTCTTCGTCCCTCTGAAATTACCCGGCCAGCAGGGCGTGTTCGTGTGTGTATGTGTGAAAATGGGTGATCTTAGTCTTTACTCTTGACCAGACCAGTGATTGATAGGAGTAGGCTGAACAACGTGGATTTTTTGACAAATATAACCCCAACCTAATCATATTGTTAAAATAACCCCATTTGCTAAAAATGACCCTGACAGGAGGAGGACAAGGTGACACATGTCCTATCGCCAATTCAGCTGGTGAACACAAACGGAGGGAAGTCCCCTAACGCCAACTCAGTTGGGAAGGTAGTCATATTGGATGCCAATAGAAACAGCACAGAGTGAATTCCTGCCTAATGAGTTGGCGTTAAGTGTCTTCCCGCCTGCTGTTTTGGCGGAAAGTGGCCTTCCGCCAACCGAATCGGTGGCAGGACACGTGTCACCTTCTCCTCCTCCCGCCAGGGTCATTTTTGACAAATATGTTTAGAGGGGGCTATTTTTTACAATGTGAGTGGGCAGGGGGTTATATTTGAACAAAAATCAACAATGTGCTCGGTCTTGTCATGCATGGTGTCGTGTTGCCCGTGCAAACCAGGGTCACACGGATACGCAAAGCGTGTGCCACAATCCCCGCAACATAAGAAGAGCAAGAGCGAGGAGACATACAAGATCCATACTACACACGGCGGCAAGGTACACCAGCGGTTATCGCTCGGCTTTGGCATCTAACCCCAGCCAAGTCCATCGTAAACTCCTTCATTAGCGACATCTTTAAGAGACTTGCCGGGTGCCGGTCAAGCTCAGCAACGGCAATGCACGGGCTTACCCCTAGTGATGCCCTCACCCCGAGAGAAAGAGCGTCATCTGTGACGCACGCGCCCTCCCCTGGAAGAGAAGCGTGAGCCCGTGGACACACTAGTGCAGAAACTTAAATTAGAGCCGGCTCCAGAGAGTCACCTCAGCCGGTTAAACCATCTGTCTCTACGCGGGGGTCTCTAATGTACGCTCCATTAGAGCCCGTTCCCTGGGACCGGCTGTAATGAGCTCGGCCCTCAGACGACCGGGAGTATCAACCATCTCTAATATAGAGACGGCCAATAGAAACACCCGTCGGTGATCTTCACTAATCAGAGACTCACTAATCAGAGACGTACATAATGGCTGGCCGTCGCATGGAACCCATGGGGTCCGACATAGCCCCCCGGCCGTAATATTCGTTGTCTCCGGGGATATTTCCGGGAGGTCCAACTTGGTGAAGCAAAACATAATAATTAACAGATCATCACCATCAGGGAATCAGTCCCTTGTTCCATTCATAGAAAACAATTCACATAAAGAAAGTTCAACCCAAGGTAGCTACAACAAAATATTTAATATTTCGATTTCACCAAACCCACATGCATATAACTAAACAAGTACTACTACTAGATGATCTGCATATCAATAATGACTTCAAAGCTGAGGTCATTGGCTTTTCTAAGAATGATCAGCACAGGTTGATCAACCTTAAATTTCTTGCCTTCGAGGAAATTCTTCCATGCCGGCTTGCCAAAGACAATGCGGTCGTCAGTTTTCGTGGTGTACGTTATGGTGGTGACAACCCCTGCTGTTCCAAGTCGTAGTCCCGCAATTCCTTTAGTCGGTAGGCCAGCCTCTTCTACTATCGTCTTAGGTAGTTTCTGCGCATGTAAAGAGACAACATAACTATGTAGACATATGTACATATGTGCATTGAAGAGGTAAAGAGGCATGATAGTGTTCGTTACCATATCATGTTGGTTCAGATTTGTGCTCGTCAAACGAGTGACAAAAGGAACCCCAACATAGTTAGCTCTTTGGGGTAGAAGCGGAACGAGGCGGTACTTCTCATGGTTCTTGAGATGGACTCTTTGGGCAACTATGTAACTATCCTCTTCTTCACTCTTTGAATCCTCATCAGAATTACTGTCAGAAGAATTCTCGTCAGTGTCCTCTCGTTTTTGCCAAAGTCCATAATGAAAACAGAGATCTTTGGGTTTGGTCCGGTCATGCTAAAACTAGCATGTCTCCTACCCTGAGATTGTTCAGCTTGATCAACTGTTCCCATCCTTTGCCGTACAACAGCGAGTCTTGCTATGTTTGTTTTTCACATGAATTTTGTATGTGCCCCGAAGAGAACAAAAAACCAAACTTTTGCGTACTAACTCGAAGTCTTGCCTGGCATAGCATGGTACAATCTGTGCAGCAGCAAAAGCAAAACATAAATTAGGTATATTCTGATATGAACACAAAGACAGTACAAATATTTGATGTGAAACAAGACTTTCTTTCTTACCACTGACTTTCGGTGGCACTCTTGCAGATAAACACTGAAGGATCCAGTGTAGTTCATGCATGTATCCTACTCATTAATTAGCTAAAATAAACAGGAATCACAACATGTGCATACAAATTCTAAAATGCATATTACTGCATATTCAAACAACATTGTACATATTCAAATAACAAATTTGGTTACTAGTTAGAACAAGCTGATGTTCACCCCGAGTGGCCAGAATTTAACATTTCAGATAACAAAACTAAACATAATCAAAACAGATCCTTGGCGGCTACTCGTCGTAGTTCCTGTAGCTAGTACTCTTCACGCCAGCTGGTTGTCGTCCAGAGCAGCGCCGCCGGTCTCCACACCTTGCTCGGCTTGAAGCATTGTCTTGTCAGCCCGAGTGACGAGGACATCAGCTCGAGCGGCCGCGGCATCTGCCCGATTGATGGCTACGTGTTGGTGAACCCCAAGAGGAAGGTTATGATGTAGACAGCAGAAGTTTTCCCTTGAATAATCTACCCAAGGTTATCAATCCAGTAGGACTTGACGATCTATCGGAAGGTTGTTGATGTTGACTCCCCCTGGCGCTAGGGAGCTTGCACCAACGTGGAATCTGCACAGACACAAACCAGAACTTTGCCCAACACGAAACAGAGAGGTTGTCAATCTCTCCGGTCTTGCAGAAACAAAGAGTTAAACGTATGGTGTGGAAAACAGCAGGAAAAACAGCAAGTAACAGGAAACAGATGATTGCAGCAGGTTGTGTAAACAGTATGAGGAAATTGGACCAGGGTCCACAGTTCACTAGTGGTGTCTCTCTCAGAACAGATAACTAGCATGTTGGGTAAACAAATTACAGCTGGGCAATTGACAAATAGAGAGGGCATAACAATGCAATACATGCCAAGATGTCTACTATGAAATCTAGTTGGGCATTACAACAAAGTACATAGACCGTTATTCCAACAGCATCTATGCCTAAATAATCCACCTTCAAGGCAGCATCCGCATCCTGTTCAGTATTAAGTTGCTAACAACAGATTATTGCATGAAGTAAAGTGTGTAATGTAATCAATACAAGTGCCCTTGGACACTGCACCAATGTTTTATCCCTAGTAGCAACAGCACATCTACCATCTTAGACCTTTCTGTCACTGATCCAGATATCTAGAGACTGAACCCACTATCGAGCATAAATACCCCCTCTTGGAGTCACAAGCATCTACTTGGCCAAAGCATCTACTAGCAACGGAGAGCATGCAAGATCAAGAGCACATAGATAAACAACTTGAATAAACATGGTATCAATATTCATCGGATCCCAGCAAACACAACATCTAGCATTACAATAAGATGATCTTGATCATGTTAGGCAGCTCACAAGATCTAAACATGGAGGCACAAGGTAGAGAGACAACCATCTAGCTACTGCTATGGACCCGTAGTCCAGGGGTGGACTACTCACGCATCACTCCGGAGGCAGGCATGGTGATGTAGAGCCCTCCGGTGATGATCTCCCCTCCGGCAGGGTGCCGGGAAGAGCTTCAGAACTCCTCCGATCTGAGATTGACGATGACGGCCGCGACGGAACTTTTCGTGGAATATGATCGACCGTAATAGGGTTTTCGCGTCGCGGAGAATATATAGGCGAAGAGGCGGCGTCGGTGGCCGAGGGGGGCCACCACGCCATAGGGGGCGCGGGCCCACCCTGGGCCGCGCCCTAGTGTGGCGTGGCCCCCTGGTGGGTCTGCTCCGACTCCCCTTTGGACTCCGTGATCTCCTCGTGATATTATTGACGATGTCTTTTGTTTCGTCCAATTCCGAGAATATTTCCTTAATAGATTTTCTGAAACCAAAAACAGCAGAAAACAGGGAACTGGCACTGTGGCATCTTGTTAATAGGTTAGTCCCAGAAAATGCATAAAAATGATATAAAGTGTAGCCAAAACATGTAGCAATTGATATAATAACAGCATGGAACATCAAAAATTATAGATACGTTTGAGACGTATCAAGCATCCCCAAGCTTAGTTCCTGCTCGTCCTCGAGTAGGTAAACGATAAAAACAGATAATTTTTGAAGTGACATGCTACCAACACAATCTTTGATCAAATAACAATGTAATGCACATGATCTGAATGAAGTGATCCAAGCCAATGGTCTATAGTTTGCAAGCAAGTAAATAAAGAGTAAACATAAGTGATCACACAAGTGCAAACTTTCATGAATAACACTATAAAACATTTAGAGATATAATAGTCTAACATAATAGTTAGTTCACAGCAGCAATAATTCTCAACATGAAAGTGTTTGTATCAACACAAAGGAAGATAATAGCTTCAGCTTTTGCTTCAACTTTCAACATGTATATCATATAGATAATGTCAATGCAAAGAATATGATCAACCAAACACAAAGTTATGTAAAAACTGTTATACTGGAGTTGACAATGATGTTTGCTTAAGTAGACAGAAAGAAGTGGGAAAACTGACTCAACATAAAAGTAAAAGAATGGCCCTTCGCAGAGGGAAGCAGGGATTAACATCATGTGCTAGAGCTGTAGTTCCCGAAGGCATATAGAGAGCATAAAATATTGTTTTGTAAGGTAATGGTGTATACAGGTGTCAACAAATCAGCAAATAGGCAATACTCTACTTCACTAGTTGATCAAACTTTACAAGAGCGGCTCCCATGAAGGACGTTATTTCTACCAGCGGGCAGATCATCCCTCTTCTCTTTTGTTTACACACTTGTGAACATTGCTTGACTGACGAATCAGGGGCAAAAAGATGTGAAGAGAATTGTTTGGTTAAAGTTGTAATTAATTGGGACTGGGCACCCCGTTGCCAGCTCTTTTTGCAAAATTATTGGATAAGCGGATGTATATGCCACTAGTCCAGGTGTGTAAAATTTGATCAACCAGGAAATAAAGACCACCTATCTACGTCCTTATGAGCTTTTCAAGTAGTGACACAAAAAGGAAATGTAACAGTTTTGAGTAGTTAGTAGATAGCACATGAAGAAATTTACTTGGAATGGTGAAAACACCACATAATAGGTAGGTATGGTGGACACAGGTGGCATGGATTTGGCTCAAGGTTTTGGATGTACAAGAAGCATTCCCTCTTAGTACAGAGTTTAGGCTAGCAAGTTATTATAAGCAAACATCATTATCAACTGGAATAGCAAGAGTGTACATAAAACACAAGGTTTGACGAACCATAGACTCCCACTGTCTTCCTTGTTAACACATAGCCTTCATCCAAAAATTATCTAGACTACTATGGACTTCCAATTATGCAACAGATTATTATAGCAGAAAATCCTTATAGTAGTTCTTCATTAATAGCCATTACTTACATGATGCACAAGCTTAAACATTAATTACTTGACAGCTCAAAACAATTGGCAAGCATCAAATTACTCAAGACAACGATCTAAAAAGATTCATGTAAGCATTTTATACCACTACCACATGCATAGCATTTTTCTGGTCCAACCAAACACCAATCAACTTATTTGACAACTCTCCAAACAGATATAAGTGAAGCAAGAGAGTACTTTCTTCAAAAGAAACTGAAAGCTCTAACAAGAGATACATGAAAAACTGAGAGCTAACAGCAATAACAGCAACTAGACAGGAATACTCAACAAGTATAAGTGAAGCACAAGAGTATTCTAATGAAAAAGTGGAGCGTGTCTCTCTCCCAAACATGAATACTAGGATCCAACAAGTATAGCACAGCAAACAAAACAAAACAAACTGAAAACAAAAACACACTGACGCTCCAAGGAAGAGTACACTAGTATGAAGCAATAAAAATATAGCACCATTAGAGATGACCTGATAATTTGTAGATGAAGAAGGGGATGCCTTGGGCATCCCCAAGCTTAGATGCTTGAGTCTTCTTGAAATATGCTGGGGAGGTAAGCCTCCCCAAGCTTAAGCTCTTCACTCTTCTTGATCATGTAATATCATTCTCCTCTATCAACACTTGAAAACTTCCTTCACACCAAAACTTAACAGCTTTTCTCATTAGCAGGTTAGTGCACTAAAAGATAATACTTCAAAGTTCTAGCAAAGACAAAACTCACAAGCCAACTATTTTAAACATTAGCCACTGTTACTAGGCTCAAGTGGGCACTTTTACACGAAAAGAAACCACTTAAAAACTTGTAAAAGAGAGAATGCAAAATAAAAGACAGAATCTGTCAAACCAGAACAGTCTGTAATGACGAATTTTTTCGAGGCACTTACGATGCTCAGATGAAAACTTTTGAAATAATGAAAGTTGCGTAACATCATCAGGAACATGCACAAAAAGTTTCAGCATTTTTCGATTTTTTCTGATTTTCTACTGAATTAAACGGTGACGAACAGCAATCTGTCCCAATGCAGTCCCGAAAATAAAAACCAACTTTGCATTAGTAACTCTCCTTGGCACAACAAAACAGCAAATAAAAGATACAAAGGAGTTGCTACAGAGGTAAACAAGCATCCTTGACTCAAGAAAACAAAAATAAAACAGCAAATAAAAACATGGGTTATCTCCCAGAAGTGCTTTTCTTTAATGCCTTTGAGCTAGGCATGAAGAGATGCATCAAGTATTGCCAAAAATGTTGAAATCCTCCACTCTTTCGGTGGGATCCTCTTTCTTAATTGGGAAGAAAAACTTTCGGTTGATAGGTGCAACAAACTTCATGAACCCATATTTTGCATTGATAAATCCCCCATTACTCTTCAAAAAAGATCTTCCCAAAACTATATTACTAGGAGATTTTGTAAGGATCATAAAAGTTGTAGGTATATTTTTATTTTGCATAGTAATCTCAACATTAATGATCCCTACACTTTTTATAATAGTGCCATCAGCATGAAAATGAAAAACAGGATAATCAACCATACCATCAATTTTTAACAAGTCAAACACTATCTTAGGCATGATGGACATTGTGGAACCAAGATCACAATAGGCACGAAATTTCTCACTACCAATGCTTATTTCAATAAAGGGTTCCCAATCATTTTTTAACTCAACATGAGGTGGTTCCTTAATGTGGTGGTCTAAGGTTAAGTCCTTGAGTGACTCTTCTATTTTATCAAGCCTAGTAAGCACACCTGTCTTATCCTCTTGAGGAAATTGAGCAAGTCCATTCAAAATTTTATAGGCTTTTTCTGTATCATGTTCATAGAAAGTCTCCCCCACCATAGTATCTAGAGCATTTTGGTATAAAGGTAGCAAGCCAAAGTAGAAACGTTTAATAAGAATGTCTAAGTCCATTTTAAGTTGCATCTTCCTATGCAGTTCTAACATCCTTTCCCAAGCTCCTTTAAAAGTTTCTCCACTCTCCTGTCCAAACCCAATAATTTCTCCTAAAGGGGAAACAGTAATGAAAGGACTGGAGCTAGACATGGTAACAAGCAAGTAACAACCGAAATAGTAAACTAGATGCAGGAATTTAATTTTTTTTGGGTTTTTGATTTTTAACAGCAAGCAAAACAAAAATAAAACAAGACAAAAATTGGAACTGAGAGACTCCCCTTTCCAATAGCCTCCAAGTCCCCGGCAACGGCGCCAGAAAACAGCTTGATGGCTACGTGTTGGTGAACCCCAAGAGGAAGGTTATGATGTAGACAGCAGAAGTTTTCCCTTGAAAATCTACCCAAGGTTATCAATCCAGTAGGACTTGACGATCTATCGGAAGGTTGTTGATGTTGACTCCCCCTGGCGCTAGGGAGCTTGCACCAACGTGGAATCTGCACAGACACAAACCAGAACTTTGCCCAACACGAAACAGAGAGGTTGTCAATCTCTCCGGTCTTGCAGAAACAAAGAGTTAAACGTATGGTGTGGAAAACAGCAGGAAAAACAGCAAGTAACAGGAAACAGATGATTGCAGCAGGTTGTGTAAACAGTATGAGGAAATTGGACCAGGGTCCACAGTTCACTAGTGGTGTCTCTCTCAGAACAGATAACTAGCATGTTGGGTAAACAAATTACAGCTGGGCAATTGACAAATAGAGAGGGCATAACAATGCAATACATGCCAAGATGTCTACTATGAAATCTAGTTGGGCATTACAACAAAGTACATAGACCGTTATTCCAACAGCATCTATGCCTAAATAATCCACCTTCAAGGCAGCATCCGCATCCTGTTCAGTATTAAGTTGCTAACAACAGATTATTGCATGAAGTAAAGTGTGTAATGTAATCAATACAAGTGCCCTTGGACACTGCACCAATGTTTTATCCCTAGTAGCAACAGCACATCTACCATCTTAGACCTTTCTGTCACTGATCCAGATATCTAGAGACTGAACCCACTATCGAGCATAAATACCCCCTCTTGGAGTCACAAGCATCTACTTGGCCAAAGCATCTACTAGCAACGGAGAGCATGCAAGATCAAGAGCACATAGATAAACAACTTGAATAAACATGGTATCAATATTCATCGGATCCCAGCAAACACAACATCTAGCATTACAATAAGATGATCTTGATCATGTTAGGCAGCTCACAAGATCTAAACATGGAGGCACAAGGTAGAGAGACAACCATCTAGCTACTGCTATGGACCCGTAGTCCAGGGGTGGACTACTCACGCATCACTCCGGAGGCAGGCATGGTGATGTAGAGCCCTCCGGTGATGATCTCCCCTCCGGCAGGGTGCCGGGAAGAGCTTCAGAACTCCTCCGATCTGAGATTGACGATGACGGCCGCGACGGAACTTTTCGTGGAATATGATCGACCGTAATAGGGTTTTCGCGTCGCGGAGAATATATAGGCGAAGAGGCGGCGTCGGTGGCCGAGGGGGGCCACCACGCCATAGGGGGCGCGGGCCCACCCTGGGCCGCGCCCTAGTGTGGCGTGGCCCCCTGGTGGGTCTGCTCCGACTCCCCTTTGGACTCCGTGATCTCCTCGTGATATTATTGACGATGTCTTTTGTTTCGTCCAATTCCGAGAATATTTCCTTAATAGATTTTCTGAAACCAAAAACAGCAGAAAACAGGGAACTGGCACTGTGGCATCTTGTTAATAGGTTAGTCCCAGAAAATGCATAAAATGATATAAAGTATAGCCAAAACATGTAGCAATTGATATAATATCAGCATGGAACATCAAAAATTATAGATACGTTTGAGACGTATCACCGATCTGCCGCGACATCAGCCCGAGCGGACGCGCCAGCCACGGCTTCAGACCTTCGGTCACCTGCCGCGACATCAACCCGAGTGGAGAGGATATCAGCCCGAGCGGCCGCGATATCAGTCCGAGCGGCCGCAACATCAAGCCGAGCGGCCGCGATATCAGCCCGAGCGGACGCGACGACATTAGCAGCCGCGGCTTCAGCAGCCCGAACCTCCGCGGCATCGGCCCGAGCAGACGTGACGACATGAGCAGCCGCGACTTCAGCAGCCCGAACCTCCACGGCTTCGGCCCGATCGGAGAGGACATTAGCCCGAGTGCACGCGACCTCAGCCCGAGCATCCACTGCATCCACCTGTGCAGAAAATCTGGCCGCCTCGGAGTCGCGCCGGCCACCTTTGCCGCACATGTGGCTGACCATCGATCTGAAGTAAAGGGGAAGATCTAAGCTAGAGGAGGCGGCTCGGAGAAGATCTAAGCTACCAGAGCGGCGGAGCGGAGCTATCAGATAAGATCTAAGCAACCAGAGAGCAGCGGAGCAGAGCGGGTCAGAGAAAGAACACACCTGAGCTGGGGATTGAGAGTGACGAGGAACGGCGGCCGGCTGTGAGCAGAGGGGCAGCGATGGGGAACTGTGAGGGGGCGGGGAAATGGGGAATAGAGCGGCGGCGAGAGGGTCAGGGTCGAGATAGGGTTTGAGTTGCGTGGCAGCAATGGGGAAAAATCCCCCGCCCCTCCCTTAGTTTTGAGCCAAAAAATTTGGCCTTTGCCGCCAATATTCCCTCTTTGGACCTTACATATATGTTCGGTCACTCCGGATTTTGCTCTAATCATATAAAAAATCAAACAAATAAGACAAAATGTTATAAATTTTAAATAAGGTTTACGTATCCTTTGTAATGTTCACTTAAGTTGATATACAATAAATTGAGCATATAATGAAGAGATTATATGATGTAGTATATAAGCATTGGAGTTTATACTCAAACGTGTGATGAACCGGCAGGGACATTATACTCGTCACAATAGAATCTCAGTGCATTTTTTTTGGAATTGCGTAACACAATTATCACAGCCTGTAGGTATCATGTGATAAACACATAGCAAGTTTCATGATTTTCTGACATGTTTTACGTATTATATAAAAAATCAATTAAAAAGCCAATAAATCAATTAAATGCAAGAACAATAGATATTCAATTTTAAAACTCCCCAAAAAATCACAGTACCAACATTTTATGATAAGTATCATTATAAAATTCAATAATAACATTTTAAATAATTATTAATACACGAACATCGTTTTAGGGCAAACTCGGAGTGTGGCCGGACCCTCCGGATATTGATCTATCAAAATATGAGCTAGTTAGCTACAAATATTTTATAATTAAGTACTTCTACACCACATGTACTGATATCATTTAGTGCAAAGATTGCAATTTTCATACATATTTACATAGGTAAAAAAATGGCATGTAAATTATCACTTCAAAAATTTGCGTATATATGTAAATGCAAAAAAAATTGTTCGATAATAATGAGTTGCTAGACCCACAGAATTACTAGATCAGAACCAACAATTATATATATGCAACACCTAAATTGCAAGCATGGGGGCTCGAACTTGGGTGGGCAAGGAAGGCATCAACATCTCCTTGCGACTAGGCTAAGCCTATGTTTGCGACAAAACTCCCACCGTTAGATATATATTTTAGGGCAAACTCGGTGTGTGTCCGAAACCTCCGGACGTTGGTCTATCAAAATATGAGCTAGCTAGCTACAAATATTTTATAATTAAGTACTTATTACAACACATTAATATAGGTAAAAAAATGGCATGTAAATTGAAAATAATTAATAAAAAGCCAAAAAAATTGTGTATATATAACTGGGAAAAAAATTTGGTTGCAATGCTACAGTTCGATGGATGCGACAACCCACTATCATCGACTACTAATTAATCGATAATAGTGAATTGCGTGGATCACACGTTCGTTGGGAGACCCCAAGAGGAAGGTATGAAGCAGTGTAGCAGCAGTTTCCCTCAGTATGAAACCAAGGTTTAATCGACCAGTAGAAGTAAGAAATCACTTCTGAAGGTTGTTGGTGGCGGAATATGGCATGGCGCAACACCAGCGAATCCGGCGACCGACGTGGAACCTGCACACAACACAATCAAACTACTTTGCCCCAACGAAACAGTGAGGTTGTCAATCTCACCGACTTGCTGAAAACAAAAGATTAAACGTATGGTGTGAAAAACAGTAGTAAATTGCAGAGAATGAAAAGAAACAATGTTTGCAGTTGGTTGTATTATCAGTGTAAAAGAATGGACCGGGATCCACAGTTCACTAGTGGTGTCTCTCCATAAAAGATAACTAACATGCTGGGTGAATAAATTACAGCTGGGCAATTGACAAAATATTGAGCGCATGACAATGCATATATATGACATGATGATTACTATGATATTCATGTGGGCATTACGACAAAATACATAGACCGTTATCCAACAGCGTCTATGACTAAAAATCCACCGCTAGGTTGTCATCCGAGTTCCCCGTTGGTATTAAGTTGCAAGCAACGGATAATTGCATTAGGTAATGTGCGTAATGTAAACAAATGCATTAGACCTAACGGCGCACCCTTAAGCTAAGCATCGGTTATTTTATCCCTAGTGGCAACAGCATATCCACAATCTTAGAAGTTATTGTCACTCTCCCAGATTACCGGAGGCATGAACCCACTATCTAGCATAAATACTCACTCTTGGAGTTACAAGCATCTACTTGGCCAAAGCATCTACTAGTAACGGAAAGCATGCAAGATCATAAATAACATATAAGATAGATTGATAATCAACTTGACATAGTATTCAATATTCATCGGATCCCAGCAAACACAACATGTAGCATTACAATAAGATGATCTTGATCATGATAGGCAGCTCACAAGATCTAAACATGATAGCATAAAGTGGAGAGACAACCATCTAGCTACTGCCATGGACCCGTAGTCCAAGGATGAACTACTCACGCATCACTCCGGGGGCAGGCATGGTGATGTAGAGCCCTCCGGTGATGATTCCCCTCTCCGGCAGGGTGCCGGGAAGAGCTTCTAAACCCTCCCGAGCTAGGGTTGACGGCGGCGGCGTCTCTGGAACTTTTCGTGGATAATGGCTCGGGTATTTAGGGTTTTCGCGTCGGGAGAAATAAATAGGTGAAAGGGAGGCGGCTGGAGAGGCTCGTGGGCCCCACACCACCCCACGGCGCGGCAGGGGGGGACCGCGTGGACCCATGGTGTGGCTGCCTCGTGGCTCCCCTCCGTCTCTCCTTTGGACTCCGTGTTCGTGTTGGAAAAATAGGAGGTTCTGTCCAAGTTTCGTCCAATTCCGAGAATATTTCCAGACTAGCTTTTCTGGAATACAAAAACAGCAGAAAACAGGAACTGGCACTATGACATCTTGTTAATAGGTTAGTCCCAGAAAATGCATAAAAATGCTATGAAGTGTATATAAAACATGTAACAATTGGTATAATATCAACATGGAACGTCAGAAATTATAGATACGTTTGAGACGTATCACCGCGCTAACGCCTGCTCGCTCACATATGCATGCGGCGCTGCATGCATGCATGCCCACAGCGCGCGCGTCTCAGGTCGTCGGAGAGCGAGCTTAATGGTCTGGCTCAATCAGCGCGCTCGCCAGAGGAAATTTATGACTGCACGTCGCGCCGCCGGGCCTATACGTCTCCCCCTCACGCGCCGCTATAAATTTTGATCCCGGCAGCGCGCTCAACGCTATTATCCGCGCGTCTCCTCTGCTTTTGGTCGATCTCTCTACCACATCCAAAAAAGAGATCTAGAAATCGAGCTCGATCGAGATCTGTATAGCTAGCGCCGCCAACAATGGCCTGGACCACCATCGAGGTTGTCGGCGAGACTCCTCTGCAGGCCGCGCACCCGGTGGAGTTCCTCGGCCCCGCTGCCTATGGCCGCGGGAACGTGCTCCAGTGCTTCGCCATCGATGGATACGTCATCGCATGGCGCGTGGCGAACATCATCATGCGTTCTCTGTACCGCAATCATCGCATGTACAATGTCGACCCTGGCGCGGATGGCAGCAGGGTCTACGTCAGGCTCTGGGATTCACCCATGGCGTCGAAGATGCACGGCGACGTCTTCTGGGTGAGGGACACCCTCGTCTGCTGCGTCCAGGTCAACCCGGAGCTCCTCCATGACGCGAGACTCCCACTGGTGTACCCGATTGTCCGTGTCCTCCATCGCAGCGCCTAGAGCTAGATCGATCTCTGGTCGGCCAGCATCTCTCTCTGCTTTAATTTATTCCGTTTCCTATCTACCTGAACTGATGTGTAGCGCTTTGCGTGTCGCCGCGCATTTGTACTGCGCCGTGTAGGCCCTCGATCGATCTGTAGCTACTTCATGACTCTGTTTCTACTATATGTAATGGTGTCGATCATTATCTATGTTTTATTATTTTTGGTGGTTTATAAATTGTCCAAACTGTTGTTACTATTAGAAGAACAGAGCAGTACGCGTAGTATACTGAAACTAAACTCTTCTAAATTCAGCTACAAACTGTTTACAAGCGACGGACGCAAATCACGACCGCCTAAGAAATACTCTGCGTCGGTCAGATATCCAAGCCGTCGCAAATGGAAATACATTGGCGACGGTCAAAAAGATTAACCGACGCATGTGCTATCAGAGACGGACAGCAAATTCCAGCCGGCTGAGGTGTTTTATCCCAAACGACCGTTTTTCTTTTTGGTTTGACCGGCTCTAGATCCCGTCGCCCATTTGAGCTTTTGTACTAGTGACAGAGCGAATGTAACATGACGAAAAGATGTTGTCCCGCCAAGATAGGTACGCAGGTCGTGATGAAGGTTGCCCCCTGTGGGCCGCCTACGACGCATCCTATCGGTCGTGCCAAGCACGGCGCAACAAACTTACGTCTCGACATTCCCCATCCATGTAAGAAAGGGAACCGGAGGCCAAGACACGTCATGGGCCATGTATCTTGGCCAAACTACACATTATGCTGCATGCAACGTGCGCTGTCCAGCCACTATGGTAACACCTTGCCCTTGTACATATAAAAGGAGGACCAAGGAAACAGAGAGAAGGTCAAGTTTAGCACTCTAGGTTGCCACCAGGTGAGAGGGAAAGAGAGCTATAGTGAGAGCAAGTATCTAGTGGGAGAGAGTGAGAGCAATAGCTTCTAGAGAGAAGCAGGCAGACAGCTGTTGCGATCTATCCTGGCCATACATATCAGCATGACGTAGGGTTTACGCTTCCGAGCGGGCTGAATCTAGGTAAAAACATTGTTCTGTCTTGTGGGTACTTGGATCATGTTCTTCGCGCCCTCCACCGAACAAAAAAAAGGGGGGGTGATCTTCATCCCCGGTATCCGTGTTTTTACACGTGACATCTGGCGCACCAGGTAGGGACGGAAGCGTTTAGAGAACTCTCCTTTGCCTTCCTCTTCATCGATGACGTCGGGCATGGCGCCCAAGAGCAGGCAGAGAGGCAGCTCCCGCGCTGGCACTAGGACACCGTGACCCACGGGCAAGTGAGGACTCCGTCTCCAGCCATTGCCCCTTGGGCGGGGAGGTGCCAGAGCGCTCCGTGCATGACCCACCATCTCCCGTCGATCCACCATCCACACTCGACTTTGAATGATCATCCATGCAAAAGAGTTTGTATTTGGGGGGAGTCCAAGCGTTCCAAACCAAAGTGTTCATGGGCGAGGCAAGGGCCCCAGCGACTGATACGTCTCAAACGTATCTGTAATTTTTGATTGTTACATGCTTGTTTTATATCAATGCTACATGTTTTTATTACAATCATATATCATTTTAGGGCATTTTCCTAGACTAACCTATTAACAAGATGCCCAGTGCCAGTTCCTGTTTTCTGCTGTCTTTTTGTTTCAGAAAAACTGTTAAAGAAATATTCTCGAAAGTGGATGATAATTTATGGAGATTTTTATATCACGAGAGAAGACCATAGATCAGCACCAGGGAGGCCACAACCCCCAGGCGACCCTAGGGCGTGACCCAGGGTGGGGTTGCGACCTCCTATCACCTAGGCCCCCGGGCACCGCCTCTCGACGCCCTTTCGCCTATAAATATCACCCTCGTCCAGCAAACCCTAAAGCGCCCGTCATATTCCAGAAAATCGTCCCGAGGTCGCCGTCAACTCGAAACCCTTTTCGGGAGGGTTCTGAATTTCTTGCCGGCACCCTGTCGATGGGGAGATCATCACCGGAGGCTTCTTCATCGTCATGCCTGCCTCCGGAGTGATGCGTGAGTAGTTCATCCTTGAACTACGGGGCCGTTTTCAGTAGCTAGATGGTTGTCTCTTCTCCTTATGCCACCATGTTTAGATCTTGTGAGATGCCTAACATGATCAAGATCACAATTATGTAATGCTACATGTTGTGTTTTCTAGGATCCAATGAATTGCGAAATTATGATCAAGATTGTTCATCTACTTATTATCTCCATGTTGTTTTATTTATATTCTTGCATGCTCACCGATCCATATGGTTACTTTGGCTAAGTGATTGTGTGTATATCAAAGAGAAAGTTTGGTGCTAGATAGTAGGTTCATGCCTCCTGTGAGTATGGGATCGAGATGACAGAAACGACTAAGACCGATGATGTGCTGTTGCTACTAGGGATAAAACAGCGGTGTTTATTGCTATAAGCTTTTGACCATTGCTTACATTATGTACGAATCTTATTGCAATTATTTGTTGCTTGCAACTTAATACTTTTGGGTGACAGGCTAGATAGCGATCCCGGGGTGAATTATTAGTCATAGATGCAGCTGGATAGCGGTCTATATATTTTGACATAATGCCCTAATTAAATATTACAATCAACTGTATCTTGTCATAATAGCATTGTCATGCGCTCACAAATTTTCAATTGCCTAGTTGTAATTTGTTCACCCAACATGTTAACTGTTTTATGGAGAGACACCACTAGTGAAACTATGAACCCCGGTCCATTTTCTTATATTGATTACAACCCGTTTACTTTGCTTTTAATCATCACTTGCTCGCTGTTCCATTTTGCTTTCATAATTGTTTCCACAGCATACATTTAATCTCTTTATTTTCAGCAAGACGGGAAGATTGACAACCTTCCTGAAATGTTGGGGCAAAGTTGAGTGTTTGTGTTGTGTGTAGGTACACGCCAAGCTGCTAGCGCCCGAGTTGGCACCGTGTTGGAGTTTTTGAAGTCCTACTAGTTCGATAAACGTTGGTTTGTTAATCAAGGAAAAACTTGCTACTAGCTGCATCATACCTTTCTCTTGAGGTTCACAATGGGTGTGTGATACACGCCATCACGAACGGCAACTGATAGGCCGAAGAAGAGGTGTAGGTGCCCGAAGAGGTTGACACCAAGCAATAGAGTCAGTTGTCACATGGTTTAGGACAATTCCCTGGAGCTTGGACCAAAGGTCGACATGTGATCCACCGTGAGGCTGGACGAGAAGTCGATCTGCCTGATCCAAGCATTATCATGTAGAGCAGCAACGACGGTCCAATTCTTCCTCTTGCATAGGCGAAAAATATGAGGAGCAAAGGTCCTAGGATTACACCCAAAAGCCATTGCGAGTGTCGAAAATCAGCGGCAACGGCAAAACCTTGCCCTCCTCATGAACTTCATGCATAAGCTCCACCAGCGGGAAGAATTGCCATGGAAGGATTGGTTCTGGCGGTCCTACGGACGCGACCTGGGTGACGTCTTGCCTTCCCCCTCCTACCTCGAAAAGATTGTACGTCTTTGTCTCCCCACCTACTGTACCCTCACCACATCCGACGCCCACGACGGTGTTCACACTTCCTTATGGCGAGACCGATGGACGTCCACCGGGACACTCGCCTCCCTGTTCCCAGCCATCTTCTCCCACTACCTTCGACCCAACATCTCTGTCTCCGATGCTTGTTCCTCGGGCATTACCTTCCAGCCAAGACTCTCCACGGCTGCTGCTTGTGAACTGCCATCGGTGCTCAACATCATCGCTTCCACCTCACTAGACTCGGGTGAAGACTGCCGCACTCTTGCATTGGGGGGGGGGGGGGGGGGGAGCCTCCGCCTTCAGCTCATGCGATGCCTACTTAAACATGTCCCCCATTTGCACCACCGACGCCACCGCCATCACCTGTTGGGACTCTCGCCTCCCTCCAAAAATCAAAATCTTTTGTCTTAGCACTCGCTTCAACCTGCACTACAAGAAATGCACGCCTAAGACTTCTCACCACCTTCTCTTCGGTTGTGCCCTCCCGTCCGAGGTTTGGCGCCGGCTCGGCTGCCGCGTCCACGATGACCTCACTATGTGGACCGTGGCGGCCCCGATCGCCGTCGAGACTGCGGCATGGGAGCTCTGCTCTGCCGCGATCCTTTGGCAGCTTTGGAAGGCGTGGAACGACGTCGTCTTCAACAACCGACCGTGCTCCGCTGTGGATGTCCTCCGCCGCGCTGCGGATGACCTTGCTTCCGGGTCTCATAGGTTAAAAACCGAAACTAGACGCTCGGCCGATGCCCTGCGTGGCCTCCTATTGCACCATGCTCACTTGTGAAAACAGTAGCTCTCTCTCTCTCTCCCCATTGCATGCTGGCTTGTAATCAAACTTGACCCATTCTGAAGGGTCGCTTCGAGGTAATAAACAAGCGGTGGGGAAAAATACCCCCACCCCCCGGTTGTTCTCGAAAAAAAAAATCAGCAATGGACCCATTTGCCATAGAGATCGCCGCAATGGACCCATTCCCAATAGAGATCGCCGTTCGAGCGTAACATAGGTTCATGTCCTTCTTAGTGCACGGGGTTCATATGCCAACCCGAAGCTTCTATAGGGCTTTCCATTCAAACCAAGGCCAGCGCAACCGGAACGCTCGAGCCAAGGTGTCAAGGCTAAGAATGCCAATCCCACCTAGAGATTTAGGTCGGTTGACTTTGTATTTCCGTCCCAAAAAAGAGGAGGCGCCCACCCAAAAAAAGACCCTCCGGATTTTGGTGATCCCTTGAAGTGTACCAGGGGGACGATGATGGGTTTAATTCATGTGGTAGATGACCTGAGAGGTAGAAACTGACTTTATCTGAGTACAACGTTCGGCGATGGTGAGATGTTTTCCAGCGCGGATTGGCAATTTTGCGTCCACCTCGTCCTCAAAATCATTGGAAATCAATACATACTCCGAAGACAGTGGGTGAAGAGCGGAAGGCCTAAGTAAGGCTGCGGGAAGGAGGCATGGATTGTCGGGTACTTCCTCCATTTCAAAATGTAAGAATATCTAAAAAAAATTTGGTTTTGTCCTAATCGTACGTATGTAGACATATTTTAGTGTGTTTATTCACTCATTTAGATGTGAATCAGGACAAAACTAAAAAAAAATCTAGAAAGTCTTACATTATAAGGCGGAGGGAGTAGTTTGCAAGCACCGCATCAAGATTGATATAAGCGAGTTCACATCGGTAAGGATAGCTAGGCTTCACAAAAACAACCACACCATCGGCATATATAGAGGTACGTCCGCCTCCCCATCACCTGTCGCATGAGGCCTTGATTGATGGCCATCCGAAACAGCTGTTGAAGGGGGTTGATGCCAAATTTTTATCCTAACTTAAACACCACCTATTTAGGAAGTACTCTCCCCGTTCCAAATTAGATGAGATTTCTATTTTTTTACACATATATCTATACGTGTGACATGTCTAAATATATCCACATGTAGACAAATATGGAATTCAACTAATTTGGAACGGAGGGAGTAGTATATTCTAGTACAAAACTAAATGCATCCATATTTTGTTATGCACTTTGTATCGATATCGAATTATCATCAGTAAATAAAGTATACTGAATATCACTAAAGATGTGAAAGTATACACAGTTTCGTCTTGTGTGCCCCATAATATAATACTCTTTTTTTTGGCATTTGCCCCATAATACTTTTCTATACTAGACAAATTCACCCGTAGAAGTATCATGTAATATTCGTCTACGTAAGCAGAGACTACTAAACTTATCCGGTACAACTACTCGTACTTAACTTGTCCGTTCCTTGCACGACGCAATGTGTCCGTTCAAATAGTAAGCTCTGGTTTATCTCTCTAGCTAGGTCCTATATATAAAGATAAACAAGCTGCACCCCATGCATACGTGATACGATACCTAGCTAGGTCTACGAATCATCAACTTGCTGATCAATCACATCCACATGGCGTCTCCCAAGTTTGCTCTCCTCCTCGTCTTCGCCGCCGCGGCGCTCGTCCCCTCGGCGTCGGCGGCCGAGGAGTACTGTCGAGACGCGCTGGGCGGCCTGCTGGCGTGCCACGGCTTCATGTTCGACGGCGCTCCGGCGGCCTCGCCCGCGTGCTGCGACGCGTACGGCGCCGTCTTCAACACCTCCCCGCTCTGCCTCTGCTACATCGCCAACGGCGTCTACGGCCGCTCCACCGGCTACGACGTCAACGTCACCCACGCCCTCGAGATCCCCACCAGCTGCGGCCAGATCCAGCCGCCGATCGAGCTCTGCAATAGTAAGTAGTCTCCATACAGTTGCCACGCATGGTCGATCGAACTCTCTACGCATGTACTCCTATGTGATTGTTATATATTTTTTCTTATCGATCAACTGATTAATGGATCTTGCAGTGGAAGGTCTGCCACTTCCTGCCTACGAGCCGGCGTCTCCCGAGGCATCGTCGCCGTCGTCGCCGGCAGCGCAGTCACCTTCAGGTAACCGGTCGTCCGACACCGAGATCGATGGACGCACTTGCATGCAATTGATATCTGACCAGAGTGCTTCGATTTGATAATGCAGCTGGGTCAGTAGAACCACCACGGTCGTCTCCTGCGCGCAGCGCCATCTTCGACTCCACCCCACCGCCACCACCAACCTCCCATGGTGGTCATGATTCTAAAGTACAGATGGCCCTCGTGTTCTTCACCGTCGCTGCTGGCATGGTCGCGGCCGTGGCCTGAAGTTGGGACTTGGAGCCAGCCCATGACGTGCTGCGTTAATGCTGTGAAGTATGCTGCTCGTTACATCTAAAATGGCGAGTGACAATTTTCTTGCAAAATCCTAGACCTAAATACCTGTCTATATATTTCGAGACCATATGTCTCAGTTAGGTGTTCTACATCAGAACAGATATCAACCTTGTATTTCTATACATACCATTAGAACATACCCCCTCTGTTTCACAATATAAGATGTTCTAGCTAGCTCACATGTTGGCTAGGTGCAAACCCAAATAAGTGTACATACATATTAAAACATGTCCACATACATCTAGATACATGTGGATGTCGACAAAAACTAAAACATCTTATATTTAGAAACGGAGGGAAGGGAGTATATTTCGATCAAGGCATTTTTGACATATTTCTGAGTAGAACTTTTTCAACGTATCACGGCTTTGCTTATATGCATCGTTACTCTCGGCTTACCGTACTAGACTATATCTACACTAGTTTTGTTTGCAAAGTTTATTACGATAAAGGAAATATATTAATATCGTGAAGATATAAATTACACTCAGCCTTTCCAACAACGAAATATCCTAAATATATTTGGATGCACACAACTCTAAAACAAAAGGAAAACGAAGAAAAAATAAAAGATCCCGCAACAGTGATCAAGTCCTTGTAGCTACAACATAAACAACCACCAAGACAACACACGGACTCCAAATTCTCCAAATCGACGCCTCCAAAAAGGAAACAGTGCACAAGCGCCGTCGCCGCCCGATCGTAAATATTAGGTTTTCACTCTAAAGAAAGTCCGCGCTCTCAAAACAATACCTTTAATAAGGTCATTGTCAGGCACAACCAATTAAGGACGGGTTTTCTCATTGCCTCGAAGACTCGGTCCGCCATTACTAGAACTCAGCCGCCATGTCATTCTCCGCCACAATCGTCACCAAAGAAATCGAAATACCGACATGCCCCATGGTGACAACAGACAACGACGCTTCGCGTCACTCCACCCGGTAGCCTCATGGCCAGAAATATGGGTGCGCAACCGGATCCCATCCGATTCAGCAATTTCCAGACATGAAACACCCAGTAGAGTTCGCCGGCGGAGCCTTCTGAAACTCGACACTCCGGCCACATCAATGAAGACATGCATCAAACAGGTCATTGTCTTGGCGCGAAAGTAATCCTAGAGCTGCCTCCTTATTCAGCAAAACAAGGAGGTCCCCACGCCGCCAGTCAGATCAGCGAAGCAGAAGGCAGCCGCTGCATCGTACGCCCACAATGCAACTGTCCGTCCAGAAAAGGTTGACCCAGATCGGATCGCCGCCGCCGGAGCAAAACCGCCGCGCTGCTGTCACATCGCCCGCCTGCTCCTCGCCTCTCCGGCTTGATCGAGGCCCCGACTGCTAGGGCCCGCCAGTTGGCCCCGCCACGAGCGCCCCATCGCCCCCCGAGATGCACCGTCACGAAGCCCTCCCTGCCCTCCGTCATAGACGGGAAGGCACCGCCACCGCCGACAGCGACGGCCAGGAGTACGCCGGCGAGGGGGGCTGAAGGGGTCGGGAAAGGGGCCTCCGGAGTCGCCCAGGCTGGGGCGACCCAAGAGGTGGCGGCTAAGGTTTCTCTTGTCTCCTCTTGTTTGCAAAGTTATAAACCATGTTAAATATCCAAAGTAAACACTGGTTATTAAGAGGGGTTGTCCTCCTCCTCCTCCTCCAGTTGCTAGCCAAAATAAGAAGAAGAAAAACATAGGTTATGCCTCGCAGAAACAACAACACTCTGCATTGTCTTTAGACTTTAGTGTTCAAGTGAAGGCCGCCAAGTCCTTGTCGATACCTCAGACAGACTGCAGAACCTCCCTGGGCAAAACAGAATATGCTCCACCACAATCGACTTCAGCACATCACAAGTTCTCTACCATTAGCAAATTCTTCTCAGAAGTGACTGATGCCAAATAAATTTATGATGATGAAGTGTGAAGTATTGTCTCACGTGAGTGTAGAACTGAAATCTTGAAGCGAGCATTTGGCAACTGCTACCACAGCCAGAACAATTAATAAATGAGATCTCAAAAAACTTGGAATCTACTGCATGCTAAATTACCTCCAGTCTGACAGCTTGTACAATACGAATTTAATAGGTACTATAATGAAAAGGAAATGTTACAGGAGGCGTGCAAGCTGTGTCTTCTGGAGTTGGAGTCTACCGAGCATTTGCTGACGCATTGTGTGCACACTCGTCAGGTGTGGTGGCGCTGCGCTGATCGGTTAAGAGTGCAACTACCGGCTGTAGATACTTTGGAGACCTGGTGGCTGAATGTCCGCACGAGATTCAGAGCCAAGCAACGAAAAGCTGTCGACTCCATTGTCACTCTCGTCAGTTCGAGCATCTGGAAACAAAGGAACGCAAGAGTGTTTGGAAACATCAGACAGCATCACAGCAATGTAATGAAGACGTTCTAGCAGCTCGGATCGTCGAAGACTTCAAGCTCTGGGTTGTAGCAGGTGCGGGAGCTGGAGACCTACATCTAGAGTAGTTGCTGTAGGTGTGAGTGGGAGGGTGCGACAGCAAAGTTATCTGTAACTTTTCTGTCGGCGTGTTGTATCAAATTCTTCTCCTTCTATAAAAATAAGGTATGCAATTGCATACCCTCTAAAAAAAAGGAAATGTTATATTGGATCATAACTTCTCTGCAACATGACCGAGTCTTTCCTTTGCTAAGGAGGATCTTATCCCATGCAGCATACCATCTTGCTAAACTTGACAAATGCCCAATTCAAATACATGATGCAGCAATATGTATGACCTCTGCTGCGATGATTCATGTGAATGGATCATAATTAACATCGTTCATGTATTTCCGTTTCAATATATTTCAAAATATGTGGGACCTTCTGCCGGCAGAATACCTGCCTGGCTGTACATATTCATTCGTAACAACTACTTTCCCCCTCCTAACAGAATGGCAGCGCTCCTACCGTATTTTTCAAAAAAAAAAAAAGAACAATAAAAGAGTGGCGTTCCACACAATTACCGGCAGATCTTTGGAATATAGAAGCAAGATGAAGATCCCCTCTCAGAAATTGATCAGTCTAAAATAAAGAGGAACTTAGTGCTGCGCAGCAAAATAACATCTCTCTTATAAACGCACACATTAAAATTCAGAGCACAACCATGCATCACCAATCTTCAGCTCCCGCATCAAGCTATACAAGGATCCGATCAATTCCCGATTATGTCTCACCTCCACCTGCTAACTTGTCAACAGGCCCATTCAGCTCCAACCAACTACAACCCGTTTTTATCAGAACACCATGGACTTCCATTACTCTGTCACCTCCTGAGCATCGTTAGAGTTACCAGATTTTGGCTGTATCTCTGAGCGAAGAACTTTTGCTCCATCATGATTAGGATCCAACTAAAAATTTCTTTGCAGTAATGCATCGAGCTCAGGATCCAACTAAAAAAATTCTTTGCAGTAATGCATCGAGCTCAGCATCACCATGCATCCAGCAGGATACTAAGATATTATTCCCAAACAGCGACATTAGATCTCAAGTGCATCGACTCTACGAGCTCAGATGCTTCTTGCATAAGTTTAACACTCCTAGAAGATTCACCATACAACCATAATGCTCATGCTTGGATTCAATCCCATTTTCCTGAACCATGCATCCAATTTTTTTTTTCCTTCAACAACTCATACACGGCAGCAACCATGCCGAAGACCAACAAATGTCACACCATTATGTTCAGGACCTTCACGTTTAATGGATGCATACGCACTGCACGTCCAATGGAAGTGGAACTGATGTCTGACCAAGCTATGATTCGAGAACTGCAGCAGCAGGCTCAGTAGAACCACCACCTTCGTCGCTGGTCCCATCATCGTCACCTCCCCCGCCATGAGCAAGCTCCTGTGGTCGTCGTGATTCGTCTGTTTAGATGACCCTCACATCCTCATGTTTTTCGCCGTCGCTCCTAGGCCTGATGTTGGGAGACATGTAAATATTAGGAGCGCCGGCTGAAGGCTTACGTAGAAATAAATCATTTGAAACATGTGACGGCTAACAACAATTTATTATTACTCTTGAAGATTCAAGATCTTCTATCATGCAAAAATTGAGTGTTCTGCAAGCATGTATGACAGATATCACTTGCCTATATCCAAGAGCATGCAAAAGAAGGTAAAAAAACAAGTTACCTCAAAACATATATCAACCATGTATCTTCCAGATTTCATGTGCACAAGAATATCATGAGAAAATAATTTAATCAAATGATTCTCATATTACTGAAGTAATTTTCAACACATCTCCATCTTTGTGTGCTTGCATATACATATATTCAACTTTACACAAAGAAATGCATGAGAGATCTATAAGAGGTTTGTTTGCATACATTGTGAATCAGGTAAAAATTAATAAGATGCATCTATAAGAGTTTTGTGTGCATACTTTGCTCACCAACCAATTCTTAATAGTACGCAGATTTTTCCTTCTGCATGTATCCCAAAGACCAAGTAGGCAATAGTCAGTAGGTGAGACCTGGTCCTTACCAGGAGGCTGTGATCTATCCAAGTTTGGCTCCCTCGACTGCCCACGCCCAGCCTCCCCATGGTGCCTCACGCTTGTTCTTGTAAAGAAAAATGATGCAACTGCTAGTGCCTGTTTGTCGAGTTTCTTTTTTTCACATATACCACACAGATGTGCTCAGCTTCATAAAGTTTCTAACCTGGACTCTGAAAGTATGACTCTGCTTCGTTTATCCATATACGGCATGCAGTCCACAGCCCATGATTTTCAGACCTGAGGTGTTGCCAGATACAATATCATGGTGGAGAGCTGTGGAATGTTGTCTGACTACTGCTGCCTTGTGAAATACCTGTGCCACTAGATTTGAAGTCTTTAAGAAAGGTTTTGGCAATTCACACAATTGAAAGACCCAGTCCCAACGACACGGCTTAAAGTTCACCTTCTTCTTGATAGTGAACTATCTTCGGTCTGACAGAGAAAACTTATTTCGCTAAGAACCACACCAATTATTTCATCTCAATAGATACGGAGGAAAATAAGATGGCATGCTCCATATATATCTCACAGGCCTGTCTAATCTTCCCTTAAAGAAAAAGGATGCATAGCCTCCTTTTATGACAAATGAATATTAGCCCGCTACCTTGCTGCTCAGCTTGATTAAATACTGAATTCCTACAAATTATGCAAGCCATAAGTATGAGATCACTGCTGACCATTAATCACGGTGAGATGATTCCGCTGATGAATGATAATAAAAATCGTGATGGAATTAAAACTGTGATAGAGTTCAGAATACAATAAAATTCATAGAGTTGTGTTCCTCACAATTACCTACAGGTCTTCATGTGTAGATGCAAAATGAAGATACCCTTTCAAAAATTGATCAGGCTAATATAAAGGGGAAGCTTCTCCCTGCGCAACAGAACAGCACAACCATGAATCTTCAGTTTGAAATTATACAGCCAGGAAGGGTCCTACGATTTTCCTGATGTTTCTCACCCCAGCGCCAAAATCTTGGAAATCATCATTCAGCTCCACCCAACTGCAGCCTGTTTCTTTTGAAACCCCATGGACTTCCATTACTCCCCTCATCTCACGAGCATTGTTCCAATTACCAGATTTTGCGTGTATGTTTGATAAAAAGACGTATGCTCCATCATGATTAGGATCCAACTCCAAAATTTTCTTTGCAGCAAATGCCCCGAGCTCAAGATCACCATGCATCGAGCAGGCTGTTAACAGAGATCCCCAAATAGCCACATTAGGTCTTATGTGCATTGACTCTATGAGGTTAACAGCTTCTCGCAGAAGTTTAGATTTTCCCATAAGATCCACCATACAGCCATAATGCTCATGCTTGGGTTCGATCCTGTATTCCTGAACCATACATTCGAACAAGGAACGACCTTCCTCAACTAAACCAGCATGGCAACAAGCAGACAACAAACCAAGAAATGTCACACCATTGGGTTCAATCCCTTCACTTCTCATCTGCCCAAAAAGGTTTAAGGCGGATCTGCTATCACCATGTATAGCAAATGCAGTAATCATACTTGTCCAGGTGATAACATTCTTTCGAGGCATTGCATTGAACATGTTCAAGGCAAGAGCTAAACTCCCACATTTTGAGAACATATCAATAAGAGCATTGCAAATGGACAATATCCTAAGAAACCATGATTTACAACGAACGAATGGATCCATCTGGCTTTGTCAAGGGAACCGATATGAGCACATGCAGATATGACGCTCAATATGGTAATTTCATCAGGACTGACACCACACTCTTGCATATCTTTGAACAAATTCAACGCTTCACTAGGTTGGTTATTAGCATATACTGATATCATAGCACTCCAAGAAACAACATCTTTGTTCGGCATACTATTGAATATGGAGCGGGCAATCTCAAATTTTCCATTCTTGGCATATCCACAGACCATGGCAGTTGATGATACCAAGTCGTTCATTTGCATCCCATTGTATAGCTTCTTAGCCATCTCCATGTCCGCACAAGTAGCATACATGTTTATAAGAGCACTACTGAGATGGGCATCAGTACAAATGCCTGACACCAGTATATATGCGTGGATGATTTTTCCAGATCTTAAAGATTGTGTATGACCACAAGTTGATAGAACAGTAGCAAGGATGACTTGGTCAGGCATAACTCTTGATCTCTTCATATTATTGAGCAGAAGCAATGCTTCTCTGTAATCTTGACTCTGCAAATAACTGCTGGTTCATGTTAGAGAGGTACATCATAGTTACAATGAATATTGCAAATCAAAAAGCAAAAGGGATATTTTTTCATAGCTACTCGAAATTAAATTGGTGTCGCAAGCACCTAAAGTCTCTACACACACATATGTTGAAGAAACTTAAATATTGGGGTGCGTCATTTTCCATTTTCTCAAATAGATCATATGAACAATCAACAAAGTAAAATAACCATTTTCCATTTTCCATTCCTTTAAAACACAACAATTGGTGTTGCTAGAGACCTAGAAAAAAAACTCAACGTGACTATGGTAACTATCTGAGATACTGCATAAATCTCAAGTCATGAACACATATGGCTAAAATTTTGTCCAACTGATTCCTTATAAGAAAAACATTATGTCGATGAGATCTTGAGATGTCACTCTCAGTGCTGATCTGATTAACTATGGTTCCAAGTTCCAACACTAGAATAAGTAATATGACCTTTGTCCCAAAAAAGAGCATCTATTGATCAAGATCGTGGTGTGAAAACTTGACTTGTGCCATTTTCTGAACAAAGCTTTTTGCAAACAGAAATAATGACATGACATACGATGCAATGATCGAAGTTACAACCAAACAATAGTCACGAAAACCAGGGCATGCGCATTACGTGTCAAGCATGACGCCCCAGGCAACGACATCCCGATCCAACATTCCGTCGAACATCCTGCGGGCGTCGGCTACGCGCCTGCACGCGGCGTATGCTCCCACCAGCGCGGTCCCGACAAACCCATCATCCTCGACACCAACCCGCACTGCGAGGCCATGCACGCTCCCCACAGAGTCGGCGCGGTGCGTTCGGGTGGCGGCGCGTAGCAGGGCAGGGAGCGCGCGGCGTCCCGGGGCGGGAAGGCCGGCGCGGCGGAGGCAGACGCAGGCGGTGAGCGCGAGCACCGGAGCGGCGACGGCAGCGCGCAGAACGGAGAGGTAGGCACGGTCTGGTTCGGGGTCTTCGGCCGGCGGGCAGGGGTGGCCGCGGCGGAGGAGGTGGGCGTGGAGCTGTTTACGGAGGCTCTCGAGAGGCGGCGCTCGCGCCTCCATTGAATTTGGCATTCTGTTTTCTGGCTGCGCATTCAAACCCTTTGAGGTACTATCGCCCTAGCAGTCTACTTGAGCGGTTTATGAGCCGTCCGATGAGATCTTGGATGGCCAGGTTGACTAAACAAAGTTGATTGCATAGTATTGTGTGGATCGTATGGAAACTTATTATGAATATGAATTTAATGATATAAGGGCATGTACAACGGGACAACCTTCTATTATTAGATTTGTCACGTCAGATTTTCGTTTAGTTGGAGGAGAGAGGATGAAGAAACAGAAGGTTGTCTTCTCTTAGGTCATGGGGGTTCCTCTTTGAGGTCCTCCGTAAGCTGGGATTTGGGCCAAGGTTCTGTGAACTTATCGCTATCGCGATCCTCCTGTCTACAGCGAGCACTAGGTGATGCTCAATGGCGAGCCAGACCCCCCTAAGTGGCACAGGAGGGCCTGAGACAAGGTGATCCATGTCGTCGACGTTATTCGTGTTAATCATGAACACGCTTTACATGGTGCTGGCGAAGGCCATGGAGTTTGGGATTCTTAGGCGTCTTGCACGCCGGGAGCTAGTCACGTCTGTGTCGCACTATGCGGACGACGTGGTCATCTTTTGCCACCCAGATGAGATAGAACTGCGCACAGTGTGCGACATGCTTGATATATTTGGGCACCCGTCAGGACTACACACCAACTTCACGAAGTGCTCCGTATCTCCGATTGCCTGTTCGGATGAGGAGGCCAACGGGGTGGCGGCGATCATGGAGTGCCAGTTGGCACCCTATCTCGTCAAATACCTTGGCATCCCTCTCTCGACCAGACGATTACCAGGTGAGGCCTTTCAGCCTGTGGTCGACCGGATAGCGGACAAGCTGCCTACATGAAAGGCTGTCATTATGCCTAGAGCAGGGCACTTGGCGCTTGTCCTATCGGTGCTAGCGGCAATCCCGCTGCATCAGTTGGTGGTACTGAGCCTCAACAAGAAGGCGCTACGGCAGGTGAACAAGATCCTGCGTGGATTCCTTTGGATAGGTCGGGCGGATTCCAATGGAGGGCACTGCCACGTCAATTGGTCCAAGGTCTGCCGCCCGATGTGGTATGGTAGGCTGGGTGTCCCAGACCTGGTTGGCACGGCCATCAGCCTTAGTGATGTGGGCCTACCCTTCGGGTGCCCCAGCATGAGGATACCTGGTGCACGTATAAGCTACGGCCCAACAGCTGGCCCGCCAGCAAACCACAGCTAAGGCCCACGAAGGGGGCCCAAGATGGCGAAGTATGCTCCAAGGCAAGCGAAGCTTAAGTCGGTAGAGACCTACCTTACCTGTAAACCTAATCGGATGCGAACTCCCGAGACTCAGCCTCCTATATAAAGGTTAGGAGGGCCGCCGATCTAGGTTACGCAATACTCATACCACCAAAACCCTAGCGAGATTGACATCTCGTCGGGATGCCATTATAGCTCCTTTGTATACCTCATACATCAATAACCAGACAAGCAGGAAGTAGGGTGTTACCCTCCGGGGGCCTGAACCTGGGTAAATCCTTACTTGTCAGCCGACGATACTATCAGCGCTACCAAAAACCTCCCCCTAATCTCAACCCTAGGTACCGAACCATGGGATTTGCTGTGGTACCCCTCACGTCAATTGGCGCCGTCTGTGGGAAAGACTAGCGCTGGATCCACGGTTTCGCCGGCTTCATCTTCATCGACAACCGGCGACTCGCCGACAATCAACAAGCCGATCCACTTCGGCCCCTTCGAGTTCAACCCGCACTCGCCGGCTTTCCGCCCGGTGTTCGTGGACCTCCACTCAGGTGTGAATCTGACTTTTGGTAAGATGCATTATCATGTCAATCAGTGGGGGCGTTCAACATGACGAACCCGCTTCAACTCGCGATGGTCGCGCCTTCATCAACTGCGGCGATCGCACCCGGCCACGCCTCCATCAACCGCGGTGATCACACCCGCGTCTCCTTCGACTGCATCTTCACCAGCCGCGTCGGCGACACCTTCATCGACCACATCTCCATCGATCGCGCCATCATCACCGGTGCCTTCGTCGATCATGCCTTCGCCACCCGCGTCTCCATCGACTGCGAATTTTGCACCTTCCCGGGCTGCAGAAGTCGCGTCTTCATCGACTGGCGTACCAAGCTCGGCATCAACACCCCTCGACTCGTCAAGCGAAGCCGAGGAAGAGATCGAGTCCGCCTACCGTGACGGCGGCGATGAGCCTCGCGCGCTGGTCGACAGCTACGTCGACTCCGACATCTTCACCGACAACTGCAGCGGCGGCGGCGGAAGCCAAATCTCGCGCACCATCCCCTTTCAGGTCTGCGTGGTGACCCAGAAAGACAACGACGGGAGAAATTCTGAAGCATCCGCAACCGCCACCGCCCGCAACAATGCGCCCACCTACCCAATGACGGTGACTATGCCGGACGGGAAGACAACGATCGTCGTCACGGAAGAGATGGCGGCCAAAGCGACAAAGGCCATCCAAGAGTGCATCATGATGCCCGAGGGGTCGACCCGTGAGGAGATCGCGGCACATCAATACCTCCTCTGGCAGGAGAACCTTCGACTGAAGAACTACCAAGCAACGCTTGATGAGCGCATGAGACAAGACAGTGTGTCGAGTGCGTGAAGGGCCGCGCAAGCCGTCCAATCCTCGGGACGGACTAACTCAAACCGCCGCTCCAGATTACTCCGCATACCAGAAAGTGAGAGAGCGGCCCTGACCCGCAACTTGGACGTCTCATTCATGACGCATGACGAGGAAGGGATGCCCATCCCCAAAATAGCTACAGGAGCTCTAGTCTCGGTGGCCACATACCTGAGGGCAACACAGCCTCCTGAAGATGATCCTAATGCAGCCCTGCACCGTCAACAGATAAAATCGCTCAACCTAGTAGGCGCAGCTTTGATCCCGGAAGCCGAGGTGGCTGCAGGAAACCCACCACCCGAAGGAAGCAGAGCCCACCGCGCAGCCAGTCCGAGGCGAGAACTGCGGAGTCACGACGATCGCGACTGCGTAACCATCCACGAAGATAGGGACCGTCGGCGCCGCGACGAAGACCGTTCCGGACGGGATCGAGGACAACCAAGCACTCGCCACCTTAGGGAAGGCGAAGACGCACACAACGTCATCGTTCAATGCAAAGTCGATCGGGGTCGATCCAAAAGAGCTACTCGCTCCCCTAGCAGCGAATCATACTCCGACGGCGACTACGAGCCTTGCGGGGCTCTATGCTTCACTCGCCGCGTTCACGAGACCAGAATGCCCAAAGGGTTCAGACTAACATCTGAGACACCCAAATTCGACGGCCTTCAAGAACCATCAGCCTAGCTGGAGGACTACATGATAGCAGTCTCCTGTCAGCGAGGCACCACAACAACAGCGATGCAATACATACAGCTCATGCTTTTGGGTTCGGCTCGCGACTGGCTCAAAAGTCTACCCAAAAGCTCGTACGACTCGTGGGATCACTTCCAGGAGGACTTTGTCAAGAACTTCCTTGGAACATATGAGCGACCAGCCACATTCGAAGAACTGCGAGCCTGCAAGCAACGATCGAATGAGTCGTTGCGGGCATATATCCGGCGATGGACCCTCATGCGCAACTCTGCGGGTGTAATCTCGGAAGACAGAGCAATCGACGCTTTCACCCGCAGTGTCATCACGCGAGACCTCAGAGAAACACTCGGGCGCGAAAAGCCAACATCCATCGCCCAACTCATGAAGGTAGCCAATGAGTGGGCAGACGGCGAAGATTCAGTGCGAGACGAGTATCACGGATCGCCAGACGGCGAAAATGACAACGGTAACTGGGGCCGTAGAGACAGCCGCGGCAACGATAGGAGGCGCAAGCGCAAGTCTCGCCACTATGACGACGCAGACGGCGTCGAACTGGTGGCGGCTGCGTACGTCGACGCACGCGATGAGCGAGGTCGTAGCGGAAGCCGTCAGGACGACCGCAGCCGTGACTTTGGACAGCGTAACGACGGGTACCGCAAGCGAGAGTGGCGAAAACCCCATGACGACTCACAAGTGCTGCGCACACCCGCAGAAGAAATAGAAGAGGAATGCAGATTCCACATGTTCAAGGGTGAGGACGGAAAACTTCACTCCAGCCACCTGCTGAAACACTGCAGAAAATTCATAAGGCTGGCGAGTGAGTACTCGAAGCGCCTGCAAACGGCTCCTGGTGCAGTCGCAAACGGAGCTCCTCCTCCACCAGCAGTACCAGCCGGGCAAATGGCGGGTGCGATACATTACCAGGCACGCACAGAGGCCCCCGAAGCGGCGGCAGATCAATATCCCCAACCTCGAGGGCAAATGAACATGATACAAAAGGGACGCCCCTCCAACAGGTTACATAAGTTGCTCACTCGACAAGTCAATATGGCCACCATGTCACCCCCTGCCGTGCCCGAGTACTAAAGGGGTCCGAGACTAGCATCACATTCTCCCGCGAGGATCACCCGCCTGCCGTGGTTCGTCCAGGGCATGCCGCTTTAGTACTCGACGCCCAGATTGGTGGGTTTTCCATGTCTAAGGTCTTCATGGACGGAGGTAGCGGAATCAATATCTTATTCACTGACACACTACGCAAAATGAATGAACCACTCGGTGGAAAATCTGGCAAAATCAGAGAACACCTTCCACGGCATCGTCCCGGGCAAGGCAGTCTACCCGCTAGGCACAATACTACTCGAAGTCATCTTCGGCGAGCCAGGAAACTTCAGGAAGGAGAAGATTGATTTCGAGGACGTCGACTAGAAGTCACAGTACCACGCCTTCCTTGGGCGCCCGACATTTGCTCGATTCATGGCGGTCCTGCACTACGCCTATCTCAAGTTGAAGATGCCTGGACCCAATGGTATTATCACCGTAAACGACAACTTCCAGCGCTCTGATAGCTGCGACAGAGAGTTCAGCAAGATCTCCGAGATGTTCGGTATGCAAGAGCAACTCGCAGAACTTTCCCTCGACAATGATCGCACTCTTTTTCCTGAAGCCAAGAAATCGGCACCCGACGCTGCCTTCAACGCAACAAACGATACCAGGTCACACCAAGTGCACCCGACGGACCCATCCAAGATGGTCAACGTGTCATCAAGCTTATCTTCCGCATAGGAAGGCGCGCTCATCGAATTCCTCTGTGAGAACTGGGAAATTTTGCCTGGTGTCCAGCCGACATGCCAGGTATACCCAGGGAATTCGCCGAGCAATCCCTCCAACTATTTCCAGATGCCAGACCAGTGAAGCAAACATGCGCCGTTTCTCCGAGCCGAAACGTGCAGCCATAGGACAGGAAGTCGACAGATTGCTCGACGCCAAGTTCATCCGCGAAATCAAGAAGTCGGACTGGGTCGCTAACCCCGTCCTTGTACCAAAAAAGCACACAGAAATCCTTCGCATGTGCGTCGACTTCACAGCTCTCAACAAGTGTTGCCCCAAAGACCACTTTCCGCTGCCACGCATCGACCAGATCGTCGACTCGACCGCGGGTTGCGAGCGCTTGTCCTTCCTGGATGCCTACTCAGGCTACAACCAGATAAGGATGAGGGCGGAAGACAAGGACAAAACAGCTTTCATCACGCCATACGGCGTCTACTGCTACACAACCATGCCCTTCGGGCTCAAGAACGCGGGTGCCACGTACCAGCGCATGATGCAGTCATGCCTCAAGGAACAAATCGGACGCAACGTCCAAGTCTACGTCGACGACATCGTCATCAATACCAAGAAGGAGGACACGCTCCTCGACGACATGCACGAACATTCGCCAACCTCAACCGCTACACGATCAAGCTCAACCCTAAGAAGTGCGTCTTTGGCGTGCCAGCCGGACAACTTTCGGGGTACCTTGTCTTGGCTCGAGGCATTGAAGCGGACCCGGAGAAGATCCAAGCCATCCTGACCATGGAGCTGCCGACCAAGCTTCGAGAGGTCCAGAGGCTAGCCGGTCGGGTCGCAGCACTCAGTCGTTTCATCAGCAAGCGCAGCGAAAAAGCACTCCCATTTTACCAGCTGATGAAGAAGTCGGACAAATTCGAGTGGACACCAGAAGCTCAGGCAGCCTTCATCGACCTCAAGTGCGTACTGATGAGCCCTCCAGTGTTAGTCGCGCCTCGAGATCACGAGCCGTTGTACATGTACGTCTCCGCCACCAACAGGGTGGTCAGTACCGTGCTTGTTGTCGAGCGCACGGAAGAGGGACACGCTTATGGCGTACAGAGACCCGTATACTACCTCAGCGAGGTTCTGTCCATATCAAAGCAGCGGTACCCGCATTATCAGAAGCTAGCCTACGTCGTGTTCATGACATCGCGTAAGGTCATCCACTACTTCGCCGAGCACCCAATAACTGTGGTCAGCGCCGCGGGGCTAAGTGACATCCTCACCAACCCCGAAGCAACAGGCAAAGTCGCCAAGTGGGTCATCGAGCTTGGACCTCGAGACCTCACATACAAACATCCATCAGCAATCAAAGCGCAAGTCCTCCCCAACTTCACTACCGAGTGGATCGAGGCTCACCTGCCGGGTGTCCCAGACGTGTCCAACTCTTGGACCATGTATTTCGACGGCTCGAAGAAGAACGAGGGTGCAGGCGCAGGCGTCATCCTTACATCGCCGAAGGGGGACAAGCTTCGCTACGTATTGCAGATGCATTTTCCAAGACCCTCCAACAACGAAGCAGAGTACGAAGCCCTACTACACGGCATGCGGATGGCCAAAGCTTGCGGGTGCACTCGACTCATGATCTACGGCGACTCAAACCTCGTTGTGCAGCAAACAATGAAGACCTGCGACGCTACAACAGAAAACATGATCGCGTATCACGAGCTATAAAATATCATGGAGGGCAACTTCGATGGTTGCTAGCTGCGTCACATTGGGTGTGCCAGCAATGAAGAAGCAGACATGCTAGCCAACCTCGCTCTACTAGGGCACCAGTTCCACCTGGCATCTTCCTCGAGCGCATTGAGCATCGATCGATCAAGACCAAGCACGCAGCAGCATCCTTGGAGCCGATCGCCGTAGAAGCAGCCAAAGACTCCCCTTCACCCAGCACAGAGGATCAGCAAGTCGAGGTTCTCCTTATCGAACCGACCTGGACACATCCCTTCCTCGCATACATGTTGCGCAACGAGCTGCCAGAGGACGCAACAGAAGCACGGCGTGTCACTCGACGTGCCAAGGCATATACAATCATCAAGGGCGAGTTATACAAACGCAGCATATCAGGGATCCTCCAGAGGTGCATCGCATTCGAAGATGGCAAAGCCATCCTTCGTGACATCCACGCAGTAACATGTGGACACCATGCAAGCAGTCGAGAACTCGTGGCCAAGGCTTTTCGCGCAGGGTTCTACTAGCCCACCGCGCTCAAGGATGTGAGGACATTGTGAAAAGATGCATCGGCTGCCAGAAATTCGCCACTAAGCCACATGCACCAGCATCCGAACTGAAGACAATCCCGCTGGCCTGGCCCTTTGCTCAGTGGGGACTCGATATGGTTGGGCACACCCACCTCTTGGTGGCGGTCGACAAGTTTACCAAGTGGATCGAAGCGGTCCCCATCACAAATTCAACTGCCACGATGGCGGTAAACTTCTTCAAGTCACTCATCTACCGCTTCGGGGTCCCTCACAGCATCATCACCAACAACGGCACAAACTTCATGGCGGAGGAGTTCCGTGACTTCCGCAAAGACCAAGGTATTAAGCTCAACTACGCGTCCGTAGCGCACCCGCAATCCAATGGTCAGGTGGAAAAGGCCAATGGACTTGTGTGCAGTGGGCTCAAGAAGCTGCTATTGGTGCCACTCAAGCGGGCTGCAGGAGCCTGGGTGGAAGAACTATCATCTGTCCTACGGAGCCTACGCACCACTCCAAACAGGTCGACACAGTACACGCCGTTCTTCATGGTGTATGGCGCAGAAGCAGTCATGTCGTTCGACTTGCAGTTCGACGCACCCAGAGTCGTCGCCTACGACGAAGATGACGCGGAGGAAGCACTCGAAGACGACGTCGACACGTTGGACGAAGCACGCGACATCGCGCTCGCCCGCACAGCTGTCTACCAGCAGAACCTCCGCAACTATCATAGCCGTCGGCTGCGCACCAGGTCTTTCGTGGCAGGGGACCTGGTACTTCTCCTGAAGCAGAAGAAGGTGCACAAGCTCGCCTCCCCATGGGAGGGACCCTTCATCATCACGGAAGTCATCGAACGCGGCGCATACCATCTGAAGCACGCGAAGACGGGAGAGCTCTCCCACAACCCTTTGGAACGTCGCACACCTGCGCCGTTTCTATGCTTAGACTACTCAGCCATCGATGTAATTGTGCTTAATGCCAAAAGCAGCAGGTTTCAGACGCGCTCTTTTCCTTACCAGGGTACCTAAGGGGACTGGAAGGTTTTTAATGAGGCGGCTTGCTAGCTTAATATACAATGGTTGGAATAAAAAGCAAATGTTCCTCTATTTTACAGAGTCAATTCATAACACCTTGGCCGCACCCGAACACTCGGGGGTTGCGCCGCACGGGTTCCCTTATTCATAACGCCTTGGCCGCACCCGAACACTCGGGGCTGCGCCGCACAGGCTCTATTATTCATAACGCCTTGGCCGCACCCGAACACTCGGGGCTGCGCCGCACAGGCTCTATTATTCATAACGCCTTGGCCGCACCCGAACACTCGGGGGCTGCGCGACACGGGTCCTACTATTTGACTAACCTTGGCTGCACCCGAAACACACGGGGCTGCCACGCACAGCATCTCATGCAAATGAGAAATTCTTTTTAAATAAAACTTACATACAATTGCCAACAGGCAGCATATTAAATTACAAAATACCAGCGCACAACTGCGCCAAAGTCAAGCATTCAACATACTCTACAGTTTCTTCTTTTGGATCTACCAGGAGCTCTGTCTCTCTCTCAACCTGAGCAATGATGCTGCTCGCCGGACCAGCAGTCGCCTGGTAATGCTCTTCCATTGGTACAGGACCACCACTAGGCAATGGTTACAGACCCCTGACAATCTTACCCAAGTCAAGGTGTGGATGGTGGACTCGCACAAAGGCAAGTGCTACAATGGCTCCACCAACAAGCCGATCCCGAACAAACTTCTTGATCGCTTTGCCATCACGAAACCTCTTCATCAGCGCCGCAAGACTTTGTGGCTGCTCATTCAGCGGGAACAAGGCCTGGTGCACTCGAGCCAACGCCGCCCTGCAGGACTCCATCAGAATACCTGCACGCCAGGCACGATCTTGAAGCGTCGCTAGCACGCGACCCCTTGCCCTGTCAGACCAGAAAACATGAGTAGAAGACCGTGAGCCGCTAGCAACACCGTCCAGACGATCGCGCAAGCGCTTCGCCTCTGCCTGCTCATCCAAACAAGCACCTGCGCAATTATGAGGAACAATCAGAGAACAATCGAAAAGCAAAAGGACTCGGAGGTTGTTCGAGTGCACTTACATTCCAGCTGCATGTTCACCTTGTCCAACTCCGCAAGCAAATAATTCTCCCGCTCCATGTACAGCTTGCGGCTGTTTCGATCTCATCTTGTCAAGGGCACTTTGGGCGATCTTCAGCTCTGTTCTACCTTTTCGAGCCGTGTCCGGAGCGCGGCAGTGTCATGGTCATCACCCTCCCTTCCAGAGCCCGCTGGAGGAGGACGCCCCCAGAAGAAGAACCAGCTGATGCACCAGGTGCCCCAGGCTGTACATAAGCAAATACCAGGATTAAGGGCTGATTCAGTATCAATTGCAGTCTCGCATCAATACACTCGGGGGCTGTATTCATAGACAGCACCCCTGAAAGGCAAAAGAGTAACGATACAAAAGCAAGCTTATATTCAACAAGGTTCATCAAAAGCACAAAGATTCATTACAAACAAAAGCAGAAGCAAAAGAAGTCGACCCTACAAACTACGAGGTCGACTCAGATCTAGACCTAGCACGAGAAGCACGCTCAGTGGTGAGAGTGGCAGCACGCTTCTCCATCATAGCTACCATATCCTTCGCCAGCTGCGCCGCTCGCTCTTTAACAGAACCCAGAGCAACAGTCCTCCCATCGGGCTTCCTCGGAAAGTGAGATACAACCTTCTCAAAGTCACCGGCAATTCCGTGACCCAGCATTAGCAGGAAGGAGGAATCCGAGCCACATACCGTTTGGGCGCGCGTGTAGTCCGCCAGAGTCGACGACCCAGGGCCGAAAACTTTAGCTAAGGCGTCAACAATTGCGGGTGGCGTGCCTCGGGGGAAGACGCTCTTGTGCAGTGTAGTAAGCGCACCCGCAGACTTGTAGACTGAGTCCTTGACCTGGGCGCATATGAGATCAAAGGCGCCAACCGCGTCTTCAAGGGAGCCTTCATCCGCATCCGCAGCAGGTGCAACGCCAATAGCTCCTGTTGAAGCAAAAACTCAGAAAACAACTCAGAATCTGTAATCACCCAGTTAGCACAAAGCAAGCACAACAAATGCTACCTCCTTGAAGATTGGGTGGCGCGGAAGCTGCAGTGACTGGCTGCGGCTCCACCCGAACCAATTCATCAGCAGTTGTCGCAGGGGTCACCTCCGGCACGATCGACTGCGCATCAGTTCCGCTCTGCGCTCCCACCTTTTCAGCGGCTGCGGTCGAAGGCAGATCGGTGTCTGGCTCCGGACTGCGAGACAAGAATTCAGCTACAACTACAACTAATCGGCAGAACAGAAAGACCTCAACAGGAGGCGAGTGTTTACCTTGATTCCTCATCACTAACAAGGTGCAGGAGGTTCAGATGCGCGCCAAACTCCGACGCGTCGACAGGTCAAACAGGTGGAGCCGTGCGCAACGGGGTTATCTGCATCGGCTCCGCGGGCGATGGTGACGAAGAACCTGAGTCACCGTCATCCTCGTGCGCCATCGTCTTGGACGGCGAACCAGCAGTCGACTCTGTCTCGTCTAGACGGTGTCGCTTGGAAAGTTGCTCCTCTGCCTCCTGCTCGGGCTCCTCTGTCTCCTCTTCGACTGGGGTATGCGCGGAGGCAAGGGAGATATCATCATTATCCGAGTCAACCTCTGGAATCTCGACCTCCGCGGTTTTCCCATTCTCAGGCAGGGGAGGCAAACAGATAGCATAAACATGCTCCTACAAACAAAAAGGCAGCAGTCAAGAAAGATGGACATTGCAAAGGACAAAGCAAACAAAGTACAGCTAACAAACTCACCGCTGGCAACCGGTTAGTAGCGTCGAGTGGAGCAACCGGCGAGTCAAGGTCGTAGGGGTCGTTGGCTGTCAACTTGGTCAGCGAACGCACCTTGGTTTCCACCTCCTTCTTCGACGGCTCCTCCTCTGTCAGATGAGTAGGGTCGTTCGCGCCCTGGAACTCCCACATCGGGTGCGCCCGCACCCGCAAGGGTTGCACCCCCCTCCTAATGAAGGTGTTAATGAGATGGAGGCCTCTGACCTCTCGACCGGGAGTCTTCAACAGCTCGGTAACCTTCGTCAGTAGAGGCGCCGTCTTCGTCTCCTCAGCAGCAGTAAGCTGGTGCTTCCAAGCGCGAGACCTCACCAGAGTAGTATCGGCATCAAAGTCAGGCAGCCCCTCCTGCTGGGTCCTGACATAGAACCATTTCTTCCTCCAGTTTTGCGCGGACTCGACTTGCTTCAAGTCGAAGTAGGTGACGTCGCCGCGAGCCTGGACATTGAAGCCTCCAACAGCATACACGCTGCCCTGACCGGCGTTCCTCCGCACATTGAAGATCTTTTTCCAAAGACCCCAATGTGGGTGCACCCCAGAAAACACTCGCAAAGCACGACAAAGCAAGCGATGTGCAGAATAGAGTTCGGAGTGAAATCATGCAGCTGCATCTTGTAGGCATACATCAAGCCTCTGACGAAATCATGAACAGGGAAGGAAAATCCCCTGCTCACAAAATCAGCGAAACACACGCGCTCACCATCCCTGGGTCGAGGGATTACCTCATTCCCCGGCGCGCGTGTCGCAGCAACTCAGCGGCGGGAAGCCATCCGTCCCGCCGGTACGCATCAAGATGCGTCTCCTTCAAAGTGGACCTCGTCCATGCTCCGGCCGTTTTCTTCAGCACGGTGGCGGCGGTGCCCGCAGCGGCGGCGCTACTGGCCGCGGCGCTAGCAGTAGCGGCGGCGCTGGCCGCACCTCTCCCCTTCTTCCCGTTTGGCTTGGTCATGGCGAGAGCTTCGTGGCTATGGAGGAGAAGAGGGAGCAGAGGAAGAAGAAGCACAGAGCGGCGGCAGAGGAAATGGAAGTAAAAAACTTTTTACTTCGCCCTCTCCCTTTTTATGCACATTGGCCACCAATCTCATCCGTTGATAGAGATCGTGCGGATCTAACCGCACACGTGGCGGCCGCAGAGCGCAACCGTCACAGACCACGCCACCCACTACGCACAGGAAACGAGGAGGCCATCATCACGCCCCAAAATTTTCGCGCTGTACGGTCAAATTAAGTCAAGACGACGCTCCGCATGGTCAACACTGACAACCGGGACCATAGGGTCATGTCCCATCGGTTGCCAGACGACGCAGACAGCAAAAATACGTCATCCATGAAGTCATCAATCTACGATGCAGCATAAAAGGTACTCGAGTCCTGATGCACCTAAAGTGCATCGACTTTTCCAAGCGCTTTGCTTCATAATTTGCCCCGGAATCTTCCCATATTTGAATAAACCTGCTGAATCTGACGCTGTTTTTAGCAAAGTCTCGTTTCTGGTTATTTTTGCAGGAAATTAAATCGAGGAAAAATACCACGCCATTTTTTATGGAAAAGGAGGACAACGTGCAAAGGATGGACACGAGGAAGCGCTCGAGGGCCAAAATAGGGGGCCCCATGCGGCCCCTGTACCTGGCCGCGTGGGCCCACCCCAATTGGGCCTCGGGCACCGCCTCGCCTTCGATCTTCGACGTACCCCCTCATATATACGAAAAAGTGGGTGCCCTAAGAGGAGGAGAGCTTTCGCGAAACACACCGCCGCCACCACCACGATCTTCGTTTTTGGAGACAGATTGATCCAGGATTTCTCCTCCGGTGGAGGGATCCGGAGACCGTCTTCACCGCCATCTTCACCGCCTTCATCTCCATCGACCATGAGCTCCCTCTCCACCACCATGTGTGAGTAGTCCGCTGTAGGCATGTGAGGTGGATGGGGATTGGATGAGATTGATCATGTAATGATACCCGTTGTCCGAGATCTTAGTGGTTTATCTTGAGGATATTTTTGTATTGTGTTGATGCACTTATGCTATGCTTAATGCTTGTTACTAGGGCCCGAGTGGCATGATTTCAGTACTGAACTTATTTTGCTTCATCATATAATTGAGTTTGGTATCTATCTGGAAAGTGTATCACCTGCTATTATGTTGAACCTGCGAACCCTAAAAGTGATAGTATAGGGAAAACAAGGGGGAGATGTTTTAGTTTGAGGATTCTATGTGTTCATGAAGTGTTAATGCGTTGTTCCGGGCTATTCGAAAGGGTAGACCTTAATTACCTGTAGTTCCAAGTTGGACCCGGTGAAATGGGCAGGTAGGACAATAGATGTTGTGCAAATTCTCTTGGTTAGTACGCACAACTAATTATGGAACACATACCTACATATATCGGAGTTAGAGATAAGTCCCATTGCTACTTATATCTTATTATATGATCAATCTTATTCATGCAACACCCGCTATCACCTCATGCCTACGTTTTAAATCTCTAAGTTACACTTTCACTTTTCCGGTGAAAACTGGGAAACCCTTGTTCACTACTGCTGTTCTATTTGCTACTTGAATCATACTACTACCATCACTATCACTGCTGCAAGTTTATTGATATACAGGTGTGGTTGAGAGTGACGCCTCAATTGCCAAAGTCTTATTGGTATTCTTGTGTTCCCATCGTGTCGAACTATAAATTTGGGTAATACTTCCCAACGAAGATTTCAGCGATCCCCTATACTTGTGGGCATCAAGTCCATATTGTGTCGACTCTGAGGAAAAAACATTTGACACACGTAAGTGGTCATTCGACTGCCTCAAGTTCAAAGCATTCAACTCCCATCGGGAGCGTATCAAAAAAATTCTCGACTGCTGCAAAGTTACAAAGCTGAGATTATCCTCAACTGCAAGCTATTCAGCATAATCTCGGGGGCTACTCCCATCGGGAGCACTGTCGCGCACCCGATAAAATACATGCAAGGACGTCAAGCTACAAAACAGGCAGTGGAAGCTTACTCGACTCAGCTACTTAGCTCCATACAAAATTCACAGTCATAATCTTCCCGAGTTGCGTCCGCCGCATATAACCCTCGGATGCTGCACACATGGTGCAAAGGTAAGACCCGCCGATCCGTCGAGCCGGTCGGGGCCCGCACCTGCTGCGTTTGCCCTGAAAGTTTCCATGTCAGCAGACATGAAGAAAATCCTGACGGACGCGTTAGGTACCCACATGATCATGCTGTAGGTCGACTCCTGTAAGACCTCCGCGGCCTGAGTCGAACCTGACCAGCTCTTTCCGGGTTCGAGTCCGGGGAATAATGCTTGTGGTTATGATCAAAGGAATAATGCTTATAGGAACTTAATAAGGATTTTTCTTGCTAAATTTACATAAGTTGATGTCATATTTGAGAAAGTTAAACATCTATCTAAGGTGGTGATGCATGGTAGAAAATCCACTCTCCAAAATCACCACCATTTTAGCAAAATAACTTTATAAAGTCACGTCCAACAATTTGATAGGTCATAGATAAACTTCTAGGGAAGTTTGAAGAAAAATTCATTTACAAACAGAACTAACACCTAAGAGCTACTACGTATGAGATTGCAAATACCAAATATTATGGCAGCACAATGTTTTTTCCATTTGAAATCGATGAATACTAAAAAATATAATGGTAAATTAAATAAAATTTTGAATCTCAAAATAAACATATTAGAATAATGTAGGAACCAGTGAATCATACATTGAAAATATTGGAAGGTATTGAGCATCCATATAAGTTTTTCCAATTATGGTTGACACTCAAGAGATATTAACTTACCTAGACATCGAGGAAATCCTTCCATGCATTTTAAACAACTATGGTGTCCACAAAACACAATACGCTTATGAAATATGCGCGGTACCGTAAAAACATTAAAACTTGAGACAACTAAGTTATACAAACATTGAAAGTAGAAATGAGACAGTTCTAACATTGTGTCATATGTTTCATAGAGTTTTACAACGTTCTCCAAAATTTGACCATGTTTCAAATTTTGAATCTTAAATATTAAAAATATATTGAATATCATCTTGTTTTGAAACTCTTGTGGCTAGGTACCCAAATGTTCAAACAAATCAAAAAATTGGATTTCTGGTGCAGGAGTTGTGGAGGTTTCAGACTTTGAAGTCAAATTTAAACACATGTGCCGGTGGAAAACGATAGAGGATTAGATGGTGGGTAATGCACTATACTCTTTTATTCGGACGCATGCACACCCAACACTTTTTTGTGGGCGAATATAGAATGTCCCCATGTACACCCAACACTTTCTTTTTATATTTCGAAATGCATTCAAATGCATTTTTCATAACGGGTGCATTTAGACCCATGAGTCAAGACATCGTGTCTCGTTTTATCTACTGAAGTAGAGGTAGTATTAGTGGAGAATTCTAACTCCCATATCTCTAGTGATCCTCTATTTTATAAGATTCAAAAACTTTATTTAAATTTCATAAAATCTAGAGTAAATCATGGACGTTCTAAATGATGCGTCATACAAGAGTGCAAATTAATAATGTGAAATACTTTCCATTCTTAGCTACACAAAAACAACAAATGTATAGATCTGAGTAGAGTGAATGATGTATAGTTTCAAATTTCTAATTTTCTTTTTATTTTTGCCTAGCTCATAATACAAATAATATTACATTGTAATTTTGCACGAGTGTAGTATACATCATCGGGAACATGCATGACTGTTTCCAGACTTTTTAAATCTTTAAATATGTTTTTAAAAAATTAAATAGAGGGATGAGGGGCTGAGCTAAAGTGACTTTTCGAGATAGTATCGTACGTGTTCTAGGAAAACAATTCATGATCTTTATCTTCATTGTGCATGAATGCATGCATGTGTATGCATGGTGACATACTGACATTTACTCCCCTTAGCTATACCTAGATATCGATCGTAGCCAAAGACGACAAGCTCACAAGCTCCACCTACTCATACACGCCTCGGCACGAGAACAAGTCCATTCGCCACCTACACGCCCCCTTGTACGCACTCGCCCTCTGCGCACCTGGAAACTCGCAACGCTACCCGCCAAGTCACACCGAACCTCCGGCGCGCGCGACGTGGGCTCGCTGCATGCCGCGATGCCGTCTCGCCGCGTCCACGTCGCCGCTCGTCGCCACGTCCCCCTCGTCGACCGGCGCATAAATAACGCACAGCTCGCCCATCCATAGCCATCTCATCGATCAGCTTTGCATAGCTACCTAGCCATGGGTTCCAAGAGCAACGGTGGTGTGGTGTGGTGTCTCCTGCTCGCCGGGCTCCTCCTGGTGGCCGTCGCAGCCGCGGAGGTGGACGCAGGCCGGGACCCGAGAGAGGATCTCGGCCGGTGCAAGAAGGACTGCGAGCGGCAGGGCGGCCAGGAGATGCAGTGCAAGAGGGAGTGCCATCAGCGCTATGGACAACAGGAAGATGACGCAGTGGAGGTGGAGACCGGGCGTGGCTCGAAGGCGGAGCTCGGGCGGTGCAAGAAGGACTGCGAGCGAAAGGGCGGCCAGGAGATGCAGTGTAAGAGGGAGTGCCATCAGCGCTATGGACAAGAAGAAGATGACACACTAGAGGTGGAGGCCGGGCGTGGCTCGAAGGCGGATCTCGGGCGGTGCAAAAGGTACTGCGACCAAAAGGGCGGCCAGGTGACGCAGTGCAAGAGGGAGTGCCATCAGCGTTACGGCCACATGGAAGATGGCGCCATGGAGGTGGAGGTCGAGCGTGACCCGAGGGCAGATCTCGGGCAGTGCAAAAGGGAGTGCGAGCGGAAGGGTAGCCAGGTGGCGCAGTGCAAGAGGGAGTGCCATGAGCGCTACGGCCAGATGGAAGATGGTGGCATGGAGGTGGAGGTTGAGCATGACTCGAAGGCAGATCTCGGACGGTGTAAAAGAGAGTGCGAGCGGAAGGGTAGCCAGGTGACACAGTGCAAGAGTGTGTGCCATCAACGCTACGGCCAGCAGGAGCAGAAAGGAGGCGAGGGCAGCCGTCGTGAGGAGGGCCACGGATCTGCAGGTGACCGCTGCCAAATGGAATGCCAGCATCACAGGCACGAGTACGAGAGGAAGCAGTGCCTCCGAGACTGCCGTGGCCGCCAACACGGTGGCGGTGGAAGCGGCGCCGGTGGCCGTGGCCGCGAGGGAGACGAGCGCCAGCACGGCTGGGAGACGGTGGCCGCAGCCATCCTTCAGGCAGTGTAGTGTAACGTAGCTAGCTCTCCGGGACCCCCTTCCCTCTACTGCGCCCGTGCATGCTAGACCTGTACACGCAGCGATGTACGTGTCTACGTGGCATGCACGTATGCAGAAGAATAAGTTGTGGTAGTTGGCACTGGCGCTCTCCTGCTGTGGAGAGCGCGCTCTGGAGGGGGATCGACCTGAACTGGGAGCTAAGCAGTCAAACTTGGCTTGCGCTTAGGCGCTATGTAAAGCTCAGTAGTGTGTGATAAATAAAGTGAGCATGCTTGTGAAATAAGCCGTACATTAATCTTTTGTTTTCTGTGCCTACCTCATGGACCAAGAATTTGGTAGTTTAATTTCACACACCCACAACATGAACAAGGAGCAATTCGTTTAATGGCTTGTTTTATTTAGCACTGACCAGTACTAATACAATTATGGAGGTACACACAATTGGAGTAATGTGTCATTTTATCAAGATTTTCGAAGACCTTTTAAAACGGTCTTTTAGGCTTTACAGGGAAGAGAATACATAGAATAAATTAGGGGATTATTCTTTATAGATAGGAAATCTTTTCCATACGCTGGCAAACATTGTCCAAGGAATGTTCACTGATTATTTGGAATTTTAGAAGCAACAAAAATAGGGTTCCCATGTAAGGCTAGAATATACATGGGAATTGAGTTGCACGGATATATGCATATGTAGAGTTTTTCCCCTCCTTTCTGATACAATCATGTTCGATTTTGCCCACTTCACAACTTCACAGTTGATACACTACTCCTACAGAACTGCACACGTAGCTACAGTCTTTGGCTATTGCCTACAGTAATCAGCCGTTCATTCTACTGTTGATCTATCTGCACATCAGGTCATGGGGTAGGGTAGCAAGAAGTCCGCCAACCTGAAGATTGAAGTGTTTCTTCCATGAGACGTTTGTGACAGCGGCTTCAAGATTCGTTGTCACTGTTGGAGTCCACCGAGGAGGACGAGGACGGCGAATCTGGAGAAGCATGGTAGTGCGCTTGAGCGTCTTTCCGTGTCTGTGTCTGGTTAATGAAGCTTTGAGCATGGGGTGGCCGGGTTTGGCGAGACACGTGAGAAGAATGCTTCTTGCCGTGGCTCATGTTGACGATCGCCGTTACTATCTCCAAGATAGTGGGGAGAACACTCGACGAAATGGTGAGAAGTCCAGACACCTGCAAATGGTAGCATGGCAACTGGAAATTAAGCGTGGCGCAGCGCAGGTGAAAATGCAACAGCAAGCAATCAATGCAACGGATTCTAGCTGTATACTGAGAAGGATGAGAAATTCTATTTGGGGCAATTATAGGAATCCCAGGATCTAATATCTGTGAAAAGAGGTGCATAGATTCTTACAGTGCCATGGCGGAAATAAGCTGTTATGTCGTACTGCAGCCATACAGCATAGGATAGTACAAAGGCGAGAAAGAGCCCCAGGATATATACAGGGTTCCTGATCATGAACAATATAAATACCCTTGGTTAGCCACCAACATGAGAAAGTGCCAATGAGTTGCGAAATCTCAGGATATTTGGTTAACCAGAAATAGAACGGTGAACTGGAAGTTAAAAAGAGAATTCAGATATTCGACCATAGAAATATATACTTCAGTGAGATGATTACCTAAGAAGAAACATAAACTCGTTGAAACCAAGTATTGCAAGAAGTAGAATGGTCCATGAAGGTGGTAACCAGTTATTACTACGTCTGTGTGCTTCCTGGCGAAAAGGTTGGATAGGAAGAATTCGATCAGCACACAACATACCGCAGATATACCATAAACATATTTCCACATAACACGCAAAAGAAGTAGAGAGGACGAGACTACCAAGTACCAATATTACTATTCATAGGTTCCTGATGAGGAAAATAATAATTTGATTTTATCCTATTAATTCAATTATCCAAGGATCTAAATTAGAACATAGATCCCAATTTGCGGTCAAATAAAAATACCTCAGCTATGAAAGAACTGATTGATGAATGAGCACTTGGGCAGAAATGAACTAGGAAAATTTACCTGCATCGACATTGCTTGTGCAACAGGATACTCTGTCTCTGCTTTGAACTGCCTCCAGATGGATTTACACTGCACTGGTGTGATTAGTGTATCCTTTGGTGACACCTGTACGAAACAAAAGATGTTCCAACTTATTTCACATTTTTGTGCCTTTCGAACCATAGTAGAGAGCCAAGTATAAGAGGCAGCACCTCTTGCCACGTGCTTGAAGCAAGTGGATCGGAAGTGAACTCGATGCTCCTCTTTTGGACAAGTGGCCCTCCATCTAAAAGGGAAATCATCAGAGCGCGGTCTATTTTATCTTGTTTATCGTCCAACCGTAGAGCTGCCATAACTGACATAAGTCTTAAAGCCTGAAATTTGAGATGGTAAATAGATTATGTTTTTGTACAAGAATGGCAATATAGTAAGTTCAAAAAAACAAAACAAAAAAGAAGAATGGCAATATGGTAATTCTGGAAATGTAAAGTATCCATACCGCTAAGCGTGCTTCTCGGGTGATCGCACGTATATCTTCATTTGCTGTCCATGTCCTTGGCATCGAATCCTTATCACGGCTCAAAACAGTGGAAAACCTATTGATAAATAGAACACATAGCAAAGTGTTAACAATATATGGACAATATTGTCATCCCTACAAATAAGGCCAGGTTTTCCTAGTTTCTCCTTCAGCGATCCAAGGAATCAAGTTCTACCTTTCTTTCATGCGCATAAGAATGTTTCCAGCTTCTTCTCGAGCTTTCTTTTCTACTGTACATCTTGCATGTTCCCTTAATTCTAAGACCATTTGAACAGAAGTTGCTTGGTCTAGCTCATACTCAGAAAGGGAATTCAGAAATCTCGGTATATAGTTTTCAGTCTCACGCCTATATAATCTCCTAATAGATGCCCAAGAGTCTCGTTCGCCAGTTTCCAGGATTGATTGTACTGGTCCAGAAAGTGCATCCGAGAGCTTCTTCTGCAATGTGCAATTACGAAGGCCAAAGCATGAACATGGAACGTTTAAAAAACTGTCATCATGGTAAGAACTTCTAACTGAAGGAGTATTCAAGGAATTTTCTGTTATTTTAGCAAAAAGGGGGTAAGATGAATCTCAAGATTTCTCTGTGTGAATTGGAAAATACCTCGTAGGTAGCTTTTAGTTCATTCAATTTTGCACTCCTAACAGATTCTGTATGAAATTCAACATGCTGCTGCAGTTTGTTTCTAATATTTGTACCATCCCAGTCCACATGTTCAACTACTGCATCTGCATGGAAACAAAGAAGAAATTAGCTAAATAAATAGTTTATATTAAATCTGAATATCGAGTAAAGAATATTAAGAATTAACATAGGACCACTATCTTAACTAAAGGAGATGATGCAGCCCAGTGATTTCAGTATCAGCTGAATAGGCCATAAATAGCATGAGGACTAGTGCTTATAACAATCCATCATCGTTTAAAACATACACAAGACTATAAAGACATGGCCCCCAAATGACGATGATAAAATCCCAGGAGCAACCATCTGAACCTACTGCTAATAACAAGAACAAGAAGAAAATGCTCGTGAAAGTCGAACTGCAATAGGTTGTTGAGAGCAACCTTAAATTCATTATTGTGAAACCAAGAGCATAAAGCAGTACTAAAACATGAAAATCAATTTTCGCAATACTGCATTTGGTTACAAGGTCACATTAATAACATGTCACCGCAATGCACTTATGCACCCAAATTCATCAATGAACGTCACTAATCATGTAAAAAGACATCGCTAAATAAAGAATAAAGCACATGACACAAAAACACTGGTCAAATATCGTCATATAGTTTCACCCGAAAGATATCTAGAGGCAGGAAGTTGTTTGTTTACCTCTCCATCCAACATCAAACTCCAGTAATGAAGACTGGGCACAGTAACGAGCTGATGCAGCAAATTTCCCACCGTTCCTCAATGATTGTTCTAGATCACTTTTGAATTTATCGAGGACCATGCAATGCAGGTGTTTTATGACTGTCTCAAAAGCAGGATACACGTGCTGCAAGTGACCAGCACGAAACTATTAAAACATCCATTTCATTTTCTAAGAATCGGTAAGATACAGTATTTAAAATTATAGAAGCCATAAATATGCAGTAACCGCTTCAGTTAACTTAAATAGGACCCAAGAAAGATTATAAAACCGAGTGTCTGAGATGTTTGCAAAACAATACTTGGTACTGATACAAATGTACAGTTGTACACACATTGGCGACTAATGATGAAAACTTGCTTAGGCCATGGACGTACGTAAATCAAAATGGTAAGTAAATCAAAATGAGTTACTAACATGTAGAATATCAGATTCTAATTGTTGACGCTTAACAGTTCTGACACTTTCATCGAAGTACATGGCTTCCATGTCATACCTGCAGGAAAATGCAGTAAGTTCAGACTGTATGAAATGAATGTCAAGATCATTTGTTTTCATGTGCTTTCCAGCACTAATCAGAACACCCTAAAAAGCACCAAGTAAAACAACCCCAGAGATATGACACAGAACACCCTTACAGTTACATTTGTACTACTTTGTAGTCCCAGAATACCCAAATAAAGTCAGTTTACTCAGAAAAAATAAAATGCTAAAAGTATAAAATCATCAGTGTAAGAAAACAAGAATTGTTTCCTTTACAGATTTCTACCATGTGAGTATAGCGTATGTAAGCATTATGAACTATATAGCTTCCGAGTATGACCACTGAGTATAGCATATGTTAGCATTATGAACTATATAGCTTCCGAGTGTGACCACTGTCTACTGCTGTTTACAGAACGTAAACTCAGTTTGCGGTTGATAAACGTGAGCTCAACTTATAACTTGTTATGGAAAAATAGCCACGGAAGCAGAAAAAAGGTCGGCTAACGAAAAAGAAAAATAGGCAAAAGCTGGTTCCAAAACTGGATTAGCATAATCCACCCAATGGAAAATGCAGCCATAGTAGATAGTGGAGCATGGAGAAACTAACGCAAACAGTATTATAAGGAATCGGGTGCACCAATTGACCGATATGTTCGGTAGCAATTAATTTCCATATATGCAGTACATGAGATGCATCAAGTAATATAGAACCTAAGAGTTAGATAAGAAAACAAGGACCGAACATACTGTGTGCGAGGAAAAGCTTTTAATATTAGACCAGTGAAGCAAGTGAACAGCACATAAAAAAACTAACAGGTTCAGGGATATGCTAATCGAGAAAGACAAGCATTATGGATCATGATAACCAGTGCGATTATCTTAACTTTGTGGAAAGAATGTTGCTAGGAGAAGTTGTCAATCACTCACTCTGATAGATAAAACTCAACAATGGCACTGAGCTTCGCTCCAAAGCCTGTTACTGGACCAGATGTTACAGCTGCCTCTAGCTCCAACCAACCCTGTAGAGAGAAATAATTAATTCTCATGGTACCAAAAATATATAGATTAAGAACTACTCCCTCTGTTTCAAATTATAACATGTTTTGATCACTTCAATATGGACTAAATACAGACTGAAATGAGTGAATCAACACCCTAAAATATGTTTAGATACGTACGAACCAGGAAAAGGCTAAAAAGGCTTATATTTAGGAACAGATGTAGTATAACATAATAGCAAGGTCACCTCATCCGACATAAAACGTCTGAGCCTTTCATCCGCAATCTCTTCACAACGAACAGTAGCAACCATCACCTACAAAATGCAGGAAGGAAAGAAAAATTATATATAATTTCTAATATAAAACTATTTTGGAAGCATGCTACCCAATGAAGTGTTACTTATCCCACACCACTGTCAATAAAAAGTACAGTAACCTAACCTTGTGAGCAGGAAGGTTAAGGTCCTTATTTTCCTGTATTACTTTCCACATTTGCATTGCACTAATACAGAAACCGGAAGCAGGTATCACACCTCTTCTATCAGCTGCTAAACCGCTTGGAGCGATTGAATTGATAAACCTGTGCCTGAGTTTCCCAACCTGCAAGTAAGTAAAAAATGAAACGGTACACTACAAGGCCTTCTCCCTCGAAAATAGGGACTGACTTGAGATATTGATTCCACACAGAAAACCTCTAAAGCAAATATAGTTCCAACTAAGAGTGTGAGAGAAAAGTAAGTATGTTAGCTTATAATTTACCTGCTCGTTAAATAATTCTTCGTTCTCTTCATAACTTGACAAAGCAGTGACATCCACCTTTATATCGCAGAAAATATATGTCAGTTAATATACGTAACTTCACAAAGCAGTGAAATCCACCTTTATATTGCAGAAAATATGTCGGTTAATATAAGCAAGTCCCACTTTCAGTAACACTTATGCACTTACATTGAAAAAGTCGCTTAGCACAGCTTCCTTGAATATTTCCGGTTTGGGAACAGAATCCCATATCTGTTCAAAACAGAAAATGTATGATTATCACAGTATGACAAAGGGGAAAATAAAATGTGAGTAGAATATAAGACATGAATACCTTCTGAATATCCTCCTTTAGAGTCTGGGCAAGATACTCTACAGGAGTCTGCAAAGAAGAGGAAAATAATAACAAAGCATGAGAACTCGGTGTCACTTGGCTAGTGGCTTCTTCGCTAGCTAAGCTCACTTGAGTTCGAGGGTTGGCCTCCCTGTGGTGCCTAGTGGCTATTTTCGAAATAAAAATGCCACAGTAGCTAGTGCCTGTTGGTCGAGTTTTTTTATGTAAGTTAAGCATGGATGTGTACATCAATTCATGTAGAGGCCAAGAGAGAGTTATCTTCCATCATCTAAAAAATACAAGTTGAGCGTATCTGACTGCAGAGGTAGAAGAACAAAATTGTGTGTGTAAGCCTCTAGAACTGTACAAACCTTTGTTTTATCTCGGATCACAAGTAGCAGTGTCGTTTTACGAGGGCTGAATAAACGCATCAAAACCTCAAATAGAGAAAAAAGTAACTCATAAGAAAAAAGGCATAATGAGCCAAAATAAGTACTTCATGTCTTATTGCAATCGAGATTACCTCAAATATTGTTTTCAAAAGGGGCCTGTTAGCAGCCTGTTCTCGGCCTATGTCATGACACCACCTGTAGAGTGCATATTAATCAAGCCACATGATTAGGTTGAGAAAATTGCTCTCTTCTCGTTGCAGTTTCAGATATAATTCACCAAAAAAAAAGTTTATTAAACGACATTGCAACTCACAAATTTATCATAACAATATCTGAAACTGCAAGAGCAAAAAGGGAGCTCTGTTTCTCAAAGGCTGTATCATCCTGCACGAATAACAAAAGACACTTAATAAAAATCGTGTCTGGAACTTAGCCTGATAGAGAATTGACAATACCAATCAGTGAAAAACTGGAAGGGGCCCCACTCAACAAAGGAAATGTCAAATGTATGGTCAGAAGTGACATAATATGTATTGGTTTAAGTTGATGGTTACATTTTTCAAACTTAGATACTTTATAATAAACTCTTTTAACAAAGATGGCTCTGTGCATCACTCGACAAAGTGCACCCTCCTTTTTGGAAATAAAAAACGATGACTGAAATTCTTGCTCAAACTGTCGTAGATGAAGGAATAGAGAACTTCTGACTGTATGAGTTGATTGCATTTATAGCCCAAATCAATTGCTTATATTTAGGCTGCAAAATAGTCAACTAGGTGTACTATAGTGGAAAAATGGAGTACTAATAACCTCCATCTTGTACTAGAAACAATAGCATAAATACTACAGATCCTTGTAGGAAGTTAGTAAGGGAAGTAATGCAGCATGTGAATCACAGCCATTTTCTTCTCGGGAGGTTAAGCACTTACGTAGTACAAAGGAAATAGGTTACGTGTACTACTTTTGTGGACATCAATCAACATTTAAGAGACAAAGGACTCAATTAATGCTAAAGAATAAGGAATATGCAATCCATCCAAACAATCTGGCATAAAACAAAGTAACAGAATTGTATGCAAATCTGAACATCGAACAGATTTGCAAGTAGAAAATCAAACACCTCCCCTCTTTCCCTTCCATCCGTCCCCTCCAAATCCATCACAACAGTGAACGGCTCAATGCCAACAGCCTTGGCAACCCATATTCCCTTAGTGGTCTGATTCCTGGCAGAAGCAACAGTAGCAGCAGAGGAATAAATAACATAAAAGAAGCATATAACATCACAGTCAATTCCACAGCAACACGAAATCGAACAATGAAGAGAAGGCAATTCAGCCAGCGTCGATGGCCTTTACCTTCCTTTCAAGGCATCCATCTCAGTGAAGCTTGTCCCGAAGAGGCGGTTGAGCAGGGTGCTTTTCCCTGGTCGGTGAACAAAGTAGCCATCAGGAATTCAGGACCGCGTCTGAAATTTTCAAACTGAAGTACCTACACAAAACTGGTACTGCTACCCAACGCAATCACAGCATAGGAACGAAACGGATCGCACGTTACTCCAGGATGAAATGAAATCAAATCACAGACGACGCGCGCAACGGAACCCGAGTATTCGGATTAATTGCCTGGACACAACCCCTCATCGATCGTCGAAGGTTGGCTCCTCGCGAACCCCAAAAGGAGAAGCCGTAGCTGGACAGTACTCACCGCTGCCCTGGGGCCCGAAGATGGAGACAACGGCGTAGGAGAGGCCCCGCGAGGCAAGCCCCGCCGCCGCCGCGAACCGCTCCATCGCCGCGCCGTCCATCTCGCCGTCGGCGCCCACCACCTGCGCCGCGTGGCACTCGGAGCCATCCGCCGCCATGGCAGGAGTCCCGGGGAAGCAAAGGATCGAAGCGAGACGCTTCGGGGGGGCCGAGAAGAAGGGGAGGAGGGGACAGGTGGCCGCGCGCCGGAGCGAGGGTTTTATGCTCGGTGGTTTCTAACGGGAAGGAAGGAGAAGGATGGCGTGCCACGGGCAGATGGTGAAGGCGACCCGACTCGACTAGAACGGCCACGGCGATTTCCATTTCGCTACACCTCATTGGTTTCATACTATATCACGTTTTGGCAAATTAAATTGGTTTACCAACACGTTACGACAGATTTTTTTAAACTCAGGAAGCTTGTTGCTGATACGTCAGCATGAGGACATCCTACTAATTCGACACCTATGTTCCCACGGATTTTTTTTTCGAAGAATAGGGTTCGCGCCCTAGTTCCATTGACATGAAACCAACAGCGACAGGCTTTGCATGTTCAGGTTCTCGGCTGGCCGAGGCCATCGAAAGGTTCAGAAATAATAGAACTATTACATTTTATTTTCCTTTTAGCACGTCCCAGGGGAGAACTCATGGATCAGGAGTCTTGCGCTTCTCTCCATGGACGGGCATCAGCAGACTGAGAGATGGTGCTGTTGGAAGGAACCAGTTTGTGGTCAGCAGTTGTTGATGCAGCTCCTCTGGCCTCCATTCCCCAGACCGTGAGGTCAACACCAGGCGATCCTGAGAATTTCCTCGCGTTTTCGCTGCATGCTTCTGACGTAGTTCATCAACGTCGATTTTTGGGCAGGTTTGCAGAGTATTTGCCATCGATGTACGGTCGAGACCAACCTGTCCCATACATCCAGAATGTTTCTCCATTGTTGACCCTGAAAACACATCTCGTTTCGTTGAGTCTTGTTATTTTGATGTGTTCCAAATTCATATGAAGATATAAAGTGAGAGGCTAACTTCGGAGCGAAGCGGAGGCCCGTTGCCGGAGGCTTGGGTCGTTTCCGAGTCAGACTGCAGCTGACTTAGTGTTTTATGTCACCATATATACATCTTGTAAGCCGCCGGTTGGGGTAAGCCACACATTGTAAACCCACCGCGTTTGTAACCTCACCCGATATAGTGAAGTATTGCTGACTGGCGCCCGTGGTTTTTTCCTCTCCTTTGTTTGGAGAGGTTTTCCACGTTAAAATCCCGTGTCCCCTTTGGTTTGATCGTTCCGCTCTTCGTCGTTTATTTACTATCGTTTATAACAAGTCTAAATACACCACATGGCAACAAATGAGATCATATTAACACCCCACGTTGTCACTTTGAGCGTCAAAGATAATACTAAACAAACAACACAATTTTATAATGCCATTCAACACCAAAAACAACTCATGATAAATATCCCTCTAATTAATCTATTATCCATAGAGTCACACACGCCACCCACACTGTCACCATGGCTTTGTGTTGTCATTAGTGCCTACAGAAATTATACTAGATAAAATCAACTGAGCAACATATTCATTACATAATGAAGGGAAACATCATATGAATTCAACTACACTAACAATGTTCAAGATCACATAAAGATCACATCATGGGAGAGAGAGATAACCACATAGCTACAGGCACGAGCCCTCAGCCCCGATGAAGAAATACTCGTTCCTCATCGTGGGAGACAGCAACGGCATGAAGATGGCTCTGGGGTCAATTCTGCTTCCCGGCAGGGTGCCAGAACAGGAACTTATGTCCTCCGAACTTGGGTTTTGGATGGCGATGGAGCTCGGAATCGTATTTGAGAAAATCTTCAAGGGGTTGGGGTTTTCTCGTCGTGGGAAATATATAGTCCGAAGGGCGGCATAAGGCAGTGCTCGAGGTGGCCAGACAACCCTTGGGCCCCCCCTAGGCCGCGCCCAGGTAGCGTCTGGAGGCTGTGGGCCTCCCCCAGGCGTGTCCTTCTGGCTCCCGGAGTTTGCTGGTGAAGTAGAATTTCTGTAATGTTTGCAGATTTTTTCGAGCACTTACATTTTTTGACCTTTTCTGCAATGCACAGACAAAATAAACAGAAACTGGCACTGGGTACTAGGTTAGTCCAATAAATTCTCTAAAATGATATAAAACTATACTAGAAACATGTAGCATTGATATAAAACAAGCATGGAACAATAAAAAATTATAGATATGATTGAGACGTATCAGACCTCGACTTAGAGCCATATGTTGAATGATTCTCTTGAAATCAAACACTCAAGATTTTGATCCTTCATGGCTTAACACATAAGGTAGAGCATGTCTTCCATTGAGTTTGAAAGGACAATGATGTCGCCTAGAGGGGCGGGGGTGAATATGCGATTAAAACTTTTCCGATTTAGTCTTAATAATTGCGGAATAAAACTAGGTGTTTAAATTAACAAGCACACAACCTAAATACTAGGCTCACCTATGTGCACCAACAACTTATGCTAAGCAAGACAAGCAACAAGGTGATAACAATATAGAATACTTCAAGCACGAAGGCTACCACAATGTAAAGTGCATAAGTAAAGAGCTTGGGTATAGAAATAACCGAGATACGCGGAGACGAGGATGTATTTCCGAGTTCCTCCTTTTTAGGGGAGTACGTCTCGTTGGAGAGGTGTGAGCCACCACAACAGGTCGGTCTCAACGCCACAAAGGTTTCACCTTCTTCTCCGATGAACCGCACCACAAAAGGTTTGGTTCACCTTCCACTATCGGAATCCTTCAAGGCGGAATCCGGAGCCTTTACAACAACAACCCAGGACTCAACCCACAAAAGGATTTGGGGCTCCCGAATGGCTACAAGTGACCACAAAAGGTCTCAACCACCACAAGGGCGTCTAGGGTCCAAAGACCCAAGAGTAACAAGCTCACAAACTTTCAACTTCCACGAATCCTCGTGGAGAGCACAAACCGGTGGACAATGCAATGGTAAGAGCACAAGTGCTCAAATCTTTCACTCTCAAATCCCACCAAAAGCAACTAATGCTTATGGGGGGAGAAGAGAGGAAGAACTAAGAAGAACTCAACAAATGAACTCCAAGATATAGATCCACTAGGTTCCCCTCACTTAGAGGAGAGATGGATTGGTGGAAATGTAGATCTAGATCTCCTCTCACTTTTCCCTCAAAGATATGCAAGAATCATGGGAGGAATTGAGGGAGGGGCAAGCTTTCCAAGGTCAACAATGGTGGGAGAGAGAGAGAGAGAGAGAGAGAGAGAGAAACGAGCTTGTGAGGGTTGAAGAAGGGGAGGGGTATTTATAGCCCCTCCCACGAAAATAGCCGTTGCAGCCACACTTAGACCGGAACTTCCGGTTCCAGGGCCGAAACTTCCGACCCAGAACTTCCGGACCTCCAGAAGAACGGCTAAAAATCGGTATTGAACTTGGGCCGGAACTTTGCCCGGAACTTCCGGTGGGCCGGAATTTCCGGCCTAAAGTCCGGAACTTCCGCCCCTTCAGAAAACTGTAGAAACACCAATACGAAAACAACAATATCTTGGGCATCCGAACTCCGTTTTCGATGATCTTGGGCTCGTTGGAATCACAACGAAGAGCTTTACAAGATCATGCAGAGAACCATCATATTCCTATTGGAGATATGCCCTACAGACAATTAATAAAGTGATTTTATTTGACATATCTCAATTATGCATAATATGTTTTAATACCATGCTATAACTGTATTACGAGGAAACATTAATACACGTGTGGTATGTAAATAACCAGGTCCCTAGTAGCCTCTATTTGACTAGCTCATTGGGTAACAGATGATCAAGATTTCCTGATCATGGACAATGACGTCGGTTAACAACGTAGTCATATCATTAGGTGAATGATTTGATGGACATACCCAAAATATAGAAACGTAGTGAGATCATATCAAATCTCAGCTTCTGAAAGATATGGCTGATCGCATCAAACGACATGTCTTATATAGCGTGACAATAAAGGTGACACTTTCGGGTATCGGAAGGAAGCAGCAGAAGCGAGTGATCAAGAGCCGGAATTGCCAGTCCACATAGCAGGATAGATACTCTGGGCCCACTCGGTGAGATTACATCAATGAGCTTGCAAGCAAGTGACTAGGTCACGGGGATGTAATATCATAGACGAGTAAAGATAGATTTGTCAATAGCGAGGTCATGCTCGGTAATCGTGATACCAGAGAACGACGCTCGGACAATCTAAATATCGCTAGGCAAGAGGATGAGACTGGACGTCTAAAGGTTCAAACGATAAAAGATATTCGTGGACGCACAGGGGCTATCATGGATATCCAGATCCCGCTGTTAGTCATTGATCGGAGAGGATGTCTCGTTCATTGTCTAGAGTGATCCCGAACCGTGTGGGTAACACACTTAAGGGTGGGTGACGATTAGATTGGATTTAGAGAGAAAAGAAACCGGAAACTCCGGAAGTGTTCCGGGACTTGTCCGATGTTGATCGGAGGCAACGAAATATGTTTCGGGGTCCGAATGAATTAAATAATATGTATTTAATATTAATAAGTGTTATTAATGATTAAATATATTTTTATTTAATTAAATTCGAATTTAAAAGGCATTAAAAGCTAAATGGGCCTTAGAGGCCCATTAGGGGAAAATCCCCAAAAAGGGAAAAGGAAAAAAAGGAGGGAGAAGGGCCAGCCGGCCTAGGTGGGCCGAATGGGGCCCACCTAGGTGGCCGGCTGCCCTTGGTCGGCGCACCCCCATGTGGGGTTTAGTCCCACATGGGGGAGCCAAGGGAGTTGGCCCCCTCCTCCTCCTTTAAATAGGGAACCCCCCATGCCTTGGAAATTAACCCCAATTTCTCCCTTCTTCTCTCCTACCTTGAGCGTGGTTCCGTTTCTGGAGCTACGTACGAGGAGAGAAGTCTCTCTACTGTACGCACACCACTGTGCTGCTAGATCCACTCTTCCACTTCCGCTGCTCTGCTGGATCTGGAGCCCGGAGGTCGTCATCCACACCGTACGTGTGTGGAACCGCGAGACGCCATCGTCTCCATTGACAACGTTTGTGCGGGAACGTAATCCCGCTTCCGGTCTACAAGGGTATGTATTCTTATCTCCTCCGTACTAGTATATCTGCATAGTATAGATCCTGACTAGTTTATGGTTATCGTCGGTAGGAATTTTTTTGTTTTCTGTCTACGATCCCCAACAGTGGTATCAGAGCCGATCTATGCGTAGATATATCTGTACGGTTAGAACACATGTTGAATGTGGGCATCGATTCTACATTTGTTACCCTCTCACGTGTACTTGTTTATATCGCGGTATTGTCGGATGAAGCGGCCCGGACCGACTTTACGCGTACTCTTACGCGAGACTGGTTCCACACCTGACATACGGCTTGTACCGTATATGTGGCTGGCGGGTGTCTGTATCTCCTACAATAGTTGATATATCATTTGCAATGGAGGGCCCCGAAAGGGGTGTAATAGAGACAATTGTCTTATCGTTGTTGTGGTTGTTTTCGTAGGTAAGAAACGGTTCTTGTGCAGAAGCCTACAGCCACGTAAAACATGCAAAAGATAAAGTAGAAAACGTCTAACTTTATTTTGCAGGGGCAATATGATATGGTCAAGGTAGGTTTATTAAATTGTTTATAAACTGTTGGCGCGAAGGAGACCATCGGCGCGGAGGAGATCATATCATGTCGCATTACATTTCATTTTAGATTATGTAGATTGTGTGCATCTTATATTGTGTATGTATATATGTCTATATATATTAGTTACACGGCGGCAGTAATATAAGATGATCCCTCCCAAAATTCGATAATAGTGTTCTCCCTCTGTCGTGCACCACCAATAAAGTTCTACGTTACGGGGTACGCCACTTGCGTTACACTCGTCTCTTCGTTCGCATACGGTGGGTGTAAGCCACGTTGCACACGCGAATACGTCAAAGGGTGTTATGGCGAGCCTAGCATGTACAGACATGGCCTCGGAACACAAGTACCGAAAGGTTAAGCACGAGTCACATGCGGTGATGTGATTGATATACGATGTCTACCTTTGAAGTTATGCTATCTGCCTGATCGATGGGGGTAGTGTAATGGATGGGGGTTGTGTATTCACTAAGACGATGCGAGGGATACTCGTCTTGAGTGGGAGTTCTAGTAGTTTTATTTTGAAAACTTGAACCCATATTTTATTATGAAAAACGTCTTATGTTTTGCAAATTCCATTGTAGATGTCTCGCCCCACCTTTAACCTAGGACTGTTCCTTGAGAAAGAGAAACTTAAGACCAACGGCTCCAACTTCATGTCCTGGTTCCGCAACCTGAGGATCCTCCTCACTCCCCACAAGGTCGGCTACATGATCGAAGCCGCCATAGGTGACGCTCCTGCAGAAACCGCCACCGAAGATGAGAAGAAAGCTTATCGTGGTGGAAGACTCCTCCTTCGTCCAGAGTGGCATGCTCTATGCCATGGAAGCTGATCTGCAGAAGCGCTTTGAGAAGATGAGTGCCTTTGAGATAATAACTGATCTCAAGGCTGTCTTTGCGCCGCAGGCCAAGGCTGAGAGGTATGAAGCTTCTGAGCTCTTCTTCTCAGCCAAGATGGAAGAGCACAGCAGTGTCTCTGAGCACGTGGTCAAGATGTCTGGCTACGTTCAACGCCTGAATGCTCTGGAATGCAAGATTCCAGATGAGCTGGCAATTGATAGGGTGCTACAGTCGCTGCCCCTAGCTTTAAGGGATTCGTCATGAACTATAACATGCATGGCATGGCTAAGACCCTCTCTGAGGTGTTCGTGATGTTGAAGACTGCTGAGGTGGAAATAAGAAGGAGCACACGCTGTTGATGGTCAACAAGACCGTCGACTTCAAGAAGTCGCGGGAAGGGTAAAAAGACCTGGAAGTTCAAGAAGGATGGCAAACAAGTTGCTAAGCCTAAAACTGCCAAATCTGGTCCCAAGCCCGGCGTGGAGTGCTTCTACTGCAAGGGAGATGGTCACTGGAAGCGCAACTGCCCCAAGTACCTGGAAGACAAGAAGGCCGGCAAGATTGTCGGAAGAGAGAGAGGTATATGTGATATACATGTTATTGATGTGTACCTTACATGCGCCCGTAGTAATACCTGGGTATTTGATACCGGCTCTGTTGCTCATATTTGTAACTCACAGGTGGAGTTGCGGAATAGTCGGCGCCTGGCGAAGGACGAGGTGACGATGCGCGTCGGCAATGGATCAAGAGTTGACGTGGTGGCCGTCGGCACGCTCCCTCTACATCTACCTTCGGGATTAGTTTTGGTTTTAAATAAGTGTTATTTTGTGCCATCTCTGAGTGTAAACATTATAAGTGGTTCTTGCTTGTTGCAAGACGGATATTCATTCAATTCAGTATCAAGTGGTTGTGCTATTTCGATGAATGATATCTTTTATGTTGATGCTCCTGTGAATAATGGTTTATTCTTGTTGAATCTCGATCGTAGTACACACATCCATAGCATAGATGCCAAAAGGATTAACTTAGTAATGATACCGCCATGTATATGTGGCATTGCCGACTTGGTCACATTGGTGTAAAGCGCATGAAGAAACTCCACTCAGCTGGACTTTTGGAGTCATTAGATTTTGGATCTCTTGACACTTGCGAACCATGCCTCATGGGCAAGATGACTAGGTCACCGTTCAATGGTTTCGTTGAACGGCGTCGGAATTATTGGGAGTTATACATACAGATGTGTGCGGCCCAATGAGCGTATCGACACGCAATGGTTATCGTTACTTTGTAACCTTCACTGATGACTTGAGTAGATACGGGTATATCTACTTGATGAAACACAAGTCAGAAACTTTTGAAAAGTTCAAAGAATTTCAAAGTGAGGTTGAAAATCAACTTAACAAGAAAATAAAGCACCTTCGATCCGATCGTGGTGGCGAATATTTGAGTTTTGAGTTTGGCACACATCTGAAGGCCTGTGGAATTGTGCCACAGCTTACGCCTGCCGGAACACCGCAACGCAACGGTGTGTCCGAGCGACGTAATCGTACTTTATTAGATAGCGTGCGGTCTATGATGTCTCTCACCGACTTGCCCGTATCGTTTTGGGGATATGCGTTAGAAACAGCCGCATTCATTTTAAATAGGGCTCCATCCAAATCCGTGGAAACGACACCGTATGAGGTATGGCATGGTACGAAACCTAAGCTGTCGTTCCTGAAAGTTTGGGGTTGTGAGGCTTATGTCAAGAAATTGCAGCCTGACAAACTCGAACCGAAATCGGAAAAGGTCGTCTTTGTAGGGTATCCGCGGGAAACCATAGGATACACCTTCTACCACCAAGCCGAGGGCAAAACGTTTGTCGCTAGAAACGGCACCTTTCTCGAGAAGGAGTTTCTCGCTAAAGGAGTAAGTGGGAGGAAAATAGACCTCGACGAGATAGTTGATCCTGAACTCGAAATTCCGAGTGGCGCAACGGAAACTTCCTGAACCGTCCTCCATAACAGATGGAGTGGGAGAAAATGTCGAGGAGGCTATTATACCTCGTAGGTCTGGAAGAACCCGTACATCTCCTGAGTGGTACGGTAATCTTGTTTGCACCGTCATGTTAATTGAACAAGACGAACCTACGAATTACAAAGAGGCAATGGAAGGACCCGAGTCCGAGAAATGGCTTGAGGCCATGAAATCCGAAATAGGATCCATGTATGACAACAAAGTATGGACTTTGGTGGAGATTCCCGAAGGGCGCAAGGCCGTCGAGAATAAATGGATCTTTAAGAAGAAGACTGATGCTGACGGTAATGTAACCGTCTATAAGGCTCGGCTTGTCGCAAAAGGTTTCCGACAAGTTCATGGAATTGACTACGATGAAACGTTTTCACCGGTAGCGATGCTAAAGTCTATTCGGGTTTTGCTAGCAACAGCTGCATATCATGATTATGAGATATGGCAGATGGATGTCAAAACAGCATTCCTAAATGGTAACATTGAGGAAGAGTTGTATATGGTACAACCTGAAGGTTTTGTCAGTCCAGAAAATGTTGGCAAGGTATGCAAACTTCAGCGTTCCATTTATGGACTGAAGCAAGCATCTCGGAGCTGGAATCTTCGCTTTGATGAGGTGATCAAAGGTTTTGGATTTGTCCAAAATGCGGAAGAGACCTGCATTTATAAGAAAATGAGTGGGAGCTCAGTTGCATTCCTAGTTCTATATGTGGATGATATATTACTAATTGGGATAATGTGGAACTTCTGAAAAGCGTGAAGGAATATTTAAACAGTAAATTTTCGATGAAGGACTTAGGAGAAGCTGCATACGTATTAGGCATTAAGATCTATCGTGATAGACCCAGGCGCCTACTAGCGTTATGTCAAAGTACTTATCTTGACAAGATATTGAAAAGTTCAATATGCATTTGGCAAAGAAAGGTCTTGTGCCAGTTGTCAAGGGGAAAAATTGAGCACGGCTCAGTGTCCACAGACGGCTCTTGAAAAAGCCGAGGTGGATGGCACTCGATATGCTTCGGCTATAGGATCGATCATGTATGCCATGTTAAGTACTCGACCCGATGTAGCATTGGCTCTCAGTTTGACGAGTCGATTCCAAAGTAATCCTGGCAAGGATCATTGGACAGCTGTTAAGAACATACTGAAGTATCTTAAGTATACCAAGGACATGTTTCTTGTTTATGGAGGCTGTGGAGAGGAACTTGGCGTAACAGGTTACGTTGATGCAAGTTTCTGCACAGATCCAATGACTCGAAATCGCAAACAGGTTATGTGTTTAAGGTGAACGGAGGCGCTGTGAGCTGGAGAAGTGGGAAGCAACCCATAGTAGCCCAATCTACAATGGAATCGGAGTATATTGCTGCTACGGATGCTGCAAATGAAGCTGTTTGGCTGAGGAAGTTCGTCATCGAGCTTGGAGTGTTCCCAGTGCGCAAGACCCTGTGATTATCTACTGCGACAACACAGGTGTTATTGCCAACGTGAAGGAACCAAGGTCTCACTCCACCGCCAAACATATTCTCCGACGCTTCCATGTCATACGGCAGTACGTCAAGGAAGGCGATGTAAAGATTTGCAAAATACACACGGACCTGAATGTTGCAGATCCGTTGACGAAACCTCTTCCACGAGACAAGCATGAAGAACACCGAAATGCTATAGGTGTTAAGCTTTTACCAAGTTGTAAACTAGATTAATTGTACTCTAGTGCAAGTGGGAGACTGTTGGAGATATGCCCTAGAGGCAATTAATAAAGTGATTTTATTTGTCATATCTCAATTGTTCATAATATGTTTTAATACCATGCTATAACTGTATTACGAGGAAACATTAATACACGTGTGGTATATAAACAACCAGGTCCCTAGTAGCCTCTATTTGACTAGTTCGTTGGGTAACAGATGATCAAGGTTTCCTGATCATGGACAATGGCGTCGGTTAACAACGGAGTCATATCATTAGGTGAATGATTTGATGGACATACCCAAAATATAGAAACGTAGTGTTCATACCTTCGACTTTGAGATCATATCAAATCTCTGCTTCTGAAAGATATGGCTGATCGCATCAAACGGCATGTCTTATATAGCGTGACAATAAAGGTGACACTTTCGGGTATCGGAAGGAAGCAGTAGAAGCGAGTGATCAAGAGCGGGAATTGCCAGTCCACATAGCAGGATAGATACTCTGGGCCCACTCGGTGAGATTACATCAATGAGCTTGCAAGCATGTGACTAGGTCACGGGGATGTAATATCATAGACGAGTAAAGATAGATTTGTCAATAGCGAGGTCATGCTCGGTAATCGTGATACCGGAGAACGACGCTCGGACAATCTAAGTATCACTAGGCAAGAGGATGAGACTGGACGTCTAAAGGTTCAAACGATAGAAGATATTCGTGGACGCACAGGGGCTATCATGGATATCCAGATCCCGCTGTTAGTCATTGATCGGAGAGGATGTCTCGTTCATGTCTGGAGTGATCCCGAACCGTGGGGTAACACATTAAGGGTGGGTGACGATTAGATTGGATTTAGAGAGAAAAGAAACCGGAACTCCGGAAGTGTTCCGGGACTTGTCCGATGTTGATCGGAGGCAACGAAATATGTTTCGGGGTCCGAATGAATTAAATAATATGTATTTAATATTAATAAGTGTTATTAATGATTAAATATATTTTTTATTTAATTAAATTCGAATTTAAAAGGCATTAAAAGCTAAATGGGCCTTAGAGGCCCATTAGGGGAAAATCCCTAAAAGGGAAAAGGAAAAAAAGGAGGGAGAAGGGCCAGCCGGCCTAGGTGGGCCGAATGGGGCCCACCTAGGTGGTCGGCTGCCCTTGGCCGGCGCACCCCCATGTGGGGTTTAGTCCCACATGGGGGAGCCAAGGGAGTTGGCCTCCCTCCTCCTTTAAATAGGGAACCCCCCATGCCTTGAAAATTAACCCCAATTTCTCCCTTCTTCTCTCCTACTTTGAGCGTGGTTCCGTTTCTGGAGCTACGTACGAGGAGAGAAGTCTCTCTACTGTACGCACACCGCCGTGCTGCTAGATCCACTCTTCCACTTCCGCTGCTCTGCTGGATCTAGAACCGCGAGGCGCCATCTTTTGGCGCTGGGAGCTATCTTCTTCCGCTACACGACCCTGAGGTCGGCGCCATCGTCTCCATCGACAACGTTTGTGCGGGAACGTAATCCCGCTTCCGGTCTACAAGGGTATGTATTCTAATCTCCTCCGTACTAGTATATCTGCATAGTATAGATCCTGGCTAGTTTATGGTTATCGTCGGTAGGAATTTTTTTGTTTTCTGTCTACGATCCCCAACAATTCCAACAAGGGAGGATAAAACCAAATGTAGAAAGGTAAACCTTCTCTAAAAAAGAACAACTGGTAAATCCTCCAACATCAAAAACTCAACAAGATATTCATATGAAATTCGTTTTTGATGAACTAGAGCTTGGTATGGAGATGAATACAATCTCTAAAACCTCACATGGATAAAAGTCAAATAAGAACCAAGAAAGATGATATGCCAAGCATGCAAAGGTTTGAGCTCTCCACAAAGATGCGATCAAGTTACTCGCTTGAGAACCCCTCTTGATAGTACGTCGTCTATCCTATAACCCGGTCTCCCACTAACACCATGAGACCGGTAAAATAGAAACCCTATCAAGATCATACCTTTGCCTTGCGCATTCCACTTGAGCTAGATGATGACGATCTTGACTCCCTCAAGTTGGAACACATTTCTTGATTGTGCTTGCTAGCACATGCTTGATGAAGACTTCTCCAAATACTCCCCCATACTCCATTATGGGAGAGCCTCGCTAAGCTCCGTCTTCATGTATCCATTGCAAGCTTCAATCAAATGATATCTTCCGAGATGGATCATATTGAACTTGCACTTCATAATCTTCTCTCTCTTCACAAAGATGATGTCTTGAATCCTTCAAGACATACTTGCAATATGCTCAACTCTACACATGACCATTCTTCATATAAACCCTTGAATAGAGCATTGATCATCATGTAATCTTCTAGAGTCCAACACATGAACTCCAATCTTTTCCTATGGACAAGATCTACAAGTATATCTCAATGCAAACATTAGTCCATAAGGATTGTCATTAATTAACAAAACCACACATGGGGGCACCATGCACTTTCAGAGTTCCATACACTAACTTTGTCATCAATTCTTCTCGTTGATCATATCGTATTCATCTCATCATATCAATGATCTTGATGCCAATATTCAACCTATATCTGTATCTTCATGGCATCCAACCTTGAATTCAACACATGAACTTCATCTCTTCATATCAATGATCTTGATGCCACTATTCAACTTATATCCTTATCTTTGTGGCATCAACCTTGAATTTAAGGATGGCAATGGGTACCCATTACCCTTTTACCCTGCGGGTAAAAACCCTATTAGGGTAAGGGTATGGGATAAAAAATTACCCATGGGTACGTAAATAGAAAAATATCATACCCATCGGGTAGAGAGGGTACGGGTATGGGATCGTATAACCCATACCCGTGTACCCATGTACCCATATAATATTTGACAAGTGAGTCTAAACTTTCACGCACGGATATATGAGTAGGGTCTATGCATGAGGCTACAATCGTAATTCAAAGATATAGGCAGGGATTGCTCGCTAACCCTCCGCGGATGGCGCACCATCCGGTGACTACCTCACTATACCGATAATTTAACTATTCCTAATATTATATCTAATCTATCTGATTCACGTGATCACGTCTCGACTCCTGATATAGCAAAACAATGAAATATAACTCTTCTGCATGAGTTATGTGTTATTTTTACGACTATTTTCTACCCAATTTTACGTGTTTTAAACGCGGGTATTTTTACCCGCGGGTACCCATCTACCCTATCGGGTGACGGGTATGGGAAAAAGTTGTACCCGTTGACGGGTATGGGTAAGGGTGACGGGTAAGATCGTGGTCGACGGGTAAGGGTATGGGGTGGCTCCACCCTTACCCATGCCCTGCGGGTGCCATCCCTGGCTTGAATCCAACACATGGACTTCATACCATTACCTATGGAAAGCCCTTCAAATATAACTCAATGAAACCGTTAGTCCATAGGGATTGTCATTAATTACCAAAACCACCCATGGGGCTCCATGCACTTTCAAGAACCATTCCCAACTGCTTGTGCATTACATCTCAACAATTCTCACATCAACATGCATTCAGTGGGATCTACCATACACGTGTTAACAATTTCCCTTGAATCTAGTTTGAGTTGACACCCATGAGACAATTTTGTCTTCTATCATGGAGCCTCCTCTTGTGCGTGTAGCCTACTTTCTCGAACAGGTTATCTACAACATGTTCTATATTTTAGACAACTCATCATATGTGATGTGATGTTCTGGACATTTCACTTACGTTGTAATTTGGTTTATCTTCTGGGCAGATGTTCCATTGAACATCGGAACCATTTAAATTAGGTCAAGGGTCAGGGGGCATCGCCCCCCCCCCCCTGTAAAAACCGTAGTTTCAGGATCTTGAGGGGTGGAAATTAGCTTTGTGCATCTTTTGCATACGTGCATTTGCAATTTTGGGATAAATTTTGCGCTTTTGTGAAAAAGAGAGTTGAGGGGATGAACACTCGACTAAGGTCAGTAGAGAGAGGTTGAGGTAAACTAAGACTCTGTATTTTTGCTTAAACTGTTTTCAAACATGAATTTAGCTAAAGGAATTATCAATAGATGAATTCCATCTCTTTACTTATCTTATTCTTCAATAACTACTCAAACTTATAACGTTCACCTCATAATTTAAATTAAATAATTTGAATTCAAATATTGGACAAGTGTCATAATAATAACATCTCAAATTATTCATATTGAGAATTCATAATTTTCAAACATCTTTATTTCTTATCTCAATAATCTTTACAAATGAATCCATTACATTGGAAGTTTACAAACAATAAAAATTACAAAGAAAGGAAGCTACATGGAGTTACAAAGGATACTTCCTAAAATAAACCTAACTAAGTCTTTGATCTTCAGGATCATCTTCTATACTTACAGACAAGCAGAGACAACGGAGGTACTAGGGTTAGAATTAAATTATTGCCAACACCCTAGGTGTGGCATTTGATTTATTGAAAAGCTATGTGCCCGATCAAGACCAAGCACACTTGTGCGAAGGGAAAGTTGAGTTCAAATTCAAAAGGCAACAATGGAACTGATCACCCAACAGTCTAGATTATGCTTGAGAAGCAATAGATAGGTACATATGCAACAATTGCAATATGGACAAGTTCCAAATAGAGCCATTGAATTTGAATTACTAAGTATTAGGTAATTAGCATGATCTGGTGATCTGGAGATATTACTAAGTATTAGGTAATTGCCAGCACCCTAGGTGTGACATTTGAATTTGTTACAACTAGAGCTTGATGATTTCAATTCTAGAAGCACAGGTAAGTATAAATAGGGATGGTAAAAAGCTTGTGCACACTGCTAGGAGGTCACACTGCTTTGTATGACCCAATATACTAAAATGAACTCAAGAATTAATTTCAACAATCTATAGCAAGCACAACAAGCCTTTTATTGAAAGGCTTCAGACATAAGCTCATCATAAGCTAAATTACAAGAATTTGAGCATGTTCTTGCTCATGAACAAACTAAAGAAAGCAAAAGAAATCACAACATAGGGGATCCACAAGAGACCCCAGAAGTTATTCTAGGAGGCCGAGATGGTCACGAAAAGATCTAGAACACTATATCTACACCATTCACCTCACTGTCCCGTAGTAGTCTACAACAGATAGTGCACATACAAGAAAAGGACACCAGGAAATCCATTATTAGCTCGCTAAAGTAACCTAACAAGTAAACAAGAATGAACTTAACATAGATTAAAGCTAAACTTACCTACGGTGTAGCTAACGAGAGAGAGAGAGAGAGATAGTAGCTCCAGAGATGACATGGCAGTCCGTGTGCAACTCTTGAGGGGGAGCGTTATTGGGATAAGATGACGAACATCGAGCAGCCGGAGCTCAGACCCACGCCGGTCCTTGAGGGCACAGCGGAGGCACCAGCGACTCCTATGAGGCGAGGAGGTCAGAGTTGAGCACATGAGCGTGGCGCCATCCCAGAAACCCTAGGTGGATCGGAGCAAGGTGCGTCGACTGCGACCAACAGCGGTGGCCGAGGTGGCCGAAGCCAGCCAGGGAAGAGAGGCTACGGCGGCGGTGATTTCTATCGTGAGAGCAAGCTCAGGGGTGAGAAGCGAGGGGAGAGAGAGAGAGATCAATGACAACTTAATCTTCGGAGGACCAACCATTTCATGTAAGTCTCTACAAGAACTTAGTGCCATGATAACATTTGGTTTAACTACAACTATGTTGATAGCAACACCAAAGAACTCAAGGAATATATCACTTGCTTAGAGCAAGACTCAATTGATGATACTTGCAGTATACTGCGCATCTTGGACGAGTTTAGGCTGTTGTGTGTGTTGGGTAGAGAGAGGCAGGGAGTTACATTACATGCCCCGAGAGAGTAGCCCTAGGTTTTTTCGGAGAGGTGTTTACCTTAGGCGTCTTCAGTCTGTTGTTGACGCCTTCATTCTTGTACATATACTCTGCCTTCTATAAAATTATGGTACGCGATTGCCTACTCTAAAAAAAATGAACTCACAAGCACAACCATCCTCTTGATGCAAGCAACTTAGCTGGTGTCTGTGAGGTCCTATCAAGCAATTTAACTGGTTTTTGTGAGGTCCATCTGGTATTGGTGGCCCTGGACGAGGTAGTATCGTCACATCTTTATCCTTCTAGGACCTTCTCTGTTAGGTTTGCTTATCATGGACTCTTCCACAAGTATGTCATGGAACCCCCCCCCCCCCCCTTGTGGGAGGCTCTAATGCCTTTGAAGATCAATATTTGTTTCTAGCAGTAGCTCCGTGATCATATTCCTTAAGGATTCGAGGATTTAAAGAGACGCAGTCCTAGGGATGGCATGTGCCCCCTATGTGGAATTCCCGAGTCGGTCGGGACGCACATCCTTCTTGTGTGTCTCGGTGCGCCCGCTTCCTTTGGAACTTTCCGTACACGATGCTATATGACCTGAGAGGTAGGGCTGGACTTTGGAAGTTCTTAGAAGGTCAGGCGAACCGTACTAGGAGGAGGAGGCATCTCTTCTGCTTTGTGTTCACCGCGATGATCTGGAGACTATGAAACAATTCATAATAAAATCATTATCGAGCGGGTCTTCATACGCTGCACTATTGGTCATGTGTTTAAATTTGACAATTTTGCAGCGGTGCCACCCACTATGTAGGCATCTAGACAGGGAACGGCAACACGATACGGTTGATACTCTTCTGACTCTGCACCAACTCTTCTTACCGCGTAGCCGCCGAGCGCTTCTTTGTTTTGGAGTTGCAACATTTTTTTCTCTTTCGCGTTGGACATGTTTGTGTTTTTTTGAAACAAAGGAAAAAGCTTTGCCTTATCTATTAATTAGGAAGAAGGTGCCTGATTTATTAGCAGGAGAAACCAGGCGAAAATCATACCACAAACACCAACACCACAGGGAAGTGCCCACACAACCATGGAGAGCAACATCTAAAGCAAGTAAAAACCTCCCTCTAACTATAACAACCGCGAACTGACGACAACTCTAGTACCACGCATCTGTCGAAGCTTTCCTTGCTATTCCCCTCTTTTTTCTTTTGCCCCTGATAGAAACTGTCTTGAGAGATTTCTCCACCTTCCTGATTACGTCCTCTGAAGCCTTCCCTGCAAAGACGCAACCAATGTCCTTGCCATATCCAGCACTAATCGCCTCTAAATAGGCAAGCAAGGCACAAAACTCTTCAGCAAAAAAAGCCTCAGAGTTAGGAGCCAACACTCCTCCACTATCCACAGAGGGCGTCGAGGCCACCGTCAAAGCCTCTAACGGGGTTAGCTCCATCGGAAGCACCACAGATGAATCCCCACACGGCTCTTGAATCTCTTTTGTGATCGGTAGGACCGGAGCCAAGATTCCACCTATGTCGTCACTCTTAGAGGCAGTCGTCACAATAAGCTGCGGCGACGGACAGGGACTGCCACAAGGACAAAAAAACAATAGTGAAGTGCTTCCTCAACCACAGTCAACTTATTCTCGGTGTAGTCAAGCGAAAACGAAGCCTGTACAGGGCGAGCCCTTGGCCACCAGAAACACATGCCTCCGTCGGCTGCCACCTCTTTACGAAGGGGGCGAGACGCCTCTTCAATGCGGTCAGCGACCAGCTGCTAGAGCTCCATGCGCAGCAAGCCAAAGTGGGACTGAAAGACGAAGTCATTGAACTTCTCGCAACACCTAGTAGAGGGTCTTGGTTGCACCGGAGCATGCAACGACGAGTGGCACACGGCCCCGTCACAACTCAGAGGCGACGAGGGGCAACGAGACTGAGCAGACGAAGAATGGCTCCGCTAGAAAGGACCACGACCGTCCAGAGAATAAGCCCGAGCATCCGGAGAGCTAGAACGAGCAGCAGGAGAGTGCGCACGACAGAAACGCTCCCGATGACCAAGACGATGACATCAGATGCATCTGAAGGGCCCACGACATGTCCTGACCTGGTGGCCACGCTCGAGGCACCGAAAACACCTCCCGCGAGCCCAACACTTGAATGCGAGGCTGCAGTCGAGTCCTTCTTCCCGAAGCGGAAACGATGGTGCGCGGCCGGGACGGCCGCCCGACCCACCTGCACCCAGCCTTTCTCATCACCTAGAGCGGTTGCAGCAACAGAGAGACCGCCGCCGGGCTCCGTATAGTTCCTCCTAAACATGGCGCACATCAGCGTCGCCGTGAACCGAGCTGGAAACAACACCTTTGGTGGAGGCTATCGACGTCTGTGGAGCCAACTCTTCAGCGTCGTCGTCGTCCTCCTCGACGGAGCTCATCTCCGTAAAGACTGGGTAGCCCGAGGCAGTCGGTGGCAGCGACAAGAACCCAATGCCCTCCACCGCCACGGATCGTTTGTTTTTTACTTGCACTTGAATCTTGTGTATGGATATGGTTGATTGCTTCATCGATAAAGTCACTTGCACTTAAATCCTGCGTGGACATGCTTGGTTGCTTTTATCAATAATAAAGTGAGGTGACTTTCAAGAATAGATCATCCTCGGCGATGGATATACGAGTGTAATAGAAATGACAAATCCGCACCGAGATGGGCTTGGGTGGGTCTCACACGAACCAAGGGCAGATGCTTCGAGACATGCGCCTTCTGGGTCTGGCAACGATGCTAGCGAGATTCCCAGCCCAGGTGCGTCAATCGGCGCTACTATAGCACGAAAAAATGACTTGTGCTTACGTAGCAGAGATGAACAAGGAAGAAAAGCGTTGGATGGCATCGTCGATCGGCCGTATCGCAATCAGCTCTCGCTTCGGTGACTTTTCATATTTTTGACGAACCAACCTCGTCTCCGTGACTCCAGGGACGCCTTCCTCGCAGTTTCCCCGCGCTCCGAGCTATTGTCTGTCCGTTCTTTCCTTCCATCGACCACGTCTCCTCCTTCCTTTCCTCTCTGCTATTCCCCGCCACTACAAAACCCCAGGCGCGGAAGGAGACACCGAGAGGCGAGAGAGAAGCCAAGCAAGCAAGACAAGCCACGAACTCGCCTCTCTCAGCCGGCTCCGGTATCGACGATCCAGAGAGGAGGGAAACCTAAGGGAGGGAGGCATGCTTCCGGGCGTGGAGCTCGCGCGGCGGCGCCGCGTGCACTACCACGGCGACGTCGTGGGCGTGGCGCCCGGCGAGCACCACCACGCCACCAGCACAAGCTGGGGCCTGCGACGTCGCACGCGCTCACCGGCGTGGTGGGCCCGCGCTGGCCGCCCGCAACCGGCTCCAGGAGAAGCTCCGCGGCGCCGCCTCGCCCTCCTCCTCGAGGTTAGTTCAATCCCCTGCCTTGTCATGTTTTTACTCTGATAATAACATTTGGAAAACAGAAAAAAAATCGCAAAAATGCCCTGATAATAACAGAGAGAACACTGAATATATATAACTGTTCATAGGAAATGGATTATCTTGTGGTTGTAGCCAATAACGTAGATCGATGGCGTGTTCAGTGATGCTTATCAGATTCAATTTACGTGCTGATTATATACACTTGACTTGGCGAGGTAAACCGTTGCTGAATTCGGCTGCGAGCGATATGGTATACCCGACTTAGGCGAGCTGTTATGTTAGTTTTTGCACCCTATCCCTATCCGTCGGCGTTGCTAAATTCGTTTTTTGCACCCTATATGTAGCGTTGAGGGAATCACACATGCTTGATGACACGCGCACTAGGCTTTTATTATAACAGAGAATCCATGGAAGTTTGTTAGTAGTTTAAACAACAAGGCCAATCGGTTGGATGGCAGCATCTGACATTCAACTTTCTGATACAGCGACATATGTGTGGAGAAAAAATTCCAAGCTGCGCATTCCGATCTTTACTTTGGCTCAATTTGCATGATTCCCAGTATGTAGGCCAACAGCATACACACATGAAAGTTGTGTCCCCTAGTTTCCAGGTTTTGTGTCCTACGCATCACCGGCATTTGGATCTTGGAGGCACTAATACCGGCTATAATCGTTTTCTAAGTGGTTGTTTGGAGACGTTGCGTTATAGGGGTAGTGTTGTGTAGACATGGGTGGAATGTTGTAATCTCCACTCTTTAGTTCACGATGAAATCTTGGAAACTACTGAAAATTAGGCTAAAGCTGCAGATCAGTCTTCTGCCATTAACAAGTGGCTCCATTTTCATTGCTGAATCAATTGCAGGTGGGGCTGGAGAACGCGAGAGCGAGATGGTGGAGCAAGCTCCAGACAGCAGAACATCCAGCAATGGCAGCAGCAGGACCTCGCAGCCACAGGGAGCACCGAGTTCAGGCCGCCCTGTCCGGCTCCGGTGCTGAAAATAACTACGAGGCGCCATGCTGAGATGAGGAGGACACTGTCCACCAAAGCCGACGTCTGTGCGGTGTGCCTCGATGAGGTCCGGGAGCGACATCAGCGGGTGACGCGGCTGCCGTGCTCCCACAGGTACCACTCGGACTGCGTCCTCCCCTGGCTGGCCATCCAACCGGACTGCCCCTGCTGCAGGACGCTCGTGCCTTCAGTGGAAACCTTCTCCTGAAACAACGTAGTGTCTTTCTGAAACGCTATCTTCTTGGGCTAACATAGCATCATGTACTAACTTAGCTGAGGACATAACAGAGCTTTTCCTTTGACCTTTCGTGATTTTATTGCAAGTACAGATAGTTTGGCAATTATAGCTCTGGGAGAAGATTCTGATGTGTTGTAGTTTTTGTTCTAGTTTCAGTTAACCACGAGAGTTTTGATGTGTTGGGATATTTCTGTCAATGGGAAAATTAGTATGATGCCACTGCAAATGATATATTTCTGAAAAATGGTGTCAGTTAACAGACTTAGCATGCTTGAGAGGCGACCATCAGTTTTAGCAAAATAAATTCGGTTTTTCAGATTCAGTTTTGAATGCATGAAGAAGATCAAAATTTCGATTTCTATATTTGAATGAACTGTTTCAGGATAGTTCTCGAAAATTCACTTTGGCTCTCGAGTTCTATTGATCTCTTTATATTTTAATTTTCAAAACTATATTTATAATGTTACAGAATTCTGGAAAAAATTCTGGATCTAGCCAATGATCAATCCTACAAGCATGCAAAATCACAATGATATATTATTGGCTACATAAAAATGACAATATCTTGTATATTTTGGAGATTGACATAGTGTATATTCAGATTCACACATTTGTCATTTTTATGTACCTCTGAATATAAAGTGTTTCAAACTGAGATTTTACACGTTTGTGGGATACATCATTGACAACAAGCAGGATTTTTGTCAGATTTTTAAAACATGTGAATATGATTTTTTATTCTTTTTAAATAAAGAGATCACTGTCTTTTCGATTGTTCTGATATACCCTGGATGTGAGAAAACAGGGAAAATTCCTGAAAAGGAAGTGTACATGCAGGAAGCTGAACATTGGTTTTGCACTAATTGAGCACATGATTCTACGAAATTCCAAACTGTAACCTATCACGACACATTCTTAACCATGGCTTTTGGTAGAAACAAGCTTCCTACGCTGCAACGTTAAGAGATCAACACACAATTGGACACAATGTTTTGCACTTAAGTATACTAAGAAATCTCTCATCAGCTTCGCAGTAGCAACCAAGCGGCTTTGCTAATCCCTTCCACCCGATCTGGATTACAGACTGGCTTCTTCCTGAAATCGCAGGAACAGTTATGTATAAATGGGTTAGCGGTTGTGGAATTTCTGCTGGCACATTACAAAATTTAAATCCTAAACTGCTCTCCGAAAGCGACTGCACCATCCACTTTGGATAATGCTATGCTATAGCTTTGATAAAATCCTCCCGTTAAAAAATTGGAACACACATTTGGAAGATCAGGCTTGAAAAAGCAAACAACCAACACCCTAATAGATGGCATCAAATAACCAAAAACAAGTATACCATCAGTTTAATGCACTAAACCTAATGAGCCCACGGCTCAGGTGGCAAAAGTTGTTATGAGCGCGCCAATTGACTTCTCCACGTATGTGAAGGGGTGGATCCAAACTTAGGAGGCACCCCCAGGCGTACCTCTTCATGCTCTTCACTCTCTTCACATTCCGGGCACCAAACAGGGGCTATCATTTCATCTTCGAAGCCAACATGCTGGTCAAACACCACACCCACAATGAGCTCGTTGTTGCTATGACATCGCTCTACGTTGACATGATGTCCTCTCTGACAGAAGTTATGATGCGGGTAGGTCCCGATTTTCACGGATTTGTACGGAGGGAAGGATGAACACGAAGAACACGCGAAGAACGAAGAACACAAAAGAGGGGAAAACACAACACAAAGGGTAAATAGCAAGTAGCAACCCGGCAAGACTCGATTGGTAACAAATCCCCGAGGGCAGCCCCCAATCCTCCTCTCCCAAGCACATCTTACTCTTAGGATTGTTTGTCCAATTGGTCAATCCAACCAATCCAACCTAGCCACCTAAAGATGGAAGATTAGCAAGTAATCGCAACTACAAGCGGAGCCTTGGTATCCACACAGGGATCTTCTCCTCAAGAGGAGGCCTTGGTTCATCTCCACAAGTGGAGGTCTTGATTCATCTCCATAGGAGGAAAGAGACACTTTGAGAAGAAGGAGCAAGGCTCTACTTTAGTTCTGAAATCATAGTCTAACCCTAGATCTAGTCCAAGGGGTGCCTTAAATAGTCTAGATACGAAAAGGGACGAACGGATAAGGTTTCACAGCAGATCTGGCGAGCAGTCTCCCGCACTGGCGGTAGTACCGCTGGGATAGCCGGTGGTACCGCCGGTGCGGGAGGGCTTCACTTCATCCCACGCCCCCGGTACCGTCCAGTACCGCCGCCGGTGCCGCTGGCGGTACCGGGTAAGTTGTCCAACAGGGGGTTTTGGCGGTAGCACGTGGCGGTAGCGATCGCTGCCGCTGAGGTGGGCGCTGGTCCTTCCCACGCTCGCGGTACCAGGCGGTACCGCTGCCGATACCGCTGGCGTGGGGCTGGTTCGGCCTGCCTGGACCAGGGGCGGTAGTACCGCTTGACCTGGCGGTAGTACCGCCGCCTGGGAGGTTCTTCTCCATCTTCTCTTCTTCCTCTTCATCGCCTTGACTCGATCCTTGTCCATCTTCATGCGTCGCCTCTTGGCCATCTTCATAGGGGTCTTCAGGTCCACCATAGCTGAGCACACACAAGGTATCGGAATGAAGTAGCAACCCATTCAAAGGAGTGTCGAGATCACACATAGATAGGAGTGAATTCACCTTATCATGGAGAGCTTTGACTCTTGCTCTTGTCAATGGGCCATTTGATGGTGTTGGTGTTGTGTGCCTAGGTTGCACTACATCATCTCCCCCCCCCCTTGGAAAAGAGTCGTCCTCGACTCTTCGTCCTCATCATCACTTGGGTTTCCAAAGTAAGGTGAGATGTCGGCAACGTTGAAGGTGTCATGAACGCCGTACTTGGACTTGGATATGTCGATCTTGTATGCATTGTCGTTGATGCGCTTGATAACCTTGAAAGGGCCATCTCCTCTTGGCGCGAGCTTAGACTTTCTCTCATCGGGGAAGCGGTCCTTGCGTAGATGTAGCCAAACAAGGTCTCCTTCTTCAAAGATCATGGGGCGCTTGTTCTTGTTCATCTTCGTAGTATGGTCTTCGTTGTGCTTCTCAAGCGTGGCCCTTGTGTCTTCGTGTAGTTTCTTCATGTAAGCGGCACGCTTGTCGAAGTCCATGTTGACTTGCTCACGGAGTGGAAGTGGTAGCATGTCGAGCGCGGTGTAGGGGTTGTAGCCATAGACGACCTCAAAGGGTGTTCTCTTTGTTGCGCGATGTAGTGCTCGATTGTAGGCGAACTCGGCGTGTGGGATGCACTCTTCCCAATTCTTCAAGTTAGGCTTGATCAACACACGAAGGAGTGTGGAAAGGCTTCGGTTCACCACTTCGGTTTGGCCATCGGTTTGAGGGTGGTATGCGGTGGAGAATAGTTGCTTGATTCCCATCTTGGCCATCAAAGTCTTCCAAAAATAGCTCACGAACTTGGTGTCACGATCCGACACAATGGTCTTGGGCACGCCATGAAGACGGACGATTTCCCTGAAAAACAAAGTAGCAATGTGTGAAGCATCGTCGCTCTTGTTGCAAGGTATAAAGTGTGCCATTTTAGAGAAGCGATCAATGACGACAAAGATGGAATCCTTGTTTGTTTTAGTGCGTGGGAGTCCTAAGACAAAATCCATAGCTATATCGGACCATGGGTGATGTGGAATAGGCAAAGGTGTGTATAAACCATGAGAGTTTAGAGTAGACTTAGCTTTGAGACATGTTGAACATCGTCGCACCAAGCGGTTCACATCCCGGTACATCCTTGGCCAATAGTAGTTTGTGGAGAGCATCGCAAAGGTCTTGTCACGTCCAAAATGACCCATGAGTGATCCTCCATGAGATTCCTTCAAAAGGACCAAACGAAGCGAAGACTCGGGTATACATAGTTTGTTAGCCTTAAACAAGAAACCTTTGTGCAAATAGAAATCACCAATTCCTTTGTGCTCCGAACATTGAGCGAAAATGTCTCCAAAGAAAGCATCGGTAGCATACAACTCTTTAATCTCATCCAAACCCAAGACACTAATGTCAAGACGTGTAAGTAGGTTGGCCTTGCGGGATAGAGCATCCGCGACCACATTGTCTTTACCTTTCTTGTATTTGATTACAAAAGTGAAAGACTCAATGAACTCAACCCACTTAGCATGTCTTTTGTTCAAATTTGTTTGACTTTTCAAATATTTCAAGGATTCATGGTCGGAATGAATGACAAATTCCTTAGGACGAAGGTAATGTTGCCACACATCCAAAACACGAACCAAAGCAAATAACTCTTTGTCATAAATGGGGTAATTCAAGCGAGCTCCATCTAGTTTCTCACTATGGTATGCGATGGGTCTACCATTTTGCATAAGCACTCCACCAATGCCCAATCCACTTGCATCGCATTCAATCTCAAATGTCTTAGAGAAATCCGGAAGGGCAAGGAGTGGTGCTTCGGTTAATAACCGTTTGAGCTCATTGAAAGCAAAATCATGTGCATTGCCCCAAATGAAAGGTACATTCTTCTTTGTAAGTTCATGGAGGGGGCAAGCAATTGTGGAAAAATCCTTGATGAAACGGCGGTAAAATCCGGCAAAACCAAGAAAACGTCTCAACTCCTCAAGTGATGTCGGAAAAGGCCAAGTCCGAATTGCTTGTATCTTGCATCATCAACTTCAACTCCATCCGAAGAAACAACAAAACCCAAGAAAACAAGTTTGTTGGTGGCAAAAGTGCACTTAGAAAGATTTGCATAAAGCTTTTCATTGCGAAGAACCAACAAAACTTGAGCAACATGAGAAGTGTGCTCTTCCAAAGACTTGCTATAGATAAGGATGTCGTCAAAGTATACCACAACAAATTTCCAATGAAAGGACGCAAAACATGATTCATGAGACGCATAAAAGTAGAAGGTGCATTGGAAAGACCAAATGGCATGACGAGCCACTCATAAAGACCAAGCTTAGTTTTAAATGCGGTCTTCCATTCATCACCTTCACACATGCGTATTTGGTGATATCCACTTTTAAGATCAATTTTGGAGAATATAGCGGAACCACAAAGCTCATCGAGCATATCATCAAGGCGAGGGATAGGATGGCGATACCGAACGGTGATGGCGTTGATGGGGCGACAATCCATGCAAAGGCGAAGAGTGTTGTCGTGCTTGGGTACCAAGATGACGGGCACGGCACACGGACTCAAGCTCTCGCGGATGTGTCCCATGGCAAGAAGTTCTTGTATTTGCCGCTCGATCTCCTTTGTTTCTTCGGGGTTGGTGCGGTAAGGAGCGCGGTTTGGTAGCGGTGCGCCGGGAACAAGGTCGATGCGGTGCTCGATTCCGCGTAGAGGAGGTAGTCCCGGTGGCACTCTTGAGGGAAACATCTTCAAAGTCCTTCAAAAGAGACAACAAAGAAGGAGGAAGGTTTGTGAAAGTGTTAGTCATAGAAACTTCACCCTTGCATATGAGCACATAGTGTAGGGTGGATGGGTTTTCTCTCAACTCCCTCATCTCTCTCTTTGTGGCAAATAGTGTAAGTTTTGTGGGAACTCTCTTTGAAGTGTCACACTCATTTGGCTTGTGGCTCTCACTCACTTTATGGTGGGTCTCTCGCTCACCACTCATCTCACTAGACGAACGATCTTGTTGTGCCCTTGCAATAGTCTTGGCGTTGTCGGCGATGACTTGACTTGGTGTCATGGGACGAAGGACGAAGGTCTTGTCGTTGTTCTTGAAGCTATAGTATTTGTTCGTCCATCATGCATAGCACCCTTGTCAAATTGCCATGGACGCCCAAGGAGTAAGTGACAAACGTTCATAGGCACAACATCACAATCAACCGTATCTTCATAGGCTCCAATCTTGAAGGACACTTGCACCATGTGTTGAATCTTGACGGCTCCGGTATCACTCAACCATTGCACATGGTAAGGATGTGGGTGCTTCTTGAACTTCAAGTTGAGCTTATCACAAAGTTCTTTGCTCGCTAGGTTGTGGCAACTTCCACCATCTATGATGACCTTGATGGACTTTCCATTGACTCCCGCTCTTGTTGAAACAAGTTGCATCTTTGGTCTTCTTCTACTTGAACATTGGTGGTTAGAGCTCTTGCCACAACCAAGGAAGGGTTGTTGTCGCCATCACAATAGATCTCACTTTCTTCTTCTTGAGCACTTTGCATTGTGGCGACCTTGTTCAAAGCATTGTACTCATCTTCACTCATAGATTCATACTCTCCCATGTCATTGATGATCATGACCTTCTTGTTGGTGCACTCAAAAGATTTGTGCCCTTGTCCGCCGCACTTGTACATTGCAAAGTCTTGTGCCGGACGAAGATCCTTGAGGCGCCTTGGAGAGGGAGGTACTTTCTTGAAAGGTTGAGGCGCTTGAGGTGTCGAAGTAGAGACTCTTGGAGGACCTCGAGTGTTCGCTTGAGGAAGAGCTTGTGAAGGTGTAGGAGTTGACGAAGAAGGCTTGTTGGCGTAGAATGCCTTTGTCTTGAGGTATTTGAGCTCTTCAAGCACGTGGCGCTCGGCCTTGGAAGCTTGATGTACTAGCTCAACCAAAGAGGCATATGGTTGGAACTCCACGATCTTCTTGATGGGATAGTTGAGGCCATTCATGAAACGAGCCATGGATTGCTCTTCGTACTCGTTGACATTGGCTCTCATCATGGAGATTTCCATTTCCTTGTAGTACTCGTCAACCGACTTCAAACCTTGCTTCAACTCTTGCAACTTCTTGTATAAGTCTCTAGTGTAATGGCTTGGCACGAAGCGCTTGTACATGGTTTCTTTCATTTCAACCCAAGTGTCAATTGGTTGTTGGTGGTTAGCGACGCGAGCATCTTGTAGTTGTTCCCACCACAAGAGGCATACTCTTCAAACTCCATCGAGGCTAAGGCAACCTTCTTTGTCGGAGAAGCGTTGCACACGGAAGATCTTGTCAACCTTGAGTACCCATGAGAAGTAAGCTTCCGGATCACTTGTGCCGTAGAACTTGGGTATGTCAAAGCGGACGTTGGTCAAGTCATCATAGTCGTCACGTGGCCACCACGTGGGAATGCACGTCCACGTCTCCTTCGGTTGAGTCCATCACCATTGTGTTGGCTTGACTCGTTATCACTTGACTCGGAACGTTGGTGTTGGTGACGATCATGAGGAAGCTCTTGACGAGGCGCATGTTGAGGAGGTAGCTCTTGTTGAGGAACGGGTTGCTCGACATTGTTCGCATTGTCATGGTTTTGATGACGTGGCCTTGGAGGATGACGAGGGTGACGTCCTTGTTCACCAAAGTCATTCGCACCCGGAACGCCATTGTCATTAGCCAATGGGTCATGACGATCACGTTGTGGCGGTGGTGGTGATGGTATGCGTGCGCGACGATCATCATTTTGGTGAGGTTGTTCTTGATGCGCATTGGCATTGTTCGCGTGAAGATCATGTGGTTGTTCAACGATAGGAGGAGGTCGTTCATGGGCGTCGCCTTGAATCATGTTGACGTTCTTGTCGAGGTTCATGACGTCCATGATGTGCTTGTGTCGACCTTGAGGTGCTTCTTGTACGGCTTGAGCGTGAAGGAGCTCGTTGTCGCGCAAGGTTGTTGATAGCTTCGGTCATCCGCTCCATGTTCGCATTGATTTCGTTGAAGTTGGCATCATGAGTTTGGAGACGGCGCTCGTAGCGGCCTAAGCCATCACGAACAAGGTGTCGAAGACCGACGAACTCGGATTGGGTGACATAGCCATGATCACCGCGTCCACCATGGATTTCCTCATCCGAGCTTGAGCTTCCGTTTGTACTTCCCCTAAACATTTTCTCAAGACAAGTGAGATATGTGGTAAGGAAAAACCAAGACAAACTATATCCCAAGTATAATGTGGCTTGAGAGGAGAGTATCCGGTTCTAACACCCAACACACACACTTATGAGGATAGGAAGGTATGAAGTGGCAAACGAAACAAGCAAACCCGCGACAAGTATATTGTCAAAGGTAGAGAAAATCCACAATGATCAAATTACCAAAGAAACTCCAACCACAAATGATGAAGAAACACACACAAAAGCGAATGATGGGGTTGGGCGACCAAAGGGCGAGCACTCGAAGATAGACAACCTAACGAAGACTACGTGCTCAAATGTCACCCAACACAAGAAGGACGCTAGCTCAATTGCTTTTTGTGGGCAACGGATTTGCACAAGAGTTAACACTCACACTCACTTTGGCGGTCTTAGCTTTGTCGCAACCTACAAGAGATGAACTTGGCACCACTTGATTCTTTTCTTTTCTCTCTTTTTTTTTTTGATTTTTGCTTTTTGACGATGATTCCTTCTCTTTTGCTAGTGCCAAGCTCTCTAACGATACACACTCGCCAATACTTGAAGACAAACACTCAACACGTGCAATGCCTCGCAATATCACCGAGCTAGTCCAATAGGTTAAGTTGCGCGAAAGGAAGAAGGGCTCACAACGGAAATGATGGTGGGGGAATGTCGAGTCCTTGGTGGCGTCGTCGCTTGGCGTTGATGAAGTCGCTGCGGAAGCTTGTCGATGTCGTAGACGTGTGGACACACCAGCGAAGGACCCAAACAACAAAGAGAATTGCCAAAACGAACCGAGGAAAAGAAAAATTTCTGAAAAATTTGGCCCTGGCGGTAGTACCGCTTAAGCGGCGGTAGTACCGCTGTCAACTTTTCTGCTCGAATTTTGTGCGATTTTGGGCTCCAAAACTTCCTCGAATCCGTGGGAAAATGGCAAAATTGAGGCTAGGGAACGCAAACAAAGGTGGAGGGGGTCCTAAAGCAACAGATCCATGGACAAAAACTACCAAAAACGCAACGAATCGACAGATCGGCTCGAATCAAGGCAAGGCTATTTTTGGTGGAAATTTTCGAATTTCTCAAAAACGAAGAAAAATTTGGTGGATTTTGGTGGAAACACAAATCAAATCCGTGTCAACCTAGAGCTCTGATACCATATGATGCGGGTAGGTCCCGATTTTCACGGATTTGTGCGGAGGGAAGGATGAACACGAAGAACACGCGAAGAACGAAGAACACAAAAGAGGGGAAATCAAACACAAAGGGTAAATAGCAAGTAGCAACCCGGCAAGACTCGATTGGTAACAAATCCCCGAGGGCAGCCCCCAATCCTCCTCTCCCAAGCACACCTTACTCTTAGGATTGTTTGTCCAATTGGTCAATCCAACCAACCCAACTAGCCACCTAAGATGGAAGATTAGCAAGTAATCGCAACTACAAGCGGAGCCTTGGTATCCACGCAGGGATCTTCTCCTCAAGAGGAGGCCTTGGTTCATCTCCACATGTGGAGGTCTTGATTCATCTCCATAGGAGGAAAGAGACACTTTGAGAAGAAGGAGCAAGGCTCTACTTTAGTTCCAAATCATAGTCTAACCCTAGATCTAGTCCAAGGGGTGCCTTAAATAGTCTAGATACGAAAACGGACGAACGGATAAGGTTTCACAGCAGATCTGGCGAGCAGTCTCCCGCGCTGGCGGTAGTACCGCTGGGATAGCCGGTGGTACCGCCGGTGCGGGAGGGCTTCACTTCATCCCACGCCCCCGGTACCGTCCAGTACCGCCGCCGGTGCCGCTGGCGGTACCGGGTAAGGTGTCCGACAGGGGGTTTTGGCGGTAGCACGTGGCGGTAGCGATCGCTGCCGCTGAGGTGGGCGCTGGTCCTTCCCACGCTCGCGGTACCAGGCGGTACCGCTGTCGATACCGCTGGCGTGGGGCTGGTTCGGCCTGCCAGGACCAGGGGCGGTAGTACCGCTTGACCTGGCGGTAGTACCGCCGCCTGGGAGGTTCTTCTCCATCTTCTCTTCTTCCTCTTCATCGCCTTGACTCGATCCTTGTCCATCTTCATGCGTCGCCTCTTGGCCATCTTCATAGGGGTCTTCAGGTCCACCATAGCTGAGCACACACAAGGTATCGGAATGAAGTAGCAACCCATTCAAAGGAGTGTCGAGATCACACATAGATAGGAGTGAATTCACCTTATCATGGAGAGCTTTGACTCTTGCTCTTGTCAATGAGCCATTTGATGGTGTTGGTGTTGTGTGCCTAGGTTGCACTACATCAAGTTAGCTCCTACTTTGGTTCTGATGGTGATCATTTGTCTAAATTCAATACATTTGACAGAAGTTAGCCATTATATGAATTTGGATCACAATTCAATACCCAACAAAAGTAGATCCAAATCTTCTTTCCGAGCGCACTATTGAGACTCCTATGGACCTCAATGTTCACCTTCTTGTTTCTGATGGTGATCAGTTGTCTAATTTGTTGTGTTATCGTCATCTTGTTGGGAGTCTTGTCTATCTATAACTGCCACGCTTTCGGATATCGGTCCATATTCTGAGTTAGTTTGTTTTTGCACCTACTTTGGTTCACTATATTCACCTTCTTCGTGTTTTTTCGATATCTTCATGGCATGACCTCTCACTGTTTTTTCTTTCCTCGTCCTAGCTCCAGAAATTTTTTGTTGCTACGTGGGCTAGTGATCCTATGGATCGCCGTTCATTTTTTGCTTACTATGTTTTCTTGGTGGTTCTCTCATTGCGTGAAAGCCGAAGAAACAGATTGCAGTTTTCCGTTCGAGTGCATAGGCTGAGTTGGAGCTATGACTCTTTTGATGGCAGAGGTGACTTGGTTACGATGATTGCTTGAGGATTCGAGGGTTTCTTTTACTACACCCACTACCATTTTGTCAGACGGTACATGTGTTATCGGAATTGCGTGTGACCTTGTGAAGCATGAGCTCACCAACATACTGGTGTTGATGGCTTGTGTGCATGATCATGTTATTACTCTTCAATACGCACATTCCGAGTTACAGTTGGTGGATTTATTCATGAAGTATCGAACTAGATCACAACACGACTTTTATTTCTCCAAACTCAGTGTCGCTAATCCAACATGACCTTGATGGGGTTGTTAGAGTTGTATTATGTGTTGTGTTGCCTTTCGTACTTTTCACATTGTTTAAGGTTTTTTTTCATTTTATTTGCACATATACATGTATTTATACCAGCCTATTTTTAGATAAAGGGAGTTTTATTACTTAAGATGTTTAAGCATTACACCCAGCCTCTGCATAACTAAGATACACACAGCCGTAACAAGTCTGAAGTACTAAAGATAAAAAAGGCGAATTACATATCATAATGAGAAATTATAAAAACGACAATGGTGGTGGAGGGCCGATCCGCAAATTATGCTGCCATCCATGTCGGGATAAAAAGTCTCTCGCCGTATCCTCCAGTCTTGTACAGACCTCCATAAACAGGTCTCGATGCACCACATGTTGCAACTGAGACCACGAACGGAGTGTAGCAGTAATCCGGTAGATAACCTGCATAAGAGAGCAATTTTTATCGTTAAAAACCTTGTCATTTCTACATAGCCAAAGCGACCATATTACGGCCAGCGCTGCCACCCTAATAAGTTGTTTGAACCTATTATCCACTCCATTCAGCCAATTGCCAAAAATATTAGCAATGCTTTTAGGTGGATAAATAGTAGAACCTATCTGGATGATGGACCATATAGAACTAGCCAATTTGCACTCGAAGAATAGGTGTTTTATCGTCTCGTCTTTGTGACAGAAGACACACTGTCTACTTTCATGCCAATTGCGTTTTGCAAGGTTGTCTTTTGTAAGAATAACTCCTCGACGAAGATACCACGCAAAAACTTTGTTTTTTAGTGGAATTTTCATCTTCCAGATTTTCTTATTATTGTCGACCGGCACATCTGGTTGGATGAGTGCTGTATACATGGAGTCCACAGAGAATTTACCGCAAGTGCGCAAATTCCATCGAAACTCGTCGGTCCCTTGTGTCAAATTGACAGTGGTTAGTCGTTGTAGCAACTCGTGCCAAGCTGTCAGCCTGGGACCAACTAGATCTCTTCGGAACGTCATGGGAATACCAGTTGCATATTCCTAAGAGGTACCACTAAATCTACTCTAAAGAGTCCTTGACAACGAAAAGGAACTCAAATATTTGTGGAACTTGCTTGGATTGTTATATTTTCTTAATCGGAAAACAAAACTTGTTTAAAGCATGGAAATGGTTTTCATTAACTGGCATTCTTGTGAAACCTACATAAAAAGTATGAAACCACTTTCTCTGCCTGTCATAGCACACCTGCAAGGGGGGTTGTCACAGGATTTACATATATTTTTAACGGGTTATGAGATTTAGGTCCAGTTCTCGCTTATTACATAAGCTGCCCCTTCCCCAGCTTATTTCATAAGCCGAGAAGCTTATTACTTACGGCTTCTAGATTAGTTATGAGATAACTAGTTTAGAAGACTCGAGCAATAAGCTGGACGGCTTATGAGAGAAGCTGGGGGAGGGGGCAGCTTATTTTTTAAGCCAGCAAAAGAACCGGGCATTACAGGAGTTGTCCCTCAAACATTTGATTGTTTGATCGTGTGGTTGTGATCTCTTAGTACACTAGTGTTCCGCACGCCTCTAGGCTATAGTGTCTGGTGCGTTCTCTGTGCCCCAACGAGCGACGACGGGTGCTTGATAATATCATTTCCACGGGACAAACGAACCATTTCTGGATATTGCTGGTTAAAGTTTGATTTATTGCGAGGCTTTTGAATAAATATGGGTGCCGCTCGTATAATTTAATGGTTCCCAGTTGCAAACACAATCCGTTCTGCATGTAAACGCAGCCTGCAGAAGATGCGAGGCTTTCAAAAAATATGGGTGTCGTTCGTAGAATGGTTCCCAATTGCAAATGTTGGAAGTAAACGAGAGACACGCGAGAGAACGACAAAATGAATCGAAGTCTTGCTTTATTGATGGTTGGAAATTCCTTATATACATGCGGAGGGGACGTGGTGTCGGTTCCCAGAGGCGGTGCTCCAGGGAAATAACCGCCCGACGGTTCCCAGATGGAGGGATTACAATGAGGAAAAGAAAGGGGATTAACTCCTAATTAATGTAATATTAATTATTCCTAACAGCAAACACAGTCCATTTCTGGATGTAAACGCCGCCTGCAGAAAAAGTCCTTGATCCTGGATGCAGAAGAAACAGTCAGCCAATGGTATTTTAGAGAGAAAAAAAGCTCAGGCAATGCATATACCGCGCGCAGGAATGACGTGACTGATTCGAGAAGCATAGAAAGCAACAATGGTTTTCTGTTGCTGGGGAAATAAAAACATTGTTCCAGCATGCAGAGCAACAACCAAGACACGGCAACCGCCGTGAAGAGTGAGGAAATTATGATTGTTAACCGAAGAAGCGCCTGAAAGTTTAGCTCTCGTGGACCAACCGCGTTATTCAGCGGTTTACTGAAGAAATCACCGGTCAAAACTCAGTCACTCCACTCTTCTGGAAGAGATGACGAGGTAGCCTGGACCGGACCTGCCATTTTCTTGGGCATGCCTAAGAAAACTGGACAGGCATCCACGTAGGCAGAGGTCGTCGTCTCTGCAGGCTGCCTCCCTCTCAGCTCATCGATCTATTGTCAAATCTGTCAGCCACTATTGTTCTACGCAGGTGCATCCAGATTTAATGGTCCGGCGAGGATCATTAAGCACTTAGAGCATCACCTTAAAAGGCCAACCCTTAAAAGCGGAATAAGGGTCGAGAAATGGCAGTTTTAAGGGTTGGAAACAGAGGGCGTAGATCAGTACCCTCAAACCCAACCCTTAAAACAGAATATTCCGTTATAAGGGTTGGGTTTGAGGGCACTGCTAGACGCCGCAACCCCAACCCTTAAAACTGACATGTATGTTTCATCACAATTTTCATATAGAACAATAATAGTTTGAACAAAACAATAATCATTCTAGTTATTATTACAACACCAAATAGTAGTTTCAAACACATAATAATCATTCAAGTTATTACAACAAGGGTTTTTCGAAATTACAACAATTGTTCGAATCAAATAGGACATGGAAAAGTAAAACAATGGTAGATCATTGGCGTTGGCGACGCCCATCTAGCTGCCAGTGGTGCTCGAGAAGATCCTTCTGCAGCTGGCAATGAGTGTTGGTACTCTCAATCTCTCGATGTGTTTGGAGAAAAGCTTGTAGGCGAGCTCGAGCCGGCCCCGGGCGGCGAGGTAGTCTCGGCGACCCCGACGAGCTCGAGCCGGGGCGAGCGGGCGGCGTGGCGGCGACGGCTGGATCCGGACGAGGCAGGGTCGGGGGAGCTCGCGCGAGGCCGGGGGCGAGCCAATCGCGGCGGCGGCGGGCGGACTGGCGCGGGCGCGGGGCGGCACGGGAGGAGCTCGCGCGAGCTGGATCCGGCCGAGGGAGGGGTGGCCGATGCGAGTGGAGGGGCGGCCGGAGGCGGCAGGGGCGCGGCGGCGGTGGACGAATCGCGGGCGCGCGCGGTGAGGACGAAGCTGAAGCTTCAGCCCGCGCGCCCGCGTCGGCCAAGTAGAATAATAGTTTGAACAAAACAATAATCATTCTAGTTATTATTACAACACCAAATAGTAGTTTCAAACACATAATAATCATTCAAGTTATTACAACAAGGGTTTTTCGAAATTACAACAATTGTTCGAATCAAATAGGACATGGAAAAGTAAAACAATGGTAGATCATTGGCGTTGGCGACGCCCATCTAGCTGCCAGTGGTGCTCGAGAAGATCCTTCTGCAGCTGGCAATGAGTGTTGGTACTCTCAATCTCTCGATGTGTTTGGAGAAAAGCTTGTAGGCGAGCTCGAGCCGGCCCCGGGCGGCGAGGTAGTCTCGGCGACCCCGACGAGCTCGAGCCGGGGCGAGCGGGCGGCGTGGCGGCGACGGCTGGATCCGGACGAGGCAGGGTCGGGGGAGCTCGCGCGAGGCCGGGGGCGAGCCAATCGCGGCGGCGGCGGGCGGACTGGCGCGGGCGCGGGGCGGCACGGGAGGAGCTCGCGCGAGCTGGATCCGGCCGAGGGAGGGGTGGCCGATGCGAGTGGAGGGGCGGCCGGAGGCGGCAGGGGCGCGGCGGCGGTGGACGAATCGCGGGCGCGCGCGGTGAGGACGAAGCTGAAGCTTCAGCCCGCGCGCCCGCGTCGGCCAAGTAGGGGTTGCGTCGTGTCCTCCCCCCCCCCCCCCCCCCCCCCCCCCCCCCCAACCCTCACTTGTACAGGTTCGGAGGGGAAAATAGGGGTCAACCCTTAATTTTTTTTACGGTTTTAAGGGTTCTGCTAGTTCGTGTTTTTCCTCCCGAACCCGTAAAAAAAACGGTTATTTTTAAGGGTTGGCCCTTTTAAGGGCTCTGCTAGTGATGCTCTTAGCACACGGGGTTATATATAGCCTCCATACATAAGCTTCTGTTGTCTCCCTCATCGTCCCCATACACCAGACTGAAGCACAAGGGCGCAAGAAGAAACCACCACACAGCTCGATCCGGGAGGGCGGAATGAGGCGCGCCAACAAGTCACCGGCCCTGGTGCTGGCGTCCCTTCACGCCATGGCCGCCCTGCTGCTACTGCTGTCTCCGGAGGCTAGTGCAGGTTACGATCGACTACAGCAGCTCGTGCACTCTGCTTCCCTTTTCTTCTTTCTTTTCAACCAGCTTGCCGAACAAATGGTTTTTCGTGATGGATATATATGCAGACGGTGAGTGCAGCAAGGTGAAGTGCGGCATGGGAACCTGCGGCGAGTCCGACGACTACGTCTTCGGGTTCGCCTGCCGGTGCAGCCCGGGATGGAGCCGGTACCATCTCGGCGACGTGGAGTTCCCCTACCTCCCCTGCGTCATACCCAACTGTAAGTAACACCCCAGCGCCGCCACGCCATCACAGGCCTGAGATTTCAGTCAGAAACACGCTAGTCTTGAATCTTGATCCAAGTAGTCGAAACATCCACGCTAGTTTTCTCATGTAAAGAACTCCAAGCCCAAATTCACTACTCGAGTACACCTACGTGTTATTCAAAGTCCAAGTTCATTTTTTTCCTAGAATACACCAAGTCCAAGCTCATGCCACGCAGGTTTAGTTGATGTGAAGTAGTGACACGATTACCGCTTGACGAATCACTTGGAATCTATCTCCTCTTTAATGTACAGGCACCATCAACGAGTCGTGCCAGGACGGCTCTCCTCCTCCCGCTCCATCACCGCCGCCACCGGCCGCACCGCCTCTGACAAACCTTTCAATCTACGACCGTGAATAAGAACGGAGCCATGAAGGTGAAATCATAGCCCCTGTTGGCTGCCCAGAATGTGAAGAGGGTGAGGCCAACTACTGCAACTGCTGTGAGGATTGCAGCCTGAAGAACCACTCTCCTGTTAGCAATATAGACAAAGAAGCCGTTAAATTGTGATGGTATAAAAAGAGATAAGAAGGAAAAGAGGTCAGACACCACTAACAGGGAAGCGACTAGAAAACTCGCTGGTCTATCATGAAAATCAATTAACACTATCAATAAGTTGAAGAAGAACCAGGCATCGGTGATAATCGAATAAAGATAAGTTTCACACTTGAACCTTAACAGCGAAGGGTATAAAAGTACCAAAGCCCTCAATACATGATAACTACAGCTAATGTTTAAGCAATATGGGCTTATATTCACAAAAATAGCCTTTGTGAGAAATACAAGCAAAGATCATACAAGGTGTCCAGATGCTAAGATAGAAAACTATGCACACACATAAAGAACTTGATATCTAGCATGATGAATGCGGTGTTCTCATACAAGAAAAGTTTTATTAATTCAAACTTGAAAACTGAACTCAAGATCATTACCATCCCACTTCCCAAAACATTTTTTTTATTTTTAAAAGTGATCAAATTAGCTCTGTCCAGCTACTCGGCCTGTTCCCAGATTATAACTCTGCAACTATTCTTACTACATGCAGGGTCAGAAATTAGGGGTATTTTTGGTTTTGAGTCTAAGCTGGCCTTACCAAAAAATTGGCAAGCCCGTCTGCTCATTGGTTCGCATCCAACTTTTTGGCTAGCTGATTCATTCACCAATAAAAATTATTCATGCCCGCAAAATTGGACAGGGCGCGTTGGGGCCTAAATCAAACAGCCCCCAGATCAACCAAATGTATCCATAGCGTTAAGGCATACAATAGTTGTCTAAAACGAAATTAATGTCATTATCTCTCCCAGGTAATAGGAATTGGTCCTAAAATATGGACATACAGAAATAAAGAATCTCTGCTATTATGCAGCCCGTACACCATTGATCTCTCGGCAACAGAATAACTAGGACGCTTCTTTTGGCCTCGATCATCCATTAAATGACCACGAATCTGCTATGCTGAACTATGGAAACCCCACTACATCCCAGTTCCCACAACACCTCCAGATCCGAAATCTTTGCTGATAACACTATATAACAGTCCAACGAAACAACGTAAAAGCAACCTTTGAGAAATAAAACTACTGCCAGCAACACCGAATTAATTAATCACATGGAGATGTGATCGATTGACCAAATAAACTCGCGGATCCGCAGCACTTGATCTCTAATCAGGACGTACAAGCATAACAATCCCAGAAATGGAGAAGGGAACTTTTAGGGGCGGAATTGCATCTTTACCAGCGAAGGTGGAGGAGGACACGGCGACGCTGAGGCTGATGCAGAGCGTGAAGAGCGCCAGCAGCAGCAGGTTCACGGGGTGCTTCTGCCTGTACTTGAGCATCGGCCACATCACTGCACAAATCGCCACCGCACCAGAAAAAAAATTAACGAGCCATCCCAGGAGGAGCGTACCACCGGAGATCGAAACTCTAGTTAAGGGAAAGGGAGGGGATCGATCGATTAGGAAGGCATACCGAAGAAGGGGGCGAGGAGGATGGCGATGTAGACGGACCAGGAGGCGACGGTGGAGCTGAGGAAGAAGCGCGGGATGGGGTGGACGAGGCAGGCGACGGCGGCGATCCCCGCGGTGAAGGCGAACTGCAGGGCGAGGATGGCGTAGACCTTCCGTACGAAGGCCCAGCGCAGGCGCGGGTCCTCCTCCTCCGCCACCTTCTTCTTCGGCGCGGCGGCGGCAACCAGCGCCGCCGGCGCCTTCTTCGTGGCAGCGCCGAGCTCCAGATCGACCTCGACCTTCGACATTGCGGCGGGCAGGGCGAGGGTTAGTTAGGGTTTGCGGGTTTGTGGGTTGTACGGAGGGAGGAGTCGAGTCGAGGGGACGGAAGTAAGGTAGACGAAGCATTTCGACTGTGCCTAGGGAGCGTTATATACCGAGTGCCAGCCACCGACGGGTGGGACAAGGCTGAAGGAGTGAAGGATCCACGTGTCGGCGAAAGAAGCGTCTGGACCGGAACTCCTGCACCGGAACCAGTTCTTGATCAACCAAGGATGGGGGCCGAGCAGGTGGGCTCTCTGATGACGTTGTGGAGCCCAGGTGGCAGTGGAAGAGGAAACATGGTAGCACGACATCACGGTGGCGACCCCACGTTCGTACTAGTAGTTTTAGCATTTCCACCGGCATTTTCAATAGTCTTTACTATTAAATGGGAGTTGGAATGGGAGTTGGATGTACGAGTTGGTGAAGCCTCCGTTTTCCACCATCCCTCGATCGCCACTCCCCGCATGGGCCAAGAGAGCGGACACGGCCCATATGCTGCTCTCATCGCCCCCGACTTTTTTTTTTCCGCCTCTTCTCCTCTGTTCCCTGGCAAGGGTTCCGGCTCCCCACACCATCGCACAACGCACCCGTCGCGCTAGCCGCCCACGGCCTCCGCCTTGGGATATCCATGGAGGCGCCCCTCGCCCACGCATCGGCCGCCATGGCCGGTGCAGCACGGCCCACCACCGTCCCCGCCTCGATTGAAGGTCGCCGCCATCGTCACCCAACCCGCCTCGATTGAAGGTCACCGCCATCGTCACCCAACAGCGCCTACCACGCCTACTCCTCCGGCAAGCTAGGGATCTACAGCCCTATCGCCCCGCCTCCCTCCATCATCCCTGCTGAAATCGCGGAGGTGGACGTGGCCCTAGCACACTGGCGGCGGCGCGGGTCTTCACCGCCCTCGCGCCCTCCTCCTCTTTAGGCGATGTTGCAGCGGAGGTGGACGCCGGCGGCGCGGGTCTTTGCCGCCCTCGCGCCCTTCTCCTCTTCCGGCGAACTACGTTGCAGCGGAGGTGGACGCCGACATGGAACAGCAAGAATTCTCAACTAGATCGGCGTCGAGGTGAGCACTGCACCCTTCCAGATAGATAAGCCAAAGAGTGAGTACTTGATTTTCTCTCCCAAGAAAAAGTAACGTAGAAACGCTACCAGGATTTGTTACTCTCGCTGTAACATCTGAATGTGTTGCCGGTGGCGCTGCTTTGCCACAAGGAAAGTCATGCCGTTTTGGTAGCCATGGTGATCAAATCAAAGTACTATAGAAGGACTCCAAGTTTAAGATTGACGTGTTCTATTCCTTCTCATACTTTAATTTCTGACGTGTTCTATTCCTTCTCATACTTCAGGGAATAAGTTTAATTTCTGCGACAGGCAGAGGCTGAGGTCTGAGGAAGAGGCTATGGGAGGCTTTGGCGGCGGCGTAGGGCATCAGGGAGTCGTTGCAGGGGGAGGTGGAAGAGGAGAGACTAAGGCGACCAGTGCAACCAACGAGTCCATGGCTATGTTGAAGGGAGAAGGGCGAGTTCCAGATGGAGCTCCCCTGGTTTTGCTGTCTCACAGATGAGAGGATGGCCGTCGACGCCGCAGAGATCAACCACGCCCTAATCGCCCGTCATGGTACAACACCTCGCACGTATCTTCTACACCTCCACGTACTGGCGGTCAACTAAGAATTGATGCTTAATTCTGATTTTTATTTTCGTTATTGCTTGATCACTTATTTTCAATATTTTTATTCAGGATCGAAATATTAATGAGATTGTTCGTAAAAGTCTTGGATAGGCAATCGTAAGTCTGTTGCTGTCACTTAGATTATCAAGATAATTCTTTAGTTTTGTTTTTTAAACGAATGGAACCATATTTGACATTTGACAACTATCAGTAAGAAGAGCACTGTACAGATAATCATGGTTTCCTCTAATTCTGAAGGTCTCGCCATGGATGTCGTCACCCTCTCGCTGGTGCTTTCCCGTCCCATCCTGTACCAAGCAACGCCCGCCGCAGACGCTCTAACCGTCCCCCGAGGAAGCCACACAGGTTGTTGCAGCCGTGAATGCCGTAGTATTCATCTGTTGGCAATGGGACTCCCGCCACGGATGACATCCGCCCATCTCCATCAATGCAAGGGCTGGAGAAGGAGGCATCAATTCAGCTCTTCCACAACAACTAAGAGGGCGAAGGCTCTACAAAGGTACATCCATGAATCATGAACTTGGAGTTAACATGTTCATCTACTCCTATGAGATTTGACATAGTGATATGTTTTTTATTTCGAAGAATTCTAGATGTGTGAAGTTATACAGGGCATAGACGCTTCACAACTTTCGCAGACCATTTTGATTTGCGTTGGGTATATCCATATATGTACTTGTGATTTTACATCTTATGACTTAACTCTGTCTAAATCTCTTGATATGAGGTGCACCATATGGAGATCAAGTGAATTGATGACATCTTCAATGTGATTATTAGTGGTGGACCGAAGTACGAGGTTGGATCAACATTCGCTCCACAGCCTCCACTTCTTTAGATGGTAATCCCCTTCCCTCCTCCACTAACATTTTGCTGTCCAATGCAAATTTATCCCATGCTTGAATTTTATTGCTAAGGCATATGCAGTATAAAGAAACGATATTATGTTAAATTAAGGATTTCATACCAATGTTAATTTCTTTCGTATAATATGCGTTCTTGGTGTATGGAATAATTGTTGCTCTATGTATTAAGAGATGACAATCAGATGGATGTATATGTGTGTCCCTTCTTGTTATTTACCATTTGTGTCAGCTCATAGCTACTTCTGATTACCACTACATTTTTTTTCCTACTATCCGTTGAAGAAACATGCTTATCAGTTCATTTTCTGATTTCTCATACAAAGCTGTTATATTATGCAGATCTTTGACACCAAACAGACCTGGAGCTGAAGGTCGTGGCGGTAACTGATACAGAGGGAGAAATGAGTGGAGCTGGAGGTGCAGTTGGTCGCACCCTCAACATCATTGCCAGAGGTGAAGGGTCGACAAAACTTCACATTTTCTGACATTTGTTGCTATATTTATATTTATTTGAATCAGATATAATGCTGGAGCAATGGTGGAGCTTTTCTTAACATGTTATAAGCTGAATTACTTCTGGACATGTTACCTTTATTTTTGCACTGTATTTGTATTTCTGTACCACTTACAGACTTGTAAATCAAGATGCATTCAAGCTCTTGATCGTACAATCTGTTGCTAGAGAAATTTGTGGTTCTTTTTTGTTTCATCACCTTGCTTCTATTATTCCAGTAACTTGAAAAGGATTTAAAACAGGTCGGTTCCATTATTCTGGGTGGCTATTAACAGTGGTAAGGAATTGAGAATGCACAGGAGGACATGGCTACTGTACTGAAACACGCAAATAGGGCTAGAGAGGCCACCGAAGCGATAAGAACCTTCTGCCCTGTTGTCCTAATGAAGCTCAGGACTCCCTTGACATTGACTTGTACAAGGTATCTCGGTCCTGTAAATTTATGTATAATACAAGCTAAATCTTTCTGCTGAATTGCATGGCTTACATAATTCTCTTGAAATCATTAGATTTCTAACTGAGATTCTCTGGCGCTAAACAGCAGTCCAGCTTCTCATTCTCTCGTGCCAAAATAGTGCAGCGATCACTCAGCGACTTGACACCATGACGACTATAATTGCTGAAGACCTGACGATCATCATGCCGAAGACATCAGCCGTCGCCATCATCGGCCACTGTCGCCTCTCTCTGAAATCCTGTAAAACAACCTTTGTCTCTCAGTATTACTCCCTTGTGGACATGGAGTAGTAACATGTTTGGTAGTTGCATGCTTCTGTGCTAAAATTCCATCAGCAATTCAACGTTGGTCAAAACTTGTGGATGTGTGGATTGATTATATTATGGGAAACTGGTTTAGCAGCAGCCGTGGTGCCTTTGTCTTTCAGTTTGATTCTTGTGTGAAATTTGCTGGTTGATAGTGCTGGTAGTCATTGGCGGCATGCCGTCTTTAGGATGATACCGTCATCCAAGGTGGCAAGCGGTCTTCAACGCTGATCGTCGTCCACTGCCCCTTGTCCCTGCCAAAAGGAATTTGTTTTCCGGTGCGTGAAAATGAGAACAATGCTTGTTGTTTGGCATAAGATGTTGTCCGGCGAGCAGAAAGTTGAGGGACCCGTAGCAACGCACGGGCATTCAACTAGTTCTCACAATATGGACGGTGGACAAAAGAATCACGCGATATCAATACCCTAATTTCGTCCGAACATGCCTAATAATTGATCCGGCAATACTACCACATCCCCTACGCTTTGGGAGTAGATTGGTAGTCCTCGACATAAACTCTACGTTCGGTACATTGCATAAGACCCACTCGTCAGACTCTAAAATTTCCCCACCTTCCTTGTCTCTACTCTCTCTCCCCTCTATCCTTCTCTCTGCTCTCGGCGCCTCTCCCCTAGCTCGACCCGCGCCTCCTCTTCCTCCCTATTTCTCTCCACTGCTGCCGCTAGTCCTGCCACCCTCCACCACTTGGAGATGAGGATGTTGATCTCGGCGTGCTTGTTTTCCACTCCCGCGTCGCCGCCGTCCTCACCCTGTTCCTGCCGCTCTTCCCCATGCTCACCATCCCCCTACTCTCACTTCTCACCCTCCTCGTTGTGTTCGTAGTAAGACGGCGAGAGGAGTTGGGTCAGACGGCGGGAAACAGTGGCACACTTCCTAGGTGAGGGTGGCCCACGAGGTGGCTAGGTGGTATGGCATGTTGTTGTCGAGTACGGCGAGATGTGAGAGCACGGCTTGAAGCGGCGGCGCAACAAGCCATATTATAACAGGCGGATTGGCGGGAAAAGGTGGGCACGGCCATGAACCAACGGGTGGGTGGTGAGACAACGCGTCGATTTAATACCAGCGACGCGTCTCAGCCGTTTTGGTCGGGCACCACCGCTTGGAAAGACGGGAAGGCTGGTCCGCCGTTACGGCCGACCTGACGGGTGTGCTGATGACAAGTCAGGCCCACTTATCTGAGGCAGCATGGCAGACTCGTGCGGATGTTGTCCGGTGCCCACGGGCAAGTCTCCAAACTTGGGATGGCCTAGGGTGTACAGGGCAATATTTGGTTTGGTACGGACATATGTGTGGGACCGCTGTGGACTTTTTTTTTTGTCTAGAACCCCAAGAGGCCTTTGGGATATTTGGGGGGGGGGGGGGGGGGGGGGGGGGGGGGGGGGGGGATGCTCTTATGGTATGGATTGTGCGTTGGAACACTTGAAAACTCAAATGTGCGCTCGGTGGTTTCTCCTTTCATTGAAAAAAAACAAACCAAGAAAGTGAGTCTAAATCGGAGAAACACTTTACAATAGTTCTGAGTAATAATTAAATCTCTTATCCAAAATAAATGCTACAAAGTATTCATGATGTGTTACTTCCTCCAAGCAACTTCGTACGAAACTTTAACGACGAACCCGGTCAATTTCTCATATTTTAAAAGTGGGCATGTTGACTAGCTCTATCTAGGAAAAATAGCTAGGAGTCCAAGGGTGTGCTTGGTTTGGTGCCCCAGCTATGAGTCCAAGGGTGTGCTTGGTCATTGTTCGGTTAGTTGTCAAAATTCTGGCAACTAATGGATGCCCACTTTTTCCTTTCACATATTCTTGTCGAATAGTTGGCTAAATAAGGGTGGAGCCAAAAAATTGGCAAGCCATCTCTTGCAAGCATTAATATTTGGTAGGCTAGTGTATCAAGCGCGGCCCAAGTTGTTGTTTTCTTTCTTATTTTACATGTAATTCCCAACCATTTTGGGCCCTTTTTGTTACCTCTCGCTCTAGCTTTTCCCTTTCTGACTCGGTATGCAGGGCAATGCAAGCTCACCATGAAAACAATTGAGAAGAAAAGGTAGCCGGCCAATGGCTCACCTGTGGTGGTTGGTAGCCAAAAAGAACTCCCTAGATCGAGGTGCCCTATCTCTGGCAGAAGATTACCACTTCCAAAATCTCATTACGGACGAAAACGACATAGGCATGCTAATTTGCGACGATAGCATTTGCAATATGCTTTATGCGTATGCTAATGACACTCTTTGAATCGAGTCGTGCAATTACTAGCCGCATCCAACTCCCGGAACTCATACAGTCAGCAGGCTAAATCTCAACTCCAGTAGACCAGTACTATTAGATTTCCAGACTGTTCCGGTCATGCAACTATCATTGATCTGTCTCGATCGAGAGATATCGATTGTGGGCCGGCTGGGCCAGCAGCGTTTAGGCGTTTATACCTCTTTGGTGCTGCTTATCGTCTCCAACCTCTGGTTGGTTGTCTCGACCAAAACCGGGGCGCCCTTGCCATCTTCCTCAAACCTGCCAAGGAAATTGCAAGTGGAATTGCTGCAGGATTCGACACGTCGTGACCTGATCTGCATGATGAACCGTGTATGCTGCTGGTCAGGTCTCGATCGGAAATGCGCGTGGGGCAGTTACAGGTCAGCTTTCATCGATCGATCAAGAGAGAGCTCGATTCCTAGTGGAGCCGAGGCAAAAGTTAGCGGAAGAGGACGCGTTGTTCCAAAATAGAAAGACTTCTTTGGTGTGCCAAACTCTTTCGAAAGACGCCGTGGCCGGGCACGCAGTAGATTAGCTCTAGGTAGCTGCAGGTTGTGCTTTACTTTGTTCCTTACCTTGCTTCTGAGGATTATACCGCCAGCGACATTCTGTGTTCCATAATCTATAGCTGTTGTTTTTACAAGCAAAAATGATTCTACTCACGATGGAGAAAGGTTTGTCAAGAATCTCTCCTCTTTGTGTTTGCATTGCAACAGGGGAAAAGAAAAAGGTGTCCTATAAACCCTAAAGCTCTTTAAAAAATCCACTCCAGGTCGCTTTTTGGTTCCGTGCAGTGCAGTGCTGTTACAGTTTGATTTTTTGAAGAAGGCATTACGTATGAATTTATACCAAGGAATCAAGTCAATCGACGGGGCACAGCTATCGGCTGATGGCAGACCGACCCGTCAAGTCCATGCTGATAAGCTGTTCGGAAAGCGATCCGTTCGACCATATGGCATATGCTCCATCTCCCCGACCATACGGAAAGGTTCAGGTTCGAGTTCCGGACCATGTTGAATATTATTCTCTCCGTGCAAGATTAAATCTACAAAATTATGGAAATTGTACTCTCCTTGCCAAAATGTGTGTATATGAGATTTTACAAAAGTAAACGATATAAAATTTTACTAAGTATGCAGTAAAAAAATATCAAAACCTAGAATACCTAATCAATACCATTAGATTCATGATGTATAGTTTTCATATGGTATACATTTTATATTATAAATACAAACAATTTTCTCAATAAACTTGGTCAAACTTGATATTGTTTGACTTTGAAAAACTTACATACACTTATAGTACAACAAGATTCGGGTACACAAAACGCACGAAAGCGGTACGTACGAGGCGGGAGCTCCCAGGCGTGTACGAGGTGATTAGGTTTCTCAGCCTCTCGTCGACGCCGTCGCTGATCTCTCCCACCTCTGTGGCCTTCGGGCCATGGAGGTGCGGTGGATCTCGGCCCTTGTCGACGGGAGGGCTCCTTTTTCTGGTTTTCATGTCAAGGTTTGTTGGGGCGCCGCTCAGATGGTGGCGGCGGCGTCTCTTTCAATAAGGTCTCCCCGGTTTCAACCCCATCACGGCGGCGACGTCGAGAAGCTTGTGGGAGTGGTGTGTTTCTCAAGGGTTTCTTCTGGCGGTGACGATCTCCGGATCGTCGTGGAGCTTCATCGGCGGTTCATCTTGCTTCTTCGGCACCGGGACGGATGTGGTCTTTTTGACCCGTTCGCCGACTTCCCGTCCGCAACCAACAACGTCAGGACGGCTCAGGGAGGAACAGCAGCGGCGGCGTGCCGTCGACACGGTCTGGAGGTTGAAGACGAAGGGCATCTCAAGGATCTCGTTGTAGTTTTCGTTTTTGTTGAGGTGTTTTGTACGGTTTGATATTTCTTTTAATGCTAGGATCCTTTTCGCAAAAAAAAAAAGATTCGAACCAGCAACCTAGTAAGTGCGTTTTGTGCGTACACAACCGAACTGAGGCATACCGCTACACTACAATCAAGGTTCTGTCTAGATAGAGTTTAAACCTAAATAATATTTCCTGAAAATTTTGATTTTAAATTTGTCTGGTAACCGTTCGGGATTTTTCAGATACTGCGGTAACCATAAATCCTGAGTCACCTCGGGATTTTTTTTTTGTTCCGGAATCAGAACCTTGCCAACACTACACCCGGTTGAAAGGAAAAAAAACAGCGGTAAGTTACCTCGTACTACTGGCAAATGGCAATTAATGACATTTTCCGAACACTGCTGCTAGCACTAGGGCCTCGGTAGACGGTAGTGCCACGTGCGGGTTCGACCTGACTTACCGGCTACTGATTTTCCACAGCCACACTGTGAGGAAAAATGATTTATATGGCCTGATGAACCGGTTCACTTGAAGCGAATCGATTCATGGTGTCAGAAATGAAAAACGAACTAACTTGTTGGTTCGGCTCATAGATGTTCATAGTACTCCGTATTATACAATGAGAGAGAATAGGTACTGGGCATGCAAAAGGCAGGTGCAGCAAAAGAAAGTTGGGCTTCATTATCCTGTTGTGGGTCCCTTTGTTGTCAGCCAAAGCGGTACACATAAGATACGCCGAGTCGAACCAAACCTGATGTTTACATTGAATCGATACCAAGGTGTGGTTGGTTTGTTGAATGAAGAGATTGGACGTTGTCAAAAAAAAAAAATGAAGAAACTGGCCGTTGTCAAAAAAAAAAAATGAAGAGACTGGCCATGAACCAAAGGTCCAAAGCCCGAAGCCACACGGGAGAGAGTCCGCAACCACCACACTTGCACTTGGACTTGACTTGCTCAACCTGAAGCAAATCGCGCGGCAAACAGATGTCCTAGCTCACGACGTCGACGAGAAGCTGACGGAGCATACACTTATGCCGAGTAGAGATGGAAGTGGGATCCCACCAAAGTCCTACTTATAGTTTATTTTGTGATTTCTAATTTAAAAGTTGAGACCAAATTTTGTACTAAAAATCACAAAATGAAGAGATTTTGGTGGGATCTGATTAGACACCTTAATGCCGAGCGCCACGTCAATCCCGCTCGGCTTATATATATTTACTTCTTTTATTTTCTAGGCATTAGTTTTGTTTTCTTTTCAATCTATATTTTCTAACATAGTACTCGTACACATAAAACACAGCTGAAACATAGTGCTAACAACTACATAGTTCACACACGGCAAGCCACACGGCTGAAACATAGTGCCATCTCAAGTACAACAATACTTTATTCAAACTACCGAGGAGTGTCGTAGTTAATCGTCTTGCCTCCTGGATTAGGGGAGTGTGCGGCGGTGAGCTACTCGTCATCGTCAAAGTCGCTCTTGTCTCACTGGAGCTTAAGCTGGTGTTGCTTGTAGACGACCCGATTATACATTCGTTCTCGTAGGACTCCCTCGAGATTTGCTAGGCAATGGACATCTACTCATCGAGCATTCTCCGGAACTCGTGTTCGGCCGCCTCCTGCCTTTTCTAGTCCTTTCTCACCTTCTTAGGAGAATGCCACATAACATACTTCTCACACGCTGCATTTGTCACCTCCAGCTTCTCGGCTTCCCATTCTAAATGCCCGCTCCACCCGCGGAGTCGGAGGCGGCATGAAGCCGACGAGGACGAGGAGCTCGACCAATGCTCAGTAGGAAGAGTATGACAAGATCTTGACGCCTCGTCGGTGCAGAACGAGGACGAATTCCGCCAGCTTGACGCCTCCGTCCACGTCGAGGTACGGCGGCGGAGCAAGCTTGAACCACTGCGGCAAAACCAAACAGACATATGGTGGCGTGGCGGGATGGAGAGGTGGCGGTCAGCCTTGGTGTGTGGGATAGGAGGATGGTAAAGGAGGGCAGCTAGAGTGGAGATGAGTAGTAGGGGCAGCGTTGGCTAGTACTAGTGGAATTCGGTGCGGCGACACGCGGCACCCGTTGTGCTAAAATTCGAATTTGGAAGTATCGACATTTTAAAATTGTGTAGATTTGATAATTGTTGGAATGTAAAGAGAGCGTACGTTCGGAAATTGTTTAGATTTCGAAAATTATTCAAGTTGGAAAGTTATGTAGATTTGAATTATTTTAACGTTAGTAGAAGGGTTAAATTTGAAAGCCATCTAAAATTTTAAAATATTCAAATTTGTACGCCGTGTTTTTGTAGTAAAATTGATTTTTGGGAAATATCCACATTTTAGAAGTGTGGAGATTTGGAAATTATTGAAATGCAAAGAAAGCTTGTGGTTAAAAATGGTTTAGATTTTGAAAATTGTTCAAATTGGGAAGTTTTTTAGATTCGATTTATTTTTACATTTCTAAAATGGTGAGATTTGGAGGAAATTTTGAAGTTGGAAATGTCCAAATTTGGAATTTGATCAGATGTAGTAAGTAGGCAGCATTTATTTTTGTGATCATTTTGATATATTTTTCATATTTTGTTGGTGGATATGGTTGACGGTACTGATTTTGCAGCATTTAGTAGTTTCTGGAAATTGTCTAAATACCGTAAAACAATATTTATAAGTTTTTACAATTTCGTAAAGCGTGCTCTATTTTAAATTTTGCTCTTTGACTCAATTATAATTATTTGAAAAATAAGATTGAAACAACTATGTCTCAGTATTAACATTTTTGGTGTTCTTATTTTGATTTTTTGAAGCCCATGATATAAGTGGGTAGTTGTATTTAAATGATTTACCAAACTCTACTTGAATGAGATGTTTTGTACCCAATTTTTTTTCATTGGCTTTGTCATACTGAATGATATTAATGATATTATTTTTCTGTATTTTATTTGAGTTCAGAACAAATTTGTGAAATCTATGTTTTATAAATTGACGTGAAGGTGTCAGATGAGTCTTTACGTATTATTTAAAATTTGTAAGATTTGAAATAATTTGGAAAAGGTACCAAAGTTGCTGAAATGATTATTTTAATTTTTTACAAATTTTTAGAAATTGGTCTGAATTGATTTGAAGTTGTATTTCAAAAGTTACAAAAGTTTTGGTAAACAGAAAAACAAAGTAGAAAGAAAAAATCGAACACTTTCTACTTTATGGAAATTGTGTAAGTAAAATGGTCCTACCTGTTAGGAATCTAACATTTTCCCGAATTGAAATGTTTGCATTTTGGATTTTCTTGAAATGTTGAGCAAATTGGAATTTTAGAACATGTTTGTTTTTTGCCATTAATAGCCAGTATTTATTTTTTTCTGATCGTTCGAATATGTTATTCATATTTTTTCGGTGAGTAGATTCAAAAATATTGATTATTCGAACATTTTTTATTTTTACTTTATGGAATTTGTTTAAGTAAAATGGTCCTACCTGTTAGGAATCTAACATTTTTTTAATTTTTTTTTTTAAGAATAAGTTTCACGTGAATTCGTCTGATGTAGTCAAATATTATCGTCTGGAAATTATCGCGGTTGAGGTTGTTTTTTTTATGCAATTCTTATGTGAAGAGTTTGAAAATATGTTAAATTTGAATGTTTTTTGATATATGATGCATGTAAAATGCATACATGAACTTTGCACTTTAATTGCTTATATTCCAATCATATTTGCATCATATAAGGGTTATATCAATGTTTTATAATGATTTTGGGAATACTTCATAGTTTTCCCATTTATTTGGAATTAACCCTGTTTTTTCAGAAAACGTCTTTTTTAGTGTTTCAGACTTTCTGGGAGATTCGGGACTCCCAAAAGGGCAAGGTCAAAGAGCACGGTTCAGAATTTTCGAGACGAACGCGATGGGCTTAAAGTGAAGGCCAGAAGCCCAACCAGCTGGGAATGAGAGTGCCTCACGCGGCCACAAACCCTAGGCCGCGTGGGACAGGCTCGTTTCCACCTCGGAGCTCCGTTGCCGTCGATTTTTCGTCCACCGACTCCGTCTTGACCTAAAAACGCTTATAAAAAAGGTCCCCTGGCGTTTCGCGAAAGGAGGCGGCGGAGAAACACAGAACACCGAAACAGAGAGTCAGAAGGCTGCCGCCGGAGAAGATCGGAGGGCTCCACCCCCTCCGGCGTGTTCATCATCAACATCTTCATCGCCGTTGCTGCCTCCCATGATGAGGAGGGAGTAGTTCTTCATCGGGGCTGAGGGCTCTACCGGTAGCTATGTGGTTCATCTCCTTGTAATCTAATTGAATTCATGGATGTTTCTCCTTCATTGTTTGTGCTACTCAAGTGGTTTTATTAATGTAATTTCCGGAGTCACCTTTGTCCCATGGTGTGAAGTTGACAGTGTGCGCACCGTGTGTGACTCTTAGGCTAAAGGTTACAGAAATACTTACCATGAGTTATTCTTTGTGTTGGATGTCACTATAAAATTGTGGTGTTTGTTTAGTACTATTTTGGGGGCACTCATAGTGACCTTGGGGTTCCCTAGATGTGGAAGACAGACTTTAAGGTGTGCTTTTGTAGCCCTACACGATGGTCTTGGTGTTCTATGATATTGTGGTGTTTGTTCACTCAGAATTTAAGGTGTGCTCTTGTAGCCCTACGCAGTAGATTGGTATTTCTATCCAACGGGAGAATAGTTCAGAGTAGCAAAGTGAAGAGGAAATATCTATATATTCAATTGTTGGGAGTGTCCACTAGTGAAAGTATGATCCCTAGGCCTTATTCCCAAGCATCCTAGAAACACACACTTGAGCTTGTCCTCTTGCTACATAGAGGATTGGGCTTTCTCTCTTTGAGAGCTTTCACTTGCTACTACCTTTGTCTTGTCCTCTTGCAAAGAAGAGGATTGGGACACTTTTACATCCATCAAACCAACCACCTTGCTCCTTAAACTTGTTTAGTGCATAATCAACTAAAACTTGTGACACTTTAGTTGTAGGGAATAGATAACTTTTCCTTCTTGCTCCTGCGGATCGATACCTTACTTCCACATTGAGAGGTGCTACAGTGATCCCTTGCTCTTGGGGGTTATCAAGTACTTTTCTGGCGCCGTTGCCGGGGAGCGTGGCGCTTAAGTTTCTATTCTTGTGTGCACTAGACTAAGCTTGGGGAGGTTCCTTTTATATCTTGCAATCATCTAAGCTTGGGGAGGTTCTTGTTTGGTTGTGAGTTTCTCATTAGTTTTATATATATATCAAAAAACCCATAAAAATTAGAAAATGGAAAACAACAAAAAAATTAGAGAGCTTTATGAAATCTATCTTGAGTTAGGACATGATGTGTTTGAAGAGAAAATTAAAAAACATATGGAAAATTATTTGCATGATGGTAGCAATGTTATGACTATAAATTCTTTGAACACCATTATTGCTATTGCTCTGGAAAGGTTTAAGCTTGGGGAAGTGGCTGTTGATGAATGTGATATTTTTAGTCCACCTACTATTGAGGATAAAATTTATGTTGATTATAATATGCCTCCTATATATGATGTTTACAATGATGATTATGATGTTTTCAGTCCATCTACTATTGAGGATATAGTTTATGTTGATTATTCTATGCCTCCTATTTATGATGATTACAATGATGGATGTGATAGTTTTACTCCCACTATTACTAATGAAACTGTTTATGCTCATGTGGAGAGTAATGATACTGTTATGCTTATGGATCATGATAATAATGCTTTATGTGATAGCTATATTGTTGATTTTATTCATGATGCCGCTGAAAATTATTTTGAGAGAGGAAAGTATGGTTATAGAAATCTTCACGTTACTAAATTTATCCTCTTTATGATGAAGGTTTTGGCCTTTCTCTTGATCTGCTTTTATTTGTTGGGTACTTTAAAACCTACTGGTCCTTATGAGAGAGGGAGACACGGTTTCATATATCTCAATAATATTAAGTCTCCTCTCTTTTTGTTGAAGATTTTGAAGTTGCACTTGCTTTGCCTTCCTATGCTAGTCACTTTGTGCTTTATTGATTTATTTTCTTACAAGATCCCAATGCATAGGAAGTGGGTTAGACTTAAATGTGTTTGATATTTGCATCTTGATGCTCTTTTATATTCAACTCTTATTTCTATGTGAGCATCATTAAAAACTATCAAGCCTAGCTATATGGCTATAAAGAAAGCGCTTTGCGGGAGGCAACCGGTTATTTTTATGTGTGATTTTCTTTGTGTCCTCTTGCTGTAACAAGAGACTTTGTGTCTAGTTTAGGTTCTGGAGTTTTCAATAAAGTGCCAAGTTTTACCCTTTTTTGTTTCGAAAAAGTTGCTTATAGCGTTCGGAGATTTTATTCCTGCACAAGTCAGTGCACGGCATGATTTTTAATTCTTATTCTGTAACTCTGAATGAGCTCATATTTGAACTGTAGTTGCAACTTTTCATCCTCTGTATGCATGAATTGTTTAGGAATTTTTCGAGAAAGTTTGGTAGGGTAGAAAAATACGTTTTGCTGCTGCTGTTTTTCTGGACAGATTCTGTCCCATTTTGTTTGATGCATGCTTTGAGCTTTTAAGTTGAATCTTTTTTATCCAATTGAGTTTATGAGTAGGCATACAACATTATACACTTTCTGGACATGTCATATGAATTTTTGTTCAAGGATTATATGCAGCAAGGAACCTATTTGTTTATCACTATTAATGCACCCCACAGAAAAGAGATGGGAGAAACGGTGTTTTGAAGTTTTTTCACAGGGATTGGAGGAGATGCACCAAGAGCTATCCAAGGATGGTGAAGACCATAAGCTTGGGGATGTGAAGACAACCCCGCTGGACCTACACACTCTCGGTTTGCACACGTCCAACTTCTGTTTTTGATCGAAACACTTTATCGCATAAACTTGGAGCGTCGTTTTTATTTTTGTTTGAGTCTTGAGAGACCACCACACTATCATTTATATATGAGAGAGCTACTGGAAATATGGGTTGAAATATGTTGGATGCTTTTATAAGATTGGGAAAAGGGATGTTTGAGTTGATTTTTAATGATACATATAGTTGCATGATTCATGAGCTTGTTTATGAGTAATAGTTTGCAAATCCTTTTTGAAGAGCTATCACGTATTCATGTTTTGGTGCTGATTGTTATTTTACTTTGTTTAACATGGATTAGTTAGTTCTATGGACACTCATGCATGTATCTAGATGGTCAACTTTCTCCCTTTTGCTAGCCCAAACATTCCAACAAGTCAAAACTTGTTTCCAACACCTTCAACCAAAGTTATTCCAGTGAGTCCACCATATCTACCTACTAGCTATATGCTATTCCGAGTATGTTCATCATGATATTTGTGTTATCTATACCTCTGAATGAAAATGATTATGTTATTGATTGCCATGGGAAAAGTTGGTTATATAGCTCTCACGAACTTGATGCACATTTTTACTATCATTGCAATAAATAAAACATGATCCATTGTGATTAAGATTATGATGCTAGTGGCTTGATAAATGTTCGAGGTTGGGAGTTAGCCCATATGTGCTGTCACATGCAAAGCTTTCAACATGCTCCTTCATCTCATTTAGTTGATATCATGTACTTTTGTTTATGGATGCCTATCATGGTGAAATGAGGTGGAAATGAAGTAGTCCAAATGAGTTTGTATAAATGGTTAGAGAGACGCCTGGGCCGCTAATCTAAGCCATGCATTATTCATGGTGGAAATTTACTTACATGCTATGGTGAATTATCTATGACACACCTTACAATAAAAAGCTATTCCAATGGTAAATAAAAAGGGTGTTGAGGTTTTTCATCTTGTTTGTTTGTCTTGTCATTTTGATATGGGCTTGTTCCATATCCTGGGACAAGAGGTACCCCAGTTGACGCTCTTGATGATACTATTATTACTTACAATGATATATAACTTGAACTTGCTTTGTTTCCTAAGTTGAGTAATCATGGTGTAGGTACTTGTATTCAAGGGGCATGAGACATCCAACCTTTACTTTGTCAAGCACACTACTCATATTTGCTTTCACTTTAAACTTAATCATTCAAGATGCTATGATAGGGGCAATGAGAGCTTGACACCAAGGATTACCATATTACAATCATTAACTTAAGTAGAGAAGTTCAGAAGTTAGATGAAACTTATTCATGTTTACCTCTACTCATATATACATCTTTCGAAAGTTCAGATTGTTAGCAAACTATAGATCATTGTTTTGAGTCACTTCATTCATAACATGAGCCTGCAATATATTGATCAAGATTGTGTGAAAGCATGTCTCCTCAGAAATTATTTGTTGTTATCGTTTTACCTACTCGAGGACGAGTAGAACTAAGCTTGGGGATGCTTGATACGTCTCCAACGTATCCATAATTTCTGCTGTTCCATGCCTATATTATACCATTTGCTACATGTTTTATATACACTTCGTATCACTTTTATGCATTTTCTGGGACTAACCTATTAACAAGATGCCACAGTGCCAGTTCCCTGTTTTCTGCTGTTTTTGGTTTCAGAAAGTTACTTCTGGAAATATTCTCGGAATTGCACGAAACAAAAGGCCACGTCCCTATTTTTCCAGCACCATCACGGAGTCCGAAGGAGAGACGAAGATGTGCCAGTGTGACGCCCCAAAATCGGTACCATGCAGATTTCAGCGATCCCGCCAAAATCCGCATAATAACGGTCTTAGGACGCCCACCAGACATAACGTGCACGCCGAAACATGCGCGTTATGTGGGTGGAATTATGATAACATTACAACAGTTCACAAAAGAATCCGCAACAACAACAGAAGGAAATGTATATACAAGAACGACTCAAACGAGTCAAGATACAACTGATACATTACAAAGATCCAAAGCACAGCGAAAACGAAATAGTATCCGACTACGGACAAGATACAAATTGGACTAAGAGTCCTGAAGATAACCATGGCGTCCATATCCCTGCCCAGGCCGAGCCGGAGGGATACCCAAGCTAACGTCGTCAGACTTCAAACCTGTTGACTGCACGAAAGAGTACAGCCCAAAGATGGGTCAGGCACAACCGCCTGGCAAGCAATGCTCACAAGATACCAACACAAAGACTACCAAAGTATAAAGGAAGGTGGACTGAGGCGGCAGCAGCAGCACTAATAACCTGCAGAGACACTCTACAACTTCCGTCTACGTGAGAGGGATAAGAGAGCGCATCGGAACCAACTAGCTTCTAACACCAAACATAACACATCCCAGATTCACCCCTCGATCAAGTACGAGGAAGCAATCGAGGGAAACTCACACAGTTTGTCAAATTTTAGTTACATCTTATTGTGAAGGTAAGTCTAACTTACTAGTCAAGTTAATTAAAAACATTAGGTGTAAGTTGTCTATGATCTTGTTAGCCAGCACCTTCACCAAGTCGTCCATAACCGCGGACACGGCTTTTCGAAAAGATTTATCCCTGCAGGGGGGCACTACTGTTAACCCATACACGTTCGATCAACCCAGTAAAAAGGTAGGGTCTCACAACACTACTCTTTCCTTCACCGCAACAAGTCCAAGGAGCCACGGGAGCTATGCTGGTCCCGGCCAGAAAGGTGAAACCACACCCCTCCGCACCAACAGGCCGCGCCCTATATGCATGTAACAAGGCACACCGCCAAAGTAAAAATACTACACTAGTATCAATGCATATGAGACGAATGGAAAGCCCGAACTAGGTGTGGCCCTGGACAAGCTGAAGTTCCGGTCAAAGTCGAGGGGGGGTTCCATAGGACCTCCCACATGTGGGTAGCGCGCTCGTCTTGGATCCAGGGACAAGAACTGAGGTCCTAGTGCGACACTTAGCAGAACAAAGCACCAACGCATTGGCCTTCCACCGGGTGCCTTATCATTTAGTTCATTTCCCACAAACATTTTCATCATTTTAAAGTAAGGTGAGCCAACCTATCATACTAAGCAGGTGAAACATAAGATAGACTGACTCGCAACAACAACCTAAGCATGCAACTACGACTCGCAAGGCTAACAAGTAAACAAACAACAAGGTGATAGGATGTGGGGATAAGGCTGTATGTGGCTGCAAGGTAAACATGAATGGGATCGAGACACAAGCATCGTAACATAGGGATAGCATAGATCAACGGCAAGAATGGAAGACAATGTAATGGTAGCAAGTGAGCAAAGCTTGCCTGGAAACACGGTATGGGAAGCAGGGCTTGTCGTTGCTCACATCATCTCAACGTCTTAACCACGAAGAAGCATCAAACACTGGAAAGAACAGCGGATGCAACACTTACTACTACGGCAAAAGATCCAGCATGTTCATGATATGATGCATGACATGGCAAAGATGCAACTTAAGCCAAATTAAGCGGAACCGGGATTCCGACAATTAATATTAAAAGTTCAAGTTATTTATCTAACCAGCAAATTAAATGTTGATCAGCATGTGAGACAAGGCATGGGGTGAGCTACACAAAATTAAATGGAATAGGGCAAATTAATTAAATACCCAACACATTCCATAATTAATTATTTAGAAGATTATGCAAAAGATCACTAAGCAACAAGCTAGAGGATGCAAACATGATCATGGATGACATATTAATATTCATTGCATTTTTCTGATCAAAATAGATATATAACATATTTTATTTTGAGCTATAGAACAAAAGATATGAATATAGCCTTAACTTGCAAAAATAAAAAGGAAACTGAGAAAAGGATGGTTTTGTGTCTCTTGTAGGATTCGAACTCGGGCTGCCTGGATGGGCGAACAGAAGCGCAGCCACTGGGCTGGGCTGGTGATTGTGATGGATATAGAAAAGGACAGTAGATAAACAAAGGAGCTGCGTTAACTGAAACTGAAAGTTTCAGACTTGCAGTATGACGGCGAAGGCGGATGATCGAGCGGCTTCGGTGGAGATGACCAGGAACATGCGACGCTGGGGAGGACTCTGGGTGTGGTGATGCTGCTGGAGGGTGGCATGGGCGTAGAAGAAAGGTAGGGGAAACACGGGAGCGGCAGGAAGCTCCCGCGCGAGCTTCATATGGCTGCGGCCATGGCAGGATGGTGTCCGGAAGCCTCGCTCGACGGCGAGAACACAGAGCAAGGGGGAAAGAGGGAAGATGTCCAGGCGGACGTGAGGCTCACCGAGGGATTGAGGGCGTCGTGGTACAGGCTCGGGGACGACACAGATGGACGGGAGAGGATGTAGACGACGACGGCGTGCGCTCGGACGGACGCAGAAGACGATCTTGGCGGCGCCGATTCTTGGCGTTCCAGCTGCTCTCCTTCTGGCTCCGGACGTAGCCGACGACGGTGCGTCCCTGGGACATCTTGGTAGGGCTCGGGGTGGCGTGTAACGACGGGAGCGTCGACGGCGGGCGCCCGGCCGGAGAGGAAGATGAGGAAGAACGCGACGGATCGAGGCGCTTCTGGCGCGATTTCTTGGAGGTGGAAGAAGCGGACGTAGAGGCTCATCTCCTAGACACCTCGGACGAGCTTGGGGACGAGCGACGCGGTGGTGCAACGAGCTCCTGCAGCTGCGGTCATGGCGTCGATTTTCTCGGGAGAAAGAAGAAGGGGGAAGGGAGAGAGCTGGTGGCGGCGCTGGAGGGAGGAAGGAGGAGAGGTTAGGGTTTGGAGGAGGGCACCGGGGAGGCTAAGTAGAGGGGAAAAGGAGGGGGTGGCTCGCTGGCGGTGGAGGCCACTGCCTCAGCACGCCATGTGCGTGCTCCTGGAGGTAGACGACAAACAGAAGATGGCTGCTGGTGGGCTTGAAGCAACTAGATAAAATGGGCCTCAAGAAAGCTTCGGCCCATTAACAATTTTTTTTTGGAATTTCTCAATTTCCCAAAGAAATAAAGGGAGAAAGAGATAGATAAAAGAGAGGACGAGATGAAACAATTAGGGAGAGAGGAAAAAGAGGGGCAAGACTTGCAAACATTTTCGAATCTTAAGTTTTGTTTGAAAATAACTTTGTAAATATTTCCAAATATTAATTTGGGGTTTTATTTGAAATTAGAAAAGAGATGGAGATGGATTTATTATTTGCATAAATCAAATAGGTTTGCCAAAATTAACATTTTTAATTATTTAGGAAAACATGTAATGTGATAAAATGCATGATGATGTCATGATGATGCCAAAAAGATAAAACAAACAAATCTAATGGGGAAAACTCCCGGGGCATTACAGCCAGGAGGTGGCCAAACCACACCTAGGCGCGGCTGGGCCCACAGCCGCGCCACCAGGTGGTTTGGGCCCCTCGGGGGTCCGCCGACATCGCCCCTTCGCCTATTTATTCCCCGAGACGCGAAAACCCTAAAACACCGAGCCTTTCATCCAGAACATATTCGCTGCCGCCGCCGTCGTCAACCCTAACTCGGGGGGTTCCTGAAGCTCTTCCCGGCACCCTGCCGGAGAGGGGAATCATCACCGGAGGGCTCTACATCGCCATGCCCGCCTCCGGAGTGATGCGTGAGTAGTTCATCCTTGGACTATGGGTCCATAGCAGTAGCTAGATGGTTGTCTTCTCCACTTGTGCCATCATGTTTAGATCTTGTGAGCTGCCTATCATGATCAAGATCATCTTATTGTAATGCTACATGTTGTGTTTGCTGGGATCTGACTTATATTGATACCTATGTGGAGCTGAATATTATATTATCATGTCTATGTCATTTGTGATCTTGCATGCTCTCCGTTACTTGTTGAAGCCTTGGCCACGTGAATACTTGTAACTCCAAGAGGGGGTATTTATGCATGATAGTTGGGTTCAACCTCTATTTAACCTGGGATAGTGACAGCAAGTTCTAAGGTTGTAGATATGTTGTTGCCACTAGGGCTAAAACAGCAATGCTTTATTCAAGGATGAATGTATTGTTTACATTACGCACATTACTTAATGCAATTGTCTGTTGCTTGCAACTTAATACTGGAAGGGGTACGGATGTTAACCGGAAAGTGGACTATTTAGGCATAGATGCATGCTGGATAGCGGTCTATGTACTTTGTCGTAATGCCCAAATGAATCTCATAGTAGACACCACAGCTCACACATGCATGTTATATGCACTTATCAATTGTCAATTGCCCAGCTGTAATTTGTTTACCCAGCATGTTAGTTATCTTATTGGAGAGACACCACTAGTGAACTGTGGACCCCGGTCCATTCTTTTACATCTGAAATACAATCTACTGCAATCATTGTTCTCTACTGTTTTATGCAAACAAACATCATCTTCCATTCGATACGTTTAATCCTTTGTTTTCAGCAAGCCGGTGAGATTGACAACCTCACTGTTAAGTTGGGGCAAAGTAGTTTGATTGTGTTGTGCAGGTTCCACGTTGGCACCGGAATCCCTGGTGTTGCGCCGCACTACACTCCTCCACCAACACCTTCGAAGCAAACCTCGTTTTCCTACTGGTCCGATTAAACCTTGGTTTCATACTGAGGGAAAACTTACTGCTGCACTCATCATACCTTCCTCTTGGGGTTCCCAACTGACGTGTGACGTACAAGCAATTGTTTCTGGCACTATTAACCTAGAGCCACCAACAACGTTTTCTGGCGCCGTTGCCGGGGAAAACAGAATTGCTTCTGCAAGGGGAGTCTCTCACACCCAATCTCTTTACTTTGTTATTTGTCTTGCTTAGTTTATTTTTATTTAGTCTTGTTTGCTTTCTCTATATCAAAAACACAAAAAAATTAGTTACTTGTCTTGCCTAGTTTATTTTTATTTTGTTTTGTTTGCTTTCCCTATATCAAAAACACAAAAAAATTAGTTACTTGTTTATTTCAGTTAATTTTGTTTTTCAAAATGAATACTCCTGAGAACACTAAGTTGTGTGACTTCACTAGCACAAACAACAATGATTTCATATGCACTCCTATTGCTCCACCTGCTTCTAAAGCAGAATTTTATGAAATTAAACCTGCTCTATTAAATCTTGTTATGAAAGAGCAATTTTCTGGTGTTAGTACTGATGATGCTGCTGCCCATCTTAATAACTTTGTTGAACTTTGTGAAATGCAAAAGTATAAGGATATGGATGGGGATATTATAAAACTGAAACTTTTTCCTTTCTCCTTGAGAGGAAGAGCTAAAGAATGGTTGCTTTCTTTGCCTAGAAATAGTATTGATTCTTGGACAAAATGCAAAGATGCTTTCATAGGGAAATATTATCCTCCTGCTAAGATTATATCCTTGAGAAGTAGCATTATGAATTTTAAACAACTTGATAATGAACATGTTGCTCAAGCTTGGGAAAGAATGAAATCTTTGGTGAAGAATTGTCCCACTCATGGACTGACTACTTGGATGATCATCCAAACCTTTTATGCAGGATTAAATTTTTCCTCAAGGAACTTATTGGATTCAGCCTCTGGAGGAACCTTTATGTCCATCACTTTAGGTGCAGCAACAAAGCTACTTGATGATATGATGATCAACTATTCTGAATGGCACACCGAAAGAGCTCCTCAAGGTAAGAAGGTAAATTCTGTTGAAGAAACCTCCTCTTTGAGTGATAAGATTGATGCTATTATGTCTATGCTTGTGAATGGTAGATCTCATGTTGATCCTAATAATGTTCCTTTAGCTTCATTGGTTGCTCAAGAAGAGCATGTTGATGTGAACTTCATTAAAAACAACAACTTCAACAACAATGCTTATAGGAATAATTTTGGTAGCAACAATTATAAGCCTTATCCTTCAAATGGTTATGGTAATTCTTATGGTAATTCCTACAGCAACAATAGAAGTGTGTCCTCTGATCTTGAAGCTATGCTTAAAGATTTTATTAGCACACAAAAAGCTTTCAGTAAAACTGTTGAGGAAAAGTTTGAAAAATTGATGATCTTGTCTCTAAAGTTGATAGTCTTGCTCATGATGTTGAAATTCTTAAACTGAAAGTTATGCCTAATGAAGTTAAAGATATTAAGTCATTTGCTACAGCAAATGCCATCCAAGTTCGAATTGATAATAATATTAGGATGTTGGCTGAATTGCATGCTAGGTGGGAAAAAGAGGAAGAACTTGAAAAAGAGAATAGTATAGTTAGAGTTTGTACTATCACCACCACTAGTAATGCTAATGTTTCACATGCTAGTAAACCTCCTACTATTGATGGTAATGTTATTGGTGTTGATAATGTCTCTACTAATTCTGCAAAGCGTTTGAAATTGCCTAAAACTGCTGAAACTTTTTCTGATAAAAGTGCTGAAATTTTTCAAACTATTGGAGACAATGGTTCCACCACCATTGACAATAATGATTTTGATTTTGATAATTGTAACATCTCTGAAGTTATTATGTTCTTGCAAAAATTAGCTAGAAGTCCCAATGCTAGCACAATTAATTTGGCTTTTACAAAGCATATTACAAATGCCCTTTTGCAAGCTAGGGAGGAGAAGTTGAAACTTAAATCTTCTATTCCTAAGAAATTAGAAGATGGTTGGGAACCCATCATTAAGGTAAAGGTGAATGATTTTTATTTCAATGCCTTGTGTGATCTTGGTGCAAGTGTTTCAGTTTTGCCCAAGAAGCTTTATGATATTCTTGATTTGCCACCTTTGGAACATTGTTATTTGGATGTTTTTCTCGCTGATAATGCTATGAAGAAACCTTTGGGGCGAGTTAATGATGTTTTTATTACGGTAAAAGATAACCTTGTCCCCGTTGATTTTATTGTTATGGATATTGAATGCAATGCATCTTGTCCTATTGTTTTGGGAAGACCTTTTCTTCGAACTGTTGGTGCCATCATTGATATGAAAGAAGGTAATATAAGGTACCAATTTCCTCTCAAGAAAGGTATGGAACACTTCCCTAGGAAGAGAATGAAGTTACCTTTTGACTCTATTGTTAGAGCAAGTTATGATGTTGATGCTTCTTCTCTTGACAACACTTGATTTTCACTTTCTGCGCCTAGCTGAAAGGCGTTAAAGAAAAGCGCTTATGGGAGACAACCCATCGTTTTTTATTTGCTGTTATTTTTGTTTTCTTTGAGTCAAGGATTTTTGTTACTTCTGTAGCAACTCCTTTGTATCTTTATTTTATTGCAATGTTGTGCCAAGTAAAGTTCTATATTGAAAGTTGATGCAAGATTTGGATTTCTGCGCAGTGACAGATTTTTAGCTGTCACGGATTTGAGCTTATCTCCCTGTAGAAAATTCAAACAATTCTGAGAAAAATCACGCATATTCCTGAGATATGTACGTAACTTTCATTATTTTAGGCCAGATCCATCTGAGCAACTTAAGTGCCTCGAAAAAAATTCGTTATTCCAGACTGTTCTGTTTTTGACAGATTCTGCCTTTTGTTTTGCATTCGCTCTTTTACTGTGCTTTGGGATTGATTGTATCATTACAGAATATGAGAATTTTTGATTATGCACTAACCCTCTAATGAGAACTGTCTTGAGTTTGGTGTGAAGGAAGTTTTCAAGGATCAAGCGAGAAGGGTGATATTATGTGATCAAGAAGAGTGAAAAGCCTAAGCTTGGGGATGCCCCCGTGGTTCATCCCAACCATATTCAGAGAGACTCAAGCGTCTAAGCTTGGGGATGCCCAAGGCATCCCCTTCTTCATCAACAAACTTATCAGGTCATCTCTAGTGAAACTATATTTTAATTCTTTCACATCTTATGCGCTTTACTTGGAGCGTCTGTGTGTTTTTATTTTTGTTTTTGTTTGAATAAATTCGGATCCTAGCAATCCTTGTGTGGGAGAGAGACACGCTCCGCTTTTTCATGTGAATACTCATGTTCTTCACTTATATTTGTTGAGTATTCTTAACTAGCTACTGCAGTGCTTTTAGCTCCTGTTTTTCATGCATCTCTTCGAGCTGTTAGCACTTGTTTATAAATACTCTCTTGCTGCATTATATTATCATTTGGAGAGTTTATGTTTAATAAATTATTGGTGTTTGTTTGGAAGAAAGAAAATGCTACATGTAGTAGTTGGTATTGGAAAAGACATATGCATTCTTGTAGATCATTGTCTTGTTTTGATTTGATGCTTTGCAATTGTTTTGAGCTCTCAAGTAGATCATGTTTAAGCTCTTGCATCATGTAGTTAAAGCCTAGTAGTGGAGAACTACCGTAGAGCTTGTTGAGACTTGGGATGCATATTTGTTCTCTCTAAGGTCTAGATATTTTCTGGTAAAATGTTTGAGCAACAAGGAAGACAGTGTAGAGTCTTATAATACTTGCAATATGTTTTTATGTGATTCTTGCTGTACCGGTTTATACTTGTGTTTGCTTCAAACAACCTTGCTAGCCTAAACTCTGTACTGAGAGGGAATGCTTCTCGTGCATCCAAAACTTGAGCCAAAACCCATGCCATTTGTGTCCACCATACCTACCTACTATGTGGTATTTCCTGCCATTCCAAGTAAATATTTCATGTGCTACCTTTAAACTATTCAAAACTTTATTACTCCTTATTTGTGTCAATGTTTTATAGCTCATGAGGAAGTATGTGGTGTTTTATCTTTCAATCTTGTCATTTACTTCTGACAGACTTTCAACCAATGGACTAGTGGCATATACATCCGCTTATCCAATAATTTGCAAAAAGAGCTGGCAACGGGGTGCCCAGCCCCAATTAATTACAACTTTCATTAATAATTCTCTTCACATGTTTTGCCCTGATTTATCAGTAAGCAACTTAATTTTGCAATAGACACTCCTCCATGGTATGTGAATGTTGGAAGGCACCCGAGGATTCGGTTAGCCATGGCTTGTGTAAGCAAAAGGTTGGGAGGAGTGTCATCTATAAAGAAACTAAAATACATGTGTAAACAAAAGAGAAGAGGGATGATCTACCTTGCTGGTAGAAATAACGTCCTTCATGGGAGCCGCTCTTTGAAAGTCTGGTTGACAAGGGGGTTAGAGTGCCCACTACCATTCGTTGACAACAACAAACACCTCTCAAATACTTATTTTGTGCTCTCTATATGCTTTCGAAAACTTAAAAAGCTCTAGCACATGATTTAATCCCTGCTTCCCTCTGCGAAGGGCCTATCTTTTACTTTATGTTGAGTCAGTTTACCTACTCCTTTCTATCTTAGAAGCAAACACTTGTGTCAACTTTGTGTGCATTGATTCTTACATATTTACTTATTGCACTTGTTATATTGCTTTATGTTGACAACTATCCATGAGATATACATGTTACAAGTTGAAAGCAAATGCTGAAACTTAATCATCCTTTGTGTTGCTTCAATGCCTTTTACTTTGAATCTATTGCTTTATGAGTTACCTCTTATGCAAAACTTTTTGATGCTTGTCTTGAAAGTACTATTCATGAAAAGTTTTTGCTTATATGATTCATTGTTTACTCTTTATCTATTTGTTAGCAAACTATAGATCATTGCTTTGAGTCACTTCATTCATGACATGAGCCTTGCAATATATTGATCAAGATTGTGTGAAAGCATGTCTCCTCAGAAATTATTTGTTGTTATCGTTTTACCTACTCGAGGACGAGTAGAACTAAGCTTGGGGATGCTTGATACGTCTCCAACGTATCCATAATTTCTGCTGTTCCATGCTTATATTATACCATTTGCTACATGTTTTATATACACTTCGTATCACTTTTATGCATTTTCTGGGACTAACCTATTAACAAGATGCCACAGTGCCAGTTCCCTGTTTTCTGCTGTTTTTGGTTTCAGAAAGTTACTTCTGGAAATATTCTCGGAATTGCACGAAACAAAAGGCCAGTCCCTATTTTTCCAGCACGTACACGGAGTCCGAAGGAGAGACGAAGAGAGCCACGAGGTGGCCAACCACACCTGGCGCGGCTGGGCCACAGCCGCGCCACAGGTGGTTTGGGCCCCTCGGGGGTCCGCCGACATCGCCCCTTCGCCTATTTATTCCCCGAGACGCGAAAACCCTAAAACACCGAGCCTTTCATCCAGAACATATTCGCTGCCGCCGCCGTCGTCAACCCTAACTCGGGGGGTTCTGAAGCTCTTCCCGGCACCCTGCCGGAGAGGGGAATCATCACCGGAGGGCTCTACATCGCCATGCCCGCCTCCGGAGTGATGCGTGAGTAGTTCATCCTTGGACTATGGGTCCATAGCAGTAGCTAGATGGTTGTCTTCTCCACTTGTGCCATCATGTTTAGATCTTGTGAGCTGCCTATCATGATCAAGATCATCTTATTGTAATGCTACATGTTGTGTTTGCTGGGATCTGACTTATATTGATACCTATGTGGAGCTGAATATTATATTATCATGTCTATGTCATTTGTGATCTTGCATGCTCTCCGTTACTTGTTGAAGCCTTGGCCACGTGAATACTTGTAACTCCAAGAGGGGGTATTTATGCATGATAGTTGGGTTCAACCTCTATTTAACCTGGGATAGTGACAGCAAGTTCTAAGGTTGTAGATGTGTTGTTGCCACTAGGGGTAAAACAGCAATGCTTTATTCAAGGATGAATGTATTGTTTACATTACGCACATTACTTAATGCAATTGTCTGTTGCTTGCAACTTAATACTGGAAGGGGTACGGATGTTAACCGGAAAGTGGACTATTTAGGCATAGATGCATGCTGGATAGCGGTCTATGTACTTTGTCGTAATGCCCAAATGAATCTCATAGTAGACACCACAGCTCACACATGCATGTTATATGCACTTATCAATTGTCAATTGCCCAGCTGTAATTTGTTTACCCAGCATGTTAGTTATCTTATTGGAGAGACACCACTAGTGAACTGTGGACCCCGGTCCATTCTTTTACATCTGAAATACAATCTACTGCAATCATTGTTCTCTACTGTTTTATGCAAACAAACATCATCTTCCATTCGATACGTTTAACCCTTTGTTTTCAGCAAGCCGGTGAGATTGACAACCTCACTGTTAAGTTGGGGCAAAGTAATTTGATTGTGTTGTGCAGGTTCCACGTTGGCACCGGAATCCCTGGTGTTGCGCCGCACTACACTCCTCACCAACACCTTCGAAGCAAACCTCGTTTTCCTACTGGTCGATTAAACCTTGGTTTCATACTGAGGGAAAACTTACTGCTGCACTCATCATACCTTCCTCTTGGGGTTCCCAACTGACGTGTGACGTACAAGCATTGTTTCTGGCACTATTAACCTAGAGCCACCAAAACGCCGCCGGAATCACCTCCGAGGGCTCCACCCCCCTCCGGCGTGTTCATCATCAACATCTCATCGCCGTTGCTGCCTCCCATGATGAGGAGGGAGTAGTTCTTCATCGGGGCTGAGGGCTCTACCGGTAGCTATGTGGTTCATCTCCCTTGTAATCTAATTGAATTCATGGATGTTTCTCCTTCATTGTTTGTGCTACTCAAGTGGTTTTAATTAATGTAATTTTCGGAGTCACCTTTGTCCCATGGTGTGAAGTTGACAGTGTGCGCACCGTGTGTGACTCTTAGGCTAAAGGTTACAGAAATACTTACCATGAGTTATTCTTTGTGTTGGATGTCACTATAAAATTGTGGTGTTTGTTTAGTACTATTTTGGGGGCACTCATAGTGACCTTGGGTTCCCGAGATGTGGAAGACAGACTTTAAGGTGTGCTTTGTAGCCCTACACGATGGTCTTGGTGTTCTATGATATTGTGGTGTTTGTTCACTCAGACTTTAAGGTGTGCTCTTGTAGCCCTACGCAGTAGATTGGTATTTCTATCCAACGGAGAATAGTTCAGAGTAGCAAAGTGAAGAGGAAATATCTATGTATTCAATTGTTGGGAGTGTCCACTAGTGAAAGTATGATCCCTAGGCCTTATTCCCAAGCATCCTAGAAACCCACACTTGAGCTTGTCCTCTTGCTACATAGAGGATTGGGCTTTCTCTCTTTGAGAGCTTTCACTTGCTACTACCTTTGTCTTGTCCTCTTGCAAAGAAGAGGATTGGGACACTTTTACATCCATCAAACCAACCCACCTTGCTCCTTAAACTTGTTTAGTGCATAATCAACTAAAACTTGTGACACTTTAGTTGTAGGGAATAGATAACTTTTCCTTCTTGCTCCTGCGGATCGATACCTTACTTCCACATTTAGAGGTGCTACAGTGATCCCTTGCTCTTGGGGGTTATCAATATTATTATTTGCATTTTTCTGATTAACAAGTTAGAAGTTATGATTTTTACAATTTTCAGCATTTCATTGTATTTGTGAAATTTATGACATGTAGGACCCACACGTCAGTTTTTTTTTAATTCGAAAAATCAACTGTCGAAATAGGAAAAGTCTGACAGCATGGGCCAACGATGACATCATCGCGTGACGTCACCCGCCGGCGGTGGCCGCGCCGTCGAGAGCTCGCGCTCGAGCGCGACTGCGCGCGAGGAGGTGCAGGGGAACCGGAGAGGCGGCGCGGCGGACCATATGGTCGCCGGAGCCGCCGGCGGCGAGGAAGAAGCGGCGGCGGCCGTCGAGTACGGCGGGGACGATTTCGCCGCCCACGCGGCGTCCCGCAGCTGATTTTCGGTGAGGAGGTGGAGGAGATGGTGGCGAAGATCGCCATGTGCTTCGATGTGAGCGGGAGCAGCGGTGCGCCGGGCAACGCTCGGCGGCGACTCCGGCGTCGCGCGGGTGGAGAAGCAGAGGGAGTGAGGTGTGAGGGCATTTTTGCATTTTAGTCCGTGGATTTTCGTAATTTGCGAATCGGTACGTCGGCTCACGATTTAGTGGTCTGCGGAGCAATTGTTCGATTTGCCAAGGGTGTTTCCATAAATACGTGGCGAGGCGCGGCCGGATCGTCGGATCCACGATCGACGGCGCGGAGTGTGACGCGCACTGTAGATGTGCGAATTTTGCACTTCTACAGTGCCCGCGGTGACGTGGGCGCGCGAGGGGAGGGCAAACCTGGTCCGCTTTGATATATAGTATAGATTAAAAGATGGCAGCGATAGTGGATGAGGGCAGCAACGGTTTTTATGTTAGCACCTACTCCAGTATTACTCCCTCCGTTCCAAAATTAATGACTTCCATTTGTCCAAATGTGGATGTATCTATACTTGTAACATGTCTAAATACATCCACATGTGGGCAAATGGAAGTCAATTAATTTGGAACGGAGGGAGTATATTTTATCACCGCTTGTAGTTTATGTTAGACCCACTAGCGCATTTGGATTGGATACTTCCAAGCGACAGAGCAGGCAGCGTGGGCGTATGGCATCGAGTCGACACGCCTCCACAGCGCCGCTCACCGTAAATTTCTGGCCCCTGCCACGCTGCTTTAAACCCCAATCGACCCCCAGTCCGCACGCGAGCTGCGGGAGGATCAGGAGACTCGCGAGAGCCTTGAGGAGGAGCGCGCCGACGAGAAGAGTATCATGGGGCTCCGCTGGCAGTACCCGGAGTGTGTCGCGAAGGAGCACTGGAAGTACAAGGTGTACCAGTGATGAGGAAGACCGGTGACGGACGAGCCGGGCTGTACGGTGCGGGCTGCCGGACATCGAGCTCAGCGACATCGACGAGGGCAACAATGACTTCTTCACCGGCGTGGATTGGTAGAAGTTTGTAGCCGAATGCACCGACAGTGACCTCGCCCTAGGGTTTCCTGCCTCCAGAGACGACGTGCGGCGCGGCAGAAAATCGGCGCGGCGTGTGAAAGCAATCCCACCCCCACCTCCGCTGTCCCGCTCCTTCGCCCAAGCGGTGAGCATGGACAAGGCGCGTCTCGGCGGGCAGCAAGGCCAGGGGAAGCAGCCGGCGCAGCAAGGCGGCCGAGCCAGCGAGGACGCGGCGAGGCATGAGGCGGCGCTCCGAGCCCAAGCTCTGAAGACGCCGGAGGGCCAGAGAAGCCGCAATGCTCGGGAGAAGTCCCCGCCGGCGTGGTACGTCTTGCGGGAGAAGAAGAGGGAGGCACGGATCGCGGCGGAGGCTGCTGCCGCCGGGAATCCCCCTCCCCGGGCGCCGAGCATGGCAGGGCCGGGATCCTGAGCGCAACACCGGCAAGCAGTTGGCTGCCGAGGGCCAGAGGCCTACATCGCAGGGGGGTAAAGGCAAGGGTGCCTCCTCCTCCTCCGCCATGGAGTGCTTCAAGTGTGGTAAGCCCGGCCATCTCCAGGCCGAGTGCCCCAACCTGCCGCTGTGTGTCCTCTGTGGGGCGGAGGGTCACCACGCGGCGGCGTGCACCACCAGGCAGCGCCCGCGTCTTCGCACATTGGGGCATGCCATTGCCGTGAGGGCTTCTTCGACCTCGATTTCGAGCTCGATGAGTTGGACGCCGAGGAGGACTGCACCGCGCGGTCATTTCCTTCCGGGAGGGTCCCCCGCTTGATGCCGGGGCCCTGAGCCGTGATCTACACCACCTGATCGAGGCGGACTGGGACTGGCAGATTGCCATGGTGACGCCCCGCGACTTCTCGTGGTGTTCCCCAACCGGGAAACGCTTCGTATGTGCACGCGTAGTGGATGCCTGTACCTCCCGCTCAGCGGTGTCGACGCCTCCATCGTCCCGGATGATTCGGACCCCGCTCCGTCGGAGGAGCTCAGAGAGTGTGGGTTTGCCTCTCGGGGCTGCCTAAAAGGATGTGGCGGGAGGAGCGGCTGATGGCTGGGATGACCATGCTCGGGAGACCCATTGAGGTGGACTTAGACTCTCTCCGACGCCGCTCCCCGGTTCGGATGAAGGTGGCTTGCCGCAACCCGCAAAGCTAAAAGGGTCATCTAGCTCTTTCACAAGAACACGGGCTTTGCTGTGGTGTTCAGCTCGAGGCGCCAGGGAGGCGCCAATCGCCCCTCCTCCTCCTCCTCCACGCCACGATTCGGATGATGACGATATGGATGACCTCAGCCCAACTAGGGAGGAGTGGGAGGCAGCGGGTCGGAAGGATGCGACTGGCAAGGACCCGGTGGCTTCTACCTCGACGGCGGGTGCCTCGGGGTGTGCACCGCAGGCCGGAGGCCCGAGTGCTAACTCGGCCGTCCTTGAAGCAGGCCAGGAGCCTTTGTCGGGCCTCGACGAGTATGGCAGCAACATCCAGCTCGCCGCGGCTGCGTGGCCTCTCCCACAAATGGAGGTCGAGAGGCGGCGGGCGTCGAGCGGGTGGTCCTTGCTCCGGTGCTTCAACCGGCGCTGACTTGTCCCCACTCTCCGCCGGTGGACTCATCTACCTTGATGACGGCGGGGTCGTGGATGACGAGGGGTCCCCTTCCAAGAACACGGAGGTGAACTCTCCGAGCGATGTGGAGGCGGACGCTCGAGACTCGGAGATGGAGTTGATGGATGAGGACGGCGGCACGGTCTTCCCCGAGATCCCGCGCAGGAAGCGGACCAAGACGGTGGCAGCAGGGCCGCAGCGCAAGAGTGCTCGGCTGCTCGGCGCCACGACCGCGGGCCCGGTGTCGGAGCGTGCGGAGCGTCGGGCGGCGGCGAAGAACCTCGACAGCCAGGGCGTCAAGCAAGGTGTGGAAGCCAGTGGCTAGGAGACAGGACAGACGCGCTTTGGAGGAGGCGATTGCAGGATCCGCCAACTCCATGACTCTGTGAGGGACCGAGACTGAGTCCGCCTCACTCATGCACCTGCAGGTATCTAGCTTAGGTTGTGTTCCCACCCGTCGTGCTGTGGCGGTGGAGATTTGATGTGTAGCCTTCGTGCTACCTGAACTTTCATGTGTGAGTCCGTGTGACTTTGTGTTATTTGTACTTGGATCTTAGCCGGATTGGCTTTATTAATTTAAAGCTGGGCTCCGCTCGAGCCTTCTGTCTAAAAAAAATGCACTGACAGTGACGAGGACGGTAAAGCATGTAATGAACTAGCTTGAATAGTTGGTTGGTTGGATTTTATGATCTAGATTGAATCAAATCTTAATAAATTTATGTTCAAATATTTTAAAATCTTAGTTGAGTTAGCTAGAAACCGTTGTTTATTTAGTGGATCAAATTTTAGAAGGTAAAGGATAAGGAGCATATAAGGGCTTAAACCCTATGACTTAAAAAATAAGCTCATGGAGGAAAAAGATTCACGGCTGAGATTCCGATCAACAGATGGTTCAGCCACAAAATTGCGGTGGTGACAACGGAGTGAGATACTTGCACTATTTTTTGCTGAGGTAGATGGATAGATGAGTTAGCATACCTGAATGTTTTTTTAATGCTGAGAGAAATGTTTTCGGTGGGTTGCTCCTATTTAGTTACTCCCTTCGATCTAAAACTCAGTTTCGTAGTTTTGAACTGAGATTAGTTCAAAACTGCGACACTTATTATAAATCGGGTATAGATCGGGTAGTATTATAGATTAAGCATGAAATCTATCGCATACTGACACGAAGTGTAGGCATGAAATTCATCAATGGTCGGCCCAACAAACTGAACAGCCCACCCAATATTTCCTCTTCTTATTCCTAAATGGACTGATTTTTCCTTGGCTAGGAGGCTGGCGCAGCTAGTTTGGGCTTCCAACCCACCCACCGCCGCCGAACGTTCGTCGCTCGGTGAGTTTGACCTTGCAGTGCGTTGTCGGTATGTACTCTGGCTGCCCTCAAAAAAAAAAAAAGGTATGTACTCTGGCCGGAGTACTAGATTAACTGAGACTGGGACAACTCCGGCATGTTAATAATCATTAGATCAGTGAACCTACTAATCTACCATGTCGAAATAAGGAATTGTAAGGTAGGGAATGTAGATTTCTGTACAAGGGATGCTGAGGACTGAGGTAATTAACAGTTTCGCCGATCATAAAGAGCTGCTGCTAGCTCGATGGTACTAAGTACTACTATTCAGAGTTTCAGATTACTACACTGATCAGTGCTGGCTGTGCAGCCTTTCAGTTTACTAGATGACCCGTTGCGCGACTGCGCAACTGCCGGATGCAAATACTATATTGTTGTCGTACGTTTCCTTTGATTTTCTTACCATAATTTGGACTTGCTAACCTTGGTCACATATGGATAGGAACCCGTTGTGTCACGGACACAATTGCCGAAAGCAATTCCATATTTGCCATAGGCTATTTGTTACGTTACCCATCATCATTTGATTGAAATTAGGTTGGTTTCGAGCATGTAATTGGCGGTCATTTTCAGCCAATATAGCTCATTGCATCTTAAAAACATATGGTACCACTAAGTTTATTCAGTCGAATACTTTAGTTCGAAGTAGGATCTGGACGATTAATAATCTTGTAGCGCGCACAAATGTATGTAGTATTTGCTATCTATATTTTTAGTTAGAAGGATATATTTATGAGCCATATGATTTTCAACTTGCGTTTTGATGTTTTTCATCCATTAGAAAATAGAATGGGAAGAAATAACTCAAGCAATTAATTTTCTCTGCACTCAAGCATGAAACATCAACTAAAATGGATTTTAAACTCATGAAAGGACACAACAGAAACAAATTACTAAATAATAAATTACTTGCTCCAATACAGAGGAGCACGTACATACATTGTCACGGCGCTAGTAACACACATGCTTTTGCTTATAGTTCAGAACAGAAGTTTGGTCTACATACATAACTCATAGAAACGTGAACTGGTCTGAATGTAAAAAATAAATCACAGTAAGCAATGCCCTAGTCTTCATCATCGAAGAGGAAGATAACCTCTTTTCCAGAGTAGGCAGCCTGATGCTTATCACCGGCGCCTTGAATGGAAATGCATCCATCCTTGCTCTGGTATGAGAATTCGGTATAGTACGCCTCTTCGCCGGTTCAGCTCCACATCGTCGATGTGTTTCTCAACCTGGTTCGCAAGGCGTTCTTCCTCCTCTCGTTAGTCCTCTAACACAATCTTGTTGTAGTACTCTATAGCCTACTGCAATGATAAGGATGGAGTGTACGGTGCCGTAACTCTCACCGCAGCCTCATGCCCTGCAATCGTGCAAACCGTCATGCCAGATAACTACCCATCGAATCCCTGACATCTCTGTTTCTTCCTTTCCTCGTCAGAGGTTGCATTAGAATCTGCCACGGTGAGGTGAATCTATTAAACCTAAATAGCAAGCAAATGAAAGACGATGAGCAATACACCATGTATTTATTACCAAGGAGAAGAGTTCTGCACCAAATTAAATTTGAGATTATCTGAGGGTCACTTTGGTTCTCAAGATCTGGAATACGCAGGAACATGGGGAAAAAAAGACAACCCTGTTTTTCACAGCTGACCAGACCAAAGATTGCTTCCAGCACGCAGCACAAGCAACATTCAGTTCAAACATAGCCCTCCCAAGGATCAAGATACTCTTACTATATTACACGCTTTGCGGCCATCCCAAAACTGGGAAAATTCCATCACTATAAACAATCTCAGCCACTACAATAATACGTATCAGGAAAACTGTGAGGAACTGAGTGGTGCATTATATATGGCATAGGGTACATAACAACAAGCTACATTGTAGCTGAAAACATGATGCTGTTTTCAGTCACTCATTACACAATAGCTTGAGTATGCCAATATTCTTTATTCTAACAAAACAAAGTGGCACTCAGCAACATGCCCCAACCATCTCAATACGGCAACCTGATAGGCACCATCTGAGTACGGGCATGGCAAGCTTCGCCTTACAAACAACCACCTGTGGAAAAAATAATTATGATAGGGCACCCCATCTGGCTACGGGCACGGCAAGCTTGGCCTTAGAAACAACCACCCATGTAGATCCTTGGGAGGTCTAGTATGCCAAAAAAAAAATTGTAGTCAATTAGCTTGGGACTGAAATGAAGTAGTTTGCTAAAATAAAATGCCAACCTATCTAATATGAGTAGCTAGCAAATAAAATGCAATGATTAAAACAGTAAATTAGTTCTTCAAAACAACCTGTACATAAGCCAGGCCAATAAGTAAAGAACTATAATTTGTTGATGACAGAGTAACACTGCACACATACAGAGTTTCATAAAAATGGTGATTACATTAGGACATACATAAAAAGACACTGTTACACAACTCACTATAGTAGGCCAAAATAAGAGCGCTTGCAGATCAAATTAAAATCATCATAGCAGTGAAAAGATAGCAACACAATTGCAAGAATCTTATATCACCTTGAGCAACTCATTGGCGCACACAAGAATTAGTTATTGACTCCAGGACTAAACTCGCATAGGTAGTACAAATTCAGAAACACATATATCTCTGTAAAAGGGGATACACACAAAACAAGCAGAAATCAAGCCACGCCTCGTTCAGAGCTGCTTAATCAGTAGCTGTAGAGCCAATGACCTGGCACAATAGTTCTCTTAATAAATCTTACTGTCTCTTCGATGGGTGAAAAGCAGGAAATGCAGAATAAAGTTGTCCAACAGAACGGTACATAAGTCTCTTCGATGGAAAGCAGGGAAATGCAAGAGAATTGCAGAAATAGATACACACGTAGAAATAGACAAGGCACACGTTGAAAACAATGGCTTTGCATTGAAATATTCGCCATGGTTGATAAAAAAGACCAAAACTGCATTCTTTTTGTTCTTTAACAATACTCGACACACATAAAACATCAACGCAAGATCAAACCATCAAAGCATCTATTCGTTAATAAACCTAAACTATAAAAAAAATCATAATTAGTGGAATGAGAAAACAATTAAGATTGCATTGCATCAAAATTAACTTCAGAAACTAAACTCTTTTAGCACTCTTGAAATTACTTTTTAGAAAATGACTCATAATTAATGGAATGAGAAAAAGACTAACGCTCTCATAACCGTATAGTTCAGAGGCAAGTACCAACACCCCAAGCTGAAAATCAGGCAAACACAATGTACTTATATCCTAGGAGTCAGGATCCACACACTCTGGAATCATCGATTGGCATGTTTACTGACATGGTATCACGACAAGGAATTAAAATGACTGCTGTCGGAGAATGACTCCCACGAAACAGGGGCAGTCACACTCGCGAAGAGAGTTCGTGTAAGGGGCTGAACACGACGTCAATCAACCCTCATCCGGCGCGGCGACGCTGCTCGTCGTGCCTGAGGAGGGACATCACGGCAGAGAGAGACACGGCGCGTACCCAGGTTCACGGCCCTCTTGTGGAGGTAAAACCGCTACGTCCTGCCTGTCTGTATTGCTGCTTGTAGAGGTTACAGTACAGCGTGCTTGCCGAGGGCACAGTTGTGGCAATGGCGCGTACAAGGGGAGGGAAACTACTGTCTTCTTCTCCCTTGCGCGCAAGTAGCTAGACTAGGAGTAAAATGTGTTCGATCCCCCTTAGGGTGGTGCACCAGCTCCTTTTATAGGCGCCCCGGGCCTCCTCCCTGTCCTTGTGCAGCGGAGGGGCTACCACATGGCGACAACGGTCGGGAGCACGGTGCACCGCTGCTTGGGCGTCCATGAGCGCGGTCCATGGGCACAAAAGCTGAGGCCGCAGCAGAGAGGCCGCCGTCCATCCAGGACGGCCAGCTGCTGCCGCAGAGGAGCGGGGGAGTCCCCACGGTGACGTCGCGTTTGGCGCGTAGCGCCGGCCTGCTCCCTTATCACCAAAGAGGAAAGCTTGGTGGTCTGCGCCGTTGCCCCTGCTTTGTTGACTCCTTTATCACCAAAGTGGGACTGTAGCTCCGTCGTCACCCTGCGCAGAGGCGCGGTCACTCTGCGGCCGCTGCGGAAGCCATGTGCGCTCCGCAGAGCTTGCTTTACAGTGAAGGAACCCTCGCGTGGGCGGGAACGCCCTGTGGAGGATTCTGCGTTGACTTCCCTTCAGGGAAAGCTTCCTTGGAGAGGGGCAGCGGAGTAGAGGCTCCACAGGCCCTAGCTGCCTCCTCAGGCCTCCGCGAGGCGATTCTGCCCCGCGGGCTCCCCAGGCTTGCAGACCTGGTCCTTAGCGAGATTCACTCGCCGAGTGTTGAGGGTTATAGAGGCCTGGCCCAGTACACCCTGGTTCTTACTGGGCTGACAGTAGCCCCCGGGCCCATGACGGGCACGACGCGGTCCAGGGGGCGCAGGCGAAGCGTCATGGGCCCAAAGTGTCCGGCCGGCCCGAGACACGTGGCGAGCGGTTGGTGCGTCTCGGCTTCTCCGGAGGAGGTGGGCGTCGTGGCGGGACCCACGACGCCTCGGAAACCGCCCTGAGGTGATATAAAGGCTGCCGCGGCTGTGCCGGCAGCAGTTCCGCCGCATTTACGCCCTTTCCTTCTTGCATACACCTCCGGTGCTCCACTACTCCGGCGATTTCCGTTCTTCTCCGAGCTTTTCCGCCGCCCTTCCTTCGCGAGCCATGGGCCCCAAGAAGGCAAGGCGGCGATGGTGGAGGCCTCCGCTGAAGCGCAGCGGGAGGAGGAGCTTGCGCCGGCTCTCATCGGCACTCGCGTCTCCACAGCGGAGGCGCTGGATAGGCTGAAGGTCCTCGTCGCCGGGAGGAATAATGAGCATGGCGCCAGCGGCGTCAAGGCGGCGCGCTTCGGCAAGCTGGCGGCGGGGTGGTACCCATTTTCGTCCACACGCTGTTCGCCGGCTTGGTGCCGCCGTTCTCTCCCTTCCTTGCGGAGGTGCTGGCTTTCTATCAGATCCAGCTCCTGCACCTCCACCCGAACTCCATCCTGATTCTCGCCATCTTCGCCTATCTCTGCGAGGCGTATCTGGGAGTGATGCCTTCCGTGGCCTTCTTCCGGAGCTTCTACGCGCTCCGCAACACGGCGCCCGGCGAGCGGTCTGGGTGCGTGTCTTCCGCATCGCAGACGGGATGGGCGCCGTCTACATCCCCATGTCGTGGGATGGCGACAAGGCCGTTACGAGGGTGACGAAGAAGGTGGAGGACTTCCGCCAGAAGTGGGTCTCGTCGACGCCAAGGAGCGGAATGCCTTCTTCGATGAGCCTGAGGCGCCGCCGCTGAAGAACTCAAATTGGTCCAGCGAGAAGTTCCAGCACCAGAAGATTGCCCACTTGGTCTCGCGCATGAAGCTCGTCCGCGAGGCTGGCCTCACGGGGCAGATGGTCGCTGAGGACTTCGTGAGGCGGCGCATCGCTCCCCTCCAGGCGCACACGAAGCCGGTGTGGATGTACTCCGGCCCGGCAGATCCAATGCGCTTGCACCTCAGCGCCCACGCGCCAGACGACGTCGCCTCCATCTTAGGCACGCTCTTCATCGCCCCGGAGATCCCTGTTCCGGGCACTGAGCACCTGAGGCCCCTCCACCAGCTCACTCCAAAGAAGCGCCTCGCAGTTCTGGAGATGATGCCGACGTTCACGCCAGAGGGCTTGGAGGGAGAAGAGGCGAAGGGGGCTGCGGCGCCTGTGGTGGAGGAAGACTTGTTTGGCGAGTCCTCTGCTGCTTCAGACGCCGAAGCTGACGCCGCCACGGAGGAGTCAACCCCTCGTCAGGGGAGGCGAGCTCTTCAAAGCAGGCGGCCCCTGAGGAGGAGATCCTGGAGATATCGTCCGATGTGGACGAGGATTTTGTGGTGGCCCCGTCACGACGGGCCACAGAAGAAGAAGACGAAGACGGAGACGATAGCGGCCCGGAGGCCGCGGCAAAGCGGTGCGAGCCCCGCACCAAGGCCATCCACGACAGGGCCGCCAGAAGCCTGGAGAGCACTCCTCTTAAGAGGAAAGCTGAGGCGGCCCCTGAGGAGCCCAGCGCTGGAGCCTCATCAGGCCTGGCGCTCTGCCAACAAGGTGTGGGTGGACACCCGCGCCAAGCCATCTGGGTGAGTACTGTTTCTTCTTGACTCGTTCTTGCTTATCGAGAGTTCTTGCCTTTCTCGAGGATCTCACTGTCTTGATTATCAGGGGTCTGGTTCATGCGAAGCGCCGCCGACTCCGCAAGGCTGCGGACGTGCGGCGCGACGCTACGCCCGTTGTTGAGGGGCCTACAGCGCCCCTTGGAGAAGAGACTGAGGAGCCCGTGGTGACAGTCACCACGGGCCCGGCTGTTGACGAGGCCATGAGGCCTGTGGGGGAGACGCCCCTTGAAGAAGCAACTGCCTCGCCACCTCCTGCCGAGAGTCAGATTGAGGAGGCGGTGAAGGCTCCGTCGCCGCCGCGCCCTGATGCTCCACTGGAGCCCCCAGAGACACCCGCCGTGGAGACGGCGGGGACCAGCACACAGGCGCCGGGAGGCGCCGACGCGAGATGGAGGAGGGAACTCCTCCGCCGCCCCCTCCAAATTCCGAGCCTGAGGGGGAGGCCACTTCTTCTGAGGCCGCAGCAGGCGAGGCTGCGGTTGAGCCACTGGTGGCTAGGCCTCCCTCGCCAGCCCCCGAGGCCCACGAGGAGGTCGTCGTGGAGAACAACGACGCACAAGACGGTGGGGGCCCGCTCCTGTGGCCCCGTGTTGACCCTGGTCCAAGCACTGTGCTTTCAGCACCAGAGGCTGGCGCTGGGGTGGAGGACGCTGCGCCACGTGAGGGCTCTTGGGCCTTGGTCTTGAGCGACCGGAGCCGGAGCAGCGCGTGCCGCCAAGCTGCCCTCCGTTTGGTGAGGGGCACCCTAGACGGGCTAGAACCCAACTTGCCCTTGAGGAGGCGGAGCTTGGCAGGAGGTACGACGCCCTTGCTGCTGACTGGGCCCGCTTCTTCGAAGTCAGGCGGCGGAGTGGCCCTGACGACCAAGCTCTTCAGGCGCAGCGCGACGAGGCGACGCGGCAGGCCCAGGAGATCCGCGAGAACGCGGAGCGCGAGGCGCAAGGGCCTTGGCGCCGGTCCAGGCGGAACGCAAGGCGGCTGCAGAGGATCGGGAGGCGGCTGTGGCGGAGCGCCAGGCTGCAGCCTCCGACCGAGCGGCTATCGAGACCTCCCTCGCCGACCAGCGCAAGGAGCTGGCCAGCCGCGAGGAGAAGATAATTCTGAAGCTGAGGTGGTGAGGAAGTCTCTGGAGCAGCATCGTCTGTCGCTGGAGGCTCGCGAGCAGGCCATGACGACACGCGAAGCTGAGGTGCTCAAGCGTGAGGAGAAACTGGAGCAGGCGGAAACAGACATGAACAGAGAACGTGAGGCCTTGGAGTCCCGCGAGAGCAGCTTGGCTGAGGCCATGGGCAAGCACGACAAGGAGGTGGAGCGGCACCGGGAGCTTGTGGAGAAGGCCAACCAAAGCTTGCCGAGAAGAAAAAGGAGGCGGAGGCGGAGGCCCTCACCAAGCAAAAAGAGTACCGCACTGCTGTCACACAGGCCGTCTCCCGGGAGTATGCTGGGAAGTTCAAGAAGCAGGAGGACGGCTTCCAGAAAAAGCGCAGAGAGCTCGGCAAGCGCATTCGCCAGCTGGAGGAGTGGAACGCCAACTTGAAATCCTCGCTGAAGCGCGCCAAGGACGCTAATCTCCGCACGGAACAGGCCCTCGAGCGCTCGGAGCAGGACCTCACAGCCCTGATGGCAGACATGCAGGAGCTGAATGCGCAGGTGGCCCCTGTTGTGGAGAGGGTCGAGGAGGCTGAGCAGAGCGCGGTGGCGGCACGGGTCTTGACGCAGCAGCGGGAGCGTATGTTCCGATCTTTGGTGACGCGCGGGAACGCTCTTGCTGCGAAGCTGGGGGTGGATGCTCCTGCCGTCCCCGTCCACGGGAACGCCGACGTCGCCACGTATCTGACCTACTTCGACCAGCTCTTCTCCGTCCTTGAGGGCCCTGTGGCGGAACTCGACGATGTTGTCGACGAGGAGTGCCGCAAGCTCCTGCTGGTGGCGGTCGAGCGCGTCTTCGTCAACCTCAAGCGCCTATATCCATGCTTCGACTTCGAGTCCGTGACCGAGCCCATGGGGATGCTCAGATCGAGACGCGCCTCTTCAACTCGCTGCGGGAGGAGATCAACGACTATGTCAACCGCTTCAAGAGGGTCGCTGAAGAGCCGGCCTCTGGCGAGGAGGAAGACGTCGAGGAGGAAGGCGCGGAGGAAGGTGACGCTGAGGAGGATGAGGCCGCCAAGACTTCTGCTTAAGCTGCTCCTGCCACAAGTCGCGCCTGAGGCGCAAGTTATCTTTGTTTAAAGACTTTGTTTCATTTGTGATGGTCTGTAAAACACTTTATTGTGCTGCAATGTGTGTGCCCCTCGACGGGCATTTTATCCCTATTCCATGCCTTTTTCGCTTTACGTCGTCAGGACCCGTCTCTTAGCGCTATGACTCCGCCACTACGGTATGCCAGAGCAATGACTCAGCAAGGCCGGGGGGTGTTTAAGGCTTAGAGAGGTAAGAGCTCTCGAGTCGCGATGCTCGAGGGCTCCCCTTTGACGCTCAAGCAGTCCATGAAATGCGAAGGAGAAAATACCCGCCCGAGGGACGGAAGTTGCTCGTGAGAGGAAAAACACAACGCCTGAGGTGTAAGCGCAGGACTTAGCTTAGCGAGGTTCTGGCCTCGTGGAGGGCGTTGATTTCCCTGAAGGTGTGCTTCCCTCTTTGGGTCTGGAGCGTGACTCCACGAGCCTTGGGGGGACTCTTGTTCCCTGTGTAGGTTAGAGGCGGAACCAAAGCAAAACATGGTAGAGAAACTCATGCGCGCTTATAGGTTTCCTCATGGGTGCCTCGCGAGGAGAGTAAGTACCAAAGGTCCTTAGGTGAGGTGGCAGGTTTGGGAGCAAGCCCCTGGGCCAGAGCTCTTTGGTGAGGTAACAGGCGTGAGAGCGTGCTCACGTGTTAGAGCTCGGATCCTTTTGGATTTTGCGGTGCTGCTGGGATGCTCCCGAGGCACAGTCACCGTACTCAGCCCCCTACCTGGCGCGCCAATTGTCGGAGAATGACTCCCACGATACAGGGGCAGTCACACTCGCGAAGAGAGTTCGTGTAAGGGGCTGAACACGACGTCAATCAACCCTCATCCGGCGCGGCGACGCTGCTCGTCGTGCCTGAGGAGGGACATCACGGCAGAGAGAGACACGGCGCGTACCCAGGTTCACGGCCCTCTTGTGGAGGTAAAACCGCTACGTCCTGCCTGTCTGTATTGCTGCTTGTAGAGGTTACAGTACAGCGTGCTTGCCGAGGGCACAGTTATGGCAATGGCGCGTGCAAGGGGAGGGAAACTACTGTCTTCTTCTCCCTTGCGCGCACGTAGCTAGACTAGGAGTAAATTGTGTTCGATCCCCCTTAGGGTGGTGCACCAGCTCCTTTTATAGGCGCCCCGGGCCTCCTCCCTGTCCTTGTGCAGCGGAGGGGCTACCACATGGCGACAACGGTCGGGAGCTCGGTGCACCGCTGCTTGGGCGTCCATGCGCGCGGTCCATGGGCACAAAAGCTGAGGCCGCAGCAGAGAGGCCGCCGTCCATCCAGGACGGCCAGCTGCTGCCGCAGAGGAGCGGGGGGAGTCCCCACGGTGACGTCGCGTTTGGCGCGTAGCGCCGGCCTGCTCCCTTATCACCAAAGAGGAAAGCTTGGTGGTCTGCGCCGTTGCCCCTGCTTTGTTGACTCCTTTATCACCAAAGTGGGACTGTAGCTCCGTTGTCACCCTGCGCAGAGGCGTGGTCACTCTGCGGCCGCTGCGGAAGCCATGTGCGCTCCGCAGAGCTTGTTTTACAGTGAAGGAACCCTCGCGTGGGCGGGAACGCCCTGTGGAGGATTCTGCGTTGACTTCCCTTCAGGGAAAGCTTCCTTGGAGAGGGGGCAGCGGAGTAGAGGCTCCACAGGCCCTAGCTGCCTCCTCAGGCCTCCGCGAGGCGATTCTGCCCCGCGGGCTCCCCAGGCTTGCAGACCTGGTCCTTAGCGAGATTCACTCGCCGAGTGTTGAGGGTTATAGAGGCCTGGCCCAGTACACCCTGGTTCTTACTGGGCTGACAACTGCAGGCGAATAGCGTACAAACCGATCCACAGCTAGTATTTTCTGCAAACAAAAATAGCAATGGTAAGTATGGTGACCTGGACGCATTTCATGGAAATAAATTTGGTGTCACACTAAAACACAACATTAACATGATATACTATTATACAGATATATAACACGGATCAGATATGGGTTTTGTACATTAAATCCATGCATTCTTATTAAACTAATGCAATGTCGTTGTTTCTGAAACGCTGTAGTAAAATCTCATACAATTATCTGAAGGCAACCTGGCAACAAACATAAAAGTACCATATGTGATCAGGTGCAGTGAAAAGGCGAGTGCTTCGTTAGCAAGAAATCCTAGGGTAACTTGAATGCCAATCTGCATATTCATACAGATAAAAAACAGAATCGATTCTTCTGAAATATTTTAATGGCCAAATGAAATAATTGATCCATATATTGCATTTATATCAATTCTTTTCTAGGAACAACCTTTGCACAAATAGCACTTTCCTCAACATAATATATGAATTTAACCATGCATAGGTTCAATCAAGCAGCCCTTTAATTAAACCCAGAACGATATCAGTCACCCATTCCTCATGGAAGAGATCACACCTTGCTGCACCTGTCAAGGAGAACATCATTGCCAATCAAGGCACTGCTATCTTTGTAGTACCACAAACATTTCGTGCAAAATTAATAGAAGGGGGCAATTGATTAATTGAAACTTAATTTCAAACAGCAGGAATTTTCACCAAAATAAAACGAATAAATGCACGTAACTGATGCCACAGATCAAGCCTACTGGGGCAAGACATCCATCTAGATTCTAGGGACACAGAACAAAATAAAGAGCAAAGTATGTATTCTACTATAATATAGGCCATGTCAATGACTACAAAAAAACAAGACAATTGGAAAGCCGGCTTTTCCACACAATTCCAAAAAAAAGACGGGTTGGCAGCATATATAACATTTCATTCTAGATGTGCTTTAACCATCCATTAAAAGAGCACATACATTTGTTTTGATGACTCTAATCTGAACCGAAATAAACAAAAAGCAAGCAGTGGGAGAATCCAATATACGTCAGCAAATATCATGACTCGAAAATCACAATACACTAATTGCTTGAAACAATTTAGTGCAGGTTAGCTCAAGTATGCCTAACCGCAACCATTACAACACAAAAGTATTTCCTTGCAAGATGAGCGCAATTACAAACAGTAAATAGAGGAAACAATAGTATGGCGGGTGGATAGCTGATGAATAAATATTAGTATGGCACGGGTGGAACTAAAAAAAATTAAGCTGGAAAGGGCAAAGTCATAGCTATGAGCAAAGAGAAATGCAAATATACTGTGGTTTCCATAACTAATTTAAACCCTATCGTAAGAGAATATTCAAACATTTTCAGGTTTTCAGAAAGTAAAAAAAATAAAAACAGATCGTGCAATTATATATATATATACACACGAATTTATTAAACAGCAGCATCATTCAAGTCTACCTCTGATGCAATCTATCTTTTATCTAGATACTTAGAACAATGTTATTCAAACTGTTAACGGAGAATTATGTAAAATATTATGGGACAAAGAATATGCTATATAAATGCATTAGCCTACACTCTCATATTTTTTATGATATTCATTATACAAATATTTCCTAGAATCCAGCAAATTATACTCCCATATTAGCCTACACTCCCATATTAGCCCAGTCAATAGCAATACAGGAGCAACAACCAAAAGGAAGTCCGATTATTATCTAATACTCCATCAGGGGAAGATACTTCAGTTTTTCTCGCTAGAAATCTCCTATCTCAAGATTTAGCCAATTAATCAATATATTATTTCTCTCAGACGAAAGAAAATGTAACATAGAATTCAGTCCAAACAGTCTTAGTAATCCTTCAGCTTAAAAGGCAGTACAATACAATGACATGAACAATACAACTAAAAATGCAGAGCAAGAATGCTTCTAGCGCTAAGAACTCTACAATACCTGGACAGCAATATATGAACCTTGGCCTAGCTCCATATATATTCTCACCACGGACAAGAGCATGTGGACTGCACTATAAAACATGGATGATTAATAAACATTACAATTCAACCAGTATAGGCATGTAGTATCCTTCATCTGAAAAACATGCAATACCATTCTCTTCTAGCCTCCACATATTCTCGTTTGGGCTGTGTTCACAAGAGAGAAGAACCTAGTGGAAATTTCAGAAGCATAAAGAAATATATAATTTTACAAGGGTAGAGAATTTACCAAAGGAAAATGATGCACAATTAAAAAGGCAATGTCTATAAGAACTGCCTTGCTATCTTAGGAAATGTTACGACAAAGAAGGCAATGGCCATTCCTTATAACCCACAGCACAAACACCTTTAACTTCCAAATCAGCAGCATCATCACCCCAAAGATCGCCTAATCTCATGGCCCCTACATATTTAGACAAAACTTGTTAATTAGCCGCAGAAACCATGGGCACATATAGCATATAGACAGGAAACCAAACAGCAAATTTTATACCGACAACAAAGTAGTTTTGAAAATAAATACACGAAAGGTAAATACCAGTTTCTTTTCTATTCTAAACTGTAAATCTGATTTATGGTGTAAATCTAAGAAGGGTAAATAGAGTCCTTGAGACTCACTGTATACAATTCCACATCTGCACGGAATGGTTTACATATCAGAGCATGTATACAATATAGAACTCGGTGGAGCTTCATACTCAAGATCTGCAACATATATCCAGTGTCACGCCTCACTCTCAGATAAACAAATCATAAGGAGGCATCATATGTACCAATAGCAAGTATTTTTTTCATTCCTAAGATGAGTTGAAAAATACAAATCACTAACATGTTGCGATGAAATATGCACCAGATACAGGCAGCCGCTCGCTATGGAGGAAAAAAAACTCTCGCAGACATAATAACAAATAAGTAGAGGTCACACGCAATGTTTTGGTTTTCCCGAAACCTTCTCCATTGGGTGAGATTTTACATTCCTACACAAATATTTTGAAACAAACTATTTCAAGGCGTATGTGGCACTCCTTTTAATACAGCATGGTTACTTTCTCCATCGGGTGAGATTTAAATTTTCTACACAAAATTTCTTTATCCATTGAGAGATGAACACAAACAGTTGCAAGGCACATGCGACACTACTTTTAACACAACATGATGGCCACGAAAAAAACACATTAGACACCAAATCTTTCATATTTTCCCTCTTTGTTACTTCTTGCAGCACCTATCTCTGGCATAGAAACCCATTGAAAAAGAATGCTAATAGTTTCTGAAAAAAACCTTTCAAGAAACTTGAGTCTATAGTTTCCCTCTTTATTACTTCTTGCAGCACCTATCTCTCGACAATGATTAATTCAAGAGCATCGCTAGACTCAGAATTCAATTGCATATACACACTCTATTCGAAATATACATCAAGTCTATCTCAAGAAATGTATGAGGAACATCTCAACAAATGCATATCTTCTAGCATACAAAAACTACATTATTCAGAACCAAGCAAATCCATACAAATGCAACATCTGGCTTACAAATCCATACAAATGTAACATTTGACCTACAAGTCCATCATTGGCTCACCTTATACTTCAGTTTGTAGAAGACGAGGTCCTCACCAGTGGGACGGAGAATTTGGACACGAGCAGGACGGCTGAAAGCTGAGCACGCAGACGAGCAGGTCAACACAATAAGAAGACAGTGACCTGAAATGTCAATAAAAGAGCACTATAAGAAAAGACCGAAAGATACATCGCATCCAAAAGCTAGCCCAGAATCCTAATAAAGAGAAAGAGACTGTACTAAATGAGAATTTGGTGGTATTATCACTTAGCAATGTTGGCACTTTATATAAATCCCAGCAACTACACTACTTCAATCAGTCTTTGACTCTTAAACAATTAAAAATGAGCTTATTTTTTGTCAGCTTCATAAATTGAGAGTGTTATATAAAGACCCTCCAACTCAAAAGCAACAAAATCTCCATCCAGGATACATGATATAATATGGTATAGCATACATAACTATTAATTAAGTGATTTATTGTCTGCAAAAATTCAAAGGTAGCATAGAATAAAACAATACCCACAATATCATCATGCTCACAGTTCATCCACAGAGAGTCGTTTCTAATTACTACACTGGATGCACATACCGGTGGTTAGCAAAGTTGGTGCCATGCTTGCTCTATAGCTTGTATAGATGACACGGTCACATGCTACTGCCATAAGAGAGAAGGGAAATACGACCATACCAGACAGGGGAACAAGTGGATCTTGCGACCTAGATCCTCAATTGTGGAGATCCTGCAACACACAATCACATATAGAAGGAAAGTGAGGCAGCAAAACCAATCTGTAATAACTGAAATATCTCTTTCTCTGTCCTTCATAGCACGATTTGGTCTTCTCCTATCTCTGTCCTTCCAGGGATTCTTACCCTCTCTTTGCCCTCTCCCTGTAGTACCTCTATTCCGCCCTCCCACGGCGGAGCAACCTGACCTGAAATGTTTTCCAGCGGAGGGAGGGACGACGACAGTAGGTGCCAAGCCACGGAGTGAAGAACTGCATAGTATTAGCAGAGAAGAAACCAAAATAAGCACAAATGCTAACCAAATCGGACCACCAAATCGACTGAGATAGGAGGACATTCAACTTTCCAAAGTAACCTCACCTTGTTTGTCTTTGCCTACAGGATGTTATCAATGGAGAACCCCAACGCACAACACCTCAAGTCCATTCCAACGGCAACCAAGCACCAACCTGCCACACCGTCCAACAGATAAATTAGCCCATTAGACAATTCATCGAAACCACACATGGGTATTGAGAAATCATAAAAGCAAGCAGAGCAAGCAATTGACCTAAGGTGAACAAGCCCGCCAGTATGGCGCATGTTGCCGCTAGCAATATATCTGAAAGCAACCTGTCACAAAAGAATCAGAAAACTAATCATCAACTGGATATTCAAAAGAAAAAATTATAAACGCAAGCAATTGACCTGCACTTGTGCTGCTCATTGTCCAGCGAGAGTTCGAGCCCGTAACCCGCTGAGAACACTGCAAGATAGATCAAAAGGACATCAGGCTCTAACATAATACCAACCAATGCAATAGTACACATTTGTATACTGACCTACAAAGAATAGAGAAAAATAGATAACCCAAAACTAATCTACTTTTAAGCACCATAACAAAAAATCTTTGCTGCTCGTAATAGATCAATTCCAAAATTTTATTTAGATATTGTACACCACATAATTCTGGACCAGATTATTTTCAGGTATAAATACCTAGACAAAAAATTCCAGAGATTCATGCTCAAAGCTATACCATACAAATCAATCACCTCTGAAATTTAGAACAATATACAGGAAGGAGCTTACCATCAAAGAAGCAACGAATCTGTAGCTGCTGGGATCGTAGCAACAAAACAATACCAGCACAAAATCAGAGGGGAGACCGAGAGAAGAAGCAGAAACTCGCCTGTTTGATGGAGACGAGAACGAGCCGAGGAGGAGGGGCACGAGCGACGGGTGTGCCGGCGGTGCTGGCCCTGGTGTGTGGTCGAGCCCCATGCTGGTCGACGAGCTGCACCTGCGTGGCGAGTCCCGCAGCTCGTCGCCCTGCTCCGCCAGAGAGGAGGTGTGCAGCGACAACCTGGGAGAGGAGAGGATGCGTGGACCACCTCAGGCAGCCCAGTCATGCAGCCGCTGTTGTCGCTCGCCGCCGTCGTCCGCCCCTCGCGGCTTGCCGCCGCCGCCCTCGCCGTCCTCCGCCGCTCGCTGCCGCCGCCGTCGCTCCCTGCCGCCGCCGCCGTCCACCGCCGCTCCCTGCCGCCGCCGCTGCTCGTCCGCCGCCGTCCACCACCGCTCCCTGCCGCCGCCGCCATCTCCCCTGCTCTGCGCCGCAAACTGCCGCGGGGAGTCGCGCACGGATGGATGAGCAGCACAAGATCGAGAGGGAAGGAGAGCTGGGGCAGGGGTGGCGGCTGGCGAGTGGAGGAGCAAGGGGATTGGAGGAGGAGAGAGAGCGTGTGAGTGGCTAGGGTTTCACCGTGCTCGTTTTGTCCCTCACGAAAGTCTCCGTGGCCACACAGCTCACGAGCGGGCGGTAAAACGGCTCTTCGCCCGGCCGAAGAGACAAGGCCTCTCGCAGCGCACTCGCGGCACGCGCGTCCCCCGTCCCACTGAACCACCTGGCCCACGTAAACATGCCCCAGCTGTCATTGACTGTGCCCCTCAGTCGAATGGTAACAAAACAATTAACTGCATCTAACGGCCACAGTTAAAACATCAATGCTCTTTACACTGCTCAAACGCAATCGAACGCACCAACGTGAACGATCGGGGCAAGCAGGGGGAGAAGGCGGGTAGACTACGAGCCTTTATAGAAGAGACTTGTCTTGCAGCTCCGAGCAACTCTAGCTTACCGGATGATCGATAAACCACTCCCAACAATTTCTGATACGGAACTCTCCAGCATATACGGACATGTGCTGCAGCATTGACCCCTTCCTCGATTTGTCACTTGTAGGTTTGGATTTGGTTTTCACGTCTTGTCTTTTCAATCAGAGCCGAAACTTGTATTCAATCAGTGACCGTACTGTTGCGGATACGGCCGCTTACTCGTATACAGTAAGGGCACGCACTACGTAGCTAGCTTCCTGCCGCCACAACCTACCACCTGCCGTGACAACCTACAATGGATTATAGTGAAAACTAGCTAGCTATGCGACTACAGAAAATATATACTCTATAATGGATTGATCGGAGTGGCGAGGTCAAAGGAAGCCATGTTGTGTAGGAGTGCTAACACCAACCCATGCATGGCGTTTGGTCGCTTTCATCGTCTTGGTCTTTGGCATGTGTAATGCGAACGCGACCATATTTGAGAGCCAACATGTTGTGTTTTCCCCCTCTCTGCCCCCACGGCCCCACCTTGTTAGGAACTTCAGATTTTGGATGGATCGAAAGGTTGGGAGAATCGAATTCTTTTGCAAAGCTTAAGAGTAACCAGAGCCTGTCAAACGCCAATTTCGACACCTAAACTATAATAGCATCGGTGCCAAATTTTATCTTATGTGCCCAATGTACCAATTGCTAAATCTGCTTACCCAAACTTGCGGCATGAACTGCTCTATTAGAAAGGTTGGCATTAGTCCAACTAATGCAAAGCTCTGATGAATTTTACTGGAATCTACATGAGAATGAAAAATTCTCGGTAGATTCTATGTATAGAGCACTAGTCCATTATGAAGTGCCAGTCGACGATAATAAGAAAATTTGGAAAATAAAAATACCACTGAAATAAAAAAATTAAGCGTGGTATCTTCACAAAGGGTTAATCCTTACGAAGGACAATCTCGTTAAGCGTAATTGGCCGGGAAGTAAAAACCATGTTTTGTCATTATGATGAGACTATCAAACACTTATTCTTCGAATGCAAATAACATCGTTCTATATGGTCAGACATCCAGATAATTTCTAACTTGTATCCACAGTGTAGTGTTGCAAATATATTTGGCAATTGGGTATCGATCACAAGTTTAGAATTATTATTATGGTGGGAGCGCTTACCGTTATTTGGTTGCTTTAACTATGAAGAAATTACACGATTTTTAACGGTAAGAATTTTTCTCTTATGTAGGGCAACTTCATGGACCGTGGGTACTTTTAACTCCGGGAACAAATACTTACTCTGCATATCAATGTGTTTGGAGAGATTGTGTTATTACATAGAATGCGGATCTCAATATACTAATCTGCCCGCCTCTAGCTACGGAGTCCTGTATTAAGTGGCTGTGAGAAATGAACGATTCGGCTGTTCCCGGCGGGCCAATGTTTGAACTGTTTTAAGGTTCGTGTCATGCAGGTACGCGGTGCGGCCCAGACCACCAAATGGACCAAATTTGCATCCCTCTAGTCTTTAATGGAATCTCTGCGGACAACCAAACACGGGATGCGTGTGCTACATGCATGAGTACGTGTGTCTTGAGGAAGTGGCGGCATCCAAAGAGAAAGTTAAGAAAGGAGAAAAGGAACGCGTGTCAATTGTCGAGCAAAAGTGCAAGAGATATAAGGCAAAAGAGACTAGCATTGAACTGTGAGCATCTTGCAATTCGCTGCCCGTGTATCGAACTCGATCGTACTTGGACCAAAGTGTGAAGGAATAATGTGTGCCGGGTGGCCAAAGCTTTGAACTCGAGTCAGTCCTCGTGGCCGCACGTCAAATCCCCGTGAAGATGGCAGTACAATTAAGCCAAATATATCTAGCAGTCGCGCCAATCTGTTCTTTTCTTGTTTTGTTTTGCTTCATTTTCGACTTGGGAACGTTCTGGGCGCCGAGCGATTTTGCTAGTTCAGGCATGAATTTCGTTGTTTTCTACGACCTGTAAAGCGACATTCTTTGTTGAATCCTTGTTTGCTGATTTACTCTGCTCTTACATAGTACGTTAAATCTATGCCTCAGCAAGTCTGATGAACAGCATTTGCTTGATTGTTTTGTTTCCGTGTGTGAGAGTACTGTGCTTGTCGCATATATGCAAGTTTTTTCTGAAGGTTTATAGTCCCCTAGCGGCCTAGACTGCATGTGAGCGAGGTTCTACAGTATGTAGAAATCATGTGCATGCCGAAAGAAAAAGGATGGTTGGTCGATCTCCATGTTTTTTCTTGCAACGACTTCAATGGCGCCTTTCTTGTCAAGAAGTAGGAGTATTTGTCTTTTGCAATGCGTACTTTATTTTCTATTCTACATTTAGACTAACTCAAACAAGAAAAAAGAGACAGCATACGCCATGGACGCGTAGAAAATGCATTAGAAGTTTGCTCCATGCATTATCTAGATCGAGGCAATCAAGGACATGCATGCCATGGGTACTCTGAAATAACAGGAAAGAACCCACACCGTGAATGGTACATACATGCTTCCATGTGAGCCATCTGAATGAACACCGAGGAAATGACGGCCAATATCACCAGTCCTGCAGTGATACGCTAAAGCTATCATATGACTCAGGTTGTCAATTTATTAGTCAGATATCATTGCCCATCTATATATCGTCTTGAAGAAAGCAAAAATGCAGAACACGGTTCAAAACAGATCTCAGACAATTAACACAACAAGTAAGATTCAGATCTTCATTTGCATATACACAAATATTACAGTGGCCAACTGGACCGATCACACACGCCTAGCTAGCTAAAACTAACTCTTTAATTACTAGCAGCAATATAATTTATCCCCATCTTCCTGTTTTTATACCATTTCCAAAACTATGCCACTACCGCCCATGGCATGCATGCACGGCGTCCGTCCGACCCGAACCTTGTCTCTGATCCCGGTGCCCCGCCGAGGCATTCACGGCATGTAGAGCTTGTTGCCGCACTTGCAGCGCCACACCTCCGGGTAGTACTCCCACTGGGTGCCGATGCCGGGCTGGATGGCCACGCGCACCGCCCGGCACGGCGTGCACCCCCCGCACCGCGACCGGCACGTCGGCGGCGACGACCCCGGGCCCAGAAGGCGCCGGCGAGGAGCCGCCGCGGCGTCGCCGTCGTCTGAAGATGAGGTGCTAGTCCTTATCAGCAGCGTGGACGATCCTGTCCTCCTCATGTGCTGCAGCACCGCCGCGGGTACACGGGCTGGCCTCCCGGCCGCGGCGACAGCTACAGTACACGTTCACCACACGATTAATTTCAGGTATGTACACGTGTTAGAACTTCACCAACTCTACAGTTTCAAATGTACAAACAAAACACTGCCCCTAAAAAAGCAACAAAACACTGTCCTGAAAAAATAAAAAATGTGAGACCGGTTCAGCCGTTTGGCACATGTCGAGGGTGTCCATATGAATGATATTTTCCGGAGTAAGAATTAGAGCTACTAATTAAAACTCATGGAATTATGTGTGAGACCAAAACGTATTTTTTGCAGAATTAGGCTGGTAGGAGTATTGCTGGATGGGTCTTTTTTGGAGATTCTCTAACTTCTCCTGCACTGAAGTTGATGTCGGGTATGTATGTGTGTGCGTGAACAATAAATTAGATGGTGTATATGCTTTTCTGGACCAGGCCGGGTACTGCCATGGTGGGGGCACCAAAGACTACACTAGGAGAAAAAAGGCACGCATGCACTGGTTGGTGAAGACCAAGAAGACTTCTAGACAAGAAGGTGAGTTGTTCATTTAATGATTTGCAATTGACATTAAAAATTGATTTACAAACAAATTCGATTAGGCATCAGAGAAAAAAAATCTCCAATGCTAATCCTGCAGAATTCTTTTCGTAGGATCAGTGGATTGCTAGAAAAAGACCCATGTGGCCAAGTTGGTGTTTGTACAAATTATACTTTTAGAAATTTTGCCGAGCTAGGTTTGGTCCCTGAATGATGGGAGTGATTAAGCCAGCTTGGCTAGCTAGTTTAGCAGTCCATGCAGGATGGCAGTGGAGTAAAGCTAGCCAGCTTGGCTAGCTAGTTTTAGAGAAGGACCGAGAATATAATTTGCAAGCAGGAGCTAGTATACGCTGGGTTTGTATCTGTATGTCGGTCATTCGAGTTTTCTCCAGCAAAGTATGCAAAGAGCAAACAAATCCAGTGTCCTCTGAAGATGTGAGAGTAGTTTGCATGGGGAGTGATGGAGAGAAAGAAAGGAGAGAGAACTTTGGCGACCTAGCTAACAGATCGTAGAGACCTAGCTAATGTTAACCGCACGAACAACACACTTCAGTATTACTAATTTCGAGGTCCAATGAGAGAGAAATCTCGGAGCACAATACTATCAGATTAGTTGTACGACCTCGGAGGCTAAGATCTACTTCAATTCATGAACTTCAAATCCGACCAAGAATCGAGGACATCAAATTGGAGGCAACATCGGAGCGACCCAATCAGAGAAGAAATCAAAGGACTCACTCGAATTACTTCGGACTAACAGAAGAGACGGAAAGAAGAGCAAGGGAGCTAGGCTCCTCCACTTACCAACGGCGGCAGAGAAGAAGACGATGACGACGGCGGCAAAGGTGGCGGGGCGGCGGGGGCTCACTGCGCCCATCGCGCGCCGAGTAAGCGCGGAAAAGACGCCAACAGGGCGGGGCATGAAAAGGCTAGCTCCGACCTCCAACACGGCAAGCTAGCCCGCCGTGCAGATACTAGTAAGCTAAACACTCTGAAAATGACGAGACGCTGGCGATGGATAGCCGGCTAGGTAGCGGATGCAATGGCCACCGACCGAGCTCTGATCCAATTTGTAGTTGCGGGCTGGCTAGCTTCCGTTCGTGCGTGCGTGCAGAGACACGCTTTTGAGAGGGAGAGAGGAAGGTAAGCTATGGAGGAGGGGTAGGGGCACTGTGGTGAGCTAGCGGAGGGGAGGGGTTGCCCGGCGACTAGCTAGCAGAGGCATGTGGCAAATGTATAGCATGTTGCCCAGTGCAGAGAACGTATAACGTGACCCTATCCTGCGTTTTTTTTTTCTTTTTGAACGGGACCTGCGATTTTATTGGGTAGCTAACGCTCACCCGGGCCCGGACGGTGGGAGAAAGAAGGAAGCGTACGCCTCGGCTCAAGCCCGGCCCCGAGCACACGCTTGCAGACAAAGCTTTGATATACTAGGATCGTCGTGGGAAATATTGTGTGCATGCATGCACCCGTAGAGGAAAAAATTTATTAGAACTCAAAACAATATCGACTTAACTGTCAAAGAACCAACCTGAGCCTTGTTGGAGTTTATGGAGTAGCTAGCTTAATTTTCTCAAAATAAGCCATATATTTTTAGTCAAAGTCAACGTAACGTAAATTCGACCAATCTTATAAATAAAAAATATGAACATGTAGAATACCAAATTGATACAAACTGACCCATGAAAGAATACTGTATATTTCCGTGTTACGTTTATTAGATCTTATAAATGTTCATAATTTTATCTAGAAAATTGATCACTATGTTGACTTTTGACTACAACATACGTGTTTTGTTAAGAAACATATTTTTTTTTTAGAAATGGGGAGAAGCACAGTCTCTACATCGAGTGATGCACATAGCTTTTTATTAAGATTATTCGAGTATCATCCGATTACATCTCAGCGGTCACACAAGGTTGAGACATGTATCAACCAACGAAAAAAGAACATAATCTCAACAACAGAAGTCGACTAATATGCTGCCACGTATGTCGGGAGAAAAATTCATGTGCCACCAACAGAAGTTAGCTGAGGAGTCGCACTTGAGCGCAATGTTGCACGCACGGGCTAAGCCGGCATCTGTCCACTATGCATGGATCGAGTTCTGGCTGGGCATGGTGTGTTGGTCGTTGATTTGTTGGGTAAGTGTAGATGACTGTGACCATTATTCAAGCTATAGGTGAATATACATCGATGGAACTGCATGCGCACGCGCGTTCGTGCACACTGCTTTGCTCGCTCGCTTATCCCGCCCGTCTCACGGCTTTTCCAAGAAAGAACATCCCCGCGACTTTACATGGGCTCCAAGTATGCAAGCAGATCCCTGTCTGTCATCATTCCCGTTGAATTTCCGCGGCTTTCGTTGAGGCTCTTGCTGTCTGGCCCCCAAAAGAACCGATTTTCTTCATGACTCCACACATGCATGAATGCATGATGCGTATATACATATGGGCCCTGCATGGCAATGTTGTAACGTAGGTACGTACCCCTAAAAGAGGTGTGTACACTTGTACGTACGTTTTCAGAAAATGGAAGGATACACTCTCTCAGGGAGGCCCATGTCGTCTCTGCCATGCCCCCTCTCCCTCCGAACACATGGGCCATGCATGTATTTCACGAACTTGGTGTGCCTAAGGTGAGCTAAGCAAAGGAATCTTGATTAATCACATACTCCTTGGCCGGTCACCGAAATAGAGATTGCTCCTACCTACCACATGGCCATGGGTGTAGGTCCTACCTACACTGTTCTAGGGCACCACATAATGTACATGGACATAGTCATGGTGGTTGGCCAACATATCGCATAGCTAGCCATTATTACTAGGATAGCTTCACTGCACTGTGCCAGCAAACTATGCACATATATATACACACACTGTTACCACTAGGCTTGGAGTCCCCAAAAAATGGCCTAGCCGTGCATGCATATGTAGGAATAGGAGTACGGCTTTGCACTAGCCTGTTAACTAGCTTGTTAGTGTTTGTGTTAGCTCAAGTGTCTTCGTTGGACCAGCACCTAAGCTAGAGGAGAAAATAATTGGGTCAGCTCTTGTTATTCCATGTCCATTGAAACACTTTAATAAATTAATCTAATGGAGAATTTGATAATTACCCCATGGTCAGGGACGTAGGGAAATCCGAATCATTACCGAAATCTTGCTGTTTGTTGCGTGCCAAGTCCTTTTTCCGAGATCGTTGTATTGGGCCGTCTTCAAACGGACATGAAAACATGTCTCTTCCGTCCGTCTGGATGGCCAGGCGGAAAGCCATCTGGCGCTTATCCGCCCTTGATTAGACACAGGGGCGAAGCTCCCCACAGGGCGAGGTAGGGCGGCCGCCCTACCTTGATTTTTGGCAAAAAATTACATATATATATAGGCATTTTCGTTTGTATATACAAGTTTCTGAAATTTCAGTATGTTCTGGAAAAAACGAAGGAAAAACAGCTTACTTGGGCCAATTCTAACTTCCTTAGCCTAGCTGGGCCTTGGTGGGCTGGGGCGAGGGGCCTCAATCGCTGATGCACTGATACGTTCGTCTGCACTGCCTGGCCTCGTACGCGGAGAGCTCGTTCGGTAGTTCCTGGTCGCCCAGACGCCGCCAGACGCGCGACACGGAGACGCCGGCGGCCGCCGTGCTCCCTGCTCCGTGCCTCCCTCCCCGGCTCGCCTGCTGCCTCCCCATTCCCTCGATCCGCGCCTCCACCTCCTCTCACCGCGCCACGGCGCCAGCAAGGGCGGGCACCGCGGCAGGCAGGGCGGCAAGCTAGGGTTCTCGACCGGCGGCTGGCCGGCTTCCGGCCTTCCCCGTGGCCATTTTGTGGTGGTTCTGGTGGAGATGGACAGAAAGGGCAAAAGACCTGCTGCTGCAAAGGGGGGAGGTATAATTTCTTAGATTTTCGAATTGTGCATTGTGAGCTTGAGCTACGGGAAAGGGCAAGCCTAGCTAAAAAGATGGTTGAACTTGAAAAGCATATCATGTTTCCTACAGTTTACTGTCTTATTGAGCTGGCATTGCTTTTACCTGTGGCGACGGCAACAGTTGAAAGGGCTTTCTCAGCCATGAAGATCATCAAGACCGAGTTACGCAACAAGATGTCTGATGGTTGGCTTAATGATTTGATGGTGATATACATCGAGCGAGAGATATTCAAGAGTCTTGATCTCGGTGATATTAAGAAAGATTTTCAGAAGCAAGGTAGAGCTTTGCCATTGCCTGGGACATCTAGACGTCATTGAAGCTTCATTATCTCTTTGTCGGTATGTTTGTTGCTTCTACTTTGATTAAAATGCGTTATTGCTACTATTGTATCGAGGGATTATGCTTAATGTCATATGAAGTATCAATGTGTTTATACAACTTAATTTACTTTTGTTGGCTCATTTTTTCCTTCCTTTAGAGTTCGCCCGACCTCATTTTTTTTCCGTCCTTCGCCACTGATTAGACATTTCACCCAATGGGGCGACCTAGCTACGCGCTTTGTTGTGCCACGACCCAGCTACGTCCTCTGTCTAGTGCCCTTACTTTTGTACTCTCGACATGTAGGCCATAAGAAAAGAATATTACAGAACACTCCAACTCATATAATCACATTGCATCACATATTGGGTTACACCACACCACGTCACACCCTTTAAAAGATGAGACGCCTCTAACCTTTTTCTACATTACGTGGCTCTGTGACTTCGTTGTAAACCGTTTGCCAACTACGTGGTCATAAGAATGATCGTCATGTTTTTTATTCAACCTTCGGGGTGTGTGGAATTGGAGACCAAAAAATGTCCAAGCCCTACACTAAACTTTTATTTCATACGCATGACCCCTGTGTGGTTCAAATATACGAGCGCTCAAGTTAAATATTTGTCTTTTTGGACTAAAAATGGGGAAAATGATATCCTCTAGCTGCAAAATCACGACTGTGCACATCTCAAGCAAACCGGACTCAATCCGAAGATCATAAAGTTGGTTAGACGGCTAAATCTCACAATTACACCGAGACCAAAATTTCTACGAGAGGAAAACAAAACAAGAAAATTCGGTAGCAACAGTGAACATGAATACATATGAACACATATTGATGTAAAATACTAACAACTTATTGATGTTTTATATTGCAGCATGTCAACGGTATCTATCGATCGCCATTGTTGCACTAACAATGTGCTCGTATTATTAGTGGCATCCTCGTAACACTTTAGTTATGCCTATGGTCGGGAAAAAAAGACCATTAATAATACATGGTCGAGTCGAGAGGCCTAACTAGAGATCTGGTTGGTGTTCATTTTTTTCACACATGTAACTAGGTTTCCCTTCGACTCAACACGTTATTATTACCTCTATACCTTATTTCCAACAAAAGGCTGATTTTCTGCGGAGCTCGAGGCAATGAGAGAATTGATAGCATGAAAATGAGGCACAAGGGCCATTTCAACCTGTAGTTTCTGCGCAAAGTCTTGGTCAGGAGCTAAGCCATACCAAGTGCAGGATCTGTAATTTGCTGGATATTAATCCGCTGGTCAGGATGAAGATTTGTATCATGTTGTGGGTGCGCTTCCTCTGAAGAAACATTAAGATCAAGGCCGTGGTTAATCTGCTGATTATTCTTTTGTCCCTTCACTGACCCACTCAGAATTATTTGAAGGCAGACTACCGAGTGTTGAACTGTTTGACATGTTACCATCACCATTCTACTATATATAAAAGACAGAGGATTCCGCTGCCTCTCCAGCCCTCCACGTCGCCAGCGATCCCTGGCCGTCCGATCAGCGCGACGGACGGCCAGGATGAAGCCACGTCGCCCCAATTCCTCTTCGCCACTGTTCATTCCGAATATTAACCAATCAGAACATGCCACGTCATCCGGTCGCCGACTGGTCACCCCGGGCGCAACCGGTCGCCCACCAGGTCACCGCATCATTTTGCACAAAAAACCTCCCACTTTCGCAGATTCGCATGAATTCCACTTTTTCTTCTGCGCGAGGACCTAAAATCAATTTCTGCAAACCTCGGGGTCTTCCCTGTAAAAACGCCCGCGGGCTCTCCTCCCCCTCGCACGCCGCCGTGGTCGCCGCGGCCGCCGCGCGCCGCCCCGCCGCTGCGTCGCTTCCCCGCCAAATCGCTGGACACGGCGAGGTCGGCCGGCGTGCCCTCTACCTCCACAGCGCGGATCGCGTCCCGGGGCGCCCCGGACGCGCGGGAAACACCGTCGCCGCGCCGCCGTCCTCCGCCGTGTTCCCCGCGACGGCGCGGCCGCTCCGGCGACCATACGGGAGCGGCGCCGCCACCTCCAGGTCGACCGCGACGAGGCGCGTCGACCGAGCCTACGCCCGCCTCCCGGTTCGCTTCGGAGCCTCGTCGGCGAGCTCCGCGCCGCCGCGGCCAGCTCCGGCCACGGTGACGCCAGCGTGGGCTGGGCTGGTGGGCGGTGACGCCAGCGTGGGCTGGGCTGCTCCGTGGGCCGGGCTGCTCCGTGGGCTGGGCCGGCTGGCAGGTTTGCATTTTTTTCCCCAGTTTTATTATTTTCCAAAACAAATGTAACTCTCCAAATTAATTCAAACCAATTTTCAAAAAATTGGAAAAATCAACCTGCCCTTTCCAAACACTTTGTGAGCTTCTCGAAATTATTTGAAAACTTTGAAAGTTGAAGTATTACATAAAGGCTTGATCAATCCACACAAGATTTCACAAAATATGGATTCTATTTTTTTTTTGCATACAAATAAAATCCATTAAAATAAAAGCTTATCAATCAATGCGATAAACCCAATAAAATAATTTGTCACCATAAAAGTTACTTACATAAAGTTTGATAACTCATTTAAACACAACTACCCATTTATAACATAGGCTTAAAAATATGAAAATAAAAAAAAGGCAAACGTAAATGTTGAATATACTTTAAATATAAACTTCCCCGGGATTTTGGTGCAAGCAAACCTAAACAAAATTTACATTTCCCAAATTTGAATTCTTTGCACCGCGACTTCCACAAATATTATGTATATTACCGATAGATCATTACCACAATATCTAAGCATTTAATAAACGTGAAAACAATCCAACTACCATTAGCTCCCCAATTTGACCATTTCAAAATTTAACAACTTCTCAATCTAGACGTGATACCAATTCAAATATGAATAGCTCTCCAGTTACACCATTCCACAAATTTGAACAACTTCTCAATCTAGACAATTTTTGAATTCCAATAATTTTATGATTATATGATTCAAGATTTTGATTTTGCAATAATTACAAATAATGCAAACTAATGATTTCAAAAATGCCCCCATTTTTTTTTTTTGGCAAAACAATCCAACCTATCAATATGTGTTCCCGTTGATATATTTGTCATTTTCAAAATTTAGATTTCAAATTTCCATATCGTTCCTAATTTAAATTCCAGATTTCCATATCGTTTCTAAATGAATTTCAACACTTTTACCATTGAAAAAAAAATCAAAAATTTTGCCCACAGGTGCGGCGAAGGCCGCGCTTAATCCCCTAGTCTCATTTACGGGCATGAGTGCATGACAGTGCTAGTGGGAAGTGATTAATTCGATCGGGTACTGGATGGATTAATTAAGCTGATGAATACCTTGCTTGAAACTTGAAAAATGCGAATTAGAAATTGACTAGGTCCCTGGCGGCATGTAATCGGCTGCACCCATTGGATGCAAAACTATATTTTCTGAGTAACGTCTTTCAGCCCGTAGATGCTCGCTGGTGCAGTCACTTGGAGACATGAGTAGTGGAGTAGAGTATACTAGTTGAATGCCCGTGCGTTGCTACGGCGTCAATTTATACACCATAGTATTGAGTTTAGTTATGTATTTCTCTCCATTTTTTTTACAAACATCCAATAATACATGGTGTCATCGTGTCTCCTTAACTACTCTCTCAAAGACAAAGAACTATTTAATTATTTATATCTTTGCCCGTCCTTCCCTTCTAGTTCCATTCTTTTCAGCCGCCCTTTCTCTAGCATTGTTGCAGCTTCAAAAGTCGATCATATCGCCTTACCAACACTTGGGAACTTTTTCTTTACCTTCAGCAAATCTATGGAATGGTCCTCATATACCGCGAGGGATGTGGCATGTTAGATTTGTTGTTTACAAATGATGTAAAATTCACGTAGTGCAATGCCAATGTTTGCCTCACCTTATTCTTTGACTACAAGAAAGTTAAATTGTTTGTGGCTGCAACAAACGTACTGGAGAACATATATGGTGCATAACTGAGAATAACAAGCTATCGGAATAAGTCAACATTCTCCTTGGGTACTTGAAATTAATGCATAACCCATTAGGATCTGATTTGATGGCTCATTCCTCGGTGCGACTGCTAATTTAGAAATTTATATTATGAGCGGAAATTCTAGAATTATAGTTGGCAACCAGCACAAGTTGTACAACATATTGTTGGCTCCTATAACATGCGGAACAAATCTTGGAAAAGAACAAAGTCAGTATAAGGGATCAATACACACTTGCTCATTGATCTGAACAACAACAAAATGTTGACGGGCTTCAACACTTGTACTTGCAAGAAGGCACTGGCTGATCTTTTAGTAGAAAGTATGCCTACAAGCTCCCTTCTCTCAGCATCATATCTTTCTCCGTTGTTGTGGTATATGAGAATCAACGTGGTAATGTAGCACAACACAGCTTGTCAAACAAAGAGAACTGCAGCTTGCTCAGCAACTAACATGGTAACACATTTCATTCAAAACAGGACAAGGATGGAAGCTAAACTGCATTTTTATGAGAAATATAAGATGTACTTACCTTTATGACTTGAGAATATCAGGCCATGAATAAATTCAGAAGGCCTCCAGTTCATTACCTTCACACCATGACAAGGCGGTGGCATGCCATTTTAACTTCTGTAGAAATTAGAATGATTACTTAGTATGATCACAAAGCTTTGTGTTGAAATTTCAGGACAACATTGAAGAAAACAGACCATATCTCACAGATACTAATTTCAGGTCAACTTGTGAGGAACTTGTACAGCCAAGGCGCTGCCCCTAATATTGAGAAGCAGCCATTATAAAAAGGAAGAGAATGCTAAAAAAATACGTCAGTCTTGTAAAAAATATACCGGCTACATTAGAATATTTTCAAGAGATCTACTCAATGAAACTTTGGATGAACACCGAATCGCATATTCATCCAACTTCTCATATTGCTTAATATTAGGTTTGAAAGAGACATTCCAGTAAGTATGAACATCCCACATCTGAGTATCTGACAAACACTGGACTAAGAAATGAAGCTCGTTGTTGTGTAATACTATCCTGGTTACTAACATGACAGCTAGCATGCAGGACAAGGTGTCAGATCAATTGGGTTATTCAGTTAGAATCAACAACCCTGCAGCACCGAACAATGGATTACTAAGTACAGATATCAGGAAATTACCAACACGATCACAACACCAAGGATGGAATTTTACCAAACGAAGGCAATCATAATTATTAATAATTTCGCAACAGAGGCAAGAAGCACAGGAAAACAACGGTGGACAGGCTACAGTATGGGAGTCCACTACATGGCCAAAGACCTCCAGCAAGCACCAGAATTTCCTTTTTAGGTATTGAGGGCTCCTCACCGGTGAGCTTCTTATTAGAAAAACAGAAGAGGCTCGATGTTGGCCGCCTCGGACCTCATCTTCGTACTTGCATTTGCCTTCCTTCCACAACAACACCAGATTGAATCAGAAAAAACCCGAGAGACCAAAATCCAGAGAGAAAAAGAGGGATGTAGTTAGCAATCGAGTGAATTACCTAGTGCCATTCTTGAAGATTCTTCCTAGCATCGGCTGCTTCAGCTCGCAACCTGCCGACGTCCGCTCTCTGGCGCTCACAGCCGCACAACCATCTGCACTGCACATCATGCGATTTGCGCCGTTCTAATACGATCTTGGGCCACACACCCCGTCGTCTCTCCTGGATTTGGGGCCAAGAGGCAAGGCTGCTGGGGAGGCCAAGGCCGGGCGGCTGCGCCAGGGCTGTCGGCCCGCGCCTGCTCATATGCGGGGTGGCGGCGGCTATCCCACATCTGCAGCGGGGGTGGCGCTTGTTGCTACGGCGACACCACGTAGAGCTAGTGCGACGGCAATGGGCGGCGGGGTAGCATATGGATGTGGGGGGATGGGGACGACATGGGGTGATGAACCCGAGCGTGCGGTGCGAGAAGGAGACGGCGGGGCGGTTTGGGGTCTCAGAGCGAGAGAGAGACAGAGAGAGTCACATATGGAGATGGAGGTCGTGGGGAGAAGGTGGACGACGTAGGTTTCTTTTCCGTTTATTCGGTGGGTTTTTTCGTAGTATTTTTCCCACGATTTTCGCTTTGCGGGAGGGAGGAGAGGAGCGACGTACCACGGAACACCACAGGACGTACCATCACGACAGACTCAGCTTTAATAGTAAAGATAGCTCGTGCGGTCACGGAAACTGTCACTGGCGCGCTCACTCCGATCGCCAGGTCACTCTCCGGCCGGAACCCGAAAACTAGATTTTCCGTAGAACGTCTTTCAAAAGGTAGATGCTCGCTCATGCACTCACTTGGAGACATGAGTACTGGAGTAGTATATACTCCCTCCGTTCCAAATTAATTGACTTGGTTTTGTTAAAATATGGATGTATCTATACTTGTATGGTGTCTAGATACATCCATGTGTAACTAAATGTGTGTCAATTAAATCCGAACAGAGGGAGTAGTATATAGCAGCATTTCAAAATGGAGGTGACGGAAACTGTCACTTGCGCGCTCACTCCGATCGCCAGGCCAGTCTGCGCGCGGCCGGAACCCGGAGATGGTGGTCCGTGTGGAAGAGAATCGATCGTACGTGCGGCAGTACTGGGAGAGCAATAAGTGCGAACGTCCGGCGCAGCGAGCCACACACTCGTGCGTGCAGGTACGTGTGCAGTGCAGTCTGGCAGGTGGCCGGCGGCCATGGCGGCCTCTGCCCCGGTTCATGTGCGCCTCTGACGCTGACCATCGCGTCAACGTCTCCCCCACCTCCTGTGCCGTGCCGGCCAAAAGCGGGTCGTGCAGTCGTCCTGCTCCTGCAGCTCTCTGCCCAGGTGTGCACGAACGCACGCATCCATGGATGCCTCCCGCTCCTGCAGCTGGCTGGCCATGGCTCTGAGTTGCAAAAAATGACATATCAAATGGTTTATTTAAAATGGCTTGACCGTTTTTCATTTTTCAGTCTGGTATAAGCCAAAGTGAATACCGTTTTCTGTGATTCTCTGAAAAACTTTAGAAATTTTCATAAACCTTTTAATGTGGTGTTTTTGGAAGGGGCCAAGTTTGACCGCAAATTTTCTAAGAATCTATTAATGGCTAAAAGTTTGGTACCACAACTCCCGGATACTCTGTGCGCGACCGACGACACAAACAACCGAGAACATTAACCGGCGACACACGACATCTGGTAACCGAACCCAGCAAGCCTTGCTTTTTAAAATAGAACCCAGCAATCCTGGTACGAAGGTATCTTTTGGGCTGGCCCATGGTGGACAGCATGTCGGCGAGTAAGTGCTACATCACGCAACGAGCGAGAAGTAGTGCATGAGCAACACCAGAAGGGTCGCACACGCTGCATTAGACCGAAGCGTTCCCGCAGCCCTCTCAACCCAAGAGCGCTCTTTTGAACCGCCTCCCCTCTCCACTCTCCGCTCCGTCGCCAGGAAAATCCTATATATCGCCCAACAACGGCACCAGAAGGTTGGGCCGCCTGAAGGGGTTTCGCGATCGGCCAGCTCATCCGGCGGATTTTTCTTTTTAGTTTATTTATTTTCATTTCTGTTTTATTCCTTTTCTTTTTGTTTTGTTTTCCGTTTTCTTTTTTTTCGTTTTCTTCTTTTTTCACTTTTCTGATTTTGAAAATTGTTCAAAATATAAAAATGTTCAAATTTCAAAAAAAATACGAGATTAAGAAAAATGTTCAATTTTTTAAAATTTCAAATTTAAAAAATGTTTCATTATTGGAAATTGTTCAGATAAAAAATGATCAAATGTAAAATTGTTTAGAATTGAAAATTGTTCAGATTTGTAAAAGTTCAAACTACAAAAAATTGTTTCAAAATTTGAAAAAAAATATGCAGAATTGAATTTTATTCAGATTTAAAAGGATAAACTAACGGTAATAAAAATATAAAAGAAAAAAGTTACAGGAAAAAAAAAGGAAACAGAAAACGTGAAAAGAAAAGAAGAAATAACCGAGCTAATGGGCCAGCCCACCGTCGCTCCCTGTACGCTGCGCGACTGGCATGCGCCGCAGCGGGCCAGTGCATAGGACCTTCCCTGCCACCGCGTCCAGCACTCCTCCCGCCACCGGCCGATGCGCGCCCTCGCACAGTCGCACGTGCAGCACCGGGCTGTGGCCTCCGCGCCGCAGCTCGGCACCATTGGCCGCGATGCCCCGCTCCTTGCCAACGAGCTTGATCGCCATTTTGCCCGCACAGCCTCACGTCGGTTCTCCGTCAGGCGACGTGCTCCGCCAGCTCGATTAGACCGCGGGCGCTCGTTGGGATGGCTGGCTGGGCACAACATTGTGTACAGATTTTATGCTTGATCTATCCTTGTTCACTTCGAGTTTGGTGACGGAGCATTTGGTCGAGTTGACTGGGTTCAATCTGATCTTCCTCCACTACCTGCCCATCGAGATAGTGTGCAATGTAACTCAGTATCTGCTCTGTGTGGTTTGGTTCGTCGACAAATATATGACGTACTTCGTGATCCTCTTATTATATATATGGACCGATTTCACCAATTCTAGGCTATTTGGCATATTCAAAGTTTCTTCGATTCCAGTTTGACACATTCAAGCTCCAGAATAGCTCCGCCTAACATTCATTTAGCTAAATGATTTCTCTGCATCTGCGGCTACATGCAGCAGGTCTGCAGAGCGAGAAGGTCCTGCTAGGAAACAAATCTTCTGCTCATGTTACAAATACATGCTGATCAATCCAGAATAGCTGGTGAACATACAATGTAACAACGTACAGTTTCAACGCAATGAGAAAAGTAGTGTCAACACAAGGTACTGATGGTGGATACAACAATGAGCTGTGCTTCCATACACCCCCAATCCTCACAATCGCATAACTGTACCGAGCTGATCAGTTTGGCTCGAGCCAGAGAAATATCTAGCCGAGCCGAGCCGATCGCACGGAGAGAAGCCACCGCCGGTCGAACCGAACAAGTCTTTTACGCGCGCTAAAAATAAGTTGCAGGGAGCAGGAATCGAACCTGCCACCTCCATGCAGCGCACGAGGGCAGGCAGCTGGGTTAACCAGCTGAAGCGAGGCTAGCTTCTGTCATATTTGTACGCTTAGGGATTAAATACATCGAAATTTCTCACACAGTACTAATATTTCTACACTATTTTATTTTTAAAAACTGGCAAGCCATGGGCAGCCGCATGCATAAAGCTAGTGATCTTTCCATTCCATTGCCGATATTGATGTCGATAGAGTTATAGAATAGTTGTTCCATTTCTAACGTATCTGTTTGAGTAGTTCAAATAATCTCCATTGTCATATCGTTGCTAGCTAGCCGGCCGCAATTTTCTTCTGCGAAAACGTAAGACGAATGAGACAGGTCCGTCGCTTTTGGTTGGGAAAAAGATAAGTTTGGGAAATAAGCATGCAGTTGCTGCTGCTGATGTCGGCAACGTCACGCGAGCGACAGAGCCTAGTTGAGTGCAGTATAGTGTGGAGGTGAGAGCAGGCAATCGAGTGTAGTTGACGACTCCCCCAAGAGAGCAAAAGTGAACCGAGTGAACCGGCAGTTTAGTCGGTGAACCGTGAACCGAGACCCTCACCGGTTTGGTTGCCGGTCTGGTTTTTTAAATTATGTCCAGACTATAGACGGTACGTGACGGCGACAAAGATTTCAACCATTCTTTGACTCAGGAAATTTAGAACAGATTATTCAAAACTAGTTTTAAAAAATTACCAACATGAAATTGAAATATAGATGAACCCAATTTCATGAAAAACTTGATAATTATAGCAAGTGGTTTTTTAACCTAATCGAAATGACCCATTATTTTTTCTACTATTATTACCAAATTAGGCATACTTGACAAGTAGGATTACTTTTATTTTGTGACAAGTCTAAATGGTTTGTAGTCTAGGGCTGGTGCATGTGAGTCTAAATGTTTAGTAGTTCTTATAGGTATGTATCTACCATATTTGGTACATGTGGACCCACATGCAACCCCCTAGCCATCTTAACCTAGCACATTTGTGACATGTGGACCCATATGCAACACTATTGACCATTTATTTATATATCTACCATTAGGACATGTGGACTCACATGCTCAACAAATATTTCGAAAAAAGTGCATTTTAGGTCAAGAAACTATGAAAAATGACCAATTATTTTAGCGAATCTAGCGAGAAGTGAGGCTCCATTTTAGGTACACACGTGCTTCTATGGCCTAGCCTTACACAGTCAATGTGAAAAGACAATTGGTCTACCCATTTCGACCTATAAGACTATTTCTACTAGTTAACGCACGATGCACGATAGAGAGATCATCACGGTTCGTCAAGAATCTATAATATTATGCATCGAGACCAGTCGAAAAGTTGGACTTGATCCTAATATTCGCGTATAGGTGTGGAGTGAATTTCAGGAGACAATATCCAACCTCCAAATTCTTAGAATTACCGGTTTGCCATTATTCTCACCATTTTCTTATGGAAATATTTAAAAAATATGAAAACATTGCAAACATAGCTAGAAGTGCTATGTCAAAATGGCTAGGGGTGTTGCATGTGGGTTCACATGTTTCAAAGGTGCTAGATACATATCTATATGACCAACTAGACATCTGGATCCATATGCACCATCCTTAGAAGCTTGAACTAAAACTAGCATGTGGATCTCACAATATTCAACATAGATAGGAGTGTCGCATGTGGGTCCACATGCCCCAAAGGTGATAGATGTACAACTGTATGGTTAGGAGTATTGTATATGGGTCCACATATACCAAAGGTGGTACAGGGTAGACCTAACACCTTACCCCTACCAACTTTCAAACATGTGCACCCACATGTAACACCTCTAAACAAATAGGTCTGCCCCTACCACCTTTGGGACATGTGGACCCACATTCAACACTCTTGACCATCTAGGTACACATCTAACTACTACAGCATGTGGGTCCACATGTCTCAAAGGTGGCAGGGGTAGACATAGCTTGTAAGGGTCCACATGCAACCAAGGGTGGCATGGGTAAACATAGCTGGCTAAAATAGAATAATGTGGATCCACATGCCCCAAATGCGGCAGATGTACAACTAGATGGGTGGGAGTGTCACATGTTGGTCCACATGCCCCAAAGTTGATAGATGTAGAACCGTGTGGTTAGGAGTGTTGTATATGAGTCCATATGTACCAAAGGTGGTACAGGCTAGACCTAACACTTTACCCCTACCATCATTCATACATGTGGACCCACATATAACACCTCTAAACAACTAGGTCTGCCCCAACCACCTTTGGGGCATTTGGACCCAAATTCAACACTCCTGACCATCTAGGTACACATCTAAGTACTCCAGCATGTGGTCCACATGTCTCAATGGTGGTAGGGGTAGACATAGTTTGCAAGAGTCCACATGCAACAAAGGGTGGCATGGGTAAACCTAGCTGGCTAGAATAGATGAATGTGGGTCCACCTGCCCCAAATGCTGAAGATGTACAACTAGATTGGTAGGAGGGTTGCATGTGGGTCCACATGACCCAATGGTGATAGATGTATAACCATATGGTTAGGAGTGTTGTATATGGGTCCACATATATCAAAGGTGGTACAGGGTCGACCTAACAACTTACCCCTACCACATTTTATAAATGTGGACCCACGTGTAACACCTCCAAACAACTAGGTCTGCCCCTACCATCTTTGGGGCATGTGGATCCAAATTCAACACTCCTAATCATCTAGGTACACATCTAAGTACTGCAGCATGTGAGTCCATATGTCTGAAAGGTGGTAGGGGTAGATATAGCATGCAAGGGTCCACATGCAACCAAGGGTGGAATGGGAAAACCTAGTTGGCGAGGATAGATGCATGTGGGTCCACATGCCCCAAATGCGACATATGTACAACTAGATGGCTAGCAGTGTCGCATGTGGGTTCACATGCCCCAAAGGTGATAGATGCACAACTGTATGATTAGGAGTGTGTATATGGATACACATATACCAAAGGTGGTACAGGGTAGACCTAACACCTTACCCCTACCACATTTCATACATGTGGACCCACATGTAACACCTGTAAACAACTAGGCCTGCCCCTACCACCTTTGGGGCATGTGTACCCAAATTCAACACTCCTGACTATCTAGGTACACATCTAAGTACTGCACCATGCGAGTCCACATGTCTCAAAGGTGGTAGGGTAGACATAGCTTGCAAGAGTCCACATGCAACCAAGGGTGGCATGGGTAAACCTAGTTGGCTATGATAGATGAATGTGTCTCCACAAGCCCCAAATGCGTCAATGTACACTTGCTTACAAATGAACCTGTTCATTCAGAGCAAAAAATAAATAATATGTTGGACATGCATGTGTACATATATCACTACCACCTTTATACAACTAGGTCTGTGGTCCACATCCACATGCAACACTTGGCATGGGTAGACCTACCACCTTTCATGCATGTGGACCCATATACAACACTTCTAACCATCCATGTGTACATATATCACTTTTAGGACACGTTGACCCACATGCAACACTCTTAGCCAGCTAGTTGTGCATCTACCCCATTTTATACATATGGATTCACGCAACACTCCTAGCCAGCTAGCTGTGCATCTACTGCATTTTATACATGTGGACCCACATGCAACTATCCTATCCAGCTAGGTTTACCCCTACCACACTTGGTTGCATGTGGACCCTTAACAGCTATGTCTAACCCTGCCACCATTTTGGACATGTGGACCCACATGTAGGAGCACTTCTAGCCATCCAGCTACACATTTATCATCACTGGGGCATGTGGACCCATATGCAACACTCTCAGCCATCTAGGTCCACTCCTACCACCTTTGGGGCATGTGGACCCGTATGCAACACTCTCAGCCATCTAGGTCCACTCCTACCACCTTTGGGGCATGTGGACCGACATGCAACACTCTTAGCCAGCTAGGCCAGTTGACCTGGATGGATAGGGGTGAATAAACCTGACTAGCAAGTAGGCATGCATGTGGGTCCACATGTCCCAGAGGTGGTAGATGTGTACCTAGACGGAAACAAGTGTTTATGTGGATCCACAAGTATCAAACGGTTTAGGGGCAGACCTAGTTGTATAGGGGTGTTGCATCTGGGTCCACATATATGAAAGGTGGTAGGTCTACCATCTTTGGCATATGTGGACCCATATACAACACTCCTAACCATCCATCTATACATATATCACCTTTGTGACATGTGGACCCACATGCAACACTCCTAGCCAACTAGTTGTGCATCTACCACATTTTGGACATGTGGACCCACATGCAACACTCCTAGCCAACTAGTTGTTCACCTACCCCATTTTATACATGTGGACCCACATGCAACTATCCTAGCGAGCTAGGTTTATCCCTACCACCCTTGATTGCTTGTGGAAACTTGACAACTATGTCTACCCCTGCCACCATTGGGACATGTGGACCCACATGTAGGAGCACTTCTGGCCATCCAGCTACACATTTCTCATCACTGGGGCATGTGGACCCATATGCAACACTCTCAGCCATCTAGGTCCACTCCTACCACCTTTAGGGCATGTGGACCCACATGTAACACTCTTAGCCAGCTACCTCAATAAACCTGGATGGATAGGGGTGAATAAACCTGATTAGCAAGTAGGTGTGCATGTGGGACCACATGTCCCAGAAGTGGTAGATGTGTACCTAGATGGAAACAAGTGTTTATGTGGTCCACATGTATCAAAGGGTCTAGGGGCAGACCTAATTGTATAGGGTGTTGCATGTGAGTCCACATGTATGAAAGGTGGTAGGTCTACCACCTTTGGCATATGTGGACCCATATACAACACTCCTAACCATCCATCTGTACATATATCACCTTTGTGACATGTGGACCCACATGCAACACTCCTAGCCAGTTAGTTGTGCATCTACCCCATTTTGGACATGTGGACCCACATGCAACACTCCTAGCCAGCTAATTGTTCATCTACCCCATTTTATACATGTGGACACACATGCAACTATCCTAGCGAGCTAGTTTTACCCTTACCACCCTTGGTTGCATGTGGACCCTTGACAACTATGTCTACTCCTGCCACCATTGGGACATGTGGACCCACATGTAGGAGCACTTCTGGCCATCTAGCTACACATTTATCATCACTAGGGCATGTGGACCCATATGCAGCACTCTCAGCCATTTAGGTCCACTCCTACCACCTTTGGGGCATGTGGACCGACATGCAACACTCTTAGACAGCTAGGTCAGTAGACCTGGATGGTTGGGGTGAAGGGGATCGTAGGCAGAAAACAAAAAATTTCCTAACAACGATAACCTTAATACTAGCCAGAATCTATTACTATGCATATATACTATAACGGAGGTGGTCGATGTACATACCCTTGTAGACCGAAAAGCCGAGATTACGCCCCCGCACATGTGTTGTTGATGAAGCCCGCTAGGTCTACCCTTACCACCTTCAGGACATGTGTGGACCCACATGAAATTCTCCCTCCAAGATATGTAGGTGTGCCCCTACAGCCTTTGGGATATATGTCATGCCAATGCAACACTCCTAGCCATATAGGTATACATCTATCACCTTTTGGGCATGTGGACCCATATGAAAACACCCCTATCATGCCATCTTGGTCTACCATTAGCACCCTTGGACATGTGGACCCACACACGTCTACCCCTACCACCTTTTGGATATGTGGACCCACATGTAACACTCCTATCTGACCTGCTAGGTCTACCCTTACCACCTTCGGGACATGTGTGGACGCACATGCAATTCTCCTTGTGAGATAGGTCTGCCCCTACAACTTTTTAGGATATATGTTGTCACATCGCAACACTCTAGCAATTTAGGTATACATCCATCACCTTTTCGACATGTTGACCCACGTGAAAACACTCCTATCACGCCAGCTTGGTCTACCGTTAGCACCCTTGTGACATGTGGACAAGTTGGCCTACAACTATCATGTGGTTCCCAAAACATGCAACATAGTTAGGAGTGTTGCATGTGGATCCACATGTCACAGAGCTGGTATATATACAACTAGATGGGTATGAATGTGGCATGTGGGTCCACATGTCCTAAATGTGCTAGGTCAAAGTGTATAGGGGTGTTGCATATGAGTCCACATGTCCCAAAGATGACAAATATACATTTAGATGGATATGAGTGCTGCATGTGGGTCTAGATATCCCAAATGTGCTATGGATATTAGTTGTGGCAAGATTCGTTGGAAAAAAATTAATAATAGGTTGAACTTGTCACAAATAAATGTACATGTGCCTAATTTGGTCATACTATACTAGAAAAAAATTAGGCCATTTCAAGCAAGTCAAGAAAAATCACTTGCTATAATTATCCAAGTTGAAAATGGGTTCATCTATATTCATTTCCATGTTGGTAATTTTCTAGAATTAATTTTGAATGATTTGATGCTTAATTTCATAGTCAAAGAACGGTGGAAATCTTCTTTCTATAGTTAGGACATGTACTACTTATGTTGTGTACACTCAGCTCCACAGAAAATTCAGATATTATTTAATAAGATGCATAATACATTGTTACCAAAGCTTCATGCGTCATGGCCGTGCTCCCGCCCGAGCTCCGGTGGTTAGACAAGAATGTGTAGACAAGAAGCTGCGTGCATGGCACATGCATCGTCACATTAAGTTTAATCCGGCGAGCTCCGCGACGGGCTCGGAAGGGACAGTCGAGCGGAGACAGGCCAGGTCAACGACGGGGATGCCGCGGACGGCGGCAGGCGCCGGGCAGTCGGATGGTGGGAGGACGTAGAGGGCGACGAGGGCCTTAATGCCGCGCTCGCATAGGTGCCGCAGGCCCTTCAGCTCCTCCTTCGATGTCTCCGGTGATGCCAGCGCCGCCGGTGCCTACTTGCAGCTGGTCGGCTGCTGCTGCGGGTGGGTACTAGTCGTGTCACACGTCGCTCGTTCTTAGTCGTCACCGATTTTCGTCGCCATCGCGTGTCGTCTGAATTTTTTACGTTTAAAATTCAGTTAACCTTGTCCGTTATGTTTATATAAACTCGGATTCTATTTCTGTCACAAATACGGTTGTAGCCCAGTGGCTCTGCTCCCTTTATCTAACGTGGGAGAGCCAGGTTCGAGCCTTGGCGGCTACGTATTTTCTTTTATTTTTCCTACGATCAGGCTAAGGCCTTATAGGCCAATATAGTTTTTGATTCTATACTAACACAATCCTAGACGTAGCCCACTGGTTATGCTTCCTTTGCCTCATGTGCGAGACGTAGGTTCGAATCTTGGCAGCCACATATTTCCCTCTATTTTTGTCCCACGATCCAGCCTGGTTAGATGATCTGCAGACTTCCATGTTCGGCTCCGATCTGGTTCAGGCTTGGCTCGGCTCGAGCCGACTGAGTTGGCTTGGCCTCTTCTGAGATTAAATCTCAGCCGTCCTTGTGTTTCTACTCAAGATACCCCTTCATCTTTGGGGGTGTATGGAAGCACAAGCCAACATTGTCATTCTGTTGATCTGCTCGATGGGTTGAGCCGCTACTGCAGCATGGACTAAATCCGGTACTGTTGTACCTCAAGCTGTGGAGCTGCTCGATGGGTTGTCAGCAAGTAGATTTGTTTCTGGTTAGTCTGGTACCCGAACCTGATTTTCGCAAGCGAAACGGACTATGATATCTTCATAGTTACTAAACCTTGTTATTTTAGCAGGATTTTTTGACGATGTGTGCCCATCAATAGCGGCTTTTCAGAGTGCAGCGTTGAAGATCATATTAGATTTAAGAAAGCCGCAACAGACTACCACCCATACCACTTTTACAAATTTTACATGTACCACTTATACAGATTTCATTTTTCAGGTAGCTGTTCCAAAGGTAACATCATGGTGCTTTATATTGTAAGTTTATGTTCTAGCTGTTCTTTTGGGTTACCAATTGCTTCCCTATATATCGCTACTGTCCCGTGCACCAAACTCCTGGAGACGACCCAGCAGCAGCAAGCTCAGAGCTGCTGGTGTGCTCAATTCACTGGTGCGTGTGACAGATCTCGAAATGAAGCATCCTGTGATACGTGTCAGTCTTTGCATTCCATTGCGCCCTATTGAAAGTATCAGAGGCTGAAAACGTACGAATAGGTCATCCGCGCATGCAGGGAGAATTTAACGCTTCGAAAATGGTCCCTGGTGCAACTGCACAAAAGAGCATGCTCGATCGTGTGACAGTTCCATATGACGGCACAAGCTGGTTCAGTCTAAATGTATTCTCACCACCTGCTCGCCGAATAGGCGATGCGGAAAACTGACATTGTGCAAGCCTAAATGTCAGCAGCTGAGAGCAGTTACCCTGCAATGGCACCACAACGTTTTGTTTCTCGGACTTGTGTTAACTTGTGAGGGTGGAAACAATAAGACATCACCATTCCAAACAATGCAACATAACAACAGACAATAAGGTGTCAGGATGGAAGCACACCATATTTATATTAATGTTCAGGTTGCACATCTTTTCTGCAAGAATGGTACAACAACTCCTATCAAGACAAATATAACCATGTCCAATTCTTGCTACTCCATTGGTGAGCTTATTGGTCTCCACAAGACCTACGTATGCAGATGTAATGGACGCATGAACAAAAATATGATCGAATATTTAACTGAGAAACTGACTATGATTCAAACATTTAATTCAACAGTAGTGTTCCCCAAGCCCAAAGTTTTTCTAAAAAAATCATATGTAGCTTTGCAAGTCGACAAAGAGGAAAATCTGCCTCCTTTCATTGTCAGCTACAACAAATGTGGCTGAAACAAGAAACGCCAAATATTGACTACTAAGAAAACCACAGGTAAGGTCAATTCTTCCGTTCAAGAAATAGGGACTTGAAGTATATAGATTTGCAAACAATTGACTACTAAGAAGAACCACTAGATAAATAAAAAAGGAAAGTCAATTCCTCATCCCACAAAATAAATAGAGGCACAATGTAGAACAGTTGGCAAATATTTCAAAGCAGATGCCAAGAGTGCCGTCCATCTCAAAGATATATGACTCGGCAGGAACAATCAAGCACGCTTCCGCCGGAAGAACTTAGATATGGTGTCGAATACAGTTACCACTTTCCCACTCGGATAATCCCTTATGTACCAATGCAGACTATCACGAACGAAGACAGGTTTGTATAGGTACCCTAACGCTTCCGCCTGTGGCCTTGTGATGTACCTCGGCAGCTGGTCAGAACCCAGCGCATAGACATAGTAGAGAATTTGATCCGTGACAACGCGGCTCAGTAACAGCCGGTACTGGTCGGTAGGACGGTGAGCATACATCCCCATTAAAGTGAAGCCGGATAGTTGCCGGAGGGGAGCATGCTGGCGCGTCGCCGGGTTACAGATGGAGTAGCGCATGCCCCTCGTGCCGCGACGGAAGAGAATAAGGAGGCCGTCGCAGGAGGTCACCAGATAGAGGGAATCTCCAAGCCTGGCAACTGGTTGGAGCCGGGCGCCGAAGGCCCGATGATTCAAGGCGAGGATGCTTCGGACGTCTTTATTTTCGTAATGGAAGATAATGGGGAGGCCGGGCTGACGTCCGTGGTGGGTCTGGAGAAAGCCGAGGCTTGAGGTAGCGCGTTGCCAGACGCGGCAAACGGCGCGGCAGCGGAGGACGGATTTGGGAGGGAGGCGGACGAGGATCTCCCAGACGATTAGAGCATCTTCAACCATGGTTGCCAAACACTCCCTAAACGTCCGGGCGGACAGCCCGGACGCGGTTTGGGCTGAAATCTGCCACCCAACAGCGGCCCCCAAAGCCTCCACAAACGTCCGGGCGGTCCGGCTCCCCCCAAAGACAGCCCATATGTAGGGCGGGTTTGGGGCCGTCCGGACGTGCCCGGACGCGTCCGCCACGTCGGATCTGTCAAGGCGGCTCCACCAAAATTGAACCCAAATTTCGGCGCCGGCCACTTTCACTTATCCCCTTCTCGACCTCCAATTCCCGCCGGTAATTTTCATTCCTCCCGCCGCGTCCACCTGCAAATCCGGATGGAGGCGGAAGGAGCCATCGATTCGCTCGAGCATGGCGCATCCTCCCAGTCCGTCGAGCAAGCGGCGGACTCGGCGCTGAAGCTGGAGACCGTTGCGCGGCGGACGCGGCGCCGCAAGCAGCGCCTACGCGAGCTCGCGGGCAAGGAGAAGAAGGAGCAAGCGGCGCTGGAGGAGGCAGATAGGATTGCCAACGCGGAGACGCAGGACGACGAGCCGGCGCTGACCACGCCCGTGCCCGTGGTCCGGCGCCCGACGCAGGCGCCGGTTTCGGCTGTGGGCATGGCGGCAAGAAGGTCGACATCCTCAACGACGAACCGGAAGTGGCCGTGGTCCGGAGACCAATGATGGATCATGTTCTTCCATCTCAATTGGACTTGATGAAGAAGATGGGCCGTCCGAAACCGGAAGTGGCCGGAAGAGGATGATGATGGGGAGGAGGTGGGAGAAGGATCGAGCGGCTCGAGACGGCGCCGCCACGAAGATGTCCACCACATGGAAGGACATCTTCTCAAAGAAGGATGAATCCATGCACTAGTTGGAGAAAGAAAGAGAGGACAAGAAGGCCGAGAGGTATGACGCCTTCTTGGCTTTGCAAAGGGAAAGAATGGAGTTTGATCGCCTCCGACTCAAGGAGAGGATGGACATTGAGAGGGCGAGGTTGGAATTGGTGAAGGAGGAGGCTTGGATGAAGGTCCAATTGGAGCAAAAGAAGATGGCGGATGCCTATGCGATGGAGCAAGAGAAAGTCAATGTTGCAAGAATTACCGAGGAACAAAGGACCATGTTCCAAGACGCTTCTCTCTTGGATGAGCCTAGCGCAAAGTGAATCCTCATGATGAAGAAGAGGATCTCCGACCGTGACCTCGGCCTAGATGCCTCCGGTGGAACCGCCCTTGAAGAAGAAGAGATCACTCCGCCCCTTGTATCGGACAACTTGAACTTTCTTTATTTCATTTGAATTTGAACCACTATGTTTTGTAATGCGGATCCGGTATGTATCGGATCGACGTTGCATGGCTTGCATGAGTTTGGGGACAACATTTTAGGGGATGTGGTTGTAGAAGCCCAACTATGGGGGCTGTCCGGTCACTGTCCACGGACGCGTCACACTTTGGAGACCGAATTTGAGGGCTCCGCTTGGAAATGCTCTTATCTCCTCGGGAGGCCACAGAGGTGAGGTCCCGCTCCTGCCCTCGAGGCCTTGTTCATGGTATCGTGCCCTCGAGAATTCAATCTCCGGCCTTCACCACGGTCGGTCGCGGTGGATCAGAATCAGAGAAGGCGGCGAACTGGCGAGAGGGAACACCGGAGACGGGAAATTTTCAGAATAAGTATTACTTGACACGGCGACTGGTTTTACGCTTCCGCCCGGAGCTCACGTATTACTGCACCCAGGCCAAGCCCCCATGGGCCTAGTTAAGCTGACTATTCGCTGGGCCTTCCCTTTTTCCTGTCCGATGATGATGGAGCCGAGTGTCGTTCGTGTGGCGGGCGGCTCGTTCGTGTGGCGGGCGGCTCTACGCCGGCAAGGCGGCAATGCCGCGATACGCCCAGGGTGACGGTCGGCCGCCTACCATCGTCTGCGGCTCTGGCGGAAAACCTCTACGCCCGAACGGTACCGCGTCTTTCTATCCTCCCGCTTCACTCGCATGAACCCTAGAAGCATCAGTTTAGAATCTAGATGCGTTGCTTCCCATTGTTGTTCTCGGGTGGTTAAATTGTTAGTGAATCCCCGCCCTATATATACCGCGATCTATTTGCTGGCATAAATTGTTAGCGATCTGAGGGATCTCTAAGAGATTTCATTTCATTTCATGCAGTAACGAGTTGCATATCACACTCTATCGAACCTGCTTCCTTAAGCTGGAATACCGATAACTCCGGTGGCGACCGATCTCAGACTATGTCATTCCAATTCCTGATGCAGACCTGTGCCGTTCGTGTGGGCGTGACGGATAACTCCAGTGGTGACCTATTTCGCACTATGTCGTTCCAATTCCTGAATGCACATCCCACGGTGGGATGCTGCACGCTGTGTGGAGCTGAGGAGACATCATTCTAAGGGGTTCAGCTTGTTTCTTAGTGGCTCAATGTTGGTGTACTATTCTCATTTCTGGGGTGTTCTTTGAGATTTTTGTTTGATTTCAGAACTGTTAATTGTTAAATGCTGTCGGCATTTGGTTGAATTCGATGCCTAGTAGTATTTCTGTTGAATGTTCGTGGTGCTTCACATGTTTCCCCTTTTGCCTATATTTCTAGTTTGAAGTAGTGCGGTGTACTGACTTGCTTTCTTATTGTGTGGCATACTCCAATGATGACTTATTTTGCTTCGTATGTCGTTCCAATTCCTGAAAGCGCATCCATGGGTGCTGCACATTATGTGGAACAGAAGGGACATGTCGTGGTGGTATCACGGCAGATGCCATAGGATGGCTTGAGTTGGGGCCGATGGACGCTGGTGGAACCGGGGAGGGATAGCGCGCTAAGGAGCGCACACAGAAGACACAAAGCACACCACAATCTACCCAGGTTCAGGGCCCTCGTGGGGAGGTAAAACCCCTACTCCTGCCTGTCTGTCTCAATATACTGGGATATCAAGAATACAAAGGTGCTCCTCGAGCTGTATGCTCTCAGCTATGGTGATACACTCAAGGGAGAAGAAGATAGCTATAGGGGAAAGATCTCTCAGCACATCGTCCTCTCAGCGCCTCTCTCCGTGTCTCTCTTTGTGTATCTCTCTCCACGCAGGAGGGCTTGGGGCACCTTATATATTGGTACCCCGGGTTACAGGATTAGTGTCGTACGTTACACTGTAGCCACGCGCGTCTGCATCAGCAGCTTGGTCATGATTGTGTCCTCTACCACGGACAGGACGTGGCCTGCCCATGCCTCGTGCTCTGTTCCCGGTACACCCGTGGTCAGCGGTAGGTGTGACCGGTGACCTCGTACCCGCGCCATACCGTCTGCCATGCTCCCGTGTCAGGCGGGATGTGACCTTTGCATTAACTTCCAACCGGCATAAGGCGCCTCTTCTCTTTAACCCGGCATGGATATGCCGGATTCCCCTTCCTTGGTTATCCTCCCCTGCACATAAGAGAAGACACGAAGATACCGACATTCGTATGTCGGTCAGTATATGTCGGTTTGCACCAGCATCATATCCCGGCCCCTTCTGGGCCTGGGTATGTCGGTCAGTATATGTCGGTTTGCACCAGCATCATATCCCGGCCCCTTCTGTGCCTGGTTATGTCGGTTTCACTGTACCTCGGTCCACTCTTGGACATAATTTATACCATACCTTGACCCTACCTCGGGCCGGGGTAGCCCCCCGACATTAGTCCCCGAATCTGGTGCGGTCCTGCAGACTCGGATGAAGGGCCACACCAGGTTTACTCAACCAAACCAACTTGGCCAACTATCCGACATATTTATGTCGGTCCAACTCAAACATCAGGAACCAAACCTCCAACCACTTTCGACATCTGCCCTTATGTCGGTTCCTCCGACACAAGAAGATTTCCTCGATCTTTTCAAAGATCTTGCCATTGCACGTGGCAGCAAAACGCTGCGCGTCGCCTAGGTTCCGGTATGCGGACAGACATGCCTCTGTGCGCATGCCACCCACGTCACGCGAGCCCCACGAGCTGTCACGTCCTCTTCGCACTTGAGTGCTTTGACCGCACAGGCGTGCACATTACCGCGCGGCTCCTCGATTCTCGCGCCAATAACTGCGGCACTAACCACGCCCTGGGCAGTTTCCACTTTGCGGCCCACCATGTGGCCGAACGTGCGGCCGTTTTTACCGCAAACCGCGCAGATCGTGCGCAGTTAATCTGCGCGGCGGTTACGGGGATCGTGCGCGGTAATTTTGCTAACCGCACACCTCCCATGCCCATAAATAAGGGAGCGGGGGCAATCCTTCTCCTCTTCTTTCTTCCACCTCTCTCTTCTTCCTCTTCTTCGCCGCCACCGCGCAGAGCACTCCGCGCAGAGCACTCCGCCACCGCACGACGCCGGACCCCACGAGCCGTCGACGACCGGAGTTCTTCACGACGCCGCCGAGCCAAGCTCTCCGCCGGCGCGTCCTGCGTTCCTTGCCTCGCGCCGCCACCGTACCTCCGGTAAGCTGTTCGTCCGTAGCACCTCCCGCGGCTAGCATTTAGTTCTTCCGTAGTTCTCCCGTAGGTTTTCTTTAGATCTTCTCCGTAGATCTTCGTTTTAGTTTCTTGCTCATAGATTCTTGTTTCTCTTTGTTGTTTCTTTCCCTCCACCGCGTAAACATCGAGAGATGCTCACTGCCGGTGAATCTTTGCCTTTTTGCAGATTTCCGCCGCCGGCACGGGTGCGCGGTTTTCATTTCCTCATCGCGCCGTCGCGATGTCTTCTAGCAACGCCGCGGATGCCGCCGACGCCGCCGTCGAGGAGGGTGAGCGCGCCGGGTGGGAAGGTTCCGACGTCTCCCAAGAAGAAATTGACTGGCTGATCCGAACTCGGCATATCCCGGAAAAGGTGATATGCCGGCCCCCTGGCAAAGAGGCCGAGCCGAATTTGGAACCCGGCGAGCGTGTGGTCTTCGTCGCGCACTTCGAGCGCGGCTTTGGCCTCCCGGCGAGCCAGTTCTTCCGAGGCTTCTTAGATCGGTTTCATCTTCAACCCCATCACCTTCCAGCCAATGCTATCACCACTCTCTCGGCATATGTCTCTTTCTCCGAGGGATATCTCGGTCTTTGGCCCACCGTTGACCTCTGGGCCAAGTTTTTCCAACTCCGGAAGCAGAGTGTTCCGGATCCGGAAAACAAGAACTTCCCCAAGGAGATGACCCGTGCGGAGCCGCTACCATTATACCTCGGAAAGGTTCCATCTTTCCTCGGATTCAAGGCCTGCAGTCATGCCGGAAGTGGCAGCGCAGGTTCTTCTACGTGAAGAGCCCGGACAAAGCCGACCTCCTCAACTTGCCGACATTCACACTCGGTGCCCCCACGGAGCAGTTTAACTGGCACTTCAATCCAAAGGAGACAAATCTCGAGATCAACGACATTCACAAGTTCGTCGCTCAGTTCCAGGAGGAAGGGATGACGGCCGATGACCTCTTGAGAACCTTCATTAGCCGCCGAGTCTCCCCCCTCCAAAGCCGAGTTCATAAGATCTGCCACATGAGTGGCCGATACGACCCTACACGGGTCAGCACTCATGAGCTGAGCAAGCCTGGCGTCCGAAAACGCGTCAAGTCAATTGCCAGGACGCGGATGACCGACGAATGGGAATGGGGTAAAGAACCCCATGATAGAGCTCGGCTTCCGGAGAATGTAAGTAATTTGCAATTTAGACCGACATATTTTGCCTGCCGAGACAACTCTTATGTCGGCACCATATTTTGCTCCTAGAATAACCCGGTTTTATTGCGTCTGTTTTCCAGAGATTTGCTTGGCAAGTGACTGAAGACAGAGTGAATCCCTCCGCCAAATGGGGCCAAGATCTACCTGTCCCGGCCGTCGCCGAGGTTGATGACCCGGACGATGAGGATCATATGCCGATTTCGGCTGCTGGCGCCCCTGCCTCGGGTAAGCCTCAAGCCCAAGCCTCAATCAGAGATTGGTCAGATGACGATGACGATGATTGTCAAATTTTAGAGGCACTTGATGTTCGTCCCATCGCATTTGCTTACCCACTACCCTCGGCACCAGCTGACCGGCCGGCCAAGTTCCGAGTACACGCCCTGCTACCACGGGCAATCGAGGCGGATCTCGCAAATGTGCAGGGACCGGTACCTCAGATACCGGGACCTCAGGAGCCTCAGTCCCTGCAGCGAAGAAACCGAAGCTGCAGAAGAAACCGGGACATAAGCCACGGGGCAAGAAGATGCCGCCAGTTACAGAAGGGTAAGATATCCTTTGCTAATATATGCTCGTCTCCCTACGTTTCCCTTTCTTCCTTTAACTGAGATAATATTTCCCCGAGGTAACATCTTTTCTGCTTCGATGCAGTGCCGCCCTTGAAGTCAGTCAGAGTGCATCCTCTGTGCGCTCACCTATTCTGCCGCCAGCGGTATCTCGGTCAACCGACCCCGGAGATGCTAGCTCAGCAAGGGCGAGTCCTTCCCCGGTACATACAACTCCAGCCGACATACCGCCGCCGGCTTCTGATGCCGCACCTGGAGGAGGCCAAGACGCCCCAGAAACCTCGGCCCCTGACTGAGATGATGATTCCGGTGCCCACATCATGGACTCCGAGACGGAGCAGACCGAAACTCCGATAGCACCGGATCAGCTGCAACAACCACAACAACAACAGCAATAGCCACAGTAACAACAGCAGCAGCAACAGCAGCCACAGCCACCACCGACGTCTTCCGTACCGGCATCCCAGAAACAAGCACCACCGCCAAAGCCGACACAGCCATGACAACTGGCCACCAGGAAAGTGCCGGTCAATCTGGATAAACAACTGGCGCTGACTCCGACCCAAGCTCTAGCTGCATCCATCTCCAGAGTCGTCTCAGCTGCTGGCTGGGAGTTTCCCCGGCTGCGAACTCAAAGCGGTAACAGCCTGGGCTCGGTGGAGCATTATAACATGGACTGGAATGCTGCCGATACCAGCGAGGTTTCTTCCCAGAACCCGGCGCCTGCTTCCCAGACCCCGGCGCCCCGGCATCCAGCTGGCCCAAGCGCGCTTGCGCAATCCATGCACACGCTGCAGGTTGCGGTCCTTCGAGCTAGCAAAATTGTAGAGGTAAACCTTCCTCAGCTTAGTCCTTTTTTCTTTTATCATAGATAATAGATATATATTATCCCAGTCCCCGAGATTCGGGTCGAGTGGTTGATGCTCGATCGAGTAAAGATCACTCGGCGTGAATCTTCAAAAATTCCGACATCCAGTCCCCGAGATTCATGTCGAGTTTACTTGGCGTGAATCTTCATAATAACACTAACACTTTCCCTTTTTTCAGGAATGCACCAATACTCGGACCGAGGTGTTCCAGAAGCTGCTCTTGGATCACAAGAAGCTCAAGAACTCCTTCAAGCAGTTGCAGGAGGAGTTGAAGAACAAGGGTACCTTTTTCTCTTACTGTCATAAAAAATTTGCTCAAAGTTATCTCAACCTAACTTCCCCATATCTCTCTTTTGCTGTCCTCAATAGCCGAGACAGAGGCCGAAGTCGCAGCCGAGCACAACGTTGCGCTCCAGAAGGAAAGAGATGAAGTGTCTCGGCTCCAGAAGGAGCTTGAACAGGTTCAGAACCAGAAGTCTGAGATGGAGAGATCTCTGATGCAGCGGGAAGAAGATGCTTTGAAGCATAAGGAGCTCCTCGACCAGACCGAGGTCCGCGCCACCTTGGCTCAACAAGAACTGGATGCCCTCAAGGCTAAATGCGACAGCTGGTTGGCCGAGCTCACCCGATCAACAGCGAGATGGACAGTAAGTTTCCTTTATCCTTTCTTTTCATTTCCTTTGCTTCTACCGACATTAGATATATGCCGGTATATGACTTAACTCGGTAGTAGCTTTTCTTTCTTCAGAACACTTCTCCCACTCCAAGGCGCTGCAGCAAACATTACCATCAAGGCACGAGAAAAAAGAGCAGAATCTGGCCCGATCTCGGAGGAATGGGATATTGAAGATCATCTGACGGCTCTGGATGCTCGCATATCTCCTCTGAGGTGCATTGGTACTGAGCTCCTTGAAGCTGGTATCCGGGTTTACCGGATTCTATGGCCAGAGTCTGCGACTCCAGCTACCATGCCGAGTTATCCAAGTGCCTGCTGGCCGCCGAGACAAGGCTCCGAGAGTGGAGATCTTCCTCAGCTCGTGCCGGTGCAGATCAAGCTCTGACTTTTGTGCTTTCTTGGTACGAGGCAATCGACCTTAATGCACTGAAATCCCTGCGCTCCGACTCGAAATGGACGTCGGATCCAACACTGATCCAGAGCCGCAAGGAAGCAGCCTCCTTCATGGCCAGCTACGCTCAAACCCAAATCTCATTCCTGGTCCAGTCTACTCCGACGACGAAGAAGATGACGTCGAAGAGGAAGAGGATGATGACGAGGAAGAGGAAGTTGACGAGGAGATCGAGGCTGAAACTCCCAATACTGCCACTGACGCAGCAGCCGACACTGCCGAGCATACAGCAGCCGACATATCTTCGGAAGCAGCATCCGACATCACCGGCAACCCGGCAACCACCACGACGGTCGATCCTGCGACCGAGATTGCTCCTGCGACTCGCACTGCTCCTACTGACCCGAGCTCCTCCACCGCAGCTGTTTGAACTTATCACAAGTTGAACTGTTAAATCCCCGGGATGCCGGGTGCAGATGTATATATTCTTAAGCTTTTATCAGTGCTAAGGCTTAATGCCGGATCACTTTGCACCAAGTCCCCGAGTTTACTTTCTTGTTTACTATACTTAGTAATCTTTGCTCTTGTCTACCATTTTGGCGTTCGACAGTCGAGTCACAAGATCAAATTTATAGCATACAGTACTCATAAATTTTGAGATAAGGTTTAGAGTCATCCGACACAAAGATAAGGAATAAAATACAGGGTTAGTAAACAACATATACCGAATCATTTTTGGACCGAGTCCCCGAGTCGTTTTCATGTTTACTATATTCCATAACCTCTGCTCTTGACTGCCATTTTGGCGTTCGTCAGTCGAGTCACAAGATCACAACAAGATAGCATACACTACTTGAACTTTGAGACAAGGTTTAAAACCATTCGGCATAGAACAACATAGATAAAACAGAGATAAAACACATGCATATAGACAAGGCAGTCCCCGAGATTCTTTTCGGAGTGCCAACATTTCATTCAAAGGAAACCGAGATACATACATTGCGCCCTTAAGAGTAAAAGGGACGGAGCAGAGCCACATTCCAGGGTCGTTTGGTTTCCTCTCCGGATTTGTCCATCCTGTCCTTCCTTGGTTCTGTGCATCTATAAGATAGTATGCATCATTGTGCAGAGCCTTGCTCACAATGAACGGTCCCTCCCATGGAGGTGATAACTTGTGCATGCCGGCTTTGCGCTGCACTAGCCTAAGCACCAAATCTCCTTCTCGGAATACACGAGGATTTATCTTCCGGCTATGATAGCGTCGGAGATTTTGCTGATATATTGCTGACCGAGATAAGGCCAGTTCTCGTGCTTCTTCGAGCAGATCGACATCATTTTCCCGAGCTTCTTTTGCCTCGGCTTCTGTGTACAGTGTAACTCTTGGCGAGTCATACTGTATGTCGGCCGGCAGGACCGCTTCTGCTCCATAGACCAGAAAAAATGGCGTATAGCCCGTTGATCGATTCGGTGTGGTCCTGAGACCCCACAGTACTGCCGGTATCTCATCTATCCAACAACCCGGAGTTCGCAGCAGTGGTTCAATCAACCGGGCTTTGATGCCGGATAACACCAATGCATTTGCTCTTTCCACTTGCCCATTGGACTCCGGATGCGCGACCGATGCTAGGTCAAGTCGGATTCTCTTTTCAGCACAGAATCGAGCAAATTCTCCTACAGCAAAGTTTGTGCCATTATCCGAGATAATGCTGTGTGGGTAACCATATCTCAAAATGATGTCTTTCAAGAAAGATACAGCCGTGTGGCCGTCACACTTCCTGATTGGCTTCACCTCGATCCACTTGGTGAACTTGTCCACCATCACCAGCATATGAGTCATGTTACCTCGGGCCGGTTTGAATTCCCCCACCATATCCAGACACCAAACAGCAAAAGGCCAAGTGATGGGAATTGTCTTGAGTGCTGAAGCTGGCATGTGGATCTTGTGAGCAAATCTCTGACATCCCTCGCACTTCCTGACGATATCTTCTGCCTGTTGCAAAGCAGTGGGCCAGTAAAACCCATGTCGGAATGCCTTAGCAACCAAGGCTCTTGAGCAAGCATGATGACCACATTCTCCTTGATGAATTTCCAGGAGCATCTCTTGCCCTTCCTCCGGTTCAACACAACGTTGTAGCACTGTGGTTGCGCTTCTCTTGTACAACTCTCTGTTGATGATGGTGTATGCTTTGGATCTTCTTTGCACTCGCCTGGCCTCGGCTTCATCATCTGGCTGACTCCCATCTATCATATACGACATTATAGGCTGTGCCCATCCTGGCACAGGACGTACAGGAAAGATCGGTTCATCCACCTCCATTGGTTCAACCGACATTGCCTCCTCTGACATCAATTGGTCAGTCCCCGGGTTCTGCCAAGCAGTCCCCGGGTTCTCCCAAATGCACCCGACATCGATGTCCATGGGAACAGCATCAGATTCCGGTTTCGCCGGGATAAAGATTGACTCGGACTCGGGCGATGGTTTGATTGATGGCTTCCTCAGATGCTCCAAGGATATGCCGGGTGGGATTGGATCCCGAGATGAACCTAGCTTGGACAGTACATCGGCGGCTTCATTTTCTGCCCGAGGTACATGCTTGAACTCGCAACCTTCAAAGAACCCCGAGATCTTCTGGACATGAAACCGATATAACGCCATGTTGGCGTCTAAAGCATCCCAATTTCCCGAGGCTTGCTGCACCACCAGATCCGAGTCTCCGAAGCATTCTATCCGGCGAATACCAATTTCCTTGGCCACGTTGAGCCCATGAACAAGTGCCTCATACTCGGCCACATTGTTAGATGCCGCAAAATGAATCTGCAACACATATCTCAGTTGATCCTGCTTTGGCGAGGTAAGGACTACCCCGGCACCTAAACCAATTTTGTCTTGGAGCCGTCAAAGTGCATTCTCCAGTAATTGGAGTCAGGCAATGGTGGCTCATATTGCATCTCGGCCCAATCCACGAAGAAATCAGGCAGTGCCTGAGATTTGATGGCATCTCTTCTTTCATAATGTGGCGTATAAGGAGCCAGCTCAATGGCCCATTTGGCTACTCGGCCGCTTGCATCTTTGTTACCAATGATTTCCGAGATAGGAGCTTCACACACCACTGTGATTGGATGCTCTTGAAAGTAATGTTTCAATTTCTTGCCGCCATATAGACGCCATATGTCATTTTCTGGTAGTGAGGATAATTTTGCTTGGACAACGAGATCACCTCGCTCAGATAATATACCGGCCTCTGCACGGTTTTGCCATCTTCTTCTCGCTCCACTACCACTACGGCACTCACAACTCGGTTTGTGGCTGCAATGTAGAGCAACATCGGCTCTTTGGGTAATGGTGAGGCCAATATCGGCGCAGTTGCCAACATCTTTTTTAGTTCAGTGAACGCCGCATCCGCTTGCGGGGTCCACACAAATTTGTTACTTTTCTTCATTAGTTGGTATAAAGGCAATGCCTTTTCTCCCAACCTACTAACAAACCGACTTAAGGATGCCAAGCAACCAGTGAACTTTTGCACATCCTTGAGATTTTCGGCAACCTCATGCTCTCAATAGCACGGATCTTTGTCGGATTTGCCTCGATACCTCGGCTTGACACGAGGAAACCGAGTAACTTGCCTGCCGGCACACCAAATGTACATTTGTCCGGGTTAAGTTTATCCGGAATCTCCTTAGATTCGCGAATGTTTCTCTGAGATCATCAATCAGAGTGGATTTCTCCTTAGTTTTGATGACGATGTCATCGACATATACCTGCACATTTTTGCCTATTTGATCATGCAAGCATTTTTGCATACATCTTTGGTAAGTAGCACCAGCATTTCTCAAACCAAATGTCATGACACGATAGCAATAAGCCCCGTACGGGGTAATAAAAGCAGTTTTCATTTGATCAGCAGGGTTCAGCGGTATCTGGTGAAAACCAGAATATGCATCTACAAAGGATAACAGCTCACACCCGGCTGTGGAATCGATCACTTGATCAATCCGAGGCAGCGGGAATGGATCCTTAGGACATGCCTTGTTCAAGTTTGTGAAATCAATACACATGCGCCACAATGGCCACGTTCGGGTCATCCTTTTTCTTTTCCACCAGGACCGGGTTAGACAACCAGTCCGGGTGCAGCACTTCCATGATGAAACCAGATGCAAGTAATCTGGCCAGTTCATCGCCTATCACCTTTCTCCTCTCATCCGAGAGACGTCGCATAGGTTGCTTCACGGGTTTCATATCCGGTCTGACGAACAATGAGTGCTCAGCCAACTCCCTCGGAACACCTGGCAGGTCCTGATTTGACCATGCAAAGATATCCCGATTCTCACGGAGGAAGTGACTGAGCTCGCCTTCCTATTTCTCGGTCAACCCGGTACCAATGATGACGTTGCGTTCTGGGAACGCCGGGTCGACGTTGATCTTCTTCGTCTCCTTCGGCACCTGGAATGCCGCACTCTGCTCCGGGTTAGTCATACCCGGCATACCGAGTTGCGCGGACTGGGCCAGCGCCACCACTTCATGGATCTCTTCTTCTCCGCAGCAATGATTAATGACTCGGCCAGACAAGAGCCAGCCGAGGCGCACTCCAAGGAACGCTTATAGTCACCCGAGATGGTGATGATGCCATTAGGACCCGGCAGCTTCATCTTGAGGTAAGCCACATGGGTAGATATCATGAACTTGGCCAGCGCTGGTCTACCGAGCAAAGCATGGTATGGACTTTCGAGGTCCACCACCTCGAATTGGATGCTCTCAGTTCTGCAGTTGTCCTTGGTGCCGAATAACACATCAACCCAAATTTTGCCCATAGGTGCACATGAGACACCAGGCACTATACCGTGAAAGGTTGTATGACTCGGCTGCAACATGTTTGCCGAGATGCCCATCTTCACCATGGTGTCTCGGTACATGATGTTGATGCTGCTCCCATTGTCAATGAGAACTCGGGTGAACCTGACATTGATGGTGGGCCCGATGAATGTCGGATCCACCACTAGAGCGTAACCTCCCGGGCTAGGCATGATCCGGGGATGGTCCTTCATGCTCCAGCTGATCTCCTGATCAGACCAGTGCATATACTTCGGCACAGCCGGCATAACGCGTTTACCTCCATTGCACGCCGGTGCAGGCTCTGCTTGTCAGTTGGCTCGGTCACAAAGACCACATAGCTCTGATGAGCCTCTCTATACTCACCCTGGCGATATTCACCCTGGCGGCTGGGACCAGCATTGCTGTTGTTGCCTCCGACATTCACTTGGTTAACATCTTCTGGCCTCTCCTGTTATCCACAGGTCTCGGAGCTGCAGGCCTCGGTGGAGGCGCATTCACGGGAACAGTGTTTGCCCCGGTGAGCGGTAGTGTTGGAGGTCTCTGAGGTGCACCCATCTGATTTCCTCCGGATCCTCCCCCTTCCTTCAACGTGCGCTGATACCAGCTGCACTGCCGGGTTGAATGATTAGCCGGCCTGCGGGGGTCGTGCGTGTGATAGCTGCAGGGTCCATCCAGCATTGCCTCATAGGTTAATCGGCTATTCAAGGCTTCCTCTGGTCACTCCACTGTCTCTTCCCATCCTGGTTTTGGCCCCATGCAGGACCGCTGTTCTGACGCTGGCTATTGCCGGCATCTGGCTGATCTTGATCAACTGCAGCAACTTGATTTGAACCGTACCGATAATCCGGCCGGTCCTCTCTCCTCTTGTTCCCGAAATCCTGGCGGTCACCTCGCCTGGCTGGTCCGGGTCCATTGTTGACCGGGTATCTTCTACTCGGTTCCACCGAGTTCAGCAAGGGCTGCATCGGATCACCCAGTGCATAGCTATCCGCAATCCGGATTGTCTCGGCCAAGGTGGCCGGCATCTCCCTTTGCAACTTCTGCCAGAGCATGGAGCCGTGTCGGCACCCTTGAGCAAACCATGAAATGGCCTGCGCTTCAACAACTCCTTCACAGGAATTGCGAACAGTACTCCACCGGGTCAAGTAGTCCCGGTCAGTTTCATCATCCCTCTGCTTGCACATGGCAAGCTGCTGAGGACGATTCGGCCTCTTGTATGTGCTGGAGAAATTGCTAACGAAGGCTTCTTCAAAGTCCAGCCAGCAGTCAACGCTGCCCTCTCGCAAGTTGTTCAGCCAGATCCGGGCTGGCCCTTCCAACATTTGCGGGATATACCTTACCGCCCATCGGCGGTTTCCTCCCGCGATATGCACTGCCGACACATAATCTGTCAGCCAGTCTTCCGGCTTAGTACTGCCGTCATATGTCTTTGCGCCCCGGTTCAATTGAAAGTGCGGCACCGGTGGCTCCCTCATGATCCGAGGTCCAAAGCATGCAGGGCCAGGTGGGCCTTGCTCTTCCAGCATCTCGGACATAAAGATCCTGTCCAACTTGTAGCGTGCATCATTCGCCGACAACTGGCGAGGTCCCAGCCGGGATCCCAGTGCACCTTCATATCTCTGATACCCGGCTCTCTCCATAGCCGAGTAACCATCATCATAACGGTTAGCCACCTGGTCAACACCTTGTGGCTGCTGAACATGCTCGATATTTTGCTGCTGCCGGGCAAGATTTTGTGTCGGATACCGAGGTGGATAACCTCGGCCAGCCGAGTTAATTTTTCCGGCATCTGGATTGCCCGGACCGGGATTGCTTTTACCCCGGCCGGCACTGTCGCCCGGCTAACTGTTTTCCGGCATATGCCGGATCATATGTCTGTATCTGCTTATTTTTACCGGAGTTTACACTCCGGTCACGATCTCCACCGACGTGCGGTGATGAAGCTTGCCCCTTAGATCTTTCACTGGCTACCTTAGCCGAGTGAACAATCTGGGACCCACCTGCAGCTGTGTTAGCCTTAAGATAGGCCTCATTTTGCCGCACAGCAACACCTACTAGCTCATTAACCCGGTCTTGTTGCTTACGGAGAGCTTCTCCGGATAAACCAGATAACTCGGCTCTTGCTGCCTCGGCAGCTCTAAGAGTCTTAGCAGGGGAACTATATTTGGGCTTTTCAGCCGACATGTGACTAGGAGTTTTACTAGAACTTGATCTACCATCTCTAGCAATCTCGACATTGAGGCCTCTACCCCTTTTACGCACATCCTCTATGCGACTAGGATGAGTAGCTATCGGAGTTAAACCATGAGCTTTGTTATACTCACGGAAGGTTATCTCGAATTCTCTCCTTATCTGGGACATCGCGAGAGCCTCCTGATGCAGGTTCTGACGATGCGACTCCAACTCGGCCTCCGTCAGGGCAGCATCTGTACCGGTAGCTACCGGCACAGCCAGCTTCTCGATCATATCCTCGAGAGGAACCGGCCTGACCGGTACCTGGGATGTACCGGCCTGGTCGAGGAGGTTCTCCTTCCTCTCCAGCGGCAGTTTCGCCGATCTGGTGGTCTTGGCGGCAGGTTTGCCGGCATCTCCTTTGCCGGTTTCTCCTTTGCCGGCACCACCCGTGGAGCCGGTCATCATGACCTCTGCGCAGCTCCCGGGGCGAGCGGTACGCCGGCCGCGAGCCGCACAGACAGCAGGAGGATCCTCGGCTACAAGCACCTGCTCGGGGTACCTGCAGACAAACTCGGTGGCGACGTAGACCTCGTACGCCCGAAGGTGATGAGGCAGCCGTTCCTCGAGAGCGGCCTGCTACCGAAGCAGCCCGCGTTGTCGCTGATGAAGTTCAGCGAGCCGAATCTGTGGACAAGGCCACTGACCACGCGCTCGCCGGAGGCGATGATGGAACCCGTCCGGATGAACACACCAGCCAGCGCCGCTGCTGGCCCCACGGTGGGCGCCAACTGTCGTGGTGGTATCACGGCAGATGCCATAGGATGGCTTGAGTTGGGGCCGATGGACGCTGGTGGAACCGGGGAGGGATAGTGTGGGGACCCCGGACTAGCTGTCCGAAATACCCGATTATGCTTAACACAATGATCCCGTGATCAGTCTGTCGTTGCACATAATCCGAATTGGATACCAAAGTTTACATCCATTACAATACCGAATAAAAAGTCTTACATAAATGGTCATTCGACCAAGTCTTACATAGGTGCCTTCATGGGCCAAAGCAAAATATCAGCGGAAGCTACGGCGTAGTAGACATCATATTCTAACGATGACGACCCGACAGGCAGCTGACTTGGGGAGATCCTCAGTTCGCATAGAAGTCACCATACTCCTGCTCGGCGTAGTGCTCCTCCTCGTAGTCTGGCTAGGTCAATAGCCAGGGACGAAACCAATATGAGTACATTTGAATGTACACGCAAACTACCCCAACATGAGTATGCACTAGTTTTTGTTTTAACTTACAACTTTTATTTATTTAAAACATCTCTATATCTTTATTGAAAAAGGTGAGAAGAGTTTTATAACTATCTTTAAAAGAAGTCACCATCTCGTTTGTTTCTCCAAAAACTCCTCCTTTTCCTGACCATGGCTCACCATGGTCCATTTATTCCAACAACTCATACCACTCCATTTGGTATAGTTGTGCAACACCATCACCATTTCCGTTTCTTTAAACTTAAAAGCTTTTCCAAAAACTTGCACATGATCTTAGGACAGCCTCCCAATTGTCCATATCCGAGGACTCGGCTATTCGAATAGTTTTGACCCTCTGCAGAGGTAGCACGCTTTTAACCCCACATCCATCCGGTAACTCATCGTGTCAGCCACGTCCCGCCATACAAGGTGTATGCGAAGTTGAGCCACCGACCCTAGCCTCTCCTTTGCTCATGCTAGTATAGGAGCCTACCCATATGATAATTCCCACCGACACTCAGTCCGGTCCCCGTCGGCAACCCCAAGTGTGAGGACTCATATGTTTTTCCCGGCGACCACATTTATGAAGTCTTCAATCCTCCTCCTTATCTTTCCATAGAGTTTGAGCGAGGACCCAGGTCAGGGGAGTTCACAAACCATCCCCTCATGCATGACGGAGTCATCTCCGTCGATGAGGTATCCCATACTAATAAGAGCAAATTATATGACTAAGCCCCGTTCCCATATGGGGGTAAATGTGGTCGCACAGATTAAGATTGGTTGTCATAGTACTAGGACACTGTGCATTTTTCATAAACATCATCATCCTCCGTTTCTCCACTTCAATACCGACATCTCGGCATTCCATAACCACACAAGTATTTCCAAAGGAGTTTTGAATAAACAACATTGTTTTCCAACCTAAAGTTTCATATAACTACTACATAGGGTGGCAAAATAATTTCCATATACTTTTTGAAAAGGTTTCATAAACCATTGCTTTTAAGAGTAAATCATTTGATCAAAGTAGATGCATATATATTTAGGTGCAAGCTCAGAGAGTAGCTTGCCTTGCTCGGCAAAGTGGACTTGGTCTTGATCTTCAGGTTCAACAAACTACCCCTCCTCGGTAAATCCAGCAACGTTCTCGTCTAATCGATAAACAAACAAATACAAGCAATCACTAAACTACTCAAACAACATCACAACATCACAATCCTAAATGCTCTAAATAGCCACTGCATTCATCAAACAATCCAATTTGATTTCAATTAATTGATCTAAACAATATTTATTTATGTCCAAATTATGGCAGAAACTTGTGGAACATGTTTAATTGCACAACTTGAGTTCTGTTGGTCACAAAAATACAAACTAAAATTCTATGGAAAGCTACTGATGTGTAGAAGACAACCCCATTTGATTTGGAGTTATTGGAGTTACTAAACTCCCTACACAAAGGTTTTAGTCCAGTAACTTAATAATCAAGTTTTGGCTACCAAATAAGTTCTGTTGCTCCAAAAATTAAATACGTTTAGGGGTAACTAAACATGACTAAATGTGATCCAACAAAATTGGTCCTAATTCATTTGGGTTAACCATTAAACATATTTAAATGTTTGAGTGCAGAAGGATGTTTAAACTTCAACTCAATACTAAACAAATACTACTGCACAAATAATTCTACCAAAATTAGGGAAGCTAACACATGGCAGTACTAAGCTAACAAAATTGGTTTGGATTTATTTGGACTAACAGAGTATCATAAACAAACAAGTTTAGATTTTAAACCTTCTGTAGTATTTTTAATAATACTTTTTAACTATTTATTTAAATGACATGAGACCAATTGGGTTGGTTAAACGTTTTCATAAGCTTTTCAGAACAATTGGATTTGATTTATTTGGATGCCTAAATCTCAAGTTATTGATTTTTGAAGTTAGGTCCAGTACTGAATTTCCAGAGAAGTTCAAATTCAAAAAGTTTACTATTCTGGATAATGTTCAAAACTATGACAAGTGGGGCCTACATGTCAGCGACACTGGGCGCGCGAGGGAAAATTAATAAAAACCTGACGTGTGGGGTCCACACGTCAGTGACTCCTATTCTAAACGAATCGGTACGCTGTCGTTGGATCAAGATCCAACGGCTCACGTTAGCCCACGTCGTCGACGAACTCCGGCGACCTAAAACGAGCGGCGCCGAAGCTCCGGCGACGGCGAGGTGGATGGTTGGCTCACCTAGGGGGCTCGGGAGGTCGTGGTGATGATGCGAATCGATGGCGGAGGCTCGGGGAAGGTCGTGGCGCGAGTTGCACTTGCTGGGACGTCGTGTAGTGGCGACGGCGACGCGTCGGACTTCCACGGCCACGGCAACGAACTCCGGCGAGCTCCTGCGGTCGCGTCTGTGCATGAAAAAGAGGACAAAAGGGCTCGGGTGAGTGCGGTGTCACTACGGAAGAGAGTACGGGCCAGAGAGAAGAGGATGGGAGAGTGTGGCATCGCGGCCGTGCTCGACCTTGACGGCGGCAGAGCTGCGGCAGTGCCCACCCTCCTGGCGGTGCACGGTGCAATTGGAGAGAGGGAGAGGTCGAGGGAGTGGTGAGGAGTGTGCAGAGGGGCTCGGGGTGGCTTTATAGTGCGAGGGCCGGCGTATCGTGGACGAAGCGCACGGATGCGTCCATGGCGCACCGGCGGGATCTTTTCTCGATTTCTCGGCGACGCGTGCGAGAAGCTCAAGGCAGAGGGGTCTGGGGGGTCCGGGAGCGAGCTGGGAGCAGCTAAGGCGTCGGGTGCGTGTCGAGGTGCAGCGGGTGGGGCGAATTTGGCCGGCGCCGTCCGAGCTCTCCACGGCGGGCATCGGGGGACAACGGCGTAATGGCGAGGGGAGAGGCTCTCCTCTGCCAGCAGAGGGTGCAGAGGCACGGGGGCGAGGGAGAACGCGAGCAGGGGGGCCCTGGGGGGCCTGGGAACGGCGACGAGCGCGCTGCGGCCATGACGACACGCACGGCGACAGTGAGCTAGGGGAGGTAGGAGACGACGACGTTTTCGCAGAACGCCCCCTGGACTTTCTTTTCCATTTACAACTAGGTCCTTCTCTGCTTCTTTTATTCTTTTAAATCCAGTAGCTTTTCTAGGATTTATTTGGGGCACTTCAACCATTTAGAAAAAATCACCAATATTTGTGAGGCTTCCACATAGCATGTAGTAGCTCCACAAAATTTGGCATTTCAAAATAAAATGTTTTGAATCATTTTTGTTCATAGGGTTTTAATTATGGAATTTTGTTTATTTTAATTGTTTTTACTTTTGAATTTTAAAATAGTTGCAAAATATTATTTGAGAGAGATAAGTAGTAAGGATGAAATGGGAGTGTTTACATTACCACTCCATTGAATTTTATTGTGAAGGAAAACAAATTCTCACTTGGAGAATTTTATGTGACACTTGTCACATTATTTTCTTGCTTTGCTTTTTATTTTATTTCTCTTCTTTTCTTCATGTTTTTCTTTAGGGCAAGCAACACACAAATAGCAAGAAATGAACAACACAAGCAACCAGCATAACAAACACATATAATTTAACAAAAGTTTTTGTTGGCTCTCATTTTTGGAACTAATAATACTTGTTAATAATTTTGGGATGTTACAGATAGCGCGCTAAGGAGCGCACACAGAAGACACAAAGCACACCACAATCTACCCAGGTTCAGGGCCCTCGTGAGGAGGTAAAACCCCTACTCCTGCCTGTCTGTCTCAATATACTGGGATATCAAGAATACAAAGGTGCTCCTCGAGCTGTATGCTCTCAGCTATGGTGATACACTCAAGGGAGAAGAAGATAGCTATGGGGGAAAGATCTCTCAGCACATCGTCCTCTCAGCGCCTCTCTCCGTGTCTCTCTTTGTGTATCTCTCTCCACGCAGGAGGGCTTGGGGCACCTTATATATTGGTACCGCGGGTTACAGGATTAGTGCCGTACGTTACACTGTAGCCACGCGCGTCTGCATCAGCAGCTTGGTCATGACTGTGTCCTCTGCCACGGACAGGACGTGGCCTGCCCATGCCTCGTGCTCTGTTCCCCGGTACGCCCGTGGTCAGCGGTAGGTGTGGCCGGTCACCTTGTACCCGCGCCATACCGCCTGCCATGCTCCCGTGTCAGGCGGGATGTGACCTTTGCATTGACTTCCAACCGGCATAAGGCGCCTCTTCTCTTTAACCCGGCATGGATATGCCGGATTCCCCTTTCTTGGTTATCCTCCCCTGCACATAAGAGAAGACACGAAGATACCGACGTTCGTATGTCGGTCAGTATATGTCGGTTTGCACCAGCATCATATCCCGGCCCCTTATGGGCCTGGGTATGTCGGTCAGTATATGTCGGTTTGCACCAACATCATATCCCGGCCCCTTCTGGGCCTGGTTATGTCGGTTTCACTGTATCTCGGTCCACTCTTGGACATAATTTATACCATACCTTGACCCTACCCCGGGGTAGCCCCTCGACAGGACATCTGAGGAGTTTAATTTGTTTTTTCTCGCCAATGCTTGGAGAACTCTTTTTTATTTCAGTAGTCTTAATATGAGTTGTTCAATTCTTGAACTATTTGTATGCTGTCAACAGTTCGTTGATTTTTTTAAACGGAGACTTACGCCTCAATCTGTTAATTAAGTAGAGAGTTGCCAGGTTAATTAGGTAAAACTGGGCAAAAACCAAGATGTAAGCCCAATGGCCGATTATCATGGAACACGACAGCCTCCAACAGGGCACCCCGGCTAACCTGGCAAGAAACACAAACACCACACACGCCATGATCCGTCGAGGTTTTATTGCTCAGTGTTTAGTTTGGATTGAAGTAGTGCAACACATTTGATTGCTTCCTTATCGTGTGGAACACTCCAGTGATGACTTATTTCACATAATTTATCGTTCCAATTCCTGAAAAGCAGCATCCATGGGATGCTGCACATTTTGTGGAGCAGAAGGGACAACTGAGGAGTTTAGTTTCTCCTCTTTTTGCGAAGTGCTTGGACAGGTCTTCTAATTTCAGTGTTCTTCCTTGAGTTGTTCGATTCTGGGAACTATTTTCATGCTACTGGTAGCTGGTTGAATTTGACACCACAAGTGAACATGCATAGAGTTTTAAATGATTCTCTTTTCCAGATTTCTTGTTTGAAATGGTGCGATGTACCAAATCTGATTCCTCAAGCCGTGGGACGCTCCAGTGATGACTTGTTTCGCCTCATGTATCATTCCAATTCCCGAAAGCGCATCTATGGGATGCTGCACAGTTTGTGGAGCAGAAGGGACATCTGAGGAGTAAGTTTGTTTGTTTTCTTGCTTCATCTCTGGTAAACTCATTGTATTTTTCAGTTTAGTGCTGGGAAAATTTTGTTTGATTTTAATCTTTCTTACGGCATGATTCCACATGGAACCAAGTCAAGAGGTGGCGGATAATTCAATTGTAGTATAAGTATCCTGTAGATAAAGTCCTCGTAGATGTTGCGGTGGTGCCTCTTCTCCGGCGTCTGGTGGTACGGCGACGGCGGTGGCGTCTAGGTTTCTCGGGAGAGCGGTGGTGGACCTGTTCGTGTTCTCTCCAGGAGGCTTAGGGTGCTCTGTGCACTTTGCAGGGGTTTCCTTTGTAATTTAGTTTCTTCGTTGGATCGCCTTGTAATTTGTACTCTGCTTCCTATATTATGTATCAGGTCCTTTCCTTAAAAAAAAAAAGATATATTCAGTTATTTCTTTTTTTAACGAAAATATTCAGATTCATTTATTTTTTGTTACTTGTTGTTGTTGCTTCAGTTGGATCTTATTTTTTATGTTAATTTTCTCCATAGTTGGCTTGCCTAATCTCCTAAAAAGTTGGGTCAGACTACTGATATATGCACTAACGTCTATGATGTCCTCAACCTTACGGAGCATTTGATTTATGATATTATAGACAATTCACAGTAGTTTGTTATTTCTGCCCTCTTGTTGGTTTGCTAGGACTCCGAAGGACATAATTTCATGTTTATAGAAAGTTCTAGCTCATTATCATGTGTAATGTTCCAAAATTGATATTTATTATCCACCTTCATGGAGGTTGGCGACGGGCTGACGGCCATCTTCTGGGAGGATCGTTGGATCAACGGCAAATCGGTGCGCGAAATCGCGCCCCTGCTCTATGCCTGCATCCCCAAGCGTCGGAGGAAGCGGAGGACGGTTGCAGAAGGTCTGCAGGCACACAATTGGGCGCGAGACATCGTCGGCAACCTGGGCATCCACGAGATAGGCCAGTATTTAATGCTCTGGCGCCAAATCGAGCACATCGCACTGACTGATCAGCCTGATCGCCTGGTTTGGAGATGGACGGCGAACGGGTCTTACTCCGCTATCTCCTGCTACCTCGCCACCTTCCACGGCTCGACCACGAGCGCAACCTGGAAGCTTGTTTGGAAAAGCTGGGCCCCGCCGCGCGTGAAATTCTTTCACTGGTTCGCCGCGCTGGACCGGTGCTGGACGGCCGAACGCCTTCAACGTCGCGGCCTCGCTCACCACCCACGTTGCCTGCTCTGCGACCAAGAGATGGAAACGATCGACCACCTGTTCACGGCCTGCACCTTCTCGCGATAGGTTTGGCATGAGACCCTCTCTTGGGTGCGTGTGCCGTGCCGGCATCCAGACCGTGACGCCACGCTCCATGACTGGTGGCTCACCACCAAGCGAGCCGTGCCAAAGCCGCTCCGCAAGGGCCTGGCCACCATTGCCCTGTTGACGCCATGGATGATCTGGAAGCACCGCAACGGCTGCGTGTTCGACGGCGACCAGCCATCGATCAACCGCCTCGTCGCCAACATCAAGGAGGAGACCGCGCTTTGGGCTAGGACAAGGGGCTGCGCACTGTGCTGCCACAGACCTGGGATGTGCATTGATTCCTGTTTTTGATTTCAGTTTCCCCCTTTGTGGGCTGTGAATTTGTAACCTGAACCTTCTACCTTTTCAATGAAATGAAACGCAAAGTCTTTTTGCGTTTTCGCGAAAAAAAAATCTCTTTATTTATTAAGTTTCTTTGGTATGTTTTATGGCGTGTGATTTTAGTTCTGCCCCTGAGTTAGTTTTCTCTCCTGCAGATTTTGCCAAATGTCTACATCAATGGGTATTCTACTCTTATGGCTCCAGCAAATGAATTGCTGATTCCACCGGAAGTTCTATCTAGCAAGACTGTTTGGATACCTGACCGAGAGCTTGGTGTGTTTCTTCTATTAATTACTAGGAAAATTGGTGCGTCTTCACGCCGCGCCTGTGGTGTTAATATTGTTGCATAATTTGAAGTCGCACACGTCGTGATTCGAAATGTTGAATTCCTTTGAAATTTGTCGTGTAGAGTATCTCCAAATATTTAGCGAATTGAAAATGTTCAAAAAAGCTTGTATTTTTGCATATTTTTTTTAAGTTAATTCCGTAATTAGAGAAAATGCAATATGTGACCATCTATTAAATTTAAATCCATAATTAGATAAAGTTAGTTTAGATTATGTATGAATATTAACCAAATTGAAATGCTCAAATATGTTTGTATTTTGACATAATTAGTTAGGATTCAAAAAATTATGCCCGTGGTGTTAATTTCGCTGCGTAATTTGAAGTATATTTTATGCGGAATTAGAATGCCGATAGCTAACTTTAACGATCTATGATAACATAATTGGTATTATAGATAAAATATTCGGTTTCTTCTAACCGGAAGATAGTGCATGAATTGGACACAAATAGGTAGAATCTATTTTTTCTAAATATTTTGGTATGTTGAACATATTTTTATGAATCACGGAACAGAAGTTATTAAATTTACAAAATTGGACAAATTTTTGAAATTGTTAGGAAAGTTTTAAATTCTGACAAACTGGGTACTGTCATAGTTTTAGTAATTATCAAAATCATTTTTCAAAATATTAAAAGGATGGCAAGTGAAATCCGCCGGAATTTGTTTTTTCTGTTTTAGCAAAAAATACAAAAAATATTTGGAAAACTAATCCAAAAAATGTGCAACAGAACGAACATTTCTTAGTTTTTGTGGAAAGTATAAAATTTTCTTAATTTTAAGAATTTCTTAGTTTCACTTTTGTACACAATGGATATTTGGTGCAACCTTTATGTATAAAAGTTTGAAAATTTCTTAAATTTGAAATTTTCTTAGGGGTAGAGGAGACGACGGCGGAGCCCCTTGCGTGCTTCGATTTGTCGGGGAAGGAGCTCGGCGTCGGCGGCGTCTCCGCCCAAGCGGAGGAGGAAAGAGGAGAGGAGGGCGTGGAGGACCGGTTCGCAAATTTCAAAACACGCAGGGGCTTTTGCGCAAAAATGCCACGCGTAATGTCGGAAGACAAAGCGACGGCGTTTCTACAGTGCCCGGGCGACGTGGCCACCTTGAGTTTTAAAATTTTGAAATCCGGGCGTCTCTGCCCAAGCGGAGGAGGAAAGAGGAGAGAAGGAGGGCGTGGAGGACCGGTTCGCAAATTTCAAAACACGCAGGGGCTTGTGCGCAAAAATGCCACGCGTAATGTCGGAAGACGAAGCGACGGCGTTTCTACAGTGCCCGGGCGACGTGGCCATCTCGAGTTTTAAAATTTTGAAATCCGTCAGAATTTGTCTTTTTTGCGCAGCTAAAAATACAACGAATTTGAAGATTGGAGAGAAATGGGTATATGTCCGTCGAAATAAAAAAGTTAAACCACGGAAGTTGTTTGGGAGGGTGATATACGTCTACTTGTGAAATAAAAATTCAAACGGGTGACCGAGCGCGACGAATTTGACAAAACTCGCCGAATGTTTGTGCGAGTCTGGAACCGAAATTAAGGAGGTAGAGTTGACCAAATTCGAAACCGATCACGGAAATGGAACCTGCTCGTCGACGCGCAAATTTTTCGTGTATATATTTTCTGTCGGTTTTGAAAAAAAAAATTATACTGTCGTTTTTGAAAAAAAAAATTGTACTGTAGATGCACCAGTTACTATTCATGTGCGAATACTGTTCATGAACAGTAACCGGCGACGTGGAGGCGCTCACTGGAGGCTGAAGAGCTCAGCTTTTATATATAGATAGATTCATTTGCTGCTATCATTATGCTGTTAGTGAGCGACTTGTGCAATAGTTTATTTAGTCGACAGAGATCTCTTAGTTGACTCTATGTTCGTAGTTAGATTGAATGTTTAGCTTTATTCAACCTGAACAAGATTTGCCATATTGGACTTCACTCTTTAGGTAGTACAACTATTTCATTAATTGGCTAATGAAAATCTATATGTTTTTTTTCGAATTATGCTGAGTTGTAAGTAATATTTAACATTTTATTACAGGGCAGTATGAGGACCTAGTAGCTAGAGTAACAAACTTCCATATGAGGACAAGGGATTCATGGTTTTGGATGGTGATGTTTTTAATGTTCTAGTCAGGTGGCAGCTTGCTAAAAGGCAACAGGTGCACACAACGATATCTCCTTTTCTTTTCATTGTCTACAGCTTTCGAGCTCCCAAAAGATGTGATCTACTGTATAATGTGTTGTTGTACTATCTTAATTTAGATTTTTAAGTTGTATTTTTCTAGAATGATTCCGCTGCACCTTCAGTAATAGCTTGACCTGTCTTTCACAGGGGACACACTCAACCAAAACTATACAAGCAAAAAGGAACTGGAAGAGCACGCCATGGAACATTGCGTGGTTGTCAGGTTATACCACCCTATCTTAACAGTACAACATTCATATAATGTTATTGCATAGGCTGTGGAGATATCTTATCTTGTTTGGGCTCCAACTAAACTAAGATTCATATTGAAACAGTTTCGACGTGGTGCAACCATGCATGGCCCTAAACTACGAAGCCCTGCATTCAAGTTGCAAAAGAAAGTACGACGCTGCTCGAACAGCTGAGGCGAAGGTATCTGCTGCCTCACTAAATCAATTTGAATCTTCTTGATGTTCTCGTTTCTAGTTAGCTCATGCCTGATGCGTTCATATCTATTTGTTCTACAAACATTTTTTTATTAAATCCTGAACCGTGGTTTCGTAGTGCACTTCAGGCTTCAGCAATAATTGTGTCTATTATTTGCTAGAGCCATGCAGAAATTGCTTGGCTGTTTCACAAGCTATTGACCAGCATATGGCACTGTCAGATGCCCAAGTAACTGTTGCTATGTTTGACGCTTTTTAGATCCTTTCACTATATTTTACACCTTATATATCCTTCCTGGAGTTCAGGAGCAGGTTAACTGACCTGGTTCTATATGGAGCAGAACTAGTTTAGTTTTGATCAATACCATGTGTTTGGTTGCAAAGCAACCTTTACATACTTTATCCTGCACACAAATACGTATACATAAAGACCGTCCGGGTTTCTCCATTCGATTTCATTCTTTGAAGTAAATATGTATACATGTAAAGTTTACTGTTAGCACAATGAACAAAACTATCTCGGAGGAGACGAGGAGATCGAAGAGTGTGGACCAACTGAACTGCACAATGAACAAAACTATCTCTAAGCATCCAAGTGGTATATAGGCTACGGTTTAAGTAGTTGAGCGTGAAAACTAAACAGTAATAACGAAGAGTAAAAGACAAAGGTGCAAATAAACGCTGAGATCACAATTAAAGATGGAACTTGTTTCTTATTTATGTATCATCATCCGTGGCAACAGTACATAAACATGTGTAATGTAACCGCAGTGTGAGGAATTATGCCCAGGATCTGTTATGGTAGCTACTGTTACATCGACGCGTTCTTGATTCGAAACTCCAATTAACATGGAGTATTCATAAGTTGCATTCATACATATGCAGGCTTCGACGATCGACTTCAAAGAAGTTGCAGCTGATACATATGCTAGCTACCTTCTCGAGTCCGGACGATTATTTTACTCACGCATATCAAGCTGCAGAAAACAAGAAATCTAGTGAATTGGCTAGAAGGCGGGATATACATAAAAGAAGTATATGCATGGCCGGTTTGCTTACCTGGATGGGTCAGGCCGAGGGCGCCGGGCAAACGTACAGCGGTGGCACCGGACCGCCGTTGCCGCAGCTGTCCATGACGTCCTCCGGCGGGGTGAGGCCACATACGTCGCCGAGGAGGGAGTATGCGCGGTCGACGGGGATGTCGACGCCGATGGCACGCTCGAGGGTGTGGCTGACGATGTGGCAGAGACAAGCCGCCTGGTCTTGGATGATGCCGCCCAGACCCTCGCAGCACCCCTCCGGCGCCGCTGACATACCAGCGTCCTCGAAGAAGGCCAGGCAAGGGCTCAGCGCCAGAAGCGATCCCACGCACGTCGCCGACGCATCCTGCGCTGCCGGCCAAATCTTCGGAGGCATGGGCTCCGACATGATGATGTCCGCCCCGTCGGCCGCCGTGGCGATGACGAGGGCCATCAGGAGGAGGAGCGCGGCGGTGCAGGCCTTGTTGGACGACGCCATTGTAGCTCTTGGCTCCGATCAGAGGGATTAACTAAGTAGGCAGTACGTAGGAATGTAGGATTAATGAGTTGGCTTGTGAGGCTTTGGGTGGGTTTAGAGATGCTCACTGATGCATCTACTTATATATGGCAGGTAGTGCAACCACAGCTACTATCTGTGACTTTGAGTCGGTTTAACGTTCGGATCTTACGCGCGACACGAAGATGGTGTGAATTTCCGCCATCAAAGCATTTCTACCTCTGTTCCGTCTTACCTACTAACCACATTAATTTTCTGATTCGTTTACACCAAGAACTAGAACATGACTAAAAAGGGAGGAGAGCAACGTATGTTTACTCGCACGAATGAAATTTTATCTGTAGATCGCATGGTCTTTAATATTAGCACGAGTAGTACTTAGTTTAATTTATCTGTTGAGCTTAAGGGGGTGTTTGGTATCAGAACACTATTGATTAGTTGCTGCTCACTGAAGATTAGTTCTGATCTAACTTTGTGCACCGGCAAAATGAACTTCTAGAGAGAAAATGCACGCGATATGCATGCATGCTGTTTCAAGGGATTGTTTTGGGGTTGCACGAGACAAGTGATGATCGCTGGTGGTGCTGTTGCCCACGAAACCAGTTCACCAGATTGTTGGTGTCAACGTAAAGAAGGTTACACAAGTGCCCCAAATCGCGATATTAGGGGGAAATAGAAATAGACAACGTTTTGTTTGTATTGCGGTACTTACGGTATGGTTTTATGCTATCAGATAGAATCTTCTTGATTATGAATTTTTTTTATTTACCGTGTTACTCGAAGTTTGAACTTCTGCGGTGATACTTGCTATTCCCTCCGTTTTAAATATCGCGGAGAGAGAACTAACGAAGTGCAAATGTATAGTATAAGTGGTGACATTTAATTAGAATTAGAGGGACAACTATATTTTCTATCCAAAATGTTGAAGAAGGTGTCCTGTCCCTCCTCTGATCGTCGGCATGGGTGACCAAGATCTGGTTGACTGCACCTCTTATGGCGATACGCGCTCCTCTCCCAGATCTAGAAGATCTTGCTCCCCCTTGTCCGGCGTGTGGCTGCTGGCCCGCCTGGGCCGTGTCGCGAGCGTGGCCGCTCACTCCACTGCTCTACGGAAAATGAGTGCAGTAAGGGTCCGTTGGGAATGTAAGAATTTCACAGGTCAGTTTATTTTTTTCTAGGACAGACGGGCGAAAAAAGTGCACATGTATCGGCCCATCCATGACCATTTGGCGTAATCAAACAGGTGGTTCTCTGGACTTCACTGTTCGTTCTGTTGGAAATGGGGAAATGAAATGTTTGGGGGGCTGATATCTAGAATGTTAATGCAAGTTAGTGCATGCTTGCTTTAGGAAAGATGGGCATCCTTCTCCTTTGTGTACTCACATCCACAATTCTGCTATCTAAACCTGTCCATACACAATAAAGTGTCTCTTATGTCCCATAAAAAAGTGTTGCCAAACAACTGATTGGCGGGGTGGTTCCCTCTAGTTGCAGCGTGGCAGAAGTTAGGCCCGCCTGGGACGGCGATGGTGAGTCGTAGGTGTAGGCATGCCGGAGCGGCGGCTTCGGGGCCATAGGTGAGCGGCGGGGCGGCGGATCCAGGGCCCTCGTGCCCGGATCTGGTGGGGCGCGACCCGTAGCCTGGCCTCGTGGGTGGCAGGTCGGCGGCGCGGATGTGCGGCGCTGGCGCGATGGACCCGTGCGGGCCGGATCTAGGCGCTGGCGGGCCCGTCGGTGGTGTGCTGGCCAGGGAGCGGTGTGGTGGCGGGGCTTCCACCCAGGTCGGCAACGGTGGTTGGCAAACGTGCTGGCGAGGTTGGTCTTCTCCGAGTGGGTGAGGAGGCAGGTGGAGTTCGTCTAGTTCGTGGACGCGTCTTGGTGGTGCAGGTGGACATCGACTTGGTTGGCTCGCTCTTGGGCACACGGTTCGACATGTGGTAGTTGGTCGGTTGCCGGTGGTGGCCGGCTTGATGGAAGCGGTGGCCACAGTGATGTTGGTTTGCTCCGGGTGAAAGCCTAGCACTGATCTCGGTCAGTGTCGGCGGCGCCAGCGTCTTTGGACGTCGTTTCCCTCCTTGGAGGCGCCGTCGTGGAGCGCCAACCACCGCTTTGTCCCACCAATTCCCCGAGTTTCTCCGGGTGAAAACCTTGCATTGTCTTCGACTATGCGGGCGACGGTGGTGTTTTCATCGTTTTCCTCCTTGGGGGCGTCGTCTTGGAGTCTCGGTACCCATGCCTTGTGTTAGCATGCTAGTTTGTCTCATCGGCGGGTGTGTGGACATCGAGGCGGCGGCTTCGAGATTGTTCTTGCATGTCAGGGAGGGGGGCGGCCCCGGTTTGCTGTGCACGGTGACCCAATGAGGTGGAGCTGCGGCTCGACAGTGTGAGTGGCGACTTCGTGTCACAAGGGTGGCGAGGTTGTCGGCTCGGTCGATGCGTCCTAGAGAGGGGCGATCTTCAGTATGTCGAGGCAGCGGCCTCGGATGTGGTGTGGTGTCTTTGGTCTGCTGGTAGTTGCCCTGAGCAGTTTGGGTGCGGGTAGCTAGGTGGTCCAGGTGGATTGCAAAGGGCGTGATGGAGAATTCGATGTCGGGGCCAACGGTACTATTTAATAGGTATCAGAGCTGCACATCGGCGTTTCTTGCTTGGGGCTACCTCGTGCTAGTCTGCAGTTCTGTGGTCAATGGCGGTGATCGTCGTCGTCCGCCTATAATCTGCTCGACGTCCCTCTTTGAGACTTCCCTGTTGAGCATGTCTGCCTGTGCGGACAGTGGCGGTGATCTTTGGTGTTTACTTGTAATCTTCTCGTAGTCATGTTTCCTGTGTGTGTGCAAGGTTGTGTTGTATGCTGGGTTCGGTACTCTGTATCTGTTTTGCCGGGTGACGTTATTAATTTTACGTTGGGCATTTCGGCCTTTTATCTAAAAGTAAAATATATATATAACGTGTAACAAAATCTTAAGGACACCCGTGCGTCTTTCTTTGTGTATGGGACAAACTGATCGAGAAAAACTCATCACGTATGCAACATGGAAACGAGTGCTTATATCAGCGAGAAAACACCTTTACAATATAGAAACGAACATACTAACAAATGCCAACATTTGGAGAAGGCATCCATGTTCACAGCAACATATTCTCCAAAGATTGTTAAAAAAAGAAGAGATTATAACATGTTGAAGAAATGTATGCAAGATCGAAAATGTGCGAATCGTTAACCTTCACTTTTGAGCATCGATTTCGCTGCCACATACTAGCCGCAATAATTCCGGCATGTTATCTGAGTTGCATTGGGTAACCCTACATCTAAGGATACAATATCTATGTATCATCGAGATATCCGAGCTCACCCATCCAAGGATGAGTGCCCAAAAGAAGAGAAGAGTGAAACAAGAGGAAAACATTCTAATAGTGACAGACATGGGAGAGAGATAGAGAGAGTGTAAAGAAAAGGCGGCTTGTAGAGAGTGTCCGAGTCGGCCAATCCGATCACGCTACCAGTCGATCCAAGGAATCATTACCCATAATTTATTTCGCATGCCCATAGTACTTTTCTTCGAAGACTTTATGTTCCAAATGTCATTGATATCCAACAAAGATTTATATAAACATTAATTCAATGCTCTCGTTCTTGCGGTTGATTTTTGCGTTGGGAAGGTTCAGTCTCAAACTTATTAAACATATCGTGTAAAATTTAGCCATGCAAAGAAAAAAAACAACTCCTATGTCTTATTCAGCTAATATGAGGATGCTGATATGAGGATGCAGTTTTGAGCTTGTAAAACCGGTTAAATCAACGGAAATCCATTTTGACTTGTAGGACCACTAGTAGGAAAAGGCCTACCGCTGGCGGACGGAAATGGCCTACCGCTGGCGGGCGGGCGCCCACCAGCGATCATTACGCCAGTGGTAATAATTACCGCTGGCGGGCGGCCGTCCGCCAGCGGTAAGGCTGGTTACCGCTGGCGGACACAATTTCCGCCCGCCATCGTTATCTGCCACAGCGCTGGCTGGCAAGCGCCTGCCAGTGGTAAGCCACCACGGCCGCCCGCGGTACTAGTCGCTGGTTTGGGTTCTGGAAGCGTTGTCCGCCAGCGGTACGCCTCTTTGTCCGCCAGCGGTATTATTTTGTGGTATTATTATTTTTTTCCAGAAAATCATATTCCAGCAGTATATTCAGGTACAGTCGACCAAAATAACAATAATTCCACATACAAATGACCAAATTGTGATACACAAATACATTAGTTCATTATCACATGCATTACAAACCATAGTAGTACGAAAATAAGTTGTCATACACAAATACATCACATAAAAGATAGAGAACCACAATGTTTAAGAGAGGGCGCGATGAAGTTGGTTTCGATCATCCGGTTGTTGTTGCTCTCTTTCAGCGGCTTCATGTCTTTATCTCCGCCTCCTCGTGATACTCTCCCACTTCTTCATCTGTATACACAAAAGGCAAATAGAAATGTTAGCTAGGCAACTAAATTGTTCACATGTCGTGCAGAAATAAACAAAGTAGAGAAATAAACTAAGCCAACTCGAAAGAATGCCTCATATAATAGATTGGACACACAAATTCAGGGATGGTGTGAGTGAGCCAGTATGATGCAGAAGATATGTTTTCTTGCATATTACAGGTCTCACTCACAACACCCCTGAATAACATAGTGTCACCTCATTTTAATCATCGACATTGTAAAATAATGAAGTATTATTGGAAGACTTAGAGAAAACAAGATTCAAAAAAATATTATGCCTCATACTTAGAATATTATTGGAAGCACGCAAGGGAATCCTGATAACCTTGTTGAACCAAGTTGGAGGCACAGAACTTGTATGCATGATACAAGGTTCAACAAACTATCATGATTCATATAGTGCGCCACATCATTTTAATCATCGGCATTGTAAAAGAATGAAGTATTATTGGAAGACTTAGAGAAAACAAGATTCAAAAAAATATTATGCCTCATACTTAGAATATTATTGGAAACACACAAGAATGAAGTATTATTGGAAGACTTAGAGAAAACACAACCATTTTGAACTAAACAATCACCTAAAAACTAATTTTGAACTTCACAAATTGGGCTAGACATTTTCACAAACACCTTGTGGGTGCTAGATACAAGAAGGGGAGGGTGCGGCCGAACCATGGGGCGGCGGGCTGCGCTGCGATGTAGGAGGAAACGGCGGTGCAGGGGTCGACGTAGGAGGTCACGGTGGTGCAGGGGTCGACGCGGGGCGCTCGGGGACGTGCACGACGGCGGCGTACGTGGGCGCGCTCGGGGACGTGCACGGCGGCGGCGGCTTGGCGCTCGATGGTGGCGGCAGACAACGGAAGGAGGAGGTCCGGGGAGCGGCCGACGCGAGAGGGGGGTCGCCGGCGGCGGAAAGGAGGGCGGTGGCGGCGTGGGGAATGGGGCGGCGCGGGAGTTGGGGAGAGAGATTGGGGCGGCGCGGGAGTTGGGGTTTGATTTGGGGGATTTGGGGGCCGCACGCGGTGAGAAGAGAGCGAAGGGGTGGGCCCAGTGGTAAGGTTTTTTTTTTCTTCTGTTTTTCTTTTTTTTCCTTTATCTTTTCAAAAACATTTTTCATTTCCAAACACATTTGAAACACATGTGTGTATTTCAAAATAATTTTACAAATTATTTTTATAAATATCAGTTTTCTTTTTTTAAGTGGCAAAAATGCAGCTGTCGGCATTAACAAGGACGACAAGACTTAATCGGCTTAACAAAGACGATAAGCCCTAGTCGTCTTTGACGAAGACGACTAGTGCATGGGTTTTTTTTTCGAGTAAAATTTGGTTCCCGGTCAATTGTTCCCGCCATTTTGTTCCCGCCCTTTTCCTCCCGCCCTTTTTTCCCGATGGCCTATCTCCCGCCTGTTTCTCCCGCCAATTCTTCTCATCTCGGCCTATAAAAACCCCTGCGCACTGAGGTTGGTAAGCATTCTAGTCCACTCACTCGAACATGTCGAGATTTCCTTCAGATGGTAGTTTCCCGGGAGGAATGTCGGTACTACTTTTGAGGTTTACGGCCGAGTTCAAGGTAGACAATAAGGAGATCCCATTCGAGGATATTGTTAGTCATCCACCTCATCTCCGTGAGCTCTCAGCGAAGCTAGTTAGGCATGGGTGGCCATGTAGGAATTGGAAGGAAATAGAAAAAGAACTTCTGAGGCTGCATGCTAGGTGACAGAAGAAGAAGGTAACATATAGGAGTGAAGCAGATATGTTGGATGCTCTTCGTAAACCGATTTTATGGGTCGAGGAGAGCGAGGATGAAGATGATATCTTCATGCCGACTGAAGCGAGCAAGAAAGCTGCTGCAGCGGCGGCGGCGTCGAAGGGCAAGGGTGCGGCGTCGTCGAAGGACAAGGGTGAAGCATCGTCGAAGAGGAAGAGTGCATGATGCGGGAGGCTGTGTCGATGGCAGATGACTTTTCTTTTTCAATTTATGTTGTGTTGTCGCTACTAACACTTTTCTTGTTGTCTGCGTAAGTTGCAATGTTTGTTTAATAATATGTCTCGTACAACTTATTTTTTAACCAAATGACCAAGTTATGTCTCGTAAAACTTGATTTTTGACAAAAGTTTCAGAAACATTCTTCACAAAAAGCACTATCATGTATAAACACCTATAAAGTTTCGAACCAAATGACCAAGTTATATGTCAATTTCCAACACATAGTTTGTGATAAAGTTACCCCTGGCGGACGGTGTGGGGTGCCCGCCAGCGGTATTGCACTTTCCGCTGGCGGACGATTTAGGCGCCCGTCAGCGGTAATTTGCTAGTTTTTGGGCTCAGCCGAGGCAACTACCGCTGGCGGGCACTATATAGCGTCCGCCAGAGGGCGGTCACGGATTTTGTCCGCCAGCGGTAGTTTGTCCCACCTTCTCGCAAATTCCTGCTACTACCGCTGGCGGGCATAGTGGGCATCCGCCAGCGGTACGTGCAAAACCAGTGGCGGGCTCCGAAACTAGCCCGCCAGCGGTAGTAACGCTGGCGGACGGAAATGACGTCCGCCAGCGGTAGGCTGGTGGCTATAAGCCTTTTCCTACTAGTGGACTACACGTTCCTATTATGAAAAAACATATTTCGCAATGTCTAAAAATTCAAAAAAAAAAATCGGGTGTACATACAGACATTTTATGTCGGCATATCAAAAAAAGACATTTTTCACGTCCTGTGCAAAAAAGACAAAATAATGTCTAGTAAAAAGTTATTTTTGAGCACCAAATTTGTCCTTTTTATACATAACACAGAAAACATTATATTTCCGTGAAACTTTATGCGGTAACATAAAATGTTAGGAGGTACGCCCAAAATTTATTTCAGAATTTTTGACATTTTCAATATTCATTTTATAATGAGACTAGATGCTCCTATGAGGCAAAACGCCCGTGTCCGTCAAATCAATATGATAACCTGTCGAAAGTAACCAACGTTGACTCACATACGAACCACACTTGGATTAAACCCGACACAGCAGCATGGAAATTAGACCGTTGGGAGTAGCGTTGTCTCTTCTCCTAGTTCAAAATTACTCGTACAGATCTGATATGGCGCCACCGGCGATTAATCACCGCGACAGCAAATGTGTACGTTGGCCATAAATGGCCAGCAAAAGACAAAACAAAATCCAATCGAAACCCAGAGCCTACCACGAAACGTTGGGCCGTTGGCTCCGCCCGCGCCCCCGTGCCCCTCGCCGTCGTCCCCAAGCGACAGCGACCCGGAGCGCTGAGCACACGGCCTCTCCGCTCCGTTCCCATCCGATTCTTACCCAGCAGGAAGCCGCCACCGCCAGCGGTGGACCACGCGCTCGCATCACAGGAGCACCATCCGGCCGCTTTCTCCCTCTCCGTCTCTCCGTACCACACCGCTAGGGCTGGACTAACGAGCTGCTCGGATCGTTAAGGCTCGGCTCGTTATAGTTCGTGATCGTTAAGGCTCGGATCATTAAGCTCACTAAGGATAACGAGCTAAATTCAAAGACCGGCTCGGTTCGTTATCAGTTCACGAGACTCGCGAACAGATCGTTAAACTCGTTAAGGAGATGTATCAAAATAATCAACTACTTAAAATGCATCAAGCATCACCCGGACATGAATAATATTAACTTATATAGAAGTACTTGAAAAATGAAACATCAACAGCTAATAGTTCACAGACTCATAGTCTTAATAGAAGTGCCACAACCACACACACTGAAATCCAGAGAAATAGATAAGAAATAATATTCCAGCAGCTCAATGCCGAATGCTAGCAAAATACTTAATAGAAGGTGTTTAACACATCACGAAGGTCTCCAACTCTCCATTCTCCAAGAAGTCATAAGTAGCAGAAGTGCAGAACGCTCATGCCTCCTTTAGTTGCTTTCCACGCAAGAATCAGGAAATGGTATGAATTCCACATCATCATCGGTATCATCTTGCTGCAAAAAGAAATGATAATAAGTTAAATATTTCACTCAAACTGTACAAAGGCTGAGATAAAGACAATAACGACAAGTAAACTTACTGTTGGAATTGTAGGTCTAATGTTGTTATTTTTTGATCCTTTTATGAAGCTGGCAGCACAAACAAGTGCCTCAACCATGTTTGGGCGCAAAGAACTACGGTAGTCATCTAGAACTCTACCTCCTGTTGAAAATGTTGACTCTGAAGAAACACTAGTTGCTGGTACGGTTAGGAATTTTCTTGCCATCTTTGCCAAAATAGGGTACCTATGAGCATTCAGCCTCCACCAATCAAGCAATCTAAAATTTGGATCTGTCATGGGATGAGGTTTTTCTTCAAGGTAGCTCGTCAATTCGGACTGAGAGGGCTCTGAATTTGTCTCCTCTAGAAAGGACTGAAACCCACTCAATGTGGACATAGAAGTAGCATGTTGCTTACTAGAATTTGCGCTCTGTTCATTGTCATTGGCTGCCTCTTGCTGTCTTTTTTCCACCTCATAGGTAGCATACAAGTCAAGGAACTCTGATTTGATGTCCTCTGCCTCACGCATTCCTTTATCTCTGCCATACAGCTCCTTGAAACAATAACCAACAAGTTTCATCTTAAATCTAGGATCAAGAATGGTTGCAATGACCATAACATTATTCTTCACCTTCTTTTTGTCTTTCGCATTGTCATTATCATTTTCAGCATAAGGACTATCCCAGTATTTATCAAACTTGTCAAGCATTGCCTTTCCCATTGCCTTCAAATTTGCATCACTCTTTTTTACAGCATGGTTGTTTACAGCAATCTTAACATTCATGATATATGGATAAAAGATATTGGCTGTGGGATAGTTAGATCCTGATAATACTGTGGTCACCTCAGCAAATGCTTTTAATATTGGCTGAATTTTACCAAATAATGTCCAATCATAATCAGTAGGCTGCCATTTGTAACTAGGATCTGATTGAGCATATTCATCCAAAGCCTCTCTATACAAAATGCTAGCATCTAACATTCTGTAAGTAGAACTCCATCTGGTATTTCTTAATTAAACACTAGACTTGTGGTAGCCTCGCGAACATCAAGCTAAAATCATTAACGAATCTGGCATACAGCAATTGATGGTACAGAGATGGTATTTCTTGATTGAACACTAGTGACTAGACTAGTGGTAGCCTAGCAAACATCAAGCGAAAATTACAAACGAATCTGGCATACAGCAATTGATGGTACAGTTTGAGTGAACGAAGGCTAAATTAAATATTCCAGCGCTATCTGCATATAGCCTCGTGAGAGGTACAGTTCAGATTGGGGGTGAACTCACCGATTCATCATCACCAGTAGCAGCACTTGCGGCTGTTGCCTTCTCTGCTTCAATTTCCTTGTTCTGTGCTCGACGCGCTCTCGCATGTTCAGCTGCTCGTCCTTGTGGATGCTTTGCCGCCATTGAAACGGTCTCTGACTGCCGCGCCGTGCCGGAACCGGAGGTCTGCTTGGACTTGGATGCCGGTTTCTTCATCTTATCCAGTGCGCCGGCGAACAAGGAAGATGACGCCGGATGCGGACAAGCAGGGACGGGCGACAGTGAGAGGCCAAGCGGGAACGGTGGCTAGAAGCCTGGAACTTCAAGAACCCTAGGCCGCTCGCTGCCGCAGCGAGGAGAAGATGAGAACTGTGAAAAAGGGAGAGGGACGGACGGCGTATTTAGCGCCCTGGGCGGCTGGGCGTATTGATTTCGATGAGAAGACGAGGAGCGGTCGAGCGGAGGAGCCGAGGAGGCGATTTTACTACGCGAGAAGATCTGTCGAGAATATTTTCCAATTTCCATACTAGCGTTAGATGGGCTGGGCTGGGCTGGGCCAGCTAGGCAGCTATGCAGGAAATATTAGCGAGCTTAACGAGTTGTTCGTGAAACTCGTTAGTTCGTTTGTTTAACTCGTTAGTGTTAATGAGCTAAAATTCAAAGTCAGCTCGGTTCATTAACAAAACGAGCCGAGCTCAAACGAGTCGAGCCCGCGAGTGTTCAATAAGCTTAACGAAAATCGAGCTTTATGTCCAGCCCTACACACCGCATCACGCTGCAGAAACAATGGCGTCGCATCGCTCTTGGGCCCTACCCACCACCACCAAGTGGATCCGAGTATTTAATCTCAGTTTAGCGCGCTAGTGTGCCCCTCTCTCTCTCCACACACCGGACCGGAGTAAAAGGGCACGAGGAACCAAAGCACGCCCTCTTTCCTTCGCCAAAAAGAGCGAGAGATCAGAGACGCGGGCAGCCTAGGATTCCCAGCAATTTCCCGCCTCCCTGAATCCTGGGAGTCTGTGCGCCCGTGCTCCCTCCTTCCTTCCTGCTCTGCACCAGGGAAAGCGAAGGCGAGCGCATCTCGGGGGATTTGTTCGTCCCCTGCTTGGTGGATTGGCTCGCTCCGCAGCTGAGCTCGAGTTCGTGAGCGGTGTTTGATTTGGTTTGGAAAAAAAGCCAGCGGAGCGGTTAGTTCTTGGCTTCTTGTAACGGGAGCGCTTCGTTGGCTCGCTCGTGCCATTAAAGGCGGCGCCTTGCCTTTGAGTCCCCCTTTGTCCATCTCCGTGCGGTGCCTACCCGGTGGTTGGGTTTGGTTTCTGGATCCTCGAGGAGCTCTTCGTGTTCGATTGGCTTCAGAAAGGCGCATCCTTGCCGCGGAATTTCGTGCCGCTCCCGGGTCTGAATATTGGCGCCGCCGCCGCCCGCCCCCTGTTCTTGGTGCGGCTAGTTGGTTTCTTGGAGGATCCGCGGTGGTTCTTGGGAGGGATTTGGATGTGACAGAGTTGGAATTCAGGCAGGAGGAAAAAGGGACAGATTCTGATTTGCTGTGATATGTGCCATGGGGAAGCTCTTCTTCTCCGACTTGTCCTCCTGGAAGGAAACCAAGCTCCACGCCGCCACCCGCTCATGGCTGCCTCTGGACAAACGGAAGCTCTCCAAGTTCACTCACTCCAGCTCCTCCACCTCCTCCTCCATGTAAGAATTCTTGGCTCCTCATCATCTCCAATTTCTTTGCAAGAAGGCAGCACACTCTAGTTGGTGCTGAATTGTGTTGCCTTAGTTAATCAGTTAATTAGCCAGTCTGGTCTTTGTGTGGAGAACATCAAAATCCAGACTTTTTTGTGTGTGTTCATAATGCTAGTTGGTTTTGGTGTGAAGAGCCAGCTGATTCAAATGTCTTTTCTTGTATCTTGGATGCAGAGAATCTCTGATGAAAATGCCAGAGCCGGCGGTTCTTCCTCACTTTAAGCCCGCTGACTACGTCGACATATTGGCTCAGATTCATGAAGAGCTGGAGAATTGCCCTCCGGATGAGAAGTCATGTCTGTACCTGCTCCAGTTCCAGGTTTTCCGCGGGCTTGGGGAGGCCAAGTTGTCGCGGAGGAGCCTCCAGGCTGCGTGGGAGAAGGCGAGCACGATACACGAGAAGCTGATATTTGGGGCATGGCTCAAGTATGAGAAGAGAGGAGAGAAACCGATATCTGACCTTCTTGGCTCGTGCGGCAAGTGCTCTCAGGAGTTTAAGCTACTCGATTTCGTTTCGCAGATCTCTCCCGAGTCACATGTGATAAGCTATGGCGACGAGAGTGATGAATTCCAAGGCTCTCCAGTGGTTCATCTCCAGATAAGAGATGAGATGATTGCATGTGATCGGCGGAAGCTTGCGGGATTGTCAACTCCACTGTATGCAATGCTTAATGGTGGCTTTAGGGAATCATATCTTGAAGTCATTGACATGTCTCGAAATGGCATATCCCCTATCGGCATGCGAGCAATCAGTAAATTCAGCCTTTCAGGAAGACTGCCATATTTGTCAGCTGAAGCTATTTTGGAAATGCTTGATTTTGCGAATAAATTCTGCTGCAAGGGCCTCAAGGATGCTTGCGAGCGAAAGCTTGCTTCTTTTGTGTCTTCCAGAGAAGATGCTATAGAATTCATGGAGTGTGCTATTGAGCTGGACTGTCCCATTCTTGCGGCCTCATGCTTGCAGGTTCTCTTGAATGAACTTCCAGAGTGCTTGAATGATGAGCAAGTGGTTAGGATATTCTCCTCTGCAAATAAGCAGCAGAGATCCACAATGGCTGGCAAGGCATCTTTCTCTCTATATTGTCTTCTTAGTGAAGTCTCCATGAGCATCAGTGCAACATCGGATGTCACCATAAGCTTCTTGGAAAAGCTGGTCGAGTCAGCATCAGATTGTAGACAGAAGCAGTTGGCCTTGCATCAACTGGCTTGCATGAGGCTGCTAAGGAAAGATCACACTGAAGCTGAGCGCCTGTTCAGTGCTGCTTTTACCGCTGGACATCTTTACTCGGTAGTTGGCTTGGCTAGATTGGCCTCTTTGAGGAGCAATAAGCATTTTTCTCTCAAGTTGCTTGACTCTGTCATGTCATCTCGTTGGCCTCTTGGGTGGATGTATCAAGAGAGAGCACTATATTTGGATGGTGAGAGCAAGTTGGAAAATCTCAACAAGGCTACTGAGTTGGATCCTACCCTGACATATCCCTATATGGTTCGAGCTGCATCGTTGATGAAAAAGCAAAGTGTTGAAGCTGCCCTGATGGAGATCAACCGGATCCTGGGATTTAAGCTTGTTCTAGAATGCCTAGAGCTAAGGTTCTGTTGCTATCTTGCTCTTGAGGATTACAGAGCCGCCTTATGTGACGTGCAGGCAATCCTTACACTTGCTCCCGATTATCGCATGATTGGTGGTCGAGTGGCTGCGAAGCAGCTGCGCATGCTTGTGATGGAAAATGTAGAACAATGGACAACTGCTGATTGCTGGATGCAGCTCTACGATCGGTGGTCCTCTGTGGATGATATAGGATCCCTCTCGGTCATATATCAAATGCTGGAGTCAGATGCTGCTAAAGGAGTTCTGTACTTCAGGCAATCTTTGCTACTTCTCAGGTAACTTAATTAATAATTATTCCATTGTATTGCAAATAATAGTTGGCATAATTCAATTTGATAGTCCATCAATAATTGCCATTCTAGATGCTACAATCACATGGTTTGCGTCCCTGGCATGTCTTGCACCTACTAGTGTGGGGTTGTATCTGGAATGCTAATTCAGCAGATGGCTGATCAGCATAGTTGCACATGCCTCCTCTGATAACTTACATTATTATCTAAATTTTTGGAAGTAATATCTTATCTTAGGTTACTCTTTTCTCTCTTTATCCTTTTGGTTTCCATACGTTTCTGTTGTATCTTATCTTAGGATTAATGCAATTTTGCTTGTTTTTACCAGATTAAATTGTCCAGAGGCTGCAATGCGCAGCTTGCAGCTTGCTCGTGAGCATGCGGCAAGCCAGCATGAACGGCTTGTTTATGAAGGCTGGATACTGTATGATACTGGCCACTGCGAGGAAGGATTGCAGAAAGCAGAAGCATCCATTGCAATACAGAGATCATTTGAGGCCTTCTTTCTAAAAGCTTATGCTTTGGCTGATTCGAGTCTTGAGCCATCAACCTCTGCAACAGTTGTATCGCTTCTTGAAGATGCATTACGTTGTCCCTCAGATAGACTTAGGAAGGGTCAGGTAAGATCTTTTTTCCACCTCTTTCTCAGTTCTAATTAGCTAAACAACCATGCATGATAAGTAGATGTCCTATTTCTGCAGCAGAGAGCTAAGAGATCTCATACCAGATATAGGTATATACTATATAGCAAACAAGGGTTATTGTCTTGGGCTATTGGCAAATTATGAAGTGCAACTTTGTTGGCTTTTCTTGAACTCTTGTTATTGCTTTTGTGGTACGCATGTACATTTTTTACTTGTCAACTGTATAGGTGGCTCTTTATGGCTTAGATCAGGTGTTGCTACATGCGCCTATACTTGTGTTCGGATGTTAAGATGTCATATTCGTTTTTTTTTTGCGGGTAAAGATGTCATATTCGTTGTTGCAATAAGTAATGGGAATGGTGTCCTCACCATTAAAAAATGGTTGTCCTGGTACTCCTAACATGGCAACTCATTAACAGGTCTCTTGAGGGTACCCCAGGAGTGATTTGATTTCCTATCAAGTGGATGGCCTCCTGTCTAAGTTAGAACACCTCATACAATCCAGGGGTACCGAGAATTGCCATTTTACCATATGGATGAGTACTGGGTGTCATTTTCGTCATTTTTTAGTCATAGTAGCTACAGGAACGGTATGACATGCCTTTGTGCATCGCTCCATCAACTTAAGCTACTAAATTGAACACTCTTTCTTTAGCGCAACTTGATCCAATTTTGTATATAGATGAATCTGTAATTATCTGGCCTGGAATGTTCAGAAAAAGATCATCTAACACATATGGTTGGTTCACGTCTTATAGGCCTTGAACAACCTTGGGAGTGTTTATGTTGACTGCGGGAAGCTGGACCTGGCAGCTGAATGCTACATTAACGCCCTAAAGATTGGCCACACAAGAGCTCATCAAGGTCTTGCTAGAGTTTATTTCCTTAGGAGCAACAGAACAGGTGCATTTGAGGAAATGACCAAGCTAATAGAGAAGGCCAGGAGCAATGCATCAGCATACGAAAAGAGGTCTGAGTACTGCGACCGGGATCTAACTAAAGCTGATCTGCAGATGGTCACAAAACTTGACCCCCTGCGGATCTATCCCTACAGATACCGTGCTGCTGGTAAGCTCTTCTTCCTGCCTAGCATGTCTAGTTTTTGGTGTGACAAAGAGAAGATACAAGGCACCAGTTTCAAAGAAGGTTGAACATTGAATATAAAGTTATTGTGGCAGTAGTTCAATTTGGCAATAGGTGTAGCTCATCTGTGCCCAACACCCAGATTGGGTTTGTGCTACTTTAACTAACCAACTACCAGCTCCTAACGTGAGCTGGTAAGAAGTCAAATGTTGTTTGCCATATTAGGATATTCTATGCTCAACTTGATCAGCACGTGTACAACCATATATTTCCTGAATTAGTTCACCTGCTTAATGCTTTGATGCGACAACCACAAGGAGAAAGATGCCATCTCGGAGCTAACCAAGGCGATTGCCTTCAAGGCGGACCTCAACCTGCTCCACCTGCGTGCGGCCTTCCACGAGCATGTCGGCGACATCTCGGGAGCCCTTCGGGACTGCCGCGCGGCGCTCTCGGTGGACCCCAACCACCAGGAGATGCTCGAGCTTCAGCACCGGGTGAACAGCCAAGAACCCTGAACCCTGAGCCCATTGTTGTACATACAGGAGGCAGGAGGGGCTCCCATAGCAAAAACCCATACCCGTGTATGTTTTGTACCATACACAGCAAGCAAAGATCAATGTAAGGAGATAGTAGCCAGCCATTCCTTGTGTCCCTAGGTATATGCTGTCCATCATAGGTGTCCTGTTAGTAAATTATTGGTGTCATTTTGTGATTAGCCTTCCTAATTGTATCCCTCCATCCATGTACCCCATGTTGCCAACAAGTTTTGGCTGTCACGTGTGTTAAGGAAATGGAAAAAGAAATGGAGAAGCCGGTGCAAAACTGTCAAACAATGATACTTTCTGATGCTATACTGACTGAACGTTTCGTTGCCGGCTATCCGGTACTGATTATAAACAAAGACCATAAAAGGGCAATGCCATGTTGGGTTGGTTTAAACGATCTTAGTTTCAAATGGCAGTCATAACCAGCCAAAATCTGTCCAGACAGTGCATGCTGCCATGATTGGACTGAACTGAAACGTGAAGTGTCTGAAAGGCGGGCAAGAAGAGTATGATGAATCTCGATTCTCGAAGTGTGGTACTAGGGAGAAAGGAAATTTTATAGGATCCCTTTTCCCATAAAGAAGCATCTGCAGTTTCTGTACCACGCTGAACCTCGGATTCCAGTCTGCTGTTAACTGCAGGGCAAGCTACTCGACAGCAAATGGACGATACTGAAGACTGAAGCTGTGTGGTCCTTGATCTGTACGATATACTACCGAGGTTGGTTTTTACTCAAGCAATCTTCGGACAGCATATGACGAAAGGAGTGCAGGCTGGAATGTTGCGTTGTGCTGAACCTGGTTCCATTTTTCTTTGACATAGCCTCTGAAGACTGAATCAGTGGACTCGACTCCAAATGACGCTTCTTCTGAAGTCCAAGAGTAAGTCTTATTACAAACCCACATTTTTCGTCATCTTTTTCTTGCATTTGGATTTGCAATTTCGGTTATTGCTTAATCTGTACCGAATAGTTGACGGCAGTGTTGTACTAATTGATCAATGGAATAAGGACGTACTTTTATCTGGTCTTGTTGTTTTCTTATGCTGAAATGGTTCACAATCCTAACAGGTTAAATGAGAACACTACTAAACCCTACAGGGCGTCGCTTCCAGCAAAAATGGACGATGATGTGCATTCCACTACATCGTAAAGCCTTTTCTGTTCATAATTGCTTGTCATTTATGTTGTACTATGGTGTTAATACATAATGTTCTCATTTGGTGTTGTGTTGCACGAGTACCAATACTCATCGCAAGAATGCTGCTGCCTCTGGTTTTAGTTTCCGCTTGGAGGAGCGTGCTGAGAAGCGTAAAGAGGTTAAAATCTAAGAGGCATTGTGTTAACAAATAGTTGCATGTCTGTTTGTATTTTCTACTAAGTATGCATTCATGTCTTACTTTCAGTTCTTAAAGAAGCTTGAAGAGAAATTTCATGCCAAAGAGCTTGAACAAACGAATTTGCAGGAACAATCTAAGGTGAGCGCTGCTTTCATATTATTTATGTGAAATCTTTTGAACACCTGTATGATTTTATTCTAAGAATTGGTTCATTACTCAGGAGAGCCAAGAGGCCGAGATTAAACGGCTTAGGAAGAGCCTGACATTTAAAGCAGCACCTATGCCAAGCTTCTACAAGGAGCAGCCTCCTAAAGTTGAGTTGAAAAAGGTACTTATGTGGATATACTTTATCTACCGTTGTTGCTGAACTCTTCAATGTAAATAGCCCCACATGATCCAACTGCCTCTGATTTCTCTATTTTAATTTTGTCTGAAAAACTCTGAAGCTTATTTTGTATCACTCTCTTATTACTAAGTTATACTAACATATATAGCTTGGTTAAAACTCAAAAGTTTGACTTAAAACATAGTTTACTTGACTCATATTTTTGGCAGGAGTGAGCACGCTTTAGCAAGGATTAAACTATCGTGGAATCCTAAATACCATAAAACTGTCACCGTGTCACAACATTGTGTTACGTGCTAGCACTTCCAATTCCTCACATCACATCACCCACGTGTTCTTCCACGGTTCGTCGGCCTAACAATTCCAATAAAGATGATATCATCACCCGTTCATACCAACAAAATGCATGGTTTCTGAAGCGGAAACTTGATAGGCCTGATTAGGTAAAGGATAGGTGTGTATCCATCCACGCACAAAGCCGAAAAGTATGGTGTTTTCTAGCGATGTTCCCATTGACAAGCGTCTACAAGATCAAGGGGCAGCTCCAGCTCGCGTCATGGGCGTCCCCCAGCTTTTGAGCTGGTTTTTGAGCGGCAAGCTTTCCCGAGAGAGCTATATGCCAGAGAATAAGAATATGAATGAGGTCATAAGAGGATAAGAGCTTAAGCAGGTGATGGTGAGCGCTTGGATTAATGCTATATGCTTCCCGGATACAAAAGGATTAATTCGACCGTGATATGCCGACCACATCAAAGTTAGGTGTCATGCTGGGATTTGTGGTTATCCTCTCCTGATAACATCTATTGAGAACATTTTGTGATAATATTCTAGCTGTCGACTTAGATGGTAGCCCATTTTTCTTTACAAATGTCGACGTCGCTCGATGATAGAAATCTGCCTCACGGTGTTTTCCAACAATGAGAACCTCAATCATTGAAACATCGAACGTTTGCATGCATTATTTTTTGTCCGTACGCAAAAAATTCACATATTAAAAAATCATGGATTCCTATATATTCATGTCTTACTGAAAAAAAGAAAAATGAAAAACATAACACCGAACAGAAAAAATAACCTTCAGATTGTCACGGTGAGGTGGTGCTAGCTGCTTGTGCTGTTATTCCGAATTGCCAAGATGCTGAAGTCAAGGCAGCCCTCTTTGGGCTAAAACTCGTATCTGAGCAAGGACATGAAATAATCATCCTGGTAGTTGACAGCTCTGTCGCTGCCGTTGCCCTTCGTTCGACCAGCGAAGATAGATCGAAGCTTTGGGACACATGGTCGTGACGCCCTCACGAAGTGTACCATTCATGTTAAAAAATATTTACCTAGACGATGAACAACCAGAAATAGAAATCTTTTTATTTTTTTCTTCTGTAATTTTTGAGCAAGATGTACCTTTTTTTTCCATCACGGTTTTTCTTCGAGGGGAGGGGAGTTTTAGGTGGAAGGTTTAAACGACGGTGGCCGTGCCGGACGGCAAATCCTATATGACGCTCGTTAGTGGCGCGAATCGGCCGTGACGCTAACGGGGAGCTTCTGCCGGGCTGGCCCATCGGGCTGCTTTCTTTTTTCTTTCGTTTTTCGTTTTTCCTTTTCCTTTTCTTTTTTCTTTTTCTTTTTGTTTTTTTTTGTTTCTGTTTTTTTTTCGTTTCTTTTTTCTCTCGGTTTTGTTTTTGTTTTATTTTTTCTTGTCTTATTGCTTTTGTTATTTTTTAATTTGTTTTTTCAAAATGTTGGATTTTTGAAAATGGTTCCATTTTGAAAATGATTCCAAATTTAATAATGTTTCAAATTTAAAATGTTTCCAAATTTTAAAATTGTTCATTTTTGAAAATGGTTCCAAATTTAAAAATGGTTTCATTCTGAAAATGGTTCCAAATTTAAAAATGGTTCCAAATTTAAAAATGGTTCTATTTTAAAATTGTTTCAAATTTAAAATGGTTTCGAATTTAAAATGGTTCCAAATTTGAAAATTGTTTTTAATGGTTCATTTTGTAAATGGTTCCAAATTTTAAAATTGTTCATTCTTGAAAATGGTTCCGAATTTGATTTTTTTGAAAATTGTGTTGTTTTCAAATTTGGAACCATTTTGGTTTTCATTTTTATTTTTTGAAAATGTTTATATTTTGAAAATGGTTCATATTTTGAAAATATTCAGATTAAAAAGTATTCGTGTTTTAAAAAATAGGGCCGAAGAAAAGCAGCGAAAAAAATAAATAAAAAATGGTTCCATTTTAAAATTGTTGGTTCCGAATCTCAAATGGTTCCAAATTTGAAAACTGTTTATTTTTAAAAATGGTTCATTTTGTAAATGGTTTCAAATTTAAAAATGGTTCCAAATTTAAAATTGTTCATTCTTGAAAATGTTTCTAAATTTAAAAATGTTTTCGAATTTGATTTTGTTTTGAAAATTGTGCCGTTTTCAAATTTGGAACCATTTTGGTTTTCGTTTTTATTTTTTGAAAATATTCATTTTTGGAAAATGTTTATATTTTGAAAATGGTTCATATTTTGAAAATATTCAGATTAAAAAGTATTCGTGTTTTAAAATATAAGGCCGAAAAAAAAGCAGCGAAAAGAAATTCGAAAGCCCGAAACAGGCCGGCCCACGTAAGCGGCGCGGGGCGCTCCGCGGCGCTGAGCGAAAGCGCCGCTAATGAGCAACACACAGGACCTCCCGTGCCGGACCCGACGTTTACCGGCGTGCTGGGCCAGGCCGGCTTGCCCGACAGTCCTTTATTGAGAATGATCGCTCGGGCCGCCACTAGCTCGCGACACGCAACTACCCAAGTCCCAAGCCACCCATTTCTTCTCTTCTCCTACTCCTCCGGCGATTCGCCGATGTTCATACCCGTCGCCGGCCACCGCGTCGTCATCCTTTCCCTCCTAGTCGTGCTCCTCGCGCCGCTTCGGTGCGCGGGGGAGTCATCCACGTGCCTCGCCGTGTACCGCGAGGGCGGCGCGCCCGCAGTGTACCAGTCCGCTCACTGCCCCCGCTGGACCATCCTACCCGGGGGCGAGGGGGATGGGGACCACAGCTCCACGTCCCCACCGCCCAGGAGTTGCCACGTTGCGGCCCACCGCGGCCGCCGCCGCTCCCAGGAGGACCGGGCCGTCTGTGCGCTCGGCATCCGCATCCCCTTCATAGGTACTCGCACAATACATAGTTAGTGGAACTCGCACAATACATAGTTAGTGGAATAACCCCGCAATTTACACTGGGTGTTGCTTTGCGACTGAGTTGACATGATGAGTGTTAAAAACAACGAGGGGCTATGAGAAATTAAATGCAGTTGAACCAGAACTTGGAGGATTGTTGTCACAACCTAGAGCTATTGGAACAATTATATTATGCTTTATGAACTCTGAATGAAGAATCAAAACCTCATTTACTTCTTTTTTACTGGTATACTGATCTTATGCTTTGATCATTCTAATTGTATGCTCAATTGTTTAAAACATACTATGTTCATTTGTAATCTAGTTCTGGCTAATTTACTATATTATACAGACCAAATGAGGATTAAAGAGGTGGATATTGGAGTGGTGGCAATATTTGATGGTCATAATGGAGCTGAGGCCAGTGAGATGGCTTCTAAGCTCTTGCTGGAGTACCTTTTGCTCCATGTTTATTTTCTTCTTGATGGTATATACTCCATCATGTTCAGAAAATCCACTGGAAAATTGACATACAAGGAAGTTACTATTCTTAACAATGTTCTTAACCTGTACAAAGAGGATCAGTCCAATCATAGGGAGAGGTATGTCATTCTGTCATGTCCAATTCTGGTTGTGTTTATACTAGGGAGTTTAACATCATGTTAATGATTATTTTGATACTTCCTTGATCTCAAAATGCCGTTAAATGTCCATATGCCATTTCCTAAGAATACAAACCATTTTTCAGTCGGTAAAAAAATGTTTACTGTCCTAAAAATGTGCAGGTCTTGTTGGACATCGCCCCCTATTCTAGATCGATCATTTCACATGGAAATTCTCAAGGAATCATTATCGAGGGCAGTTCAGGATATTGATTTAACATTCTCCAAGGAAGGTCTTGTTTTCACGCAAAATTTAAATTTGGTTTGCGCACTTTCATAATAATTGAAAAGGATTATCTTTGAATGTATGCAGGAAGCTTTACGGAAAAAATTCGAGTCTGGTTCAACTGCTACTGTGGTCTTGATAGCCGATGGCCAAATCATAACTGCTAATGTCGGAGATTCAAAAGCTTTTTTGTGCTCAGAAAGTCACGTTCCGTATCGTCAGAAGAGTTAGTCTTCTTTCTTCTACTATTTAAATAACTGGGCCAATTGGATGCTGGTTATTCTAGATGTTTAAACACTACTACTTCTGTCCCATCACCTACATTCGTGCTGTTGCTTTCAATTATTTTCATGCATTTCATTTCCTCCCTTCCCCAGTTGTCATGTCTCCAGATCACGTATTCTTCAATCACATACAGAATACAAATTTGAAGATTATGGTTATCCGGTGAATGTATCAAGTCATACCTACGAATGTTGTTCTGTCCTCCTTGGATCCATGTTTCTTCGAGTAATGTTCACAATAAATTTATGAGATTTGATTAGCACTGTCGGATGATACACATCGCTTCAGTATGGGATTTGACATCCTTGTAGATCATGCACGGTCAAATAGCAACATGGGAGAGGATAGGTGCACGATGGCTTTGTGTAAAGCCAAAAATCAAAATCACCATAATGTAGCGGAGGTACATATGGTAAGAAATGTTGAAAATCTATTCTCTTTTAACTGGAAGTTCTAGAAAATGCCATGTTGCATTCTTCATGTCGTGGAAAGGACCGTGGTAAAAAAAATCTTCACTTCTAGTTGAACAGGCAATGCTCCCAGAATTACACGTTTGCTACTTCACCCAAATGATCTGCTTGTACCTATGTTGCACTATGGAAGAAACAATAATCAGAAAGCTTCCATTATATCAGGAAATCGGAGAAGAAAGAGAGACTCAAGCAATCATGAGGACTTTGCTTTGGCAAATTATGATGGACCATTTTATAGTGTAAAGGAGTTAACCGAGGACCATCATCCAGATAGAGAAGATGAGAGAAGGCGTGTCGAAGCTGCTGGTGGTTATGTTCTTGAGTGGGCTGGTGTATACCGCGTTAATGGTGAGCTAGCACTATCTCGAGCTATTGGTGACGTGCCTTTTAAAAGGTTAGTATGCAATCTGTTTAGTTTTTCACCATCTATTACCTACCAGTTTCCCGAGGTTTTTAATGTATTACCATTTGTATCTTGAATAGCAGAAAGTTACCTATAGCCCCTATTACTTTTTTTAGTAAAGAGTAAATTTGACCAAACTGCTACGATAGTGTACAAAGTGAAAACTCAGAAAACTACAGATCTGGGGATCAATCAAGAACTACAAATGAATCAGTTTTATATTCTATCACATAACTACTCGTTTTAGGGTGCACCAGCCATCCCATTTCGTCTGACCACCTGGGCCCACAAGACAGCCTCTCAAAACGTTGCACCAGCTCCACACAACGAGATAAAGTGTTGGTCAACTGAAAATTACTCAGGAAACCAGCGAGTTGTGGGCCCAGGTTGTCGTACACTCTTAAAACTGTTTTCATGTCATACACTTGATCATGGGTCTGTAGTTTGTACACTAAAACTGTCGCCTCGCGAAGTATACTTTCTTAGTAATTGTTGGTAGTAGAGTAATGAACTGATTAGTCACAATATTCAATTGCAGATTTACTTATAGAAGAGATATAGGATCTTATTGGTTTGGAATGTTAGTGTTGTTAGTCTGTACAAGCTGGCTCTATATTATGCATGGCACATCATCCTTTAAAATAAAAAAGAAGGACAGACCCAGTGCTAGAAGCTCCCACACCAGGTGGGGTCTGCGGAAGGATTATACGAGTCAAGCCTTACCCCTGCAAAGTGCAATGCAGAGGCTGAGTCGAACCCAGGACCTCTTGACATCATCCCTTTTCATTAAGAAAAATAATTAGTCTTGTATCTCCCAAAGTCCTTTCCATATTCTAGTTTTTCTCTATCCCCAGCAGGCACCCTGTCTCCTAAGTGTTCTTCAAGTCGTTTCCATCCAACCTTCCTCTGGCAGATGTTTACCCCTATTATGTACTAGCTCACATGGGCAGGGTTATCTGAAGAAATTGTAACAAAGCCCGATAAAAGAATGCTCAACATGTGCAGACAGTAGAAAGCGTGCATGCCGAGTTCCCCAATTCAACATATGCAGCCTCAACATGACATCCCTCTCACTGGGTTGAATGTGGTCGACATTGTGAGAAGAGTTACCAAAGAGCCAAATGGCTACCATGCTGTTCGTTGCAACATTGTTCAGAACTAAGGAACCAACTAACTAAACACCACTAAACATTGATCCAAGAAAAGGGCTGCCCAAGATACCAGGCTCTCAATAACTTTGAACACGGAATCTTGTACTTGTAAATATATGCATTATCAAAATACTCTACTTCTTAGTGGTTGGTACTTTGAAAATCGATCCCAACAGTAATAAGGAATTTCACACGATACATCAAAGGTAACTCAAGGATGCCAATCATCTCCGATCTATCAGCCCAAGAAGAGCAGCAACTGCTTCACAGCCGCATAATTTCATCTAGTTCCCCAGCTGGTCAGCTTCATGTTGGCGTGGTACCCATTTTGCTCCATACTTGCTTGCTGCAGCCGCTTCCAGGGCTGGAGCTAGCACTATAGCATTGATTTCAGCTGACCTAATGAAATTTTGCAAATTGTTCATCAATAAAAAATAGAGTTGAAACCCATGGTGTAAAAGGTGCCCGGTGCCCCATTACAACTCTTGGCTGGCTTCATCCCTGACCGCTTCCACCATTGGACTCAATCCTTCCAAGCCTCTGCTTCGGATCCACCCATCAGCTGCAGGCTACTGGTGCCATGCAAACGTCTCTGGACCATGCCCTTTGCATGTGATGATGTGACCCTCATCTTTGCCTCTCTGCTAGGTGGTGCTGCACCCATGTCACATGGAGTTCGGCGAGTGCCTGGTGTTGCCAGAGTTTTAGTGCGTGCAGGGTCACTTGCGGCAGAGAGTAAGCCCTCAGGGTGGGAGGAGATATGGTGTGGTGGTGATTAGGGCCTAGTGGCGAACTGGCGATAGTAATCTCATTTAGGTTAGGGACTGGAAGAGGAGTGGAGAGCAAACAAAGAACGTCAGCTTGAAATTGAGATTGTGTAGAGCAAGGCACTGGGGCTTCACGTTTTTTTACAGTAAAAAAGTGGGATGCATGACTGGCCCGTCTGTCGCATAGGATGGGTAGCGATAGATCAATCTGAGACAGAAGGGAGATTGAACTATTTCTAATAGAAAAGACGTTTTAGATCCCAAGGTAATCTGAAACTAAACTCGAATTACTTGAGATGCCGCTCTTTGTACATAATCCGTGCTATGGTGAAAGTTTCAAACTATAAGAATTTATGTTTGTGGCGTGCTGCATGTGGCTTGACATTCTGAGGTAGAGAACTCTCTCTGTTCATTGATATGTTAGTTGCACAGAC